>CM035130.1:155943636-157143636 GCA_020205605.1 Panax ginseng | reverse complement strand
TACATCATGTTGCATCACCGTATACACTATAACAGTATTCTATCAAGAAACCATACTCTACCTAAACTGTATCAAATGCTAACAAACTTTCTCTCCATACTCTATCAAATGCTAACAAACTTTCTCTCCATCCAAATTTTAGGTTGAAGATAACATCTTGAAAAAAGTTTGAAATAGGTCATAAGCATACCAAGGTTTAATTATTCTTGAGTGGAGTAATCTTTGCTGATGGGTTAGTATGTATGTATAAACTTATGTTCTAAGTTTTTGATAACACATAGAGTATGATCAGTTCTATAAGAGTATCTTGAAAATTCATAGAAACTAATCACCTCCATGAATCAAAAAGATACAAATTAGTGACAGAGTTGATTCTTACTCTGTGAACATTTAAACTCTGTGAACATAACTAAGCAAATGATAAAACCATCAAAGAAAAAGAGTGCTTTGTTGAATTGATTGATCTTATACACACTCATCATCATGCATCTTAAAATGTCATATCTAAATTGGATACATGCATGAATATGATTGTTGGTGATCAATATGATGAAATTTCAAATATATGAGGAGTAGGGATTTTGAAAGCTGACCTAGCAGGACCCATTTAACCATGGGTACCAAAAATAGAAATTTATCTAACCTGTAGGTGCTTGGTCTATCTGACCACACTAAGGAATGCGGAAGTAGAAGACTTCAGTCAAAAAGATTCAAGCAGCAGAAGGCTTGAGACATTTCAGAAGAATTTCTGACTAAATCTTTATTTGTCAAAGCCTGCCCTTGAAGACTTGCTGAGCTAACATGAATGAAGCTCACATAGTTGTTGATCTTCATATGGAAGCAGACAATTCATGGTAAGATGAAAAAGGTCTTACATGCTCAAGCATACAAAGCATATCATGGGAGAAGAATCCTCAAGGAAGTTCACATCAGAGGATCATCTAACATTAATCATGAGGAACTCAATACAGAAGAAGAACTCCACAAGTATAAACCGTTGAAGATGACTACGTTCATAGTTCTGACAAATTATCGTAGATCGATCAGTCCTGAAGATATCTACTTTTATGATCCAATAAGGTTAAATAATTATGATGACTTCAGTCAGAAGAAGATATGCAAGGCTGCCTTCTGATGCACATGAAGAATAAGATTTCACACTCCTCTGAGAAGATAATATAACCTATGGGGGAGCAGTGATCTACTAAAGAATAGCATCACTTAAGATATCAGAAATATACTATAACATAAAATACCAGTTACAGAGTCCCAAAAATTTGTGGCTGATGAACCAAATGAAGATCCATAGTTAGTAGGAACGTCTCAAAATGTACTACTAATAACTTTGTCAACCACCCAACTCAAAATCGTGGAGTGCCTACGATCAACCATCTGATCGCAGTGAAAGAGCAGAAGGACACCACGATTACAGCCAATACAAATGTCTAAAGTTGGTAGATGAACTTCCTAGCAGAAAAGCTCAAATGAGATATCAATGCTAATCACTTCTAAACTTTTTCATTTGGAAAACGCCTCAGGGACAAACTTGACCCTTATTTCAATCTAAGAGGTTGGCCCTTCCTGAGCTACCTTAACCCAGAAGGAATGCTTAGTCAAGATCATCACAAGGACCAGGACAAACAACGATCATAGAGTAGATTCTGAAGAAACCTCGACGATCGTAGTGCAACCTCAACGATCGTAGAATAGGCTCTACGATCGCAGTCTTCTCAGAGGATACACTAGCTTATGAGGAACTCGAAAGATAAGGGCACATGCTTAACTATTCAAATTGTGTGGAGATAAGGTCGAAAGCGGTTTGGAAAGATGTCCTGCAGATTCACCTCAAACGTTAAGCACCCAAACTGTCATGAGGTACATCAGTGATTAAGCCATGCAACTTCAAGATAAGGATTAGTGTCCAATCATCCACTGAAGAGTCTCTCAAAAAATGATCGTTAAGTCGACAAAGAAAACCGTAGAGTCCACAAGCTACCTCATCAAGCTACTCTACGTACTGAAAAGATCAACGGTCAATCTACGTCACTAATGCCATTTCCTTAAAAGAATATTAAAACTGAATAACTGTTCAGTTTATTGGGAGTTACAATTTCTTACTGGGCATCGTGCAACCAATGAATGGCTGACACATCACAGCTTATGCAGAGTTAGAAGGAACTGTCATAAAGACAAATTCAAAATCTTCATACAGTTACTAGAAGCTATCGAACCTCTATTCCTCCCCTTTTCAAACCCTAAAACCCTCTTCAACACCTGAATACATCAAACCTCAAGCTTCGCCCAAATCACATTCAAATGTCTCTCATAAGACTTCTGAGATTAAAAACCCATATACTTCAAACTATTCAAATGGCAGATTGGCGAGTAATCACTGGCATTCAGCTTGGAACCAAGACGTTTGAGAAATTCGAAAAGAAGTTCAGAGATATTCTTGAACTTGTGAAGAAGGTTGGATTCTCAGAATGTCTTGAGGCAAACACTCAAATATATGCTGAACTGGTTAAAGAGTTTTACTCAAACGCAACCATAAATTTCGGAACTCTTTCCACCAAGGTCAAAGGTCAGATTCTGAAGTTGAAATCGTCCGACATCAATCAATGCTTAGGTTTTCCTGACCTAAGACTGAAAAACCTTGATGAAATCGATACTGAACAAGCAAAGGAGATTATGTTGTACAAAAGAAACCCGAGTATGAAGGACATGAAGAAAAAGGAGTTTCCTGAAGAATTTGAGTTTCTTGCTGAAATAGTGGGTAAATGTATACTATGTAAGGATGTGACACCCCCAAATCTGATACTTCCATTTCCACAGGATTTGGTGTTCACTGTACAAACATCATCTATCTATCTACCCATAAATAAATGCAAACCATGTAATAGATAGAAATAAATAATAAATCTCCCCTTATGGGGTTACATCAACTGCATAATAAATAAATCCCAAGTTGCTCTAACCTTAAAACATCTATGCGGAATCATAAACAAATAATAAGTCTTAAGTAACGTCAAGTCTAAACATCATTAAATAACCACATAAATAAAACAGTCTTTATTACTTTCTAATTTTGCCCTTGCCTTTACTAGTGGAAGGCTCGTCTGCTCTTTCGTTCTTAACTGCAATGTTATTATTACGCAAGAGTGAGCACGATTGCCCACAAGTATAACAATATAACAATAAATAATAACATGCGAATAAATTAAAGACTTCTGAAATAGGAAACTCAACTTTTGAATCAAGAATGAATAACAAGAGACAAAAGAACTTCTGAGGGTCATAAGACCTTGAACTATGTCCTAGGTTGTCAAGTGTGTTACTTGAAACCTTTTAATGATCATAAGACTATGGACTCTTCTTCTAGTACTTTGGGGGATCATACTTAGTACTACATTGTGCACAATATCTTAACGCTAATGCATAAGTAATCCCCTTTACAGGGTTGTTCATCTCAGTTTGACATTCGAGTCCGCACCAAAGGAAGTTTGGTTTGGATAATTCATTAAGGATTCTGAAATTTAGAACGCTCATCAACTATGGACTAGTCGAATCATTAAGGGTTCGTTAGTCTAACAAGGTTTAACAATAATTGATAACTTAATTTGAATAACAATCTCAAGAGGTATACAATAGAATAAGTATTGTATAATAGCATCAAGCTTGAAAGATTTATAACAAAACAGACTTAGTCAATAATAATGAGAACTTGCTTAATGTAGAAAAGTGAATTAATCAACTTATATAACGATAACAAGTAGGGTTAGAAAACTTGCCTCGTGCGTAGATTACACGTTAATAAAACTCATTCTTTGATTTAAATCCTACATATCATTTACGTTCACAATACCAGTCAATTATAACGTGCTAACCATCACTTGAATTCATGACTAACTTAGTCAAATTACCACACTTGTTTTCACGTAATATTACACTATACGAATAACAAGCTAATTACATAATCAACAATTCAATTAACATGTAAATGTCTTAATGACATGATAAGAACCTATTTTAATATCTCATTGTATGTCTAATGAGTCTTTATAATCATTAGATTAAGTTGCTATCACATTTCTATACTTGAACACTTAAAAAAATATTTTCTGGACATTCTGCTAAGTGGCCATTATTGCCATCTGTCAGACTGGTCTTGGCACTACTACTGGCCATGGTGTCATGGTTTTACGAGACACGGAGACATGGCTATGAGCGGTGTATGTTGTGGCGTGAGTTTCGATTCTAGAGTTGGTAGCCATGGCTGAAACTCGATTTTGATTCTCGATTCATGAAAAACACAAAGTTCAGCAAATTAAACATTACATGATCATTAATTTCACCAAATCAAACATACCCACCTGCTAGAATTTATACATAATCAGTACCCAACATTTATAGAGTGATTTAACCCATTAAAGCACATAATTACAGAATTAAATTATGCAAAATTGTACTGTTCTTGATGTTCTTGAAGTTCTTGAACAAAAACATAGAATTTAATACTACAGATTCTTTATAAGACCAAATCCAACCATTCAATTTGCGTTTTATTCGTTTTAGCATGCATAATCATATACAAGTAGAAATTTTGTAGAACACTTTATGTTTGACATATTAAAATCACGTATAAGGCCATATGGCCATATAACACACTCTGAAATCTTTTACTGTATAATTTCATGAAATTGATGATATGGAAACCTATATAATATACAATAAAATATGTTATGCTAATCATATTATTACATATATCCATATAACAACAAAATTTCCCATTTACAAAGATTTAACAGAAGTCTTAAGAGCCATATTCATAAAAACTAAATGACGTAAAATATATGAATTGGGTTGAAGAGATTACCCAAGCGTAGAATTTAATTTGCAAGAGATGGACTCCTTCTCAACTGTTCTTCAGTCACTAATCACTTAACAATTCTCCCTCAAAATTTTTCAATCTCTCTCTGTTTCTATTTTTCTAGACTTAAGCAATAATGACAGATAAAGGAAGGAAGACGTATAATATAGAAATTGAACTGACGCATCGGTGGTCAGTTACCCAGTCATGGGTTAACTTCCCTCGACTCCCCTTAGGGTCTCGTTTGGCTAACAATAAAAGGTTTCAAAAACAATTTAATTTAATAAAACCTTTACAATATAGTTTGAAAAATGTCACACCCTTTATAAATCAAATATCTAGTTTAATTTATTTTAAATAAAATATAATAATTTCTCACTGATTCACATAGTCACATAATTACATTTCTCCTTTAATAATAATATCAAATTATTAAATCTCTAATTAATAATTAAATTAATTAAAATACCAATAGGCTTATTAAATATTTCTTTTAATACAATAAGCTCACATAATTACATACATCGAATAATAAAATTCTCCACATTAATTTAATAAATATAACACATATAATTAAATTAATATACCACAACTTCATCAATTAATTATTTAATCTAATAATTAATTCATCGAAAATATTTATTCAATCCAATAAATATTAAAATTAAATTACAAAATCTCGGTTGTCACAAAGGATACTGCACACGACACTGTAATTGATCAACAACTAAAGATTATGTCTGCAATAGTTCTGATGAAGCGTATAAACTTTGGAGTTATCCTGCTCGATCAAATATCCAAATGGCTGGAAAAGGCTGAGATGAAGAAGTCTACGGATAAAGCCCTTACAAAGGTTTTTCATGGAAGACTCTTGAGTATTGTGCTGAAGAAGAAACTAGGAAGTAAGATAAAGGATGATCAAGGAGAACCATTGAATGTCCATAAAGTGATGTCTCCACAGCTGTTTATAAACTGGAAGAAAAATCCTAAAGAAAACAAGAGGCTAATAACAACTGGGAGCAGCAGCAAGATCTTTGTAAAGAAGAAAAAGGCACAAGGGGTGGAAAGCAAGCCATCCCATTCTGATGACTCTCTATCTGTAAAAGCCACACCAGCAAAGAAGAAGTCTAAGAGTGTGAAGAAAACAAAGGTTCCACCAAGCAGTCTATCCACTGACAACAAGAGACAAGGAGAAGAACAAACATCAACTACAGAAACCCCAAAGAGAAGAAGGAGTAACAGATTACTCAAAGGTAAGACTGATCATTCGGTTATAACCGAATCGAATAGGCTATTTGATTATAACCAAATACCAAAATATTCCTATTTTCAATATCCGAACTAATAACCGAATTTTGGTAATAACCGAATAACTGAATTGTAAATTCGGTATTTTGGGTAATAATTGAACACAAATAACACCTAAAAATGAGAGAGAGAATACCCAAATAGGCGGACAGCTGAGCTTAAGAGAAGAAGCCAGTGGAGGAGAAGAAGACCACCGTGATCGAGAAATTTCCTGCTGAGAAGGTAGAACACTGAGCATAGAAGCAATCCAAGCTGTCCAAGCTCAGATCCACCGATAATGACTCTCTCCAAAACCCTTTCCTATCTCATTAAATCCGACGTCATTGTCACCTTCAACGAGCTCCTACAGCGATTTATATGACGGGTCCCCGCGGAGGCTGTGTTTCGAGGGGTCTTGTTCGCCCACAGAGTCATCGCCGTTGTCTTTGATGGCCAACTCCCTCAGCCGGTCTCTGGGTTCGAGCTCAGTTAGTGAAATGGTGGCCTCTCTGCGTCCATTCTGACTAAACAATGTGAAGTGATTCTTCTTTGGGAGGGTTTATCGACTTAATGGATTTATGGGATGATGAAGATGAGTCTTATATATGTAATTGGGGGTTAATAAAATTTGGTTATGAATATTCAATGGTCTGTTCCTTGTATTGTGTTGTCCCACCCTTTCCTATTGCTTACAGCTGGAATCTACACATCACCACATTTTATATTCCAAATCACATATAAAGATATCATCATCACATGCATGCTTGAGGAGCTGTGTGAGATTCGGTTATTCGGTTATCCGAATAACCTATTTTTTAAAACCATACCTGAAACCGAATACCAAAAATTAAATTAGATATAACCAAAATTAAGAAAAAAACCAAAAAACTGAAATTTTCAGTTAAAATAATTCGATTGTGTTTGGTAATTCGGTTTTATCCGTTTTTTGCTCACTCCTACTCAAAGGTGTGACGCCCCCAAAACAGGTATACACCACCCATATTGAGTCGCCAAATACATGGTACAAAATTCAAATACAACTTAATTATACAACAGTAGTGTAAAATACGACAAAATATAATGTAAGAGTTTTAATAAGAATATTGTCATCTAGACAATATTCACACTCAATGGAGTCCTCATTATATTTATTGTCACACTATTTAATGAGAATAGTGAGGACTACTAATGCTATCATCCGGACCGTCACTCCGGTTCCCGACTAGTCAGGGCCACGTTCTCATTTCACGAAGAGAGAGCGGTGAAAGAAAAGGTGAGCTCAACTAGCCTAGTAAGAAATATTATGACTAAGATAATGCAGAATAAATTATCATTAGCCTTCAACAATGTTAAACTAATAGAATATAATAGACAACAAGTTTAACTGCAGCGGAACAAGTAATCCATTAGAAGAGTCAAGTAGAGCATAAAATCTACTATCTTCTATGATTTAAAAGTTTTTCATCAACTTTATTGCTGAGACTCAGCTTAATAAATAAAATCGAATCATCCCTACATCACGACCAAGGATATTCATGTAATCATCAATGGTCATGACTATACCGAATAATCCCTGGTCATAATCACACCAACAACTGTCCATCAATGAACTACAGGCCAATGAGGACTTTTTCCACATCATTCGTCACATTACGGTCATGATTATACCGAATAATCCCTAGTCATAATCATACCAAGTCCATCTATGCACGTAAGCCAAAGATGATTTTCATCACAATATAAGCATGATGATGATGACAATGACATAATAATTCAATAAAACAAGTTCAAGGATAAATTTTAAAGATTTATAATTTTAATTTATCCAGAAATCAATAACGTCCAAATTGTCAACATGATACTTCTTTGTGGAGTAAAATTCAAGAATGCTCAAAAGAATATAGAAGCCAAAACTTTAACCAACTGAGTATAATAGAATATATGAAACCACAAATGGATTTTTGTCCGCTATGCGGTAATCCACGTAGACAGATCATTTCCACAATTTAATAAGGAATGAATACGAAGGATCATTCACCATGCATGTGATAATCCATATAGACAGGTTATTCCAACAGAATAATAAAGAATGGAATAATGAAGAAGAATTCACCAGAGTGATGCGTAATCCGCGATAGATAAAGTTATTCCAATGTAATAATAAAGAATGGAACTGTGTCATGCGTAATCCGTGATGACAAGATATTCCAAATGTAATAATAAAGAATAGAATAACAACAAAATTCACCGGACATGCGATAGACCGCATGCACGTGTTTTCCAATGAGAATAATAAAGAATGGAATAATGAAGAATTTCACCATGTATGCGGTACTTGGCATAGAAAAAGTTATTCCAACATAATAATAAAGAATGGAATAACAACCCTTACAGTATTGAAAGAAAATAACTCTCTTCATGAATACGAAAGAATAATACCCCTTACCTTAGAAGAAAGCTGGATCTTTGGAATAGTGAGGTAGCAGACTTCTCTTCTTCTTTCTCTCTATAATTTCTTTGTATAATAATTGCTCTATAGCTTTAGTAAATTGGTGAAAAATAATGAAGGAATGAGCTTCTATTTATAGAAAAATATAGTTTCAATAATTACACATTTTGGGGCTCGAAATATTATAGTATAATACCTCCCTCTTTTTTTTCATTTTTAATTTAGTCCTGCAAATATTATCAAACTTGAACCACCTCCCCTAATAGTAAATCATGTGAATCAATAGTAAATCATATGACTTAATAGTTCTAAACATGTGAAAAAATTAATTATAGTATAGTACCTTCATCTATACCTCCATTTTTAATTTAGTCATGCAAGTATTATCAATCTTGCACAACTCTCCTAATACTAAATCATGTGAATCAATAGTACACACATGTGAACACATAGTTATAAGCATGTGAACTAATAGTAATTAATTGCTCATTTATCTGGTTAATTACCCGATTGGTCAATATAACCTCCAGACATTAATTATTATCGAATAAAGGTCGATTTTCACTAACACTAATAATTCCAACATAATGGAACTATCAATTTCATCTTTAATCATCACGAACTTATTCATCATTAATATTATAATTCACAATATTTAACAACCGTGTCGCTCCTCAGAAAGAGGGCTTTCCAATAAGGATTTCTCCTTATTAGCGCGCAATTAGGTGACCAAACCTCTCCTTGACAGAACTTCTAGACATTGTCAATATTGCAAATAATAATATGAATAACTTTGTTGTCTCAACTATTAATTTAATAATATATATTATGCAGATGATACCGTGACAATAATTGAATCAATAATGTGAGAGATATTATGCAACAATTACGGTAGTAATAATTGAGTATAACCCGAGTGACTTCTTTACGTAAGCATCAATAATCAATACTGCAGTGTCTACTTATGCAAACCACGCGTAGACATTGTATTTTTTACTAAGGGTAGTTCAACAGCTTTTAACGGTAACACTTTTCGCCGTTATTTTTAATAAAAGATAATTTTGTCGTTTTCTAACTATGACAATACTTCTGTTGTGGGGTCCACCAATGATTGTGCCGTCGTACGAATATTCCTCGACAAAAAGAATATTCCCCGACCAAACGAATATTTTATAACAACTTGCATACTTTACAAAATTTTCACATATCACCCTTAACTTTAATCTTTTATCAATTTAACCATTTACGAAATAAAATAATAATTGTAATAAAATTGAATACTTTTATTTCATAAAATTCGGGGTCTTACAAAAGGGCCGTCCAAAAAGAAAGCAAAGGTGATAAAGAAGTCAGCCCCAGTTCCCAAAGAAAGTTCATCTAACAAAGGAGAGGACGTAGAGTCAGAAAATGGGAACAATACAAAAAAACCCAAGATTGAGCATTCGAAAGATGTTGAGTCCAAAGAAGAAGGACCTGCCCATACTAATGTTGAACATCAAGGAAACTTGTCTGTTAATTCAGAGGCTTCAGATTCTGAAGAAGAAGAAAAGTCTGACTCTTCTATAGCTGAGCCTCCAAGGAGAAGAAAGAGCAACAGACTGCTTGCCAGATCTGTTTAAAAGAAGAAAGGAGAATATTCTACTATTGTCATTGATTTGAGTGATGATGAGTCTAAATCCAAGGGAGAAGATGCTGAAGAAAATACTAGTAATGAAAATCAGCAAGAAGAATTCACTGATGAATCAGATAAAAGAAGTCAGCATGATTCAAGCTCAGAAGGTGAAGAAATGGAAAAAGATTGTAATTCTGCAAATCAAGAATCAGAGGAACCAACAGACTATCCAGTTCTTTCTCTAGCAAAAATTAAAAGAAGAATAGTGGTGGAAGTTTTTGATGAACCACCAGCTGAACCAACAACAAGATGGATAAGTCATTGAAACGAACAACTCAGAGTTATAAGAATGACTACGAACGAGGTGCTTAACAACTGGAAAAATATGGAGTTAAATTGCACAACAATACTGTACAATCCTGATGATCTTCTAATGAGATGGTTCTTCCCATAGATGCCCTGGTTAAAAGCATATACTGATAAAGATGGGAGCTACTTCAGCTGGTGTTACTCAAAGTTTTTGAATTTGGAGTTGGTATCTCAAAACTTTCCAAGAGTGAAGAAGTTTGCAACCAAGATGATCAAAGACCAGTCTCACTTCAAAGTCTACCGATATGCTGGTAACCACTACATTCCCTACGATTGTAGAGTGGGTTCTGATGGCAGAAGGAGTATGCCCAAGTGGATGATCGTAGAGTCCCTTCACTCTACCATTGAAGATGATCAAGTTTAGTTTGATAAGCTTTCCTCTGACCAAGCAAAATTGTCTGACATTCCTTCATTATCCAACACTGAATGACACTCAACGATTTATCAGATTTTCCTTGCTTTCAAAAAACTGTCCCAGAATAAAAATCGTAGAGTTGAAGCTGGAAGAGAACAAGATTCTGCCCAATCATATGACCAAACTCCTACGGAGCAGGAGCTATTGAAGAATTCTGATGAGTTGATTGAAAAGATATCTATCATCACAAAAGAGGCAACGATGTTAACAAAAGCAGGAGACAATGCAGCTCAAGACAAACTACAAGCCACTATATTGATATATCTCTCAAAATCAAAGAGAGAGATCAAATCTATCTGAAGGCTATGTATGATCAAAAAGCCAAAGCTCTACGAGCACAAAAGGCAAATAAAGAGCAAATTCTATCCCTCTCTGACAAGATTGACAATCTGAATTAGTCTCTTTCCCTACAGCTTGAGCTAAGCCAACAAGAACTTAAGATGGAGGTTGGTAACTCATCTTACTTGATGGAACAACTTATGTCCAACATGGAGCATCTCTCACAAGTGATTAATGACAAAAAGGGGGAGTAAAAGAGGCATAGAAAAAGGAACTCAAGGAAGGGCAAGGAGATCAGAAGAAAAGAAGATAAGAAAGCCAAAAGGAAGTCAAAGAAGAAGATAACAACAACAGCAGTAGAATCATCATCTGAGGGGGAGTCAAAGGATGATGATCTCATGAACGCAAAGGTTGAGGGGGAGCCAGAACAAGAAGAAGAGCTTAAAGAGCATGAATCTGAGAAGGAGCAGAGAAAAGAAATGGAGTCACCATCTAAGAGGGAGCAGGAGCAAAAAGATCAAACAGATAAATAGCTTATCAACAACCATCCTGGAAGACACACATGGAGCCCAAAAGGTACATCTCTATCTAGTTAGGTATGTTCTAGATCCAGGATGTAAAGTGTCATAGTTTATGTAGTTCCATATCATTATCAATGACATTCATGATTATCTATTTTTAGAAATATAGCTGCTCACTGTATATAAGATCCATTCATATCACGCATACACACTTATTATTTTTGTCATAATCAAATAGGAGGAGATTGTTAGGAATAAGCATGTGAATGATATTCCTACTTATATATGATTTGATTATGATATAAATGAATGAATATGCAAGTATGCTTGCATTGAGAAAAGCTGTGAAGTCCTTTGATAGATAATAGAAATATATGTACAAGGACTTAGAATGAATTGATCAAATGTGTTAGATTGATCCTACATAAGCAAAACAGCTTTGTAAAGTCCTTAAAAAGAAATGATGTACAAGGACTATAAATATAGAAAGATCAAGTTTGTTAGGTTGATCTTATAATGTAATAGATAGGCTTGTCTGATCGTCGAGCACTGCACCAGAAATTGTAGTCTGCCAGGAAAGTCAAGAAAGGCTCGAGAATTATAAAGGCGGAATCGTAGTCTGCAAGATAGTAGATCTCGGAGTTTGTAGACTGCAAGGAGAGACGAGGAAGGATCGTAGTGTGTCGAGAAGAACTTCATCAAAGTCATAGTCTGTTGAGGAAGTCATGTTCAGAATAGTCGAGATACCGCTAAGAGCCTAAACCGAGCATCTCGCCAAAATCAAGTCAAGAATCGTGAGACCACACTCGAGTCGTAGAGTCTCATCGATCAAATAAGAGTGAGAGATCGTAGTCAAGCCAGATCAGATGAAGACATCAAGCTTAAAGGCAAAAATCGTAGAGTGTTAAGATCTGATCTCAGAGTTGTAGTGTCTGCAAAATCGTAGAGTGCAGAACTAAGACTTCAACAGAAGTGCTCACAACTCCAAGGCAGAATCGTAGAGTAAACACGATTCTCAATAAATAAGCACTCACAGAATATCCAAAGGATAAAGCCTTTAGTTAGAGCTATAAAGATACACTCCATCTAAAGGAAACCAAAGAGCACTCAACGAATGACCGACAATCTAACAGAAGATCTAAGCACCACCCAATCAGCATCCAGATTAAGTTGTAAAGCAATTCAAGACAAAGTCTTCTACAAGGAGATCAAAAAAAGACTTCAGTAAAAGTGACTGAATAAGGAAAAGTCAGCAAGTACAGTAGCTGTCAAATGAACAGAAGACAATGATTTTAGGGTCAACCAGGATCGTAGTATTTGCAAAGAAAAGAAGGAATTGATATAGTTTACACAGAGATACTGGCCAGCTTCTAAAGAACAAGGCTAAAATGATTAAGCATGGGTCAGTCCATTGATGATAAGTGAACGGGAGATCACAAGGAGAAAGCGAGCTGGGCATGCCACAAATCTAAGGTGTCTTGCTATTCAGAAGAGACCAGAACAAGGAGTCAAGCTATCAGTTCCTAAGAACAGTCGAAAAGACAAACAAAAGTATTGAAGCACTGCACAATAGAAGGAAGAAGTGTTCTACATTGAAGATCAATAAGTAACAAGGAGTCAATAAGTAACATTAAAAAAGACTCTACGATCAGGTCCAAGAATATGCATCAGAATCGTAGAGTTCGGTCATCTAATGATTTAAGCATTGGGAATGGTTCAATCTGAAGAATGATATTCGAATATAGCTTATTGAGAGCATCGATGCAAAAGGACAAATCTCTGATGTTCTAATCAAGAAGTCAGAAGGGAGAAATAAAGTTGACTACCTGCCTAAGACTTCAAAGTGACATCTCTAACGGGATAGGTGAAACAGTAGACTGCAGTGTCAGAAAGATGAAAAAGGGGATGTCATGTTACATCTGCAGTCTGTATCAAATAACTCGAGATCTGCGAAGCAATTCAAATAACTTTCAACAGCTATATCCTAACGGGAAATTGGGAAGAAGTATAAATAAGCCAGAGCTTCAAGGATCAAGAGTTGCTGAAGTTGAAGGATCGTTGAGTTGTTGGAATGCTATATTATTGACTCTACGAGTTCCACCAGAACTAAACAGAACAAGTCTCAGTGACAGTGAGATTACAAAGGTGGAAGTGAAGCAGCTTCGAAGAAGTACTTGAACAAACTAAAGGTTCACCCAACAAAGATGAGAATGCCACTGAAAATGGCTGCCAAGCTGAGAGCCAAGAAGGCTAAGAATAAGGTTGTAAACGAGCCAACACAGTTCGGACTCGATTCGGACTTGACTCAAAAAAATACGAGCGAGACTCGGATTCGTTAATAATATGATCCAAATCTAAGCATTAAAAATAGTTTGAATAAAAATATTAGTAGAATCTGAACAAGGTTATACTTGACTCAGTTAAGATTCAAACTACTCAAATTTTTGATTGTGATTCAATACATACTCGATTAATACATATTCGATTAGATGTTCTGTGACGCCCCCAAAATAGGTATACATCACCTATTCCGAGTCGCCAAATACATGGTACAAAATACAAATACAATCTTAAATATACAACAAGAGCTGTGAGTTTTAATACAAATATTATCTTCCAGACAATATCCACTCTCAGAATAAGTCCTCATTACATTTATTATCACACTATTTTATGGAGTGGTGAGGACTATTAAGACACCATCTCGGACCGTCACTCCGTTCCCCAACTAGTCCTGGCTACGTTCTCATTTCGTGAAGAGAACAGTGAAAGAAAGGGTGAACTCAACTAGCCCAGTAAGAAATATTATGACTAAGATAATGCAGAATAAATTATCATTAGTCTTCAACAATGTTAAACTGATAAAATATAATAGACATCAAGTTTAACTGCAGCGGAACGAGCAATCCATTAAAAGAGTCAAGTAGAGAATAAAATCGACTATCTTTTATGATTTAAAAAGTTTTTCATCACTTTTATCATTTGGAACTCAAATTTTAATAAATAATCCACATCATCCCTGCACTACGTCCAAGGATATTCATTAGTATCACGACCACAAATTATCCATGCACTATGGGCCAAAGATATTCTGTATTCATCAATGGTCATGATCATGCCAACAATCATCCATCAATGCACTACGGGCCAACGATGAGGACTTTTACCACATCATTTGTAACATTACGGTCCATGATTATACCGAATAATCCTCGGTCATAATCATACCAAGTCCATATATGCACTTCTGAGCCACAGATGACTTTAAAAAAAAAAATATAAACATGAGGATGATGACAATGATAT
Organism: Panax ginseng; assembly: GCA_020205605.1. Taxonomy (NCBI): domain Eukaryota; kingdom Viridiplantae; phylum Streptophyta; class Magnoliopsida; order Apiales; family Araliaceae; genus Panax; species Panax ginseng. The sequence goes on along the minus strand of CM035130.1, from coordinate 157,128,531 downwards.
AAGAATTCAATAAAACAAGTTCAAGAATTAATTTATTCAGAACTAATAACGCCCAAATTATCAACATGATACTTCTTTGTAGAGTAAAATTCAAGAATGCTTAGAAGAATATTTCCATGAAAAGATCTTTGGATGAAGCAAGAATATCAAGGATATTCCACTAATTTCATGGAATATAGAAGTCAAAACTTTAACCAACTGAGTATAATAAAGAATGGAATAACAAAAGAAATCACCATGCATGCGGCACTTCGCATAGACAGGTTATTCCAACAGAATAATAAATAACGGAACCAGGTCAGGCGTAATACGCACCAACAGGATATTCCAACAGAATAATAAAGACGGAACCAGGTCCGGTGTAAAACGCACAAATAGGATATTCCAACAGAATAATAAAGACGGAACCAGTCCACAGAAATGCATGATGTGATATTCCAATAGAATAATAAAGATGTAATCAGTCCTGTAAAACGCATGCATGGCGAGTGGGATATTTCAATGAGAATAATAAAGAATGGAATAATGAAGAATTTCATCAAGTATAGGGTAGCTTATGGCGTGATCTGAGTTATTCCAACAAAATAATAAAGAATGGAATAATAAAAGTTCTCTTCATGAATACAAAAGAAATAATACCCCTTACCTTAGAACTATCAATTTCATCTTTAATCAACACGAACTTATTCATCATTAATATTATAACTCACAATATTTAACAACTAGGTCGTTCCCAGGAAAGAGGGGGCTTTCCAATAAGGATTTCTCCCTATTGGCGCACAATTAGGTGACCAAACCTCTCCTTGGCAGAACTTCTAGACATTGTAAATATTGCAATTTAAAAATATGAATAACTTTGTCATCTTAATTATTGATTTAATAATATATCATATAACGCAGATGATACTGTGACAATAATCGAAGCAATAATATGAGAGATATGATTCAGCAATTACTATAGCAATAATTGAGTATAACTGAGTGACTTATCACGTAAGCATCAATAACAAATACCTGAGTAGTGCTACTATATCTGACGCCAGCACATTCTTTTGTACTTTTACTCTGAGTAGTTCAACAAGATCAATGGTAAAACTTCCGCCGTTATTTTTATAAAAATATTTTTGTCATTTTTCTCAATCCGACAATAATTCTGTTGTGGGGTCCACCAATGATTGCGCCATTGTACGAATATTCCCTATTAAAACGAATATTCCCCGACCAATCGAATATTATATAACAACTTGCATACTTTGCAAAATTTATAAATATTACCCACAACTATAACATTATATCAAATTCATTCCATAATATTTAAAAATGATAATTATAGAAAATTCATTTTTATTCATAAAAATTGAGGTCTTACAATCTCCCCTTCTTATGAAATTTTACCCTCGAAATTAGGGTACGTACCTGGTATGTCGAAGAGGTAAGGATACCTTGATTTCATTTTAGATTCTAACTCCCAGGTCATTTCCTCAACATCGTGGTTCCTCCATAAAACTTTGACTTGATGTATAACCTTGGAGCGTAGAATATGTTCCTTCTTATCCAAGTTTTGAACAGGAAATTCTTCATACGTTAAATTTTCCACTATTTCGTCCAGTTCTAACTCAATAATGTGGTTCGGGTCTTTCACATATTTACGTAACATGGATATATGAAAAACGTTATGAACACAAGACATACTTGGTGGTAAAGCGAGTCTATAGGCAACAGTCCCTACTCGATCGAGGATTAAAAATGGGCTAATGAATCGAGGATTGAGCATTCCTCTCTTTCCAAATCTCGTAACTCCTTTCCATGGAGCAACACGTAACAACACATGATCTCCAATATCGAATTCCACATCCTTTCGATGAAGATCAGCATAACTCTTTTGTCGGTCTTGAAGGTTTTTATACGTTGTCGGATCGTTTGAATCTTTTCCGTAGTCATACGTACCAACTCCGGTCCCAACAACGTTGCTTTACCCACCTCATCCCAGCATACTAGAGAATGACACTTTCTTCCATACAACGCCTCGAATGGAGCCATGTAAATACTTGCTTGATAACTGTTGTTGTAGGAAAACTCCACCAATGGTAAGAACTTATCCCAACTTCCCTTGAAGTCAAGGACACAGAGTCTTAATAAATTTCAAGAGTTTAAATAGTCCTCTCTGATTGTCCGTCCGTCTGAGGATGATATGCCGAACTAAATCGTAAAATCCGTGCCCATAGCTTTTTGCAAACTAACCCAAAATCTTGAAGTGAATCTTGGGTCTCGATCAGAAACTATGGATACTGACATACCATGCAATCTTACAATCTCGTTTTATTACATACATCTGAGAAAAGACGTTCAAGTGTATAAGTTTCTCGTATTGGTAAGAAATGTGCAGACTTAGTCAATCTATCAACAATGACCCAAATTGCATCTATGCCTTGAGAAACCTTGGGAAGACCAGTAACGAAATCTATGGTAATGTGCTCCAACTTTCATTCTGGAATTTTAAGTGGTTGTAATGGACCTTTTGGTATTTGATGTTCCGTCTTGACTCATTGACAAGTTAGGCACCTTGAGATAAACAACATTATCTCTCTCTTCATATTACCCCACCAAAATGTATGTCGAAGATCTGTTCAATATTTTATTTTATTAGTTCAATAATTGCTGCGTTGATATTTTATATTATTATTGTTTCAATAATTGTCATTGCACAGTATTCCCATTATCAGATCAATAATTTATATTATTTGGATAACATTATTGCCAATGTCTAGAAAGTTCTGTCAATGAGAGGTTTGGTAACCTAATTGCGCGCCAGTAAGGAGAAATCCTTATTGGAAAGCCCCCTCTTTCCTGGGAACCACCTGGTTGTCATAATTGTGATTTTGTAATATTATTTGTGAATAAATAATTATTGATTTATATGATAAGGAAATATTTATTTGATGCGGATATAAATGATTGATTTATTTATGTGGTTATAAATAAAGGAATTAATGTTGAGGTATTTTATCAACATTTTGTCGAATTTGAAGGTATTAAAAGATCAAATCGATGTTCTTAAAGCTCTATTGTGTGAGTTATAATTTTAATCCGACCATTGGATCATTATAATTTTTGCATATGTTATACATATATGAGTTGAGTATATGTCCAAAAATTTTGAACCGTTGAAAATTAACGCATGATTTGTTATGAATTTTAAAAGGTGTTAAAATGGTGTTGAAAATCGTCCGTTTGTGGATTTCGGATATTTTTTGTTTGGAATTTGGAAAAATTCAAAGCTACAAAGTTGTAGAGAATTCGATTTCGTGTGGAATGGACATAAAATTCATATTTTTTTTCTGATAAACGAGCTATTTTCTATAAATTATTGAAGTTTTGAAAAATAAAATAATTTTTTATTAAAATTGGGTGGGACCCACATATTGGTTAGTGTTAATTGCATGTGTTGAATTAATCTTTCAATTGTGGAGGGCTGAATTCAAAGGTGGCGTAGGAGAAAAGAATAATCAATATATTATTTTATTAATTTAGTCTCCTTTGGCGTTCTAACATTTTCCTATAAATAGGTGCTTATGCTAGAATTAAAAATCACACCAGAAACAAGTTTTCTTTCTCTCTATATTGTTGAGCATATTTTTTGTAAGTACTTAGATACTTTGAGAGTTACTATTCAGTGCAAGTTTCTTTCGGCTTTACATCCGATGTTCCGGTCAGAAGTACTGCTCTTTTGAGGTAATGAATTTTTAAGGTTTATTATGTTTTTTCAGTTTTGCACTTTTTCCGGACCTTCAAAAATTCTGGAAAAATTTAAAATGATAATTTGATGAGTTTCCTTGATTGTGTCCAAAAATGGCGATTTTTGGATGTATAAATTAGGAGTTATGGATTTTATGAGAAAAGACTATTTTAAAAGTAAACCCTTATAACTCCTTGTGGTTAACTCCAAAATTAGTGAAATTTTTATTGGGAGTACATATATATAATAGAAGTATACTCTATAAATTTTGGAATTTTTGGACAAAAATACAATTTATGATAAATGTCTAAATATTCGGTAGTTTTGTCCATGTGAAAAATAGTAAATGAATTTTAAAAATTCCGAGAAAAATATATGTTCAATATGGAACTATATTATGCTAAATCCTAGAAAAGAAATATTTTTGGAATTGATTTGGTATTTTTTATGAAAATAGACTAGTTATGAGTAAATAAATTAAATATATTATGTGAAGTAAGAAAATTGGAAAATAGGATTTTATGGCTTAATAATCCTATATACCTATGCAGATTTTTGATGAGGGTTTGGTTATTGGTGATGAAATCTTATGAGGTTGGAATTTTAGGATGATTAAATGCATTAATTAGTAAAGTGTAAACAATTGAAATAAATTGTTTATATGTTTAAGAAATGTTATTCTTTCAATATCATTATACCGAAATATTGGTATGGATTTTATTGTAGAATTTCTAAATTTTTATGTCGGGATTACTATTCATGAGTTACTATTCATGAGCTACTATTCACGAGTTACTATTCATGGGGTACTATTCACGACAAAATTAGTTTCTTTTTCTGACCAAGTTATTGTTGATTTATGAATCTTACTCTTGAAATTAAATCCATGTTTTGATCATATTATTTTTATTATCATATATAATTTTTTTATAATCTCGGAGATGAAATTTCTCTTTGACTTAAGTGTAAAGATGGGTAGATTATTGGTATGATCGTGACTATGGGTTCTCTTTGGCCGATGAAGGCAAAAGATGAATTGTTGACTAGTATGATCATGACCATTGAATTTACAATTGAATATTTTTAGCTTAAGTGGAAAGGTGAATTGATCAACATGACTATAATTATGGTTTATATTAATTCTGAAATGACTGTATGTTTCTTTGAGATATGAATTTCTTTGGCCCGTAGTGCAAAAATGACTTGTTGATTGAATATCTTTGGCTAGTAGTGCAAAGATGAATTATTGATGAATATCTTTGGCTTGTAGTGCAAAAGATGACATGTTGTTGAATATCTATGGCATGTAGTGCAAAAGATGAATCTGTTGATGAATATCTTTGGTCCAGTAGTGCAAAAGATGAACTTATTAGTATGATTATGAGCAGAGGCTGTGATTTGGTATAACCATGATCTTTGATGTTTCAGGTAAAGACATGTGATGAAAAATATCTTCGTCTTTGATGAGAAGAGAAAATTAGAACTATAATTATGATTATGAGTTATTCACATGACTGTGAACAGGATCTGTTGATTAATATTACAGGGTTAAAGCATTGTTGGTGGACTTTTAACATGGAGAAGATAATTGACTTTATGGTCTATTTGACTCTTCTAATGGATTGCTCGTTCCGCTGCAACTATGGTTGAAAAGTTTTATCATCTACCATATGTTCTAAATCTCTGATTTATTACTGATGAAGGCTATTGATAATTTAATTATCTTTAGTTATGATATTCTTTACTAGGCTAGTTGTGTTCACCCCTTTTGCTTCACAATTCCTTTCAGGTAATAAGAGTGTAGTTGGGTCGATCGGGGATGACAGGGGAATAGTGTGGTGGTCCGAGACTATCAAAGTTTCTCAACACATCATAAAACGGCATGACATACAATATATAATTGTATTGAGGACCTAAGATGTGTGTGTCATATATTATACGTCACTTAATAATTGATTTTGGTGAACAACAATAGGGTGAGGTGAACCCAACTTTGGAAGGGTGTTTTGCCACTATCATACAAGATGTCTAATGACATACAATCTCGTGTTATCATAAGAAAGGGTTGTGCACATCCACTTACTGAGTATATCTACGAGCACTACCTATATGATCTTGGAGTTGGGTTGAAACATAATGTTCAATCGCAGACGGTGGAGATAGTTATATGTCAAGAGAAGACTCACCCTTGGAAGGAACATGATAGTAATCTTCTCGTTTTTCTTTGGGGTTTATTGGATCAACCAAGGATAATTCTCTGAACATATGATATCCATCATAACTTAGATTCATGGCCTCCTATGTACGAAGGTTTCCTTGAGCACTTTCCAAAGATCTTAATTTCTAAAACAGTTCTAGACTGTACCTTTATGTAAGGTATCACTGTGAGGTGGGGTCCATAGTTGGGACATGAGTCACAGTTGGTATTAAAACTCACAGTATATGTGTTGTTGTAATTTGCACGATAATTGTAGTAATAAAGTGGTAGTTATTTCTGTACCATGTATTTGGCGACTCAGAATGGGTGTTGTATACCTATTTTGGGGGCGTCACAGTTGGTATCAGAGCTTAGGGATATAATCTCTGGCGGAGATCCGGGATTAGAACTAGGAAGGGAGAGACGGGTAATATCCTTCGTTAGTGTGTGTCCTATCTAAGTTGAATTTTCTTACTTAAGTTGACAAATTGTGATACGTGAATTAATCTTTGTTTTAAAGCTGTATTCTAGAATGATATCTGAAATACAGGAGATGAGCAATGGAGAAATCATGAGGACAGGGAAGATGGAATTTGAGATAAAAGCAAGGTATTCTCAAACTCTTTGAATTATCAGCTACGTAAATTTTGGGGACAAAATTTCATAAGAAGGGGAGATTGTAAGACCCCATATTTTATGAAATAAAAGTATTCAATTTTATAAAATAAAAGTATTCAATTTTCCTATTTAGTAAATGGTTAAATTGATAAAAAAATTTAAAGTTAAGGGTGATATATATAAAATTTTTCAAAATACACAAGTGGTTATAAAATACTCATTTCTGTCGGGGAATATTCGTTTGGTCGTAGAATATTCTTGTTATTCGGGGAATATTAAATTTATTTGCGGTATGACCATTTTTAGGGCCCCTTAATGTAATAACCGTCGGATGAAGAAAATGACAAATTTGAGTTTTTTATAAATAGCAGTAGTAGTAGTTCTGTTAACACTTCGTTGGAATACGGTGGTTAAAATCTGAATACTGGCGTGCACAAGAAGAGATAGCACTGCAGTATTGCATGCGATATTTTGAATTATTGATTCTTACGTAAGAAGGCACTACTCCATAATTGTTACAATAATTACTGTTCAATATTTTATTTTATTGGTTCAATAATTGCTGCGTTGATATTTTATATTATTGTTGTTTCAATAATTTTCATTGCACAGTATTCCCATTATTAGATCAATAATTTATATTATTTGGATAATATTATTAGATAACATTATTGGCAATGTCTAGAAAGTTCTGTTAAGGAGAGGTTTGGTCACCTAATTGCGCGCCAGTAAGGAAAAATCCTTATTGGAAAGCCTCCTCTTTCCTGGGAACCACCTGATTGTCATATATGATTCTGTAATATTATTTGTGAATAATAAATTATTGATTTCTATGATAAGGAAATATTTATTTGATGCGGATATAAATGATGAATTTATTTATGTGGTTATAAATGAAGGAATTAATATTGAGGTATTTTATCAGTATTTTGTCGGATTTGAAGGTATTAAAAGATCAAATCGGTGTTTTTAAAGCTCTTTTCTATGAGTTATAATTTTAATCCGACCATTGGATCGTTATAATTTTTGCATATGTTATACATATATGAGTTGAGTATATGTCCACAAATTTTGAACCGTTGAAAATTAACGCATGATTTGTTATGAATTTTAAAAGGTGTTGAAACGAAGTTAAAAATCGTCCGTTTGTGGATTTCGGATATTTTCTGTTTGGAATTTGGAAAAACTCAAAGCTACAAAGTTGTAGAGAATTCGATTTCGTGTGGAATGGATATAAAATTCGTATTTTTCTGATAAACGAGCTATTTTTTATGAATTATTGAAGTTTCGGAAAATAAAATAATTTTTTATTAAAATTGGATGGGATCCGTTTTTTGGTTGGTGTTAAATGCATGTGCTGAATTAATCTTTCAATTGTGAAGGGCTGAATTCAAAGGTGGCGTAAGAGAAAAGAATAATTAATATATTATTTTATTAATTTAGTCTCCTTTGGCGTTCTAGCATTTTTCTATAAATAGGTGCTTATGTTAGAATTGAAAATCACACCAGAAATAAGTTTTCTTTCTCTCTACATTGTCGAACATATTTTTGTAAGTATTTAGATACTTTGAAAGTTACTATTCAGTGCAAGTTTCCTTCGGCTTTACATCCGATGTTAAATTGAAATCACGCTTCTTTTGAGGTAAGGGATTTTTAAGGGTTATTATGTTTATTCTGTTTCGCACTTTTTCCGGACTTTCAAAAATTCTGGAAAAATTTGAAATGATAATTTGATGAGTTTCCTTGATTGTGTCCAAAAAAGGAGATTTTTGGATGTATAGATTAGGAGTTATGGATTTTATGAGAAAATACCATTTTAAAAGTAAACCCTTATAACTCCTTGTGGTTAACTCCAAAATTGGTGAAATTTTTATTGGGAGTACATGTATATAATAGAAGTATACTCTATAAATTTTGGAATTTTTGGACAAAAGTACAATTTATGATAAATGTCTAAATTTTCGGTAGTTTTGTCCATGTGAAAAATAGTAAATGAATTTTAAAAATTTCGAGAAAAATGTATGTTCAATATGGGACTATATTTTGCTAAATTCCAGAAAAGAAATATTTTTAGAACTGATTTGGTATTTTTCATGAAAATGGACTAGTTATGAGTAAATGAATTAAATATGTTATGTGAAGTAAGAAAATTGGAAAATAGGATTTTATGGCTTGAGAATCCTATATGAGGTATATGCAGATTTTTGATGAGGGTTTTGGTTATTGGTGATGAAATCTTATGAGGTTGGCATTTTAGGATGATTAAATGCATTAATTAGTAAAGTGTAAACAATTGAAATAAAGTGTTTATATGTTTAAGAAATGTTATTCTTTCAATATCATTATACCGAAATATTGGTATGGATTTTATTGTGGAATTTTTACCTTTTTCATGTCGGGGTTACTATTCATGAATTACTATTCATGAGTTACTATTTATGAGCTACTATTCACGAGTTACTATTCACGGGTACTATTCACGACAAAATTGATTTCTTTTTCTGACCAAGTTATTTTTGATTTATGAATCTTACTCTTGAAATTAAATCCATGTTTTGATCATATTGTTTTTATTATCATATATAACATTTTTATAATCTCGGAGATGAAATTTCTCTTTGACTTAAGTGTAAAGATGGGTAGATTATTGGTATGATCGTGACTATGGGTTCTCTTTGGCCAGAAGTGCAAAGATGAATTATTGACTGGTATGATCATGACCATTGAATTTACAATTGAATATTTTTAGCTTAAGTGCAAAGGTGAATTGATCAACATGATTATAATTATGGTTTATATTAATTTTGAAATGACTGTATGTTTCTTTGAGATATGAATATCTTTGGCCCGTAGTGCAAAGATGACTTGTTGATTGAATATCTTTGGCCGATGAAGTGCAAAGATGAATTATTGATGAATATCTTTGGCACAGTAGTAAAAAGATGACATGTTGTTGAATATCTATGGCATGTAGTGCAAAGATGAGCTGTTGATGAATATCTTTGGTGCATAGTGCAAAAGATGAACTTATTAGTATGATTATGAGCAGAGGCGTGATTTGGTATAACCATGATCTTTGATGTTTCGGGTAAAGACATATGATGAAAAATATCTTCGTCTTGGATGAAGAGAAAATTAGAACTATAATTATGATTATGAGTTATTCACGGATCGTGAGCGCAGGATCATTGATTAATATTACGGGGTTAAAGCATTGTTGGTGGACTTTTAACATGGAGAAGATAATAGACTTTATGGTCTATTTGACTCTTCTAATGGATTGCTTCGTTCATTGCAACTATGGTTGAAAAGTTTTATCATCTACCATATGTTCTAAATCTACGATTTATTATCGATGAAGGCTATTGATAATTTAATTATCTTTAGTTATGATATTCTTTTTGGGCTAGTAGTTGTCACCCCTTTTGCTTCACAATTCCTTTCGTGTAATAAAAGTGTAATTTGAATTGAAAGCAAGGATAACAGAGGAATAGTGTGGTAGTCCGAGACTATCAAAGTTTCTCAACACATTATAAAAGCGGCATGACATACAATATATAATTGTATTGAGGACCTAAGATGATGTGTGTGTGTAAGTATATTATACGTCACTTAATAATTGATTTTGGTGAACAACAATAGGGTGAGGTGAACCCAACTTTGGAAGGGTGTTTTGCCACTATCATACAAGATGTCTAATGACATACAATCTCGTGTTATCATAAGAAAGGTTGTGCACATCCACTTGCCGAGTATATCTCTGAAAGCACTACCTATATGATTTTGGAGTTGGGTTGAAACATAATGTTCAATCGCAGACAGTGGAGATAGTTATATGTCAAGAGAAGACTCACCATTAGAAGGAACATGATAGTAATCTTCTCGTTTTTCTTTGGGGTCTATTGGATCAACCAAGGATAATTCTCTGAACATATAATATCTATCATAACTTAGATTCATGGCCTCCTATGTACGAAGGTTTCCTTGAGCACATCCCAAAGATCTTAATTTCTAAAACAGTTCTAGACTGTACCTTTATGTAAGGTATCACTGTGAGGTGGGGTCCATAGTTGGGACATGAGTCACAGTTGGTATTAAAACTCACAATATATGTGTTGTTGTATTTTGCATGACAATTGTAGTAATAAAGTTGTAGTTATTTTCTGTACCATGTATTTGGAGACTAAGAATAGGTTGGATGGATTGGACCTATTTTGGGGGCGTCACACATTAGCTCCAGGTCTGTAGCTTGAGCAACTTTAACTTTATCGATTAAAGTCGGTTATACTCATATATTTGTCATCATCACGTGGGTCCCTGGAGTCTTTATCTCTATCTCCATCCTTTACAACTCATACAAAATGGGCCTTTGCGTTGACAATATCGCACTCGTACCCGCATATGATCTTCTACTCAATGCATCAGCTACCACATTTGCTTTTCCAGGATGGTATTGGATGGTATGATCATAATCTTTCAATAGTTCAAGCCAACGTCGCTGTCGCATGTTAAGTTCCTTTTGAGTGAAGAAATATTTGTGGCTTTTATGATCCGTAAAGATCTCCACTTTCTCCCCATACAAGTAATGCCTCCAAATTTGAAGTACGAAGACAACATCTGCCAACTCTAGATCATGAGTAGAATAATTCCTCTCATATTCTTTGAGTTGTCGAGAGGCATAGGCTATGACTTTCCCATGTTGCATGAGAACACATCCTAACCCTTTGCCTGAAGCATCACTGTAGATGACAAATCCCTCCGAGCCAGATGGTATTATCATAACAGGTGCTGAAATGAGTCTTCTCTTGAGTTCTTAAAAACTCTTCTCATATTCCTCGTTCCAACCAAACTTTGTATCTTTCCGAGTCAGCTGAGTTAGTGGAGTAGCGATTCGAGAAAACCCTTCTACGAATCTCCGATAATAACCAGCTAAGCCGAGAAAGCTACGTACTTTGGTCACTGATTTAGGTTGCTCCCAGCTTTAAATAACTTCAATCTTTGCTGGGTCAACAAATATTCCATGACTTTATACCACGTGCCCAAGGAATGCTACTTCCTCAAGCCAGAACTCGTATTTCTTCAACTTGGCATAAAGCTTATATTCACGAAGCTTTTTGAGTATCAGCCTCAAGTGTTGCTCATGATCTTCACGGCTTTTAGAATAAATAAGGATGTCATCAATAAAGACGACCACAAAGTGATCCAAATATTCCTTGAATACTCGGTTCATCATATCCATGAAGGCAGCAGGAGCATTAGTCAATCCAAAAGACATGACTAGGAATTTATAATGCCCGTACCGAGTTCTGAAAGCCGTCTTTGGAATTTCATCGGTTCTAATCTTCAATTGGTGATATCCGGAACGAAGATCAATCTTTGAAAAGAATTTGGCTCCTTGCAACTGGTCAAACAGGTCATCAATACGTGGCAATGGGTACCTATTTTTGATGGTGACATGATTCAACTCCCGATAATCAATACAAAGTCGTATACTCCCATCTTTCTTCTTCACAAATAGAACAGGAGCACCCCAAGGAGACATACTAGGACGAATGAAACCGATGTCTAATAATCCCTGCATTTGGGTCTTTAACTCCTGAAGTTCAATAGGAGTCATTCGATATGGGGCTTTGGAAATGGGTTTTGTACCGGGTTCAAGGTCAATACAAAATTCAATTTCACGCTCTGGGGGTAGGCCATGAAGTTCTTCAGGGAATACGTCAGGAAATTTATTAACAATAGAAATATCATTCAAAATTGACGTATTTTTGTTTAGATCCGTGACATGAGCTAAGAAAGCTTGACATCTATTTTTCAATAAACGAATAGCTTTATGACTTGAGATGACAGTGATTGATTTTAATGGTTTGGTTGCTTGAATTCGCATAATAGGTTGTTTAGGAATATGAAAGTTAACAACCTTACGAAAATAATCAATTTTTGCATGATGAGTAGTTAACAAATCAATCCCTAAAATCACATCAAATGCAAGTATTTTTAAACAGATAAGATCGACAGGTAATGTGAGGGTACCGATTTGAACCAAACAAGACTTATAAACAGTGGATGTAATGAAGGTTTCTCCCAATGGAGTTTCAACAGATAAGTCAAAGTCTAATTTCTCCGGAGTCAAATTTAAACGTTGAGTGCAAATAGGAGAAATAAAAGAATGGGTAAAACCGGTATCAAATAAGGTATAAACTTCGCTAGAGTTTATGATAAGTTTACCCGTGATGACCTCGTTCGGGTTCCTTACTTTTTGGGAGGTCACGACAAAGGCTCTCCCTTGCACTACTGGCTTTGACTTTTCTAGGACGTCCTTTGGTGCCTCCATCCTAGCTAAACTTGTCTTCGGTGAATGACAAAATCGGGTTAGGTGACCTTCTCTTCCATAATTATAACATGCTTTGGACGACATCGTACAGTTTGGACTGATGTGTCCCTCCCCTCCGCATTTGAAACATATGATAGGTGGTCGTTCTCCTTCCTTAACAACGGTCTTTGGTCTACGACGTCTTTCCATCATTGTTGAATCTTCTCTTCTTGAAATGTCCATTCTTATTGTTTTGGCCATGACTACCACCGAAGTGGTTATCATTTTCGGCATGTTGATTCCCTCCACGCTTATTGTCACCGCTTCAATGATCGTTATCCTTTGGTATTATCATTTTGTTACCGTTCTCTTTTGGTTGGGTTGACTCATTTTCGCTTCCAATAAGCGATCTCTATTAACAACATCCGAATACAAAACACGGTTTATGAGAGATAAGATATTGACGTATCTCGTGTTTCAAACCTCTTAGAAACATTCATGTCATTCTCTCCTCATTATCAACCAAATGGAGATAAACCGGGACAACTCGGCAAACTTGGCTTCAGATCGCGACACGGTCATGTTGTTTTGCTCCAAACTTGATGAACTCTACCTCTTTCATGTGACGAATACTTTGGGGAAAGTACTTGTCGTTGAACAATTCTTGGAACTTCTCCCAAGTCATCTTTGATGTGGCGGGTTGAGTACGCTTTTTCTGATTTCCACCAAGAATTTGCCTCTCTGCACGCAACATGAAGGTGGCAAAGGAACCTTTTGCTCCTGAGCATCCCAAGACATCAAATATCTTGCAGATCCGCTTTATCCACGTCTCGCTTTTAAGTGGTTTTGGCTCTCCAAAAAACTCCGGTGGTCCTAGTTCCTTGAAGCGCTTAATGGTGACTGGTCTCGAGAGTTGCCGGTGTTTCCCACTGCATTTGGATAGAGTCTCTCTTGCACGATCTTTGTATGAATTACAGAAAGCCTCTAAACATTCCATCGTTAATCATTTGGTCAGTATTGTTGTTTGCATGAGGATTGTCGCCTTTCTGATGCACATTATCCTGATTACTGATCTGTGGTGACTCAACGGTCTCCTATGCTCCATTGATGTTCTCAACATTCTCGGATGCCATTTTCAAATAGTGCCACAAAACAAGGGTTAATTAACATATCACATATTATCCCTATACTCTGTCCGACCAATTAAATACCAAATAAACTTAGATAGGTCATACTAGCGAAGGAATTCCCCGTCTCTCTCCTCCTAGTTCTTGTCTCACATCTCAGCCATGGATCATATCCCTAAGCTTTGATAGCAACTGTGACGCCCCCAAAATAGGTATAAATCACCTATTCTGAGTCGCCAAATACATGGTACAAAATACAAATACAAGGGAGGTGAGGACTAACAAATACACTGTGATTTGTTAGTTGCATGTTCACTATGGGGGCAAATTTGTTCATCAGCCTAAAACTGAGTACAAGGGAGGTAAGGTTGAAATTTATCCCCGTGTTAATGTTGATTTCATCTGCATGACTGCAATTAAGTCATTTGTTGAAGCTTTAGAATATGATAGCAATGCTAAGGTTTATTTTAAGAATAATGGTCAAACTAGTGAAAGTGGTTATAGATTGGTGCATAATGATGCCAATATTAGAGACATGGTAAAAGTGTGACGCCCCCAAAATAGGTATACATCACCTATTCTGAGTCGCCAAATACATGGTACAGAATACAAATACAACCTTAAATATACAACAAGAGCTGTGAGTTTTAATACAAATATTGTCTTCTAGACAATATCCACTCTCAGAATAAGTCCTCATTACATTTATTATCATACTATTTTATAGAATGGTGAGGACTACTAAGACACCATCTCGGATCAAATCACTCCGGCTCCCGACTAGTCCGCCACGCTCTCATTTTTCGAAGAGAAACAAATTGAAAGAAAAGGTGAGCTCAACTAGCCCAAAGAAGAAATATTATGACTAAGATAATGCAGAATAAATTATCATTAGTATTTAACAATGTTAAACTGATAAAATAGAATAGACCTCAAGTTTAACTGCAGCGGAACAAGCAATCCATTAAAAGAGTCAAGTAGAGAATAAATCTACTATCTATTATGATTTAAAAAGTTTTTCATCACTTTTATCGCTGGGACTCAACTTAATAAATAATCCACATCATCCCTGCACTACGGCCAATGATATTCATTAGTATCACGACCATAAATTATCCATGCACTACGGGCCAAAGATATTCGTGTATTCATCAATGGTCATGATCATGCCAACAACTGTCCATCAATGCACTACGGGCCAATGAGGACTTTTACCACATCATTTGTAATATTACGGTCATGATTACACCGAATAATCCCTGGTAATAATCATACCAAGTCCATTTATGCACTACAGGCCACAGATGACTTTAAAAAATATATATATATACAAATTTAAATCAAATTAGGATACTTAGTTATTATTCTGTTTTGTTTTTAATTTTAATTGTGATTTTATATTTGTAAAGTGTAATAATAAATATATTTTTTCATTTTTAAGTAAAATAACAAATTCAATTTATAATTATATTTATTATAAAACTAGTTATTATGTGGAGACTTGAATTCGAGCTTGAATTTGAAGCTCGCGAGTAGTTTAAATAAATATTTGAGTCGAGTCGGATCGAATTCGAGTACTAAATATTCGAGTCGAGTCGAATCTGAGTAGAATTTTTCAAATATAATTCGAATTCGAGTACGAATTTATCATTTCGAGTCGAATTCGAATAGCTCTCTGTTCGCTCCGGTTCGACTCGTTTACACCCTTAGCTAAGAAGATAGTATTCAGAAAAGTGACAGAGCATAAAGAAGATCCAGAAAGTCACTCTACAGATCACCATGAACAAAAAGTTGAAAAAGAATAGATGCAGAATCATATCTGTAGAATATTCAAGAAGGGTTCAGGGATTGCTAAGTGCCAGACGAAGTCTACCAAAAGATTAGAGACTTATCAAATCCAGATGGTGATGGTGCACAACTGACATCAGATGAAGATGAGCAGAAAAGAGTGAAGATCAGCTGCACTAGAGAAGATGTGGTCCATACTCGAAGTAGAATGCAAAGAGGATCACGCCAAGCTGATAAGTACAGAAAATGTTTAAGCTTAAAGACATCTTAGAAGCAAGGCACCAATAACAACAAGAAGCCAGAGCCTGAGGGATCCTTGTCCGGAGGGACTAAATGAAGTTCAAAGCCTGCTGGGTTTGAAGAGTTCTTAGTGAACTGAAGTTCCATGGCTGCTGGCCTTGAAGGAATCTTAGTGATTCAGGGTGCTGCCCTTCCTTAGTGAAAATCCTACGAGTTAAAGTAGAAGAGTGGATTAAGAGCTTGAGTCTCTGAACCACTTAAAATCCCTTGTGTC
Source organism: Panax ginseng (assembly GCA_020205605.1). NCBI lineage: Eukaryota > Viridiplantae > Streptophyta > Magnoliopsida > Apiales > Araliaceae > Panax > Panax ginseng. The sequence continues at coordinate 157,112,238 of CM035130.1, read as the reverse complement.
ATTTATTTACTGTCATTTACATTGTGTACTTAACTGCTATAACTGCTATATATGTATTAACTGCTTACCACTTAACTAATTCTAAGAACAATGTATGTATGATTATGAATACATCAATGAAGGGGATATTTTACTTATTTCGCTGTGCTTGAAAATATTCTTATGTTTGTCATATACTAATTCATTTGTAATACAAAATAAACAGGAAAAGTATTTGAAAATAAAAAGAATCTATTCAACCCACCCTTCTCGATCTATTGTGTGCCTACTGGGAACTAACACAGAGTTTACAAAGGTCCAAATTGACAACATGATAACTGCTTTATGGAGTAAAATTCAAGAATAATATTCATGTATCAAAAATAATTTGGACAGAAAAGAAATCAATTTTCTGGGTAAATAGTATCCGGGTGAATAGTATCCCATGGATAGTACTTCGTGAATAGTACCCCGACATGAAAAGATTAAAATTTAACAAGAATGTTAAAAAAAAATATTTCCGTGAAAAGATACTCGATGAAACGCAAATTTCAAGGATATTCTACTAATTTCAAGGAGTATAGAAGCAATACTTAACAAAATGAGTGTAGAATTCGAAATCTGAAACGAAATAATATTACTCACATACTACAGAGTATGGAAAAAAAAATATTATTTCTTACGAATACTGAACAAAAATAATATCTCTTACCTTAAAAGGAGAGTATTTCTAACTGGTAGGGCGGAGATATTCTTGAGGAAAACTTATACTGTTTTCTACGCTCAAAGCTTCCTTAAACTCAAATGAAATACGTTTAATATTATAGAAGAAGATGTTTTTGATTCTGGTGTGATTTTCAATTCTAAACTAAGCATCCTATTTATAGAAAAATGACGTGATACTATTTGAAAAGAAAAATCATTTGATTAAAGAATAGAAATTCAAAAGCTTCTTTAATTTGAAAATTTTGATTTACTATGCAGCACTATGCAATAAAATATAATATATTCTATTTTTTATAAAAAAAAAATAAAACTTATTATAATATATATATATATATATACATATATAATAATAATAATAATAATAATAATAATAATAATAATAATAATAAACTCCCTCCCGATTAAGTTATCCACCCCCCCGTGAACTTTGAAATATATATATATATATATATATATATATATATATAACAAAACTGAGATAACTTTCTACCGACAATTTTAAAAAATGGGTAAGTGGGGTTCCATATAATATACAAAATTTATAACAAATACGTCATAATAATCTCCTCTATTCATCTCAATTCACTTGGCATCACAAAACACATTTTTAATGACATTTATCATTAATATTATAACTCACACTATTAACAACGAGATCATTCCCAAGAAAGAGGGGGCTTTTCGATCAGAATTTCTATCTATTGGCTCGCAATTAGGTGACCAAACCCCTTTTCTCGACAGAACTTTCTAGACATCGTCAATAATGCAAATAATAGTATGAATAACTTTGTCATCTCAATTATTGATTTAATAATATAAAATATAAATATTGTGTAGATGACACTGTGACAATAATTGAATCAATAATGTGAGATACTATGCAGCAATTACTGTAGCAATAATTGAGTATAACTGAGTGACTTCTCACGTAAGCATCAATAATCAATACCGTGTGCTACTATGCAACCACGCGGATTACTGTACTTTTATCACCGGGTATTTCAACAGTTAACGGTAAAAAATTTGTCGTTATTTTTGTCATTTTCTAACTCCGATAGTAATTCTGTTGTGGGGTCCACTAATAATTGTGCCGTCGTACGAATATTCCCTGATAAAACAAATATTCTCCGACCAAACGAATATTTTATGACAACTTGCTTACTTTGCAAAATTTGTAAATATTACCCACAGCTATAACATTATATCAAATTCACACCTTATTATTCAAAAATAATATTTAAAAAAATTAAATCTTTATTCATAAAACTTGGGGTCTTACAACCTATCCTTCTTATGAAATTTCGTCCTCGAAATTGGTGTATATACCTAGTATGTCGAAGAGGTGAGGATACCTTGATTTTATTTCAGATTCTAACTCCCAGGTCATTTCCTCAACATCGTGGTTTCTCCACAAAACTTTGACTTGACGTATAACCTTGGAGCGTAGAATATGTTCCTTTTTATCCAAGATTTTAACAGGTACCTCTTCATACGTTAAATATTCTGCTATCTCGTTTGGTTCTAACTCAATAATGTGGTTCGGGTCTTCCACATATTTGCGTAACATAAATATGTGAAAAACGTTATGAACACGAGACATACTTGGCGGTAAGGTGAGTCTATAGGACACAGTTCCTACTCGATCGAGGATTTCAAATGGGACAATGAATCGAGGATTGAGCTTTCCTCTCTTTCCAAATCTTGTAACTCCTTTCCATGGAGCAACACGTAACAACACATGATCTCCAATATTGAATTTCACGTCCCTTCGATGAAGATCAGCATAACTCTTTTGCCGATCTTGTGAGGTTTTTATATGTTGCCGGATCATTTGTATCTTTTCCGTTGTCATGCGTACCAATTTCGGTCCTAACAATGTTGCTTCACCCACCTCATCCCAACATACTAGAGAACGACACTTGCGTCCATACAACGCCTCGAATGGAGTCATGCCGATACTTGCTTGATAACTGTTGTTGTAGGAGAATTCCACCAATGGAAAGAAATTGTCCCAACTTCCTTTGAAGTCAAGGACATAGAGTCTTAATATATCTTCAAGAGCTTGAATAGTCCTCTTCGACTGCCTATCCGTCTGAGGGTGATATGCCGAATTAAATCATAAATTTGTGCCTATAGCTTTTTGCAAACTAACCCAAAATCGTAAAGTGAATCTTGGGTCTCGATCAGAAACTATGGATACTGGCATACCATGCAGTCTTACAATCTCATTTATGTATATACGAGCAAGACATTCAAGTGAATAAGTTTCTCGTATATGTAAGAAATGAGCAGACTTGGTTAATTTATCAACAATGACCCAAATTTCATCTATGCCTTGAGAAACCTTGGGAAGACCAGTAACGAAATCCATGGTAATGTGCTCTCACTTCTATTCTGGAATTTCAAGTGGTTGCAATGGACCTTTTGGCACTTGATGCTCCGCCTTGACACGTTGACAAGTTAAACACCTTGAGATAAACTCCGCTATCTCTCTCTTCATATTGCTCCACTAAAATGCATGTCGAAGATCACGATACATTTTGGTAATCCTAGGATGAATTGCAAACGGTGTGTTGTGCGCCTCCATCATGATCTTATACTTCAAATCAGAGTCGTTAAGAACACAAAGTCTGGAGTTTACTCGAAGTATTCCTTCTTCATCGATTCTTGCTTCCGCAATAGCACCTTCTTGTACTTTCTTCCTCATACGCATCAGCTCTAAGTCCGTAGCTTGAGCATCTTTAACTTTATCGATTAAAGTCAATTCTACTCGTATATTTGACATCAACATGCGGGTCCATGGAGTCTTCAACTCTATCTCTATCCCTTGTAAGTCATATAGTATGGGCCTTTGCATTGCCAATATTGCACTAGTATCCGCATATGATCTTCTACTCAATGTGTCAACTACCACGTTAACTTTTCCAGGATGGTATTGAATGGTATGATCGTAATCTTTCAACATCTCGAGCCAACGTCGTTGCCACATGTTGAGCTCCTTTTGAGTGAAGAAATATTTGAGGCTTTTATGATCTGTATAGATCTCCACCTTCTCCTCATACAGGTAATGTCTCCAGATCTTTAGAGCAAAAACGACTGCTGCCAACTCTAGATCATGAGTAGGATAATTCCTCTCATATTCTTTGAGTTGTCGTGAGGCATAGGCTATGACTTTCTCATGTTGCATGAGAACACATCCTAACCCTCTGCCTGAAGTATCGCTGTAGATGACAAATCCCTCCGAACCAGATGGTATTGTCAGAACATGTGCTAAAATGAGTCTTCTCATGAGTTCTTAAAAACTCTTCTCACATTCCTCGCTCCAACTAAATTTTGTATCTTTTCGAGTCAGCTGAGTTAATAGAGTAGCGATTCGAGAAAATCCTTCCACGAATCTCCGATAATAACCAGCTAAGCCAAGAAAGCTACGTACTTGGGTCACTGACTTAGGTTGCTCCCAGCTTTGTATTGCTTCAATCTTAGCTGGGTCAACAGATATTCCGTGACTTGATATCATGTGCCCAAGGAATGCTACTTCCTCAAGCCAAAACTCGAATTTCTTTAACTTGACATATAACTTGTTTTCACAAAGCTTTTGAAGTATCAGCCTCAAGTGTTGCTCATGATCTTCACGGCTTTTGGAGTAAATGAGGATGTCATCAATAAAGACAACTACAAAATGATCCAAATATTCCTTGAATACTTGGTTCATCATATCCATGAAGGCGGCAGGAGCATTAGTCAATCCAAAAGACATGACTAGGAATTCGCAATGCCCGTATCGAGTTCTGAAAGCAGTCTTTGGAATGTTATCAATTTTAATCTTTAACTGATGATATCTGGAATGAAGATTGATCTTTGAAAAGAATTTGGCACCTTACAACTGGTCAAACAGGTCATCAATGCGAGGCAACGGGTACCTATTTTATACGGTGACATGATTCAACTCCCGATAATCAATACAAAGTCGCATACTTCTATCTTTCTTTCTTCTGAATGTAAGAACAGAGCACCCCAAAGAGACGTCTTAGGGACGAATGAAATCGATGTCTAACAATTTCTGCAGTTGGATTTTTAACTCACGAAGTTCAATAGAGCCATTCGATATGGGGCTTTGAAATGGGTTTTTTGTCTGGGGTTCAAGGTCGATACAAAATTCGATTTCACACTCTGGGGGTAGGTCAGGAAATTCTTCAGGGAATACGTCAGAAAATTTATTAACAATAGAAATATCATTCAAATCTGACGTATTTTTATTTAAATCCGTGACATTGGCTAAGAAAGCTTGACATCCATTTTTCAATAAACGAATGACTTTATGGCTTGATATGACAGTGATTGACTTTAGTGGTTTAGTTGCTTGAATTCGCATAATAGGTTGGTTAGGAATATGAAAGCTAACAACCTTACAAAAATAATCAATTTTAGCATGATGAATGGTTAACCAATCAATCCCTAAAATCACATCAAATGCAAGTATTTTTAAAGAGATAAGATCGAAAGGTAATGTGATGGTGCCGATTTGAATCAAACAAGATTTATAAACAGTGGATGTAATGAAGGTTTCTCCCAACAGAGTTTCAACAGATAAGTCAAAGTCTAATTTCTCCGGAGTTAAATTTAAACGTTGAGTGCAAGTAGGAGAAATAAAATAATGGGTAGAACCGGTATCAAATAAGGTATAAACGTTGCAAAAGTTTATGATTAGCTTACTCGTGATAACCTCGTTCGGGTTCCTTGCTTTTTTGGAGGTCACGACAAACGCTCTCCTTTGAACTACTGGCTTTGACTTATCTGGGACGGCCTTTGGTGCCTCCATCCCAACTGGACTTGACTTCACTACATGATAAAATTGGGCTAGGTGACCTTCTCTTCCGTAATTGTAACACGCTTTGGGTTAATGCGTACAGTTTGGACTGATGTGTCCCTCCCCTCCGAATTTAAAGCATACGACCGGTGGTCATTCTCCTTCCTTAAAAACGGGTGTTGGTCCTACAGTCTTTCCATCATTGTTGAACCTTCTCTTTTTGAAATTTTCACTTCTATTATCTTGGCCAAGATTACCACCGAAGTGGTTACCATTTCTGGCATGTTGATTTCCTCCACGTTTGTTGTCACCGCTCCGATGACTGCTACCACTGGTATTATCGTTTTGTCGGCTGCTATCTCTTGGTTAGGTTGACTCATTATCGCGCTCCTATAACTGAACTCTATTCACAATATCTGAATACAAACAAAGTTTGTGAGAAATGAGGTATTGACTTATTTCGGGTTTCAAACCTCTTAGAAACATTCGCGTCATACGCTCCTCATTATCTACCAAATGGGATGCAAACCGGAATAACTTCGCAAATTTAGCCTCGTATTGCGACGATCATATTGTTTTGCTACAGCTTGATGAATTCCACCTCCTTCATGAGACGAATACTTTCAGGAAAATACTTATCGTTGAATAATTCTTGGAACTTCTCCCAAGACATCTTTAGTGCGACAGATTGACACTACTACAAAACAGTAAATAGACAATGCGAAAAAAACGTTGTGATTTTTGTCAGAAAAACGCCGTGGTTAAGGGTGTCATCTATTTGACACCCTTACACAACGTTTTTAAAACGTTGTAGTTAAGCACAATACACAACGTTTTTTAGGAAAAAAACGTTGTAGATTTATTTTTCAAAAATTAGCAGATGCTTAAAAACGTTGTAGAAGGTATAATTCTACAACGTTTTTTGGATAAAAATGTTGTTGTTTAGTATATCAGACAACGTTTAGGCACATTTACACAATGTTTTAAAAGTGTTGTAGATTAAAAAAAAAGTTGTGATTCACCTACATTACCAATGCACCTGTAATATGTTAATGCCATGATATATAGCTAAAAGGTCTAAATTCTCAGTTAAATTTAAAGCCAAAATGTATCAACCATTCAAAATACATCCCAATAATACCATTCATTTACAGTTTCAAATTACTACATTCACAAAATATATATCAAACTATCCATATATCCAACACGTATCTATTCAAACTATCCATACAGACAGAATTAGGAAAATTACATGCAACTTGGTTAGGAAAATTGTAGGAGAAATTTTAGACTCTTCAACATATCTCTCAAGCTTTGTAACTGTGTCATTCTGAAACATAGAACCATTTGGGATTGCATATATACATCGGCAGTGTTGTTCATGCTTGAGCTTGCTGTAGTATAGAAAAATATCATGACAACCAAGACTCTGATATCTGCAGGGTAAGTAAATAAATAAAAATCTTAAGCACAATGGAATATCATCACAAACTGCCAAAGAAGATGAATTCAGCTGAGAGAAGGAAAACATCAATTAGAAGGCCTAGCACTAAAAGATCATGATTTCAAAGCAAGTCAACAGAGTTTCACAGAATAAGAACTCAAATACCAAGTCAACAGTTATCTAAATAGCATAAAGCTAGAACTCTAAAACTTAAAATACCATGGATAATCATCATGAACATTAAACAGAAAGAAAAATGAAACTATAAAATATCCGTAAGGAGAAGGAAATGACACCTGAGCTGGATAAGTCCACTGTGTGGAGCTTCACAAAGGATCCATCTTAAGTGAGCCACACGAAAAGGTTTAAAGAAATTCAATACTAAATAATTGTCAACATTCAAGTATTAAAAGGTCAAAAAACAAAGCACATTAATTCGTTTAGGAAATAAAGGCCTACTAGATTTAGGAAAAGAAAAAGGAAAAAAAAGGCCTACTAGGACAGAAGTTGTGAATTGGACATAAGTTATAGAAAGTGCAAATGAAGTAGAAAATATAAGATGGCTCATTCTAGGATATTAATAGTGTCAATTGGTAAAACCAATACATAGCATGTCAATTAATATTTGCAGGGTTCAGATTAAGCTAATCAATCAGACTGAGTTAGGGTATCAGCAAATCCAACATCAAACTTGAGCTGCATTGCCCATAAAAGGAAAAAGGCTAGCAATTTAGAAGTCACAATAGGTGTACACCTACCATAAATACAACATTTGTAATGGACCCAACTTTACTTGTAAGCAGGCGACGTGCAAGCACAGCCTGCTCCACTATCTCAGCTGCAGTTAGATTTCTCTTTAAGCCCATCCTAGAAAGCAAATTGATGAATCAGAACAAAATAACTCTCCAAAACCAAATATAATCTTTTCATTTACTCCTTTCTTTACAGTTTACAAGGATTATACGAGGATAATAAAGCTTGCCTGCCAGTGTAGCAGAACTGACAATTCATCGCACAACCCACTTGACTTGAAACACATACAGTAGTTCTGCCCCTTTCTTTAGGTATTACTACAGTTTCAATAACCAGTCCATCTTCCGTTGTGAACAAAATCTATAGCTTCACATCACAGATTGGAAGAGTTACTTGTAATGATGGACCATATATTATCAAAAGCAAAACAAAAGAACCTAGCAGATTACTTCACAAGTGATAGACCAAATACTTCAAAATCAAGAAATTTACAGGTTATCACTGATGTCTACCAGATAGAAAAAGAAACAGCCCTCAAAGGTAAATTCCCAACAAAAACAGTCCTCAGAAGTTTATCCTCATCATCAAGCACCTATTGTAACCATATGTACTTTTCACATGCAAGAAAACCCAACAATTATCGTTTTAATAATCAAATAATATATAAAAAGAGTTTAGATTTCTACCTTTCCTTTTCTGAAACTCAAGTTCTTCCTTCTCACGTCGGAGTCTCTCAGGATCCCCCTTTTCGCCCTGATCTCAACAAGATCAAATTGCATAGGATCATATCCAAAGCAAAAGATACTGGCAAAATAGATCGGCACATATAAGACGAGTGCACAAGCAACCAGTTTGGTAACTCACCTGGTTGAGTGTCTTTTCTCGCGCTTTTAAAATTGTATCCGCAAATCGGTTCTTCAAAAGAGCAGCCCTATAGAGCTTATCAGGCGAAACTGGCCTCTCCGGTGCAGCACTCTCCCCTAAAAAAGTAAATGGTGTTGGATGAGGGGAAAAAATTTAGAATGGCAATTTAGATCATCTTCACGTCTGATGCTTACCATCCTGACAGCAATCTGATTCAACTGAGTTTGGCTTTTGCTGGGAAGTTTGTTCAAGTTGGTCCAAACCACTAATTGATTCTGAGAGGCCATGAACATAAAGCATCGTTAAAGTAACTTGTGAACACCTTGAACTTGTTGCATAAAAAACAAGCAATAACATCAATAAGTACCACCAAATATGTTCTTAGCCAATTCCCAGGAATTTGTATTGACAATAATTCAGTTACAACTCATGGCTACCAACTTACATGTCAAACAAAAGATCAGAAGACACAGTGCAGAAAAACGATATAAAGGGGCACAAAAAATTGATTCCAAATATAATACATTCAATGATGACAAAATGTTGACGCTGATGATCAAGGATGTAACATAATAATAGAAGAACTAATTAATTTCTTGTTCTTAATAATTCTCCATTGAGCTAATATGTAAGCTGGCTATCTTTAATACTAACCTCAATTGGCGTTCCCTTGTTATTAAAAGGAAGAACTGCTCCAACTCCATTACCCCTAGGGAACCTGAAGCAGCTCGGTCTGTTGTCAATGGCTGCTGCTGTTGCAACTATGTGTATGAGCTCTGCTTCATCAGATGGAGCCATTACGACTATTTTGGAGATTGGGTACCGATTTTGGACAATAACAAGTCGATCTTTATTAACTACAAGAGATATCCAGAATAACAATCATCAAAGATAGGACCAGAGAAGATCATTTATATTATACTATCACGCTGAAGAGAACAATGATCACGCAACTTAATAATCAATCTTTTTAACAACCAACAGCATATATAAAAATTATATTTAGTCATAATTAATTATTAGATAGTAAAATTTAAAAAAAAAATCAATTAACATGTAACTCAAGAAGTCAACTTAAGTAGCAGTTTCAAGAATTTGGTGGGTCAGAAAACTTGGACAAACCTTCACGGGTAAACAAGTCACGGAAGAGGCGCTTCAAGAATCCATAATCAGGCTGCACATGGTACCAAGTAAAAGCTAGGTATGATCATGATCAATGACCCGGCATCCTTCCAACTTCTGGTGGAATCAAGCTTTCTTTTTCCTCGGACAAATTTATTCCAGATATCAATTGCCTTGACAAAACCAGAAACAAGCAATAGTATCAATCATTGCTGGCTAGCGGCTGTGTGTAGTATTATTTTCAAATGCATGTATTAAAATAAAATGAATTTGATTAAGAAAGCTATATATGGTGGAAATGGAAATACCAACCTGAGATTGCTCAGTTTTTGGGTCAAGTCTTTAATCTCAAGGCTGGAAAGCCTGATTGAAGACAAGGTTCCGGGTATCTCTTTCGAAATTACTTTGGACAGTAAATCTATGGAAGTAATTAATCTACTAATGGCCTACATAATTATAAGACTAACAAAATCCTGGGTGAAATGACAAAAGAATTAAGTACATAAAAGACTAACGCTTACAGTCATAGTTGGAATGGAAATTATAGCCAAACAGATTATTGATCCAACAGCCTGAAACCCAGTCCCAGAGCAGGCAGTATATGAGTGACACTAAATAATTAGTATATTATTATATATAAAAAACGCATATGAACTAATCCTTCTCCCACAGTCCCAAAATGAAGGAGTTAAAAACCATACCATGGATAGAGCGAACAAGAGGGAAAGAAGACCCAATTCAGGAGTGGGTCGGATCCAAAGCTGTCTACTCAACTCAATGAGCGGAGCTGATGAATACCCCATCATGAATTTTGATGATTCTATTTTCTGCGGCTTGGAAGCTTCATTGCAGCGGTTGGCTAATACGATTGATGATGACGCCACTGTTTTTTTCGGCCGCATCACTATTGATGCCGGAAAACGAGTTGGGCTCTCAGAAAAGACAATGACTCGGCTGTGGGTCAGGCGGGTTTTGTGGTGTGAACCCTAGATTTATCAGAGACGCTCATAAAAGCCCTAGATTTATCCAAATTTCTCAAACCAGAACCTCGAATTCCATGCTTCAAAAATGGCGAGATTTTGAAGAGAAATGTAAGGGAAAATGAGAGAGGAACTCATCCGCATAAAACCAACGTCGCAGAGCGAGAAAGTACAGAGATACGAACCTTGTTTTAATTTTAAATTTTAGCTTCCGTGTTTTTTTTTTATCCGTGTTTTTCAGATAGACAACTTTTTTTAAAAAAAAAAACGTTATCTAATTAAAATTAAAAAAATATCTTTTTAAATAGATAATATTTTTGTATATATATCTACAATATTTTGTTTAAAAACGTTATGGAAAAAAATACCACAACATTTTTATAAAAAACGTTATCTTTTTAAGCGTTGTCTATTTAGTACTTTGTAGTAGTGTGAGTATGTATTACAAATTTTCACCAATAATCTGTCTCTCCTCGCAACATGAAGGTGGAAAAGGAAACATTTTGCTCTTCGGAGCATCCCAAGACATCAAATATCTTGGTGATCTGCTTAATCCATGTCTCTGCCTTAAGTGGTTCTGGCTTTCCCAAAAACTCCGGTGGTCCTAGCTCCTTGAATTGCTCAGCGGTGACCAACCGAGAGTTGCCAGTCTTTCCATCTGCATTTTGAACAGGAGTCTCTCTCGCTTGGTGTTGCATGAATTGTAGAAAGCTCCTAAACACCCTGTCGTTCATCATTTAGTCGGTGTTGTTGCTTACATAAGGATTGTTGCCTTCCTGATGCACATTATCCTGGTTATTAATCTGTGGTGACTCAACGGTCTCATGTGCTCCATTGCTTATCTCAACATTTTCAGATGCCATTTTCAAATACTGCCACAAAACAAAGGTTAATTGACTTATCACATATTATCTCTATATTCTGACCGACTAATTAAATAACAATTAAGCTTAGGTAGGTCATACTAGCGAAGGATTTACCCGTCTCTCCCCTCCTAGTTCTAATCTCCAATCTCAGCCAGGGATCATATCCCTAAGCTTTGATACCAACTGTGACGCCCCCAAAATAGGTATACATAACCCATACTGAGTCGCCAAAATACATGATACAAAATTTAAAATACAAACTTCATTAATACAATACGACAAATATAAGTAGAGAGTTTTAACACGAATATTGTCTCGTAGACAATATCCAAACTCAAATAAAGTCCTCATTACAATTATTATTACACTATTTCACAAAATAGTGAGGACTACTAAAACAACCATCTGGACCGTCACTCCATTCCCCGACTAGTCCCAGCTATATTCTCTGTTAGGAATATACATGAGAATGTTATTCCTATTTATATATGATTTGATTATGATATAAATGAATGAATATGCAAGTATGCTTGCATTAAGAAAAGCTGTAAAATCCTTTGATAGATAATAGGAACATATGTACAAGGACTTAGAATGAATTAATCAAATGTGTTAGGTTGATCCTACATAAGCAAAACAACCTTGTAAAGTCCTTAAAAAGAAATGATGTACAAGGACTATAAATATAGAAAGATCAAGCTTGTTAGGTTGATCTTATAATGTAATAGATAGACATGTCTGATCGTCGAGCATTGCACCAAAAATCGTAGTCTGCCAGGAGAGTCGAGGAAAGCTCGAGAATTATCAAGGTATAATCGTAGTCTGCAAGATAGTAGATCTCAAAGTTCGTAGACTGCCAGGAGAGACGAGGAATGATCGTAGTGTGTCGAGAAGAACTTCCTCAAAGTCGTAGTCTGTTGAGGAAGTCATATTCAGAATCGTAGAGACAGCCTTTCTAAGAGTCGACCGAGCATCTGCCTAAGCCAAGTCAAGAATCGTAGATCACACTTGAAGTCGTAGAGTATACTGATCATATCAAAGGCATAAATCGTAGTTGAGCCAGATCAGACGAGGACAACAAGCATAAATACAAAAATCGTAGTCTGTCAAGGTCTAATCTTGAGATCGTAGTGTCTGCAGGACCAAAGTTAAATTGTAGTCTGCAGATCTAAGGTTTCAACAGAGGTGCTCACAACGCCAAGGTAGAATCGTAGAGTCAACACAATTCTCAACAAATGAGCACTCCCAGAATATCCAAAGGATGAAGCCTCTGGTCTAAGCTGCAAAGATACATTCCACCTTAAGTAAACCAGAGAGCACTCAACGAATGACTTGTAAGCTAACAAAAGATCTAAGAATCAGCCCAATCAGCATCCAGATTAAGTTGTGAAGCCATTCAAGATTAATTCTTCCATAAGTAGATCAAAAGAAGACTTCAGTAAAAGTGACTGACTAAGGGAAGTCAGCAGATGCAGTAACTGTCAAGAGAACGTAAGACAACGATCTTGGGGTCAACCAGGATCGTAGTGTTTGCCAAACAAAATAGGAACTGATGTAGTTTACACAGAGATACTGGTCATCTTATGAAGAACAAGGCGAAAGTGATTAAGCATGGGTCAGTCCATTGATGATAAGTGAAAAGGAGATCACAAGGAGAAAACGAGATCACAAGGAGAAAGCGAGCTGGGCATGCCACAAATCTGAGGTGTCTTACTATTCAGAAGTGACCAAAACAAGGAGTCAAGCCATCAGTTTCTAATAACAGTCGAAGACAAACAAAAGTATTGAAGCACTGCACAATAGAAGGAAGAAGTGTTCTATATTGAAGATCAAATGAACACTCTTCAGGATCGTAGTGTTGTCTCAATCCGTCAATGAACAACATCCAACAAAACACACTACGATCAGGTCTAAGAACATATGCATCAGAATCGTAGAGTTCGGTCATCTGAAGATTGAAGCATTGACAACGGTTCAATCTGAAGACTGATATTTGAACATTGCTAGTTGAGAGCATCGATGCAAAAGGACAATCAATGATGTTCTAATCGAGAAGTCAGAAAGAAGAAATAAAGATGACTACTTTCCTGACATGGAAATGTGACAACTCTAAGGTGGTAGGTAAGGTAGTGTAGCAGACCATGTCGGTCAAAAGTCATAAAGGAGTCGCATCACGTCACATCAAAGCGACCGCACCAAATAACTCGAGATCTACGAAGCATTTCAAATAGCTTTTAACGGTTATATTCCAATGGGAAGATTGGGAAGGGGTATATATCAACCAGAGCTTCAAAGATCAAAAGTTGTTGAGTTGAAGGATCGTTGAGTTGTTGGAATGCTATAGTGTTGACTCTACGAGTTCCACCAGAGCTGAACAGAACAAGTCTTAGTGAGAGTGAGACTACTGAGGTGGAAGTGAAGCATATTTGAAGAAGGACTTGAACAGACTAAAGTTTCACTCAACAAGGATGAAAATGCCACTGAAGATGGCAGCTAAGTTGAGAGCCGAGAAGCCCAAGAAGATAGCATTCAGAAAAGTGGCAGAGCATAAAGAAGATCCAAAGAACCACTCTACGAATCACCATGAACCAAAAGCTAAAACAGAAGAGATGCATAACCATGTCTGCAGATCATTCAAGAAGGGTTCAGGGAATGCTAAGTGCCAGAAGAAGTCTACCAAAAACTCAGAGACTTAGTAAACCCAGATGGTGATGGTACACAACTGACATTGAATGAAGATGAGATGAGAAGATTGAAGATCAGTTGCACCAAAGAAGAAGTGGTCCAGACTATACGCAGAATGTAAAGAGGACCATACCAAGATGCTAAGTACAAAAGATGTTCAAGCTTAAAGACATCTTAGCAGCTCAGTACCACCACCAACAACAACAACAAGTAGCCAGGGCCTAAGGGTCCTTGTCCGGAGGGACTAAATGAAGTTCCAAGCCTTCTGGACTTAAAGAGTTCCCAGGAAACTAGAGGAGTTCCAAGCCTGCTAGGCTTGAAGATTTCTTAGTGAACTGAAGGAATCTTAGTGATTCAGGGTGCTGCCCTTCCTTAGTGGAATTTTTGCTCGTTAAAGCAGAAGAGTGGATTAGGAGCTTGAGTCTCTGAACCACTTAAAATCCCTTGTGTCTTTTACATTCAGTCATTTACTTTCTATCATTTACATTATGTACCTAAATGCTATAAATGTTATGTATATATGAACTGTTTACAACTTAACTAACTCTACGAACAATGTATGTATGTTCATGAATATATCAATGAAGGGGATCTTTTACTTATTCCGTTGTGCTTGAAAAGATTCTTATGTTTGTCATATGTTAATTTATTAACAATATAAAATAAACGGGAAAAGTATTTGAAAAGTAAAAAGGATCTATTCAACCCCCCTTCTAGATCTATTGTGTGCCTACTAGGAACTAACATTCTCATTTCCTGAAGAGAACAATGAAAGTAAAGGGTGAGCTCTACTAGCCCAGTAAAGAATATTATGACTAAGATAATGCAGAATAAATTATCGCTAGCCTTCAACAGTATTAAACTGATAGAATATAATAGACAACAAGTTTAACTACAGCGGAACAAACAATCCATTATAAGAGTCAAGTAGAGCATGATATCTACTATCTTCTATGATTTAAAAGTTTATCATCAATTTTATCGCTGAGACTCAGCTTAATAAATAATCCACATCACTGAATTATCCATGCACTACGGGCCAAGGATATTTATTATTATCATATCCATGAATCATCCATGTAATACGGGCCAATGATATTCGTTATTATTACCAATGGTCATGATCAAGCCAACAACTATCCATCAATGCACTACGGGCCAATGACGACTTTTACCACATCATTTGTAACATTACAGGTCATGATTATACTGAATAATCTCTGGTTATAATCATACCAATCAACAGTCCATCTATGCACTACGGGCCAAAGATGACTTTCATAACAATATAAGCATGAGGATGATGACAATGATATAAGAATTCAATCAAACGAAATCAAGGATAAATATTTAAGATTTTTAATTTATCTAGAGTTTAAAAAGGTCCAAATTGACAACATGATAACTGCTTTGTGGAGTAAAATTCAAGAATAATATTCATGTATCAAAAATAATTTGGACAGAAAAGAAATCAATTTTCTGGGTGAATAGTATCTGGGTGAATAGTACCCCGACATGAAAAGATTAAAATTTAACAAGAATGTTCAGAAAAATATTCCCGTGAAAAGATACACGATGAAGCGCAAATTTCAAGGATATTCTACTAATTTCAAGGAGTATAGAAGCAATACTTAACAAAATGACTGTAGAATTCGAAATCTGAAACGAAATAATATTACTCACATACTATAGTGTATGGAAGAAAATATTATTTCTTACGAATACTAAACAAAAAATAATATCACTTACCTTAAAAGGAGAGTATTTCTGACTGGTAGGGCGGGGATAATCTTGAGAAAAACTTATACTATTTTCTACGCTCAAAGCTTCCTTAAACTCAAAAGAAATACGCTCAATATTATAGAAAAAGAATTTTTTGATTCTGGTGTGATTTTCAATTCTAAACTAAGCATCCTATTTATAGGAGAATAGCAGGATACCATTTGAAAAGAAAAATCACGGACGCACAGTAATAGAAATTCACGGGCGCTTTTTCGGATGAAAATTTTAATTTACTATGCAACATTATGCAATAAAATATAATATATTCTATTTTTTATAAAAAATAAAACTTATTATAATATATATATATATATACACACACATATAATAATAATAATAATAATAATAATAATAATAATAAACTCCTCCCTACCAAGTTATCCCCCCGTGAACTTTGAAATATATATATATATATATATATATATATATATATATATATATATATATAAAACAAAATTGAGATAACTTCTCACCGATAATTTTAAAAAATGGGTAAGTGGGGGGTCCATATAATAAACAAAATTTATAACAAATACGTCATAAAAATCCCCTCTATTCATCTCAATTCACTTGACTTCACAAAACACATTTTTAATGACATTTATCATTAATATTATAACTCACACTATTAACAATGAGATCATTCCCAAGAAAGAGGGGGCTTTTCGATAAGAATTTTTTCCTATTAGCGTACAATTAGGTGACAAAACCCCTTTCCTCGACACAACTTTCTAGACATCGTCAATAATGCAAATAATAATATGAATAACTTTGTCATCTCAATTATTGATTTAATAATATAAAATATTATGCAGATGACACTGTGACAATAATTGAATCAATAATGTGAGATACTATGCAGTAATTATTGTAGCAATAATTGAGTATAACTGAGTGACTTCTCACGTAAGCATCAATAATCAATACCGTGTGCTACTATGCAACCATGCGTATTACTGTATTTTTATCGCTGGGTATTTCAACAGTTAATGGTAAAACTTTAGCCGTTATTTTTATAAAAAGTTATTTCTGTCATTTTCTAACTCCAACAATAATTTCATTGTGGGGTCCACCAATGATTGTGCCGTCGTATGAATATTTCCAGATAAAACGAATATTCCCCGACCAAATGAATATTTTATGACAACTTGCTTACTTTGCAAAATTTATAAATATTATCCACAACTATAACATTATATCAAATCCACACCTTATTATTCAAAAATAATATTTAAAGAAAATTAAATTTTTATTCATAAAACTTGGGGTCTTACAACTTACATTAGGTGTTGGTTCCTTTGCTTTGTTGAATTGGTCTCCCTCTCTAATTACTATACCAGGTAGTGCAATAGGATGTGCAGTGGGTTCTTCAACTTGTTATCTTGGCTCTTCAACTTGCTCTCTTGTGGGCTCTGCATTGGTCTCTTTAACTGGGCATTGGTTCCTTCTATGATCAGATTTTCTACAAATGCTACAATGCATTTTCCTTCTTACTCTACTCACCCTCTTCACTTAACCATTATTTCCTTTGTCTTCCCAACCTTCTCAGCCTCTGTGGTCTGCCTCTCAGTTTCTTTGGTATTGGTGGAGGCCCCATAATGTCACAATCTGTGAATTCCCAGAAATCTTCACCATTTAACACCTCAGGAGTATGACTATAAGTCTTGAGGTAAATATCTCTACTATACCAGTGGGCTACATAGTCTAATGGATTTTGATAAATTGATTGAATTGCTGAGACATCATGACAATATGGGATGCCAGTAAGGTTCCACACTCTACAAGCACAAGTTCTATCATTAAGATTCACAGTAAATGCTCTACCTCTTTCCTTGACTTGGAATGAGATTTTTCCATCCCAAAATGGATCAGAATGGGAATAGGCAATGATGGTTGCATCAAGTTTCTTCTTAATTCTTGGACAAATTAAATCCTCTGACTTAAGCATAGCATCCCTTTTCTGATGCAATCTAACCATGATTTGATCATAAATTTCCTGAAGCATTGTTAATACTGGCATGTACCTAGACAATATTGATATAAGAGTAAGTGTAACTAACATTTGACTTATGTAACTTCATTATATTGCAAGAACATTACAATAATACAATTTGTAGTAAGTTAGTAATAATGTACCTAGCTTTGATAATCCAAGCATTGAAGCATTCAGACATGTTATTCTCAACATTATCAGCCTTTGAATGAGTGCCAAAATAAGCTTTAGACCAAACCTTTGGATCATGCTCAACAATCTTATCATGTGCAGGGACAGAAAGCCTCTTAATCTCCCTCATTGCTCTCTTATGTGCTTGATCATGAGTTGCACATACAACTTCCCAAAATAATCTCTTTAGTGCCTGTGAAGTGAACCTTTTCCTCTAGTTAGCATAAATGTGTCTAGCACAATTTCTATGCTCAACATGAGGAAGCAATTCAACTAGCATTCTTCAAACCCTGTACAATACAAACTTAGTTATTAAAGCATATGCAATTAGTAAAAAGAGGCATTTAGTAAAACAGAGACATTTATAGTAAATATATACCTTTTCTTGGTCACTTATTATAGTAAATCCATAGCCTTCACCAAGTTTAAGGTCATCAGCCAACAACTCCAAAAACCATCTCTAACTGTCACCATTTTCAGTTTCTACAACAGCCATAGCTACAGGGAACATTTGATTGTTCCCATCTCTTCCCACAGCAGATAATAATTGACCCCCACATACAGTTTTTAAGAAACAACCATCCAATCCAAGAATTGGCCTACAACCCTCTCTCCAAGTTTTCTTTAAGCTGTCATAGCAAACATAAAATCTCTTGAACCTAACCTCATCTTCTGGATTATGCCTAGTGGTTTTGATGCTGACTGTATTCATTTTGTTACTTCTCATAATCTCTGCCCCAAAATCCGAAACCCTTGAATAATGTTCCTTTATAACTGTATGTATACTTGTCAAAGCTAAATTCCTGACCCTCATATACTTTACAAGTGTTACATCCAATTTTAACTTAATTTTAATCTCTTCTTGCATGTCCTTCAACCTCCAGTTTGGATTTTTCCTTATCCTATTTCCATAAAACTCTGCCAACAATTTGGTGTTTGCCAACTTATTTTTAAAACTGTACACACAATTATGAGTGTCCAGTATTGACTTTATTTTCATATTTTCAGTCCCTTGAATATAACTGGCCCAGCCCTTATCACACCTAACCTGCACTCTTTCTTTGTCGTTTACCTTGTACCACAACTTTCTGCCATTAGCAATTGAATAGTCTCTAATGGCAGTCTTGAATTCCTTAAAATTGGTAAAAATCTGATAGTGTGCAAACTTTATGTGCTTTCTCTTTTTTTTTGGTTAAAAACATCACAATGTATAGGCTTTTTCTCTTTTACAAAAGGACCCACAAAACCAAGGTTCTCATCTTCACTGCTTTTTGAGGGGGACCTTAATACATCACTATCCTCATACTCACTGTTCCAATCACTATCATCATCAGAGTCACTGACATTATCTCCCTCATTATTTCTATCAACCTCTTCCATAACCTCATTTACTAACCTATCACCTCAACCTCAACACCTTATGCACCTTTATCACCCTCAGCCTCCCCAACTTCTGCCCCTTCATCATCTCCCTCATTCCTACTTTCTTCAGCCTCCTCACCTTGACCTGCCCCCCTCAACATCACCCTCAGCTACATCACCCTCAACACCCTTAGCATTACCATCACCTACATCCCCATCAACAAAGTTTGTTTCATCACCTGTCTCTGTTTCAACTCTAGCTATCTCTGGTTTGTACTCCTTACACCTCCTCCTAGCCTCTAATAATTCTTCATCACTACTTAATATTTCACCATCACTTTGTGCATCACTACTATTCGAGTCCCCAATCACAATTGGTGTATCATCACTTTTTTTTATTTGATTTTTGATTCATTTTAATTATATTACTTTTCCTCCTCTGATTATTCATAGTCTCCTTCTTCATAGTTGCCCTTTGCTTAGTCCTCTTTGACATTTGCATATTAGCATTTGCACTAGTACTCCCCTTGTTATTATCTTCTATATTGGGGGTTGAGTAATAGATGTTGCAACTTGTTCATTCACATCAGGTGGTTCAATCACAACTCCTCCTTCATTCACAAATACATGATCAACAAAAAATTCAATCACACTAAAAGGGAGACAAACGTTTTGTGAGACCCCAAATTTTGTGAATAAAGATTAATTTTCTCAAAATATATTTTTTAAGTATTATGGTGTGGATTTGATATAATGTTATAGTTGTGGGTAATATTTATAAATTTTGCAAAGTATGCAAGTTGTTATATTATATTCGATTGGTCGGGGAATATTCTTTGTGTCGGGAAATATTCGTACGACGGCACAATCATTGGTGGATCCCACAATGGAATTATTCATTTTAACGAGAAAACGACGTAAATATCTTTTTATGAAAATAACTACGAAAGTTTTACCGTTAAACCGTTGAACTACCCAAGAGTAAAGTAAAAGAATACGCGATGGGGCGCATAAGAATACACCACGGTATTGATTATTGATGCTTACGTGAGAAGTCACTCGGTTTTGTTCAATTATTGCTACTGAAGAATTGTTGCACAAGATCTCACGTTATTTGATTCAATTATTGTCAATATTTTATATATTATTAAATCAATAATTGAGACGAAAAAGTTATTAATATTATTATTTGCAATATTAACGATGTCTAGAAGTTGATCAAGGAGAGGTTTGGTCACCTAATCAATGCGCACTAATAGTGAGAAATCCTTATTGGAAAGTTCTCCTCTTTTGGGGAACGAATTGGTCAATTAATATTGTGAATTATAATAACCTGCGGTGATAAATGTTGTTAAAATTATTAAGGTGATTTTTATGAAGTTTTACTTATTTTATGGACCCCATTTACCCATTTTTCAAAATAATCCAGAGAAATTTCTTAAAAGGTGGGCCCACATGTGGGGCCCAATGAAAGAAAAAAAAATGGGGGAATCAAGGAAGTCATGTAAGTTTATATATATATATATATATATATATAGATTTTGTTTTATTATTATTATAAATGTAATAAAATGTAAAACTTTTTATATAAAATGTAATACTTTTTATAAAATTTTATTTTATTTGATTATAAATAGAATATATTATATTTTATTATGCATAGTGCTTGCATAGTGTTTGCATAGTAAAATCTTTTTATATAAAACATAATACTTTTTATAAAGTTTTGTTTTATTTGATTATAAATAGAATATATTATATTTTATTATGCATAGTGTTTGCATAAGGTTCGTGATAGTGTTTGCAGACAAGAAAATCTTTTTATATAAAATAGAATACTTTTATAAAGTTATTTGTTTTATTAGATTTTAAATAATATATATATATATATTTTATAAATTTTGTTTTATTATATAATGATAAATAGAATATATTATATTTTATTGCATAATATCCTTTTCATTCTCCTATAAATAGGATGCTTAGATAGAATTGAAAAACACACCAGAAATTCAGAGAATTCTTCTTCTATAATCTTGAGCGTATTTCTTTAGAGTTTAAGAAAGCTTTGAACGTAGAAAATAGTGCAAGTTTTCTTCAAGTATATCTCTGCCCAGCCCGTCGGAATACTCTTCTTTTTAAGGTAAGGGGTATTATTCTTTCGTATTCATGAAGAGAGTTATTTTCTTTCAATACTCGTAAGGGTTGTTATTCCATTCTTTATTATTATGTTGGAATAACCTGTCTATACGAAGTACCGCATACATTGTGAAATTCTTTTGTTATTTCATTCTTTACTATTCTGTTGGAATAATACGTATGCGTAAGGGTCCATCGCATGCTCGGTGAATTTTGTTGTTATTCCATTCTTTATTATTCTCATTTGAACATCATCATGCTCGTGCGGATTACGCATGACCGGGTTCCATTCTTTATTATTTTGTTGGAGCATCCCGTCTGCGCGTAATTACGCATGATTCGGTTCCATTCTTTATTATTCTATTGGAATATCCCGTCATGCATAGGCGGATTACGCATGACCTGGTTCCATTCTTTTTGTTACTCGTTGAAAGAACTTTGTTCATGTGGATTACCGCATGCATGGTAAATGATCCTTTGTATTCATTCCTTATTAACTTGTGAAAATGATTTGTCTACGTGGATTACCGCATGGCAGACGAAAATCCATTTGAAGTTTCATATATTCTATTATACTCAGTTGGTTAAAGTTTTGGCTTCTATACTCCATGAAATTTGTAGAATATCCTGGATATTTGCGCTTCATCCAGTATCTTTTTATGGAAATATTATTCTGAGCATTCTTGAATTTTCACTCCACAAAGCAGTATCATGTTAACAATTTGGACGTTATTGGTTCCTGGATCAATTAATTTATAATCCTTAAAATTTATTCTTGAACTTATTTAATTGAATTATTATGTCATTGTCATTGTCATCATCCTCATGTTTATATTATGTTGAAAGTCATCTGTGGTGTGACGCCCCCAAAATAGGTATACAACACTCATTCTGAGTCGCCAAATACATGGTACAGAAAGCAAACTACAACTTCAATAATACAATTGTCATGCAAAATACGACAACACAAACTGTGAGTTTAAATACAAATATTGTCTTCTAGACAATATCAACACTCAAATAAGTTCTCATTACAATTATTTATACACTATTTTACAGAAATAGTGAGGACTGCTAAAACATCTTTCTAGAACCATCACTCCATACCCCGACTCGATCCTGCTATGTTTTCACCTCTTGAGAAGAAAAATGGAACAAAAAGGAAAAGGGTGAGCTCAACTAGCCCAGTAAAGAATATTATGACTAAGATAATATACAACAAATTATCATTAGTCTTCAACAGAGGAAAAAAATCGATAGAATATAATAGATAACAAGTTTTAGATTAACAAATGCAATGAAAAAAGAATCCATTAGAAGAGTCACGTAGAGAATGAATTCTACTATCTTCTAAGATTTAAAAGTCCATCATCAATATTTTATCCCTATAACATCAATCAATATACATCTTTAATCAAATATTCATCTTTGCACTATGTGCCAAAGATATTCATTTATATCACCATCAATATGTTCATCTCAATACTGGTCATCTTTGCACTACGGGCCAAAGATATTCATCCATTAATCATTCATCTTTGCACTACAGGCCAAAGATATTCAATAATATCATCATTTAAGACTGAGGATGATGAAAAATATTTTAAAGAAAATGAATCCGGTGAGACAGAAGGACAAATATTAGGGATTCGTATAACAGTTTATCCAAGATTAATAATACTTCAAAATAACTAATTGTGAAGCAGAATTCAAAAATAAAGATCAAAACATGGATACAATCAAAGATAGTAACCATAATAGACATCTTGGACAAAAAGAAAATTTTTTATTTTTTGGTGAATAGTACCGTATTTGTGAATAATGTCGTATACGTAAATAGTACCGTATACGTGAATAGTAACCCCGACACAAAAATTTCCAAATTTAATTAAAAAGTTCAAACCAATATTTCGGCATAATATGATATTGAAGAAAATAATATCATTTAAGAAGAAAATAACATCCCTTACCTCAAAAGAAGCAAGATTTCAAAATGAAAGGCTCAAGTGATTTGAATGAAACTCAGACTTGAACAACAACTCTCAAAGTATCTAAATACTCACAAAATACACTCGATAATATAGAGAGAGAAAGAGAGAAAGCTTATGTTTCTGGTGTGATTTTCAATTCTAACTTAGTCTTCTATTTATAGGAAAATGTTAGCACGCCGAAGCAGACTTGACCTGCTACCTGATGACTTTACCTGCTACTATTGCCACCCACCACATTTGAAATAAAATTCAGCATATTTCTTCACCAACCACAAGTGGGGCCCACTCAATTCTAGAATTTTCCACCAAAATCATTTATAAACCTAATTTCCGAATCAGTCACCTCTTAAAATTCATAACAAATCATTCGTTCATTTTTAACGGTTCAAAATTTGTGGACATATACACAACTTATATATGTATAACATATCCAAAAATCACAACGATCCAACGGTCGGATTAAAAATTATAACTCACGCAATATATCGTAAAAATACTGATTTGATTTTTAATACCTCCATTTCGACAAAAATACTGATAAAACACCTCAACATTAATTCCTTCAATTATAACCACATAAATAAATAAATCCATCATTTATATCCGCATCAAATAAATATTTCCTTATCATATAAATCAATAATTAATTATTCATAAATAATATTACAGAATCATAATTATGACAACCGCACTGTTCTGTGAAAGAGGGGTTTTTCAATAAGGATTTCTCCTTACTGGCGCGCAATTAGGTGACCAAACCTCTCCTTGACATAACTTTCTAGACATTTCCAATAATACTATCTAATAATATTATTCAAATAATATGAATTATTGATCTAATAATGGGAAATATTGTGCAGTGACAATTATTGAAACAACAATAATATAAAATATCAACGCAAAGAATTATTGAATCAATAAAATAAAATATTGAGCGAAGAATTACTATAACAATTATTGAGTAATGTCTTCTTCACGCATTTAATCAATAATTCAACATTCTTTATCGCGCAATACCGTAGCGCCATTCTTTAATGCAACCACGCGTAGACATCGTATTTTAACCACGTGTATTCCAACAAGTTGTTAATTGGTAATAATTACGCCAAGTTATTTATAAAACTCTAACTTTGTCGTTTTCTTCATCCGGCGCTTATTCCGTTATGGGGCCCACAATTGATCGCTACGGTCGCATGACGGATATTCCCGACAAAAAGAATATTCCATGACCAAACGAATATTCCCCGACAAAAGGAGTATTTTATAACCACTTGCTTATTTTGTAAAATTTTCACATTTTACCCATAACCAAAGTATTATATCAAATTAACACCTTATTAATTTAGAATAATGAATAGAGAAAATTCAAATTTATTTATAATAAGTTGGGGTCTTACAACCTCCCCTCCTTATAAAATTTCATCCTCAAAATTGACATACGTACCTGGTGTTTCAAAAAGGTGAGGGTACCTCGCTTTCATTTCTGATTCCAACTCCCAGGTCATTTCCTCAATAACATGGTTCCTCCACAAAACCTTAACTTGTGGTATAACCTTGGTGCGTAGGACATGCTCTTTCCTATCCAAGATCTTAACAGGCACCTCCTCGTACGTTAAATCTTCGGCTATCTCGTCTGGTTCTAACTCAATAATGTGGTTCGGGTCTTTCACATATTTACGAAGCATAGATATGTGAAAAAAATTATGAACACGAGACATGTTTGAAGGTAAAGCGAGTCTATAGGCCACATTTCCTATTCGGTCAAGAATCTCAAATGGACCAACAAATCTTAGATTGAGCTTTCCTCTTTTTTTAAATCTTGTAACTCTCTTCCATGGAGCAACACGTAACAATACATGATCTCCAATATTAAACTCCACGTCCTTTCTATGAAGATCAGCATAACTTTTTTGTCGATCCTGTGAGGTTTGAATACGTTGTCGAATCATTTGGATCTTTTCTGTAGTCATGCGTACCAATTCTGGTCCCAACAAAGTTGCTTCACCCACCTCGTCCCAGCATACTGGAGAACGACACTTTCGTCCATACAACGCCTCAAATGGAGTCATGCCTATACTTGCTTGATAATTGTTGTTGTAGGAGAATTCTACTAGTGGCAAGTACTTATCCCAACTTCCTTTAAAATCTAGGACACAGAGTTTTAATAGATCTTCAAGGGTTTGAATAGTCCTTTTCGATTGCTTCGTCCGTTTGAGGATGGTATGTCGAATCGAATCAGAATCTGTGCCCATAGCTTTTCTCGTAAGCTAACCCAAAATTTTGAAGTGAATCTTGGGTCACGATCCAAAACTATGGATCTTGGCATGCCATGAAATCTCACAATCTCGTTCACATACATACTGAGCAAGACGTTCAAGGGAATAAGTTTCACGTATAGGTAAGAAATGAGCATACTTGGTTAATCTATCAACAATAACCCAAATCGCATCTATACCTTGAGAAACTTTGGGAAGACCCGTAACAAAATCCAGAGTAATGTGTTCTCACTTCCATTCCGGAATCTCAAGTGGTTGCAATGGACCTTTTGGTACTTGATGCTCCGCCTTTACACGTTGACAAGTTAAACACCTCACGATAAACTCCGCGATCTCTCTCTTCATATTGTTCCACCAAAATATATGTCGAATATCATGATACATTTTGGTACTCCCAAGATGGATTGCAAACGGGGTGTTGTGTGCCTCCATCATGATTCTATGCTTCAAGTCAGAATCGTTAGGAACGCAAAGTCTAGAGTTGACTCAAAGTATTCCTTCTTCATCGATTCTTGCTTTTGGAATAGCTCCTTCTTGCACTTTCTTCTTCATACGCATCAGCCCCAGGTCCGTAGCTTGAGCAGATTTAACTTTATCGATTAAAGTCGGTTCTACTCGTATATTCGTCATCATCACGTGGGTCCCTGGAGTCTTTAACTCAATCTCCATCCTTTGTAAATCATACAAAATGGGTCTTTGTGTTAACAACATCGAACTCGTACCAGCATACGATCTTCTACTCAATACGTCAGCTACTACATTTGCTTTTCCAGGATGGTATTGAATGGTGTGGTCGTAATCTTTCAACAGCTCAAGCCAATGTCGTTGCCGCATGTTGAGTTCTTTTTGGGTGAAGAAATATTTGAGGCTTTTATGGTCCGTATAGATCTCCACTTTCTCTCCATACAAGTAGTGTCTCTATATCTTTAACGCGAAGATGACTGCTGCCAACTCTAGATCATGAGTAGGATAATTCCTCTCATATTCTTTGAGTTGTAGCGAGGCATAAGCTATGACTTTCCCATGTTGCATGAGAACACATCCTAACCCTTTGCCTAAAGCATCGCTGTAGATAACAAATCCATCCGAACCGGATGGTATTGCGTAAGCAGTCCGAAATGAGTCTCCTCTTGAGCTCTTGGAAACTCTTCTCGCGTTCCTCGCTCCATCCATACAATTTTGTATCTTTCTCGAGTCATTTGAGTTAGCAGATAGCGATTCGAGAAAATCCGTCCACGAATCTCCGATAATAACCGGCCTAAGCCCGAGAAAGTCTGCGTCTTGATCACCGAACTTGGTTGCTCCAACTTTGTATTGCTTTATTCTTCGTCAGGTCAACAAATACTCCATGTTTTGACACCACGTACCCAAGGAATGCTACTTCCTCAAGCCAGGACTCGCATTTCTTCAGCTTGGCATATATCTTGTTTTCACGAAGCCTTTCAAGTATCAGCTTCAAATGGTGTTCATGATCTTCACGACTTTTGGAATAAATGATGATGTCATCAATAAAGACAACAACGAACTGATCCAAATATTCCTTGAATACTCGGTTCATCATATCCATGAAAGCAGCAGGAGCATTAGTCAATCCAAAAGACATGACTAAGAATTCATAATGCCCGTCTGGGGTTCAAGGCGTCTTTGGAATATCCTCAATTTTAATCTTGAGCTGATGATATCCAGAACGAAGATCGATCTTTGAAAAGAATTATGCTCCTTGTAACTGGTCAAACAGGTCATCAATGCGAGGTAGCGGATACCTATTCTTGATGGTGACATGGTTCAATTCTCGGTGATAAATGTTGTTAAAATTATTAAGGTGATTTTTATGAAGTTTTTCTTATTTTATGGACCCCCATTTACCCATTTTTCAAAATAAACGGTAGAAATTTCTTAAAAGGTGGGGCCACATGTGGGGCCCACGAAAGAAAAATGGGGGGGGAATCTGGGAAGTCACGGAAGTTTATATATATATATATATATATATTATACATATATAGATTTTGTTTTATTATTATTATAAATGTAATAAAACAGAAAACTTTTTATATAAAACAGAATACTTTTTATAAAATTTTGTTTTATTTGATTATAAATAGAATATATTATATTTTATTATGCATAAGTGTATCTGCATAGTGTTTGCATAGTAAAATCTTTTTTATATAAAACATAATACTTTTTATAAAGTTTTGTTTTATTTGATTATAAATAGAATATATTATATTTTATTATGCATAGTTACTGCATAGTATTTGCATAGTAAAATCTTTTTATATAAAAGCGAGAATACTTTTATAAAGTTATTTGTTTATTAGATTTTAAATAATATATATATATATATTATAATTTTATTTTATTATATAATTATAAA
Organism: Panax ginseng; assembly: GCA_020205605.1. Lineage (NCBI taxonomy): Eukaryota > Viridiplantae > Streptophyta > Magnoliopsida > Apiales > Araliaceae > Panax > Panax ginseng. Next base: position 157,083,921 of record CM035130.1, on the reverse strand, counting down.
TAGAATATATTAGATTTTATTGCATAGTATCTTTTCCATTCTCTATAAATAGGATGCTTAGTTAGAATTGAAAACACACGTAAATTCGGAGAATTCTTCTTCTATAATCTTGGCGTATTTCTTTAGAGTTTAAGAAAGTTTTGAGCATAGAAAATAGTAAGTTTTTTCTTCAAGTATATCCCCGCCCTACCTGGTTGGAATACTCTTCTTTTTAAGGTAAGGGTATTATTCTTTCGTATTCACGAAGAGAGTTATTTTCTTTCAATACTCGTAAGGTTGTTATTCCATTCTTTATTATTATGTTAGAATAACCTTTCTGTCATCGCAATCATATCATGGTGAAATTCTTGATTATTCCATTATTTATTATTACATTGGAATAACTTTGTTTGTGCTTGATCTATCGCATACACAGTGAATCTGTTGTTATTCCATTCTTTATTATTCATTTGGAACATCCACATGCATGCGGATTACGCATGACACAGTTCCATTCTTTATTATTTTATTGGAACATCACATGCATGCGGATTCATGACCGGTTCCATTCTTTATTATTCTATTGTAATATCTTGTCTGTGCAGATTACGCATGACCTGGTTCCATTCTTTGTTACTCTGTTGGAATAACCTTTCTATGTGGATTACAGCATGCATGGTGAATGATCCTTTGTATTCATTCCTTATTAACTTGTGGAAATGATCTGTCTACGTGGATTACCGTATGGCGGGCAAAAATCCATTTACAGTTTCGTATATTCTATTATACTCAGTTGGTTAAAGTTTTGTCTTCTATACTCCATGAAATTAGTAGAATATCTTGGATATTTGCGCTTCATCTAGTATCTTTTCATGGAAATATTCTTCTGAGCATTCTTAAATTTTTACTCCACAAAGCAGTATCATGTTGACAATTTGGACGTTATTGGTTCCTGGATAAATTAATTTATAAATCTTTAAAATTTATTCTTGAACTTGTTTTATTGAATTATTATGTCATTGTCATCATCCTCATGTTTATATTACGTTGAAAGTCATCTGTGGCCTGTAGTGCATAGATGGACTTGGTATTATTATAACCAGGGATTATTCGGTATAATATTGACCGTAAAGTTATAAATGATGTGGTAAAAATCCTCATTGGCCCGTAGTGCATTGATGAACAGTTGTTGGCATGATCATGACCATTAATGAAAACACGAATATCCTTGGCCCGTAGTGCATGGATAATTTGTGGTTGTGATACTAATGAATATCCTTGGCCGTAGTGCAGGGATGATGTGGATTATTTATTGAGCTGAGTCTCAGCGATAAAAGTAATGAAAAACCTTTTAAATCATAGAAGATAGTTGATTTTATTCTCTACTTGACTCTTCTAATGGATTGCTTGTTCAACCTATGATTAAACTTGATGTTTGTTATATTGTATCGTTTAACTTTGTTGAAGGCTAACGATAATTTATTACGCATTATCTTAGTCATAATATTTCTTCTTTGGGTTTGTTGAGCTCACCCTTTTTGCTTTCATTGTTCTCTTTAGGAAATGAGAGCGTAGCGAGGACTAGTCGGGGAATGGAGTAGCGGTCAAATGATAGCATTAGTAGTCCTCACTATTCTATGAAATAGTGTGATAATAAATGTATTGAGGACTTATTTTGAGTTTGAATCTTGCCTAGAATACAATATTTGTATTAAAACTCACATTTCATGTTGTATATTTAAGGTTGTATTTGTATTCTGTACCATGTATTTGGCGACTCAGAATAGGTGATGTATACCTATTTTGGGGGCGTCACACTTTTACCATGTCTCTAATATTGGCATCATTATGCACCAATCTATAACCACTTTCACTAGTTTGACCATTATTCTTAAAATAAACCTTAGCATTGCTATCATAATCTAAAGCTTCAGCAAATGACTTAATTGTAGTCATGCAGATGAAATCAACATCAACACGGGGATACATTTCAACCTTACCTCCCTTGTACTCAGTTTTAGGCTGATGAACAAATTTGCCCCCATAGTGAACATGCAACTAACAAATCCCACTCATTCTATGAAAACGAAAAAAAATACAAAATAAATTAAAAAATATTATTTGCAGTACATGGGGGGACGGAAGAAGACAACAATGGCAAACATAAAATCCCATGGACTACATGTCGAATATATAAAGTCAAGAAAGATGGAGAAAACATTAAGACAAACAAGATGGCTACAATAGATTAAAAATCCCTAATTTAATCGTACCCATTCCCAACCAACCCATGTCCACAAACCCTAAGTTAAAGAAATCTAGCATACCTCACAGAAGATTCGCACTAGTAGATTCGTATCCAAGAGCAATATTCGCATCAAAGACCAAGATTCGCCAGCAAGATGAGAAGTTCGCGCCCGAATCTGTCTCTCCTTCACTCTTTCGTGCTCTTTCCTTTTCTGTCTTTGTATGGCCTTTAGTCGACCAAATTGGTTTTAACCACTGAGTTTCCACCGTGGCTATGACTAGGACTAACCCACGTGAAGTAAATGATGTGTCATTAGAAGTGGGGTAGGTCATATCTGATGTCACAATTTTCTGTTAAAAGTCAACTCATTTAACGGAATTTGTAACGATTTAATAAAATTTTGTAGTTTAATGAGTCGATTGTAAAAAAATTTACTTCAGTGATGCATTTGTAAACCGAGATCGAGTAGAGTGGGGAAAAGTGTATTTTCGTCCGAACTATTCTACGAATAAGATTAAACAATTTTTAAGTATGAGCTGACAGAATATGAATTGGGCTTCTCGAGCCATACATAGCAGACATGGTTCCATCCATATATAGTAGATCATTTATCAATTATATTTTGATACATAATTTTATTAATTATTTTATAACAATTATTTGTAAGTATAACCATACTCTCAAAATATTTAGCTGAATTGGCGAAGGTCGATCTTCTCTGTTTATGACCTGAACAACATATAATGTCTTGATTATATTATTAAGGGAATCAATTACTTGTTATGATTTTGGAATAGGGCAAAGGTCCAAAAATGCCCCTGACATTTACTTTGAAATCCCACTTCCACCCTATACTTTATTTTTTTCCAAAAGTACCCTTAACATTACAAATTTAAGGTCAATTGTGCCCCTCCCGTTAAAAAAAGCCAGCTAGACAAACAAATGTGCTAGGCAATTAACACGTGGCAAAAATAAATTTTAATAATTACTTTTTATTCTTTTCTCTCTCTCCTTTCTTCTTCCTCTGCTCAAAAAATAAAAAGAACAGTGGCCTGAGAACACCCAGAAATAAGCGAGATATGTTCATAAGCCAAGCCTCCTCTTTGGTAATAACCATATACATCAACAAATGCATTAAAGAGTTAACCACTCAAATAATCAAAAACCCTTCAAATCAAACAAATTTTCCATCAATCCTCACCAAATTAATCCATCCCTCCTGAGATTCTTCAACCATAAACCAACTATAAATATCCAATAATACAAATAAACCGGAAGAGGCCTATCACCCTCGTATGTGTCAAGTATGTGTGCTCGTTTGTGTTTGTGTTAAGTGGGCTCGTAGAGGCGGCCTAGCAGCTAAAGTCTTACAAGCAATACAAGGCTCAATAAGGCGCGTTTATCGGCTCCTATTGCTCAAAGTGTATTGTTGTTTAAAGGGCTACTAGTTTAAATCTTTGTCAAGTCCAGGAGGCCCTTTGGGAGGTGATGCAAGGCGAGCGACTTCATAGTAAGAGACAGAGTGGTCATAACGCAAGGAAAAAGAGGTGGGCAACGGAGAAAGCTACTGGCAAAAAGCGGCTCAAGAAGAAGAAGGCGGGCTTCCCTTACTCTATTTCCTCGGAGGAAATAGTGGGGAAATAGATAAATGGACTGTTGCCCCTCCGAAGCTTTGCTTCGTCTCCCCTCGGGGAGGTTGGGCTCAAGAAAGCGGTTTAACCCTTATTCTATTTTGAAGCGGAAATAGTCGGGTTGAGACTGACCCAATCTGCGTCTGATCAAGTTTTGGCTTCATGGCAGCAGCAGTAAAGTGAGCAGCTTTCCCCTCCATTGCGCTCTTCCTCCCTCGGGGAGGTGAGCTCATTAGCTCCTTAGCTCCTTAGCTCTAGCTCTAAACTCGTAGCTCAGTAGCTCCTTAGCTCAGTAGCTCCCTAGCTCAGTAGCTCAGTAGCTCTAAGAAAGAAAGGTAGCTCTAGTCTATCGCTCCGTTCGCTCCACTCACTCTCTGCAGTCTCTCCCTCACTTACGAGAGTGAGAGACGACGCCTTTACCGCAGGGTTTTTACCACGCTGCTGTTCCTCCGGAACGCACTCCGGGAGTTCACCCCCTTCCGTCGGGGGTTCAATCCTTCCGCACGCCCCTATGGAGTTCCGGAAAGGACTCCAAGAGGTCGAGCCGGTCCCCCGGCTCTCAATCCTTGCGCTTCTTCCCTCCACCCTCTGGATGCCCCTCAGGGGATTGCCCCGGGTCCCCCCCCGGGTCTGCTACCCTTGCGGTGCGTCCTCCGCAACTTTCCTTGCGGTAAAGGCGTCGTCTCTCCCTCTCTTCGTTCGTCCAAGACTGCAGTCGTTTGTTATGCTCTCACTGCTTGCTTGTCTCGCTTCATTCATTACACCGTTCATGCTTATAAGTGGGACCAGGACTAAAAAGGCCGGAAAACCTCTGCAATGCAGAATCTCGTATAATAACCATTGAACCTCGATTAAGGCCCGAACAGGATAAGGATTCGGGAAAAAGCATCTGACGGCTCGCGTTTAGCGATCCTAGGGACGATAATTATAGACTCGAGACAATAAGGCGTTGGCTTTCCCGAGTAAGCTTTTAGGCGGTCTTGGGAAAGGAACAGAGGGGCAGGGGACCTTCTGCTCAAAGCGGTACTCGATAGGTGGCTCCATCACGATGGGATTGGGACCTCTGAAATCTTGAATTTAGCCCTTTTGGGGGTGCACGTTCAAAGTAATAGGAGCTCCCCCGTCGGAGGTGAACCGGAAGAGGCTTATCGCCTAACCAATACTCAATTGAAGTTTATAACTAATTATGCAATAATTTAATCAAAACCCAAAGAAGATCGAACAATCAAGCCCTACCCAAAAATAAATAATACCCAGATTAATTCAAGACAAAATTAGCAATACCCATATGAAATTGATGAATTTTATGTATGAATATCGACCAAACAATAATAGGTAATAACCTTCCAGAGGAATATTCGATTAAGGAGAATGGGTAAAACACAGAATTCAAAAAAAAATTTAATATAAACCCATTCTCATTCATCGTGTGTTGATTTTGGAGATTCACGACCTCTACTTTCGGTATTTTGCAAGCTTGGCTGTGACTTTAATGGCTTAATTTTGTCAGAGTCGAAGATCGAGCTCGTCGTCAGAGAGAGAAATTTGGTCATTGTCCAAATGTCCACTGTGATTGTTGGCCTGTTGCTTTCCTCCTCCCTCTTCGAAGAAGATCCTAAGTGAAAACATGTCATCTCAAAGTAACCTTCACTGTTCAGGACAATAGATCCTAAGTGAAGACATATCTCTTGATTCACCAAAAGGCCATACTCCTCCTCCTTCCTGATGTTGGCTCATAGCCTTGATTTGCTCCTCGGAAGCTTTGACAACAATTCCTTGTTTTTGTTGTCCAAACAGATCCTTCTTCTTCTCCCAGTACACTCTGTCATGTATGCATCAAACCAAAAATTAGCCAACAACTTAGTCACCGAAGAACACCCATTAAAACCTTCGAGGGGCATTCGATCGTGAACATGAGAGAGAGAAAGACTAAGTTTTTCGGTGACAGTTTTGACAGAGCACAAAGGAGTGGGTTGAGCAGAAATAGAAGAAGGGGAAGAATCACGAGTTGCAGAGCAAGGAATGGATTAGACTTTTCGATTTCTTCTCTTCAATTTATGAGTTGGTTAGGGTTTTTCCCCCTTTTGGAATATGGATTGGGTTGCCTAGTCATCAATATTTGTCCAGGTGAAACTTCCGTTTGTTTATTTGGCATGTCTGTCAATGGGAGGGGCTTTGGTAAGCTGGTTTTTGTAAAGTTAGAAGTATTTTTTTTATAAAAAAAAGTCTAAGATAAAAGTAGGATTTCAGGATAAATATCAGGAGTATTTTTAAACTTTTGCCTTTTTTTTGGAATAGAAAGAGTATTATATTAATAATGAGTAATATTCTCAAATTTTATTTCTCTGTCGGAATATATTAGTAGTTCTACTACATTTAAAATTATACTTTATAAAAAGGGTAAAGTTCCAAAAAAAGTACAGAAGAAAATTAAAGTATTCCTTTCGTCCCGTCCAGTCAAGTTGAGTGCAGTTTTTGCCCGTTAAAATTTGGGCAAAAAGACGAAATAATGTTATTTGGGAAACAGAACAGACATGCCATGTCCAAACGAAAGCAGCGGAATCGAAACGCATCCATTAAATCCCATTTCATAAAATCCTCTCAGGTCCGCTTCAAACACCATTGTTCTGTTTACGAGTTATGACACCACTACACTAGCCTAGCCTAGTCTAGCCTTCTTCTTTGCGTACCCTTTTTCTCTCTCCTCCTCCAGACACCTCTACAAATTTACTATCGAATTCGAAAGAAGAAGAAAGAGGTAATAGTTACTGTGGAAGAAACAGAGTGTGTTCAGCTAGTTTCCGATAGCAAATGGCAAGAGGTTTCAGGCTCATATTTGCAATTTCTCTGCTGCTAATGCTTCTGGGTAAGCCCCCATTTTCCAGATTCTTTTTCTGATATGAGTTTCTTTCAGTCTTTGTATCATACATTGTGCTTGCATTCACTTAATCTTTATGACATTTGAGCTACTGCTTTTAGCTTTTTCAACTGTGTTCTTGAAAAGATTCAGACTTTACCTCTTTAAGATTCAGACAAAACACTAAGACTTTAAAGGGTGCTTGTAGTTTGAGAGATAATCGAAACAATCTTAGTGTTTTGTCTAAAGATTCATCATTTCGGCTTTGTATAGTTCTGTGTTTTAGTAGGTGAAAATGTATTTCCTTTGTCTTGCCCCATTTTTTGAAACAAGATTTCCCCTTTATTCATCCAAAAGAGAACCGACATTCATTTTAGCATTTGGGGTATATGTCTTCTTGTTAATTTTAGCCTCCAAGTGAAAGCTCTGTTTGAATGTATGACTTAACATGAATACATTCAATAAATGTTACTACTACTCCCATTAAGTAACGATTTAGAAAGAAAAAATTTGTTTCAATTTATTTGTCCATTACAATTCTCTAGGAGAATAAATTATTTATTTTCTTATATCACCCCTACCTTCTTTCGTTCCAAGAAATTCTCACCCTTAGTCTTAATAGTTTTCAACTTCCCTTTTATGGTAATGATGGAATTTCACACAGATTTTAATTATTAAATGATAGTATTAAATGACTTTCTTAGTTCATGTGCAAAAATTTTAAACGACACTTATTTAGGAATGGATGGAGTACTTTTTTGACTGGTACTACTTGCATATTCATTCATTTCAAGTAGGTGAGATCCTATGAATTTTTGTAGGACCTCAATGTATTGTACAACCAAGACGCAATAATTGCGTTTGTGTACTATTACTGTTTACCAACTATGTAGTAGTATGGAGACATTTTTATAATTAATACAAGCTCATGTATTCATATGGTGGATATACAGCTTTAGTTAATAAGAGCTTCCAGGGATGGTTTGCATTGGTCTACATGTAAGATTTAACATGAGTACATCCAAAACTAGTTGCATATTTATCTTTCGTTTCAAGTAGGTGAGATCCTTAATATTTTTTTAGGACCCCAATGTATTGCACAACCAAGGTGCATTAATTACCTTTGTGGACTATAACTATTTACCAACAATGTAATATAAGAGCATCTCCAATACTCTCTTCAACCACTTTGGGATACTCAAATAGGTGAGCCACATCAAAAAATCCTCTCCAACATCCTCTTTAAACTGCCACGTAGGTCAACAAACATTCTTGCTATTCTTCAAATCCGCAACCTCCTTTTCACTCTTCAAATCTACAATTAAAGGCTAAAAACATTTATTACGCTTGATAGGTTTGATGTATAACTCATTAAATTGAAGAGATTGATGAGACACAAAATATGAAAGTAATAAATAATGCTGCTCTTCAAATTTCCACGTAGGTCAACAAACATCAATTTGAAGAGTTTGTTTTGCTACTACTCTTAGAGATGCTCTAAGTCGATTTAGAGTTGTGCACAAGTATTAAGGAAATGATTGTATATGATTAAATATAATATCAATTGTCTATGTTGTCCTTGTATTGGAAAAAGAGTGTTATTTATTGGGCAACAAATAGTGAGAGAACTAAAGTTATATTTAATACTTAGGTTAATATCGGAAACTAAGTAATTAATGCTTACTTGAAATCCTCAAACGACTTATATTAAGGGACAAAAACACTTCTCTAAAACTATTTATATCAAGGGACGGAGGGAGTAGTAAGATAGATACATTTTTTTATAATTAATACAAGCTCATATAGTCATATGGTGCATATACAGCTTTAGTTATTAGAGCTTCCACAAGCTTCCACAAGTTCATATAGGTCGTGAATGGTCTTCTGAGATTGAAATTTTGAATCTGGAGTAATTGTTTTGACCAATGAGTTTCTCAGCATGTTGCACAAAAGGAAAGTTTCCTTCTCCCTTGAATTTTGGGTTTTGATTTTTACATCATTGGAGTGTCAAGTGGACAAAGATCATGTTGCAAATGTCAATAAGAAAAGTGGGATAGAGTTCATAGTGGAAACCTTAACAATAAGCTAAAGTTTGAAATCATTTACCTTCATGAATGGGTTTGAGAGCAGAAATCTATTTAATGTATTAGCAAAGCAGAATTCTTATACAAATTATTGATAATTGTTATTGAGATCAAACTATTTCGAAATAATTCCTGTACCTTGACAATCTACATTTTGTCTTTTGAGTTTGTCACTTAAACAAATTACAAGTGTTCCTTCTGTTTCTAATCTACATTTTGTCTATTGATTTTTTCCCATGGGAGTTTTCCTCAATCCTCTGAATGTAGCTAATATCTGTGACAGGTTCATGCACTGGAAGCTCAATAGGGGTTTGCTATGGAAGAAATGCGGATGACCTCCCCACCCCAGATAAAGCAGCGCAGCTGGCTAAACTTCACAATGTTAAATATGTAAGGATATATGATTCCAATATCCAGGTCCTCAAAGCCTTTGCAAACACTGGCATTGAGCTCATGATTGGGATTCCAAATTCCGATTTGTTGCCATTTTCGCAGTTCCAGTCGAATGCTGACACCTGGTTAAAGAACAGCATCCTCCCATACTATCCGGCCACAAAGATCACATACATAACTGTCGGTGCTGAAGTCACAGAAGCCCCTAATAACATCTCTGCCATGGTTGTACCAGCCATGAGAAACGTTTTCACAGCTTTGAGAAAGGCAGGTCTCCAGAGGAAGATTAAAGTTTCTAGTACCCACTCTCTGGGTGTTTTGTCCCGATCATATCCACCTTCAGCAGGGGCTTTCAATAGCAGCCATGCGTTCTTTCTCAAACCTCTACTGGAATTTCTTGCTGAAACCCAGTCACCTTTCATGGTTAATATGTATCCTTACTATGCTTATAGGGATTCCCAAACCAATGTATCCCTGGACTATGCGCTGTTTGAGTCATCCTCTGAAGTGATCGACCCAAATACTGGCCTGCTCTATACAAATATGTTTGATTCGCAGATTGATGCTATTTACTTTGCTCTGATGGCTCTAAACTTCAGAACAATCAAAATTATGGTCACTGAGACAGGTTGGCCTTCAAAAGGCTCACCAAAGGAGACAGCTGCAACTCCGGATAATGCGCAGACCTACAATACCAATTTGATTCGCCATGTCATCAATGATACTGGTACTCCCGCAAAGCCTGGAGAGGAGTTGGATGTGTATATATTTTCGCTGTTCAATGAAAACAGGAAGCCGGGGCTAGAATCTGAGAGGAACTGGGGATTATTTTATCCAGACCAGACAAGTGTCTATAGTATTGATTTTGATGGAAGAGGTTCCGTCGACACGACGACAGAGGCAAATGTCACCAGTTCGAATGGAACATGGTGTGTTGCTTCATCTATAGCTTCTGAAGCTGACTTACAAAATGCCTTAGATTGGGCTTGTGGATCTGGGAATGTGGACTGTTCTGCCGTTCAGCCTAGTCAGCCTTGTTTTGAGCCAGATAGTCTAGTATCGCATGCGTCTTATGTATTTAACAGCTATTACCAGCAAAATGGTGCTACTGACATCGCTTGTGGGTTTGGAGGATCAGGATTTAAAACGAATAAGAATCCAAGTATGTATATCAGGATCCATTCTTTCTTTCTTTAGGTGACATTGGCCTTTCCAATTTTTGCTTTTTTCAACTTGGTGGTAATTACACTGATATATCGAACATTTCTTAGTTATGTTGAAATCCAACTACTAATGACTTGTTAGGTTCTCGTGTAAAAAAAGCCCCAAGCAAAGTCACTAAAATCTTTGTTCTTAATTCATCACTCGTGTGATGTTTTTCTTTGTTGCGTGCAGGCTATGACAAGTGTTTGTATATGACAGCAGGGTATGTTTAGCATCTAGAGCATTTTACTATTTTTAGTTATTTAACTATTTATTGAATTTTAGCCATATTAATAATGCTGGACTGGCTTCTTAATTAATTCCACAGGAGCAACAAAACTGCTGCAACTAATGTAACAGCACTACCTTCAACTTCTTACTCTGCACCTAAAAAAGTTTCGATGTTGATTTCTTGTTGGCTGCTGACGACTTTCGTGTCATTGTTCTAAATACATGGGGGTCGAAACAAAACCGGGATGAGACTCGGAATTTTGGGAGTAGCATATCTTTTAGACAAGAGTGTGTATGCATGCTGTGCCTTGAGAATCAACGAGAAAGTATGTTCTAAGGAAATACGCATCTTATGTATCCCTAGCTTTGTATGATAGCAATAGGTTCTTAGCTAAGCAGTCAGACTTACAAAACCCCAATCAGGTAAGAGGATTGGGATATTTATTAATCTGAATATATGGAAGCTCTGTTGTCAGTTGATTTATGTATTTGCTATGAAGGGTATAAAATTGATACTCTCTTGGGTGCATTTATATTTCTTGTAGCCACTCTAGGCTTACAAAGATATGATTGCAATTTCTCTATCCTAAAGTCCAGCATTGTATTTTTGTGCTCTTGGGATTCCATAGGGTAAAAAGAGATCAAATTAGCTGCCCTAGTAGCCACATGCTATGCAATCTTTCGCTTGATATCTGGGTTTCTCTACTACATAAATCAATGTCACCATGAAGCCATTTTTGAATTAATCGTTTGAACTTAAGACTCTTCTTGCAGAATTATTTGTGTCAATATGGGATTGTCTGACCCTGACCTGATTTAGTGATTTATGCATTTGGCTTATGACAATGTTGAAGATGCAAGAAACTGAGATAATGAATTGTTAAAAACCTTATTGGCATGCTCAAACTTTTCCAGTCACTTTCCTTGTTCCTTGACAATGCTCTTGTTGGGTACTTCCTCCGTCGTTTTACCTACGTCCCTTAATGTCATTTTAGATGATTTTATTTTTACCTAATTATTTGTCAGAAAATATTATAGACTATAGAGTATTTGATAAGTATGAAAATTATGAGAATTTAAGGGTAATTGATATTATATTTAATATTATATAATTATTTTTTTAATTCAAACGACATATTATAATTTCAAAGATGAGTAAGCAAGTTCTTGGTAAAAACCAAGTTACTAGGGGTATTCTATGTGGGGTGCGGGGGGGGTAAAGTAAATAAAGGTGGCAACTGGCGCGGCAGGAACTTGGACAAACTATTGGAAAATAGAGGCAAGATACATCCCCACAATATTCCCTGTTGGATGCTGGTAAAGCATTTTTCAATATTGGAAGTAGGCTAAAAAACTAATTCTGGTGACTTTTCTCGCCTAAAGTTAGCAAAATTGTTTTGGAAGAAGGCTAAAAAGCAAAGTCTTGGAACTATCATGCTTTGATTTAAAAATCTAGAAATTGAATTATGCAAAATATGAAATCTGCAGCTAAAAAGTAAAAGTATCCAAAACCTACAATTTAACTTTGTCAATAGTGTAACATAGTGATGACTGTTGGTGTGAATGTTTTTCAAGGATCCGGTAACTTAACTTCATAAAAAGTTGGTTAATTGACCAATATAGTACTAACACGCATAGAGAAATTACTTTCTGCGTGTCGACACTATATTAATTAATTGACTAAAATTAACTTCATGTAACTTCTCCTGTTTTTCATAAAAGAACAATTATTCAATTCCTAAACAAAATATTGACAGGACTGGGTGACACATCTCATGGTTTTGGTTCAAACCCTAACCCCAAAAGAAGAAGATGGAGCCAATTCTTTTTCAAGTTAAAGCAGTGGATTTTTTTCTGGGAAAGCAGAATCCTCTCAACCCAAATTTCAACTTAAACCCCCATCATCTCTACTCAATCCCCCAAAAAATTTGAAAGAAAGAAAATACAGATATTACCAAAGAACAAATAGATTAAAGTTCTTGATTTACCATTTTACCGCCAGAGGAACAAAATATATCATTGTAGTGCCAAGGAATACAGCCTTGTCAAACATTACCACAAATAGAGTAAAAAAAAGCAGAAGAACTCGAACACATAATAACCTACACAAGCCTGATATCATATTCATATGAGATTTTAATCAATTTTTGTATCCGTAGAAAAGGGAAAAATAACACTCAAAGATAACCACCACCACCACCTCACTTAAAATCATTGAAATACTTTTCATTTGAAAATAAAAAGAAAACACAACTGAATTCAGAAAAAAAAATCATAGCCATCGCCTTTAAAGCACCAATCATTGTCACTATCAATAGTGCTCCACACCCTCAAATACTCGTATCATCATTTCACTGCAAGCATTTAAAAGCAAATAATTAGGCAAAAGCATGTAATGACGCCAAGAAAAAAAAATGTGACAATAACAACTCTTACCAAAGTAATTAATATCCATTCTCAATAAGATAATCACCAAGCTTTTCCACAACAATGTTGCACTGCCCCGGAGTCATTGGCTCATCGTAGATACCAAAAATCAAGGCCTGGGTGGTCTTCTTTACAGTGATACCTCCAGGTCCCTAAAACCAAAGTTAAAAAAGGGTTAAAGGCAACCATTAGGATATAGACTCTTCGGTCCTACTATTATCATAATTAATTTTTCAACTACAAGCATGAGAATATCAATGATGTTGATCTTGTAAAGGTGGTTGCAGGGATCCTTAAAACTTAGAAACAGATTGTCGAACATCATTAAAAGAAGACATGTTTAGCTATACCACCCAAATTATGAAGCACATAGGAGATTTTTAAGTGCTTAGCCTACCTTTTTGCTGAGTTAATCACGATCTGGATTGATAAACAATCCATTAGAAGACATGTCTGAAAATAACCATTTTGGCATTGAACAATCCAAGAGACAAATGTTTTAATACTGAAAGTGAATGGTATAACCACAACATCATACTCTAAACCTGTATTTTACATAAAATATCATTCTTGTTGGCAAGCATGTGCACAGATGTACTCGAAATGAAACAGTAGTAATAATAAGATCATATGTCAGGAGGTGATCACCTTTTTCCCTCGAATAACAGCTCCTGGCTCACCTTGAAGAACCATGTATTTTGTGCCACCAAGGAACAGGCCAGTTGGAGCAAGCGAACCAGGTTCATTGAAGTCATTCAAAATAGCATTAATTTCCTCAGGCTTGAACTACATTACATCATCAACAAAAAGCAATGAGTGTGGATTTGACAAAGAAGAAAAGGCAATAAACATGGCTCATGACTATTTCATAGAGTGGGGGCAATGTACTAAAAAACTGTGTTACAAGTTTTCAGCTCATGACTAAAAAGAAAAGAAATTTAATAATACTTGTGTTGCAAGCTTTCAGCTCATGATCAAAAACAAAAGACATTCAATAACACTTGCAACTTGAAATCACCAATGTCCATTCAATTTGCTAGATGAGTGGAAGGCATGTAAGATAATGTTGCAAATCTATGCATTTCTTAACCATATTCTGATTCTTTCATTTCCTATCTCCCAGACCAAAAGGTTTGCTAATGTTTTAGTTGATTACTATAAAACTGAGGCAATAGCATGTGCCTAAAAGAGTATTTTAAGCCTATAAAAATTGTGTATCCTTATATGAACTTTAGAGTTTAGACAAATATTTTATTCTATCATTATTTCTTGGATCCAATGAAATTTCCAGCTCTTGGCATCAAGGCGTTAAAACATACAATAAAAAAAAATATGATACACACACTAGAATTTAACAAGCAATGTAAGTGACCAAATAAGCCAACTACAGCCCCTAAAATTCCGAATTAATTGTTTGGTCATGATAAATGCAATCAATCAAACTTTAATCAATTCAGGACCAGAAACACCAAATCTCCCAAAATAATGCTAAATCAATCTACAGCAAGAAAAAATTCAAATCACTGAATCACTGAACTCAAAATTGATTTCCGAACAAACTGATTTTGGGAAGAATGAAATTGACAATAAATAAGTTTCTCAACTTTTGATGTAAAATAAAAAAATTGTATATTAAACCGATTTTTAAATCAGATCAAATGAGTTACCAAATCATAATCAGATAACATAATTAGCTATATTTCCTCTTTGAAAATCAACTCGATCAAATCTAGGAGTCAAGCAGTTCCGATCCGATCGGAAGCTAAAAACCAAAATGTTTATCAGTAATTGTAAACGACCAAAAGTATAGTATGGATTACCTGAGGAAAGGAGGCGCTCTGCGCCCAAACATTGCCGTCAAGGCCGACGATGGCTGCGGCGGTGAGACGGATGCCTTCGTGTTCGCTATCGGACATGAGGTGATCGTCGACGTAATTTTGCCACGACATTTTCTTCTACCCTTTCCAACTTTATCTCCTCTCTTTTCTTCTACTCAGTCATGTTCTCTTTTAAATATAGAAGGGAGATTGAATCAAAGTCGGATCGTTATTTATAATCGATTAAATCCCTTAATTCGCTTCTTTTTACATTACTAGATTCACTCCTACGATCGTTTCGATTGGCCGCTATTAGCAGCCAACATAAAAGAATTTGGCTGATAGCGGCTGACCATTATCTCAGCCATTCACCTTAATTTTGAACGAATGGATTGAAACAGTGCCCATAACTAAGGCTAGAGAGAATCGGTATATATATATATATATATATATATATATATATATATATATATATATACACGATTAGATCTTATCTTAATTTCATGCTCTATCTAACGTATCTTAGTTAAATCATTATATATTCAAATTGTATTTTATATATTATCCGTCGCTAAAAACTAAGACGACGATTCTATATATAACGACGAGATAGAGAATCGTCGTCTCCATCCGATTCTTTAAAGGGGTGAACAAGGTAGATTAGATAAAGGGGTGATTTAAGATCCGGATATATATATATATATATATATATATATATATATATATATATATATATATATAAAATAATAATTACTCCATCGATTTCATATTTAAAATTTATTTAGACTTTATAAAATTAATTTGTTAAATTTATAAACTTAACTACTTAAAATAAAATTATTTAATTAAAATATAAAAATTGTAATGATTGTAAATTAAGTATTGTATTTTTTTGTTTTAGAATTAGAGAATATATTTTTTTATTCGTTTTAAAATTATAGATATATTTTTATTTATTGACCATTGATACTAAAAATAAGTTTGGGAAAAAATCTTTAAATATAGACGTTTTTTCCTAAGGTGATTGCTGGGGACCTCAAATTTTTAATATAAAAAATTTTCTTAAATGATGTGTTATTATTATATTGATATGGTAATTGACTATATTTGAGACGACTATAAATTTAAGATCAATTACAAGATATTTATCAAATATTTTAAGTGGACTGAGTATTATAATTTTATCACTATTATAAATTTATCAAATGCTGAGAATAATTTTAAAATATACTTTTATATTTAAAACGGAAGAAATAATTAATAAGAGCGTTGAAGTGGGGAGTATATGGTTGGTATCTTCATTACTTAGAAAAATAATGCTATTATCGTATAAAAAAGACTCAAATAATATTCATATACACATGCATATTTATGAGCTCCACATATCAGGCGGGGGTCCACAGCATGCATGTGTGTGTATGTAAGTATTATGTAAACCTTTTTTATACGATAGTAGCATTGTTGTACTTAGAATGGGGGCCATCTCCATCTTCCATATCTGTCCATGTGAAAGTTAAATGAACATTGATTGGTAAATGTATATATTTGGGCGGGAGTAGTTGATATGAATTTAATTTTGGTCAATTGACCAATATAATGTTAACATACAGGTCAGGAGGTGATCTATTTTTGCGTATCGACATGTAATGTGAATTGATTAACTTATCATGAAGTTAACTTCGTGATAATCGAATCTATATTTTAATTGATAATGATATTTTCAGACCAGGTTACGTCTCAATTCTTTATCGAACAAATAAATTCCTTATATCGACATGATGCATTTAAGAGATTTTTTTTTTAATGTTGACTCCAAAATTTGAACCCATAAACTTAAAATAAGAAACAGATCTCATTGACCACCGGACGAACCCTTTGGGATTTATCTGGATGAGTCATTGAATATTGAAATTGATATTTTCAGTAAATGAATTTCTTATTCTTATTAATAAGAAAAATCAGTATTACATGTTATGCAATAAAGTGAAAGCTACGAGCACATTATATAATGCGACCAGTGATCGTGGGTCCTTGTATATTCTTCATGTGCAATGGACCCCACTTTTGGGACCAAATAATGAAGATTAAAGATAAGATATATTGAGTGTGACACCAATACTACTTTTGGGGGTGGTAGTTGACTAGTTGTATAATCCACAATCACAGGTGACTGTTTGTTATAAACCATTATTAAAACAAAAGCTACCTTTTTTTTTACATGAAAATATATTCTTTTTCCAATTAAAACATTTTAAATTGGTTTTAATAATGCAAAATGAACTTTTATATATATATATATATATATATATATATATATATATATAAAATTCGGAGTGGGTGTTGAAATCAAGAGACTTGGGGTATCAACTGAGCCAATGTCAGTTGGTAAATGAACTTATATTTAAGAAGAAAGGAAGAAAGTATTTTTTTATTATTTGAAATTGAAATATATTATAATTGTACTCTCTTTGTCCCCAAAAGGATAACGAAAGTATAATTTTTACATAAATTAAAGTAGTGAAAAAATTAGGAAAGAGTATTTTTTTTTCCAATCTACCATTATTCTCGAGTAGTGTGATGAGTTGATATTTGTATAGATTATTATATTTAATTGCATTTTAATAGTATTTTCTAAAAGTGTAAACAAGTTGAAATGAATCGAATAAATAGCTACTCGAATTTGATTATAAAAAATTAAATTCATACTCGGATTCAAATTGTATTTAAGAAAATCTACTCAAATTCGACTCAATTTGAATATTCATTAATCGAATTATATCTGACTCTGATCAAATTATATTCAAACTACTCACGAGCTTCGAATTCAAGCTCGAAGTCGAGTCTCGACATAAGAACTAGCTTTATAATAAATATAATTATAAATTGAATTATTATTTTATTTAGAAATGAAAAAATATATTTGCTATTATATTTTTTCAAATATAAAATCATAATTAAAATTAAAAACAAAATTAAATAATAATAATAATAATTAAGTATCCTAATTTGATTTAACTTTGTATATATTATAAAAGAATATGTCGAGTATCTAATCGAATATGTATCAATTGAGTATGTATCAAATCATAATTGAGAATTCAAGTAGTTTGAATCTAAAGTCGAGTATAATTTTGTTCAGATTCTACTCAAATATTTATTCAAACTATTTTTTATACTCAGATTTGGATTATATTATTAATGAATCCGAATTTAATTTGTATTTTTTTAAGTTGAGCCCAAATCGAACCCGAACTGTTCGACTCGATTTACAACATGAGTCTTTTCCATGAATTGATAAATACGCTTCAATTTTTATCAGAAACTGATAAATTCATAACAAAAATTGATATTTTTACAAGAAAATCGTAGCTATAGATCCTATAGCTATAGCGACGATTTTTACTATCGCTATACATCTATAACTGCGCTTTTCATGTGAAAATATTAAAAAATATTGTAAAAATATTAATTTTCTTTTAATCTTTTGCGCCCCACTACGATTGAGCTATGTTAAAAAAGTTGGGTAAATTTTATTCACCCGTGAAGCTCAACCGACAAATCTTGGTTTATCATTTAAGTTGTTTTTTTCCTAATTAATGTTAAATAAAAAGGGAAATAGTTGACAAACTTCTTGAAAACATAATATATGTACAACATATAAAACACTAAATTATTTATGCACAAACTACAACTTGCATGCTAAACATGGAGACCATTTAACATTATCTTTCCTATTTTATTTTTTTTGCTAAACCCCAACTTGGATCAATCTTTATTTAAATGACTTCTGGTAATGAATGAAAAATCTTGAAACTGATATTTTTACATGTATTTTTAATATTTTTACATAGTCTTCTTTCACATGATTTGTCCTCAGTACCAAAAAGAAAAAGAAAAAAAAAAGAAAAATGAGAAAAAAAATAAGCCGCAACTTCATGTGACTATGTGAAAATATCAAAAACTCACGTAAAAATAGTGTTTCTCTTCTTGTGTTTGTAACCTCTCAAGGTGGAATATGGTACATTCACTTGCTTTACTTCAAAGGGAAACATCAAACCTTTTAAATTGTTTTTTACCCTCATTCTTTGGACCCAAAGCAAAATAAGAAGTTAAAAACTCCTTGGATCCAACTCTCTTGCATTAATAAAATTCTAATGTATAAGATTTCTGATTAATTTTTTTATATAAAAAATATAATTTAGAAAAATGCAGCATCCACAAAAAATTAGTTACAGGGAATCATATATAGACCGATTAGTCCGTGACACATAAAAAAGTAACATACTGCAAGGCTAGAAAAATGGACTGATGAATACATATATAAACTGAGAATATATAGGAAAGCAATGAAAATCAAAGCAGTTGAAACACCCTAACAATGTTTATGTGGTGGTTGTTTGCAAGACTGCAGACACTCCACTTTCAAAATTCATGGCTTTTGAATGAAGAAAGAAAAAAGAAGAAGAAACTGGACGTATCAAAGAAGAAGTTCAGGATTCATGCATGAACAAGGCCTACAGGCCCTGCTCAATGAGAAAATCTCCCAACCTCTCGACAACCATGTTGCATTGTCCTGGAGTCACTGGTTCTTCATAGATACCAAAGACTAGTGCTTGACCAGTCTTCTTGATAGTTATGCCTCCCGATCCCTAAAAGACATGAAAAACATATAATATAAGGCGCGTGTAGTTATTACTGTTAGTGAAAAATTGTTCCTTTTTAGGAGGGAGGGTTTTGGGCCTTCGGCTGATAACCTAAACTCATGGATGATAATGTCACGAGTGAATAAATTAAGGAGACAGTTTTGGCGTTTAAGTGTTTATTGAATTACATAATAATATCCTAAAACGAAAATAATAAAAAAGACGCGGACTTGAAAAGGCTAAAACCCAGAAAAGAGCATGGCGCCTTAAAAACAATCAGTACAAATAAATTATATATGAGCCTATGTATGGGCAGGTATTGACGATTGACAAAATGGACCAACAAAAGGAAGCTACTTCTCGTTCCTCACATAGATAGCTAGTGACATTTTCTCAGATAGAGTGAGAGAAAGAAATGCAACAGCAACACGGATGAGACACGCCAACAGATAGTTAATCAACTTACATAAAAAAGGTGTTTATTGGTGAGTTATGGTACGATATTGCACCTAATCAATATGCAGGCTTTGCTAAAGAGCCAACAGAAGAGCAAGAGGTTAAGGGTACATCACCTTCTTTCCACGAATGACAACTTCAGGTTCTCCTTGGATGACCATGTACTTTGTGCCCCCAAGGTGTAAGCCTGTAGGGGCAAGGTGACCTGGTTCGTTAAAATCAGTCATGATACCAGTTATCTCCTCAGGCTTAAACTGCACAAACAAGAGGGTAGCCAAAAAAAATCAGAAATATTTATATAGTTTATACAATTTACTCATTTAAATTAAAACATACAACACAACGGACAAGTTAATAACATAATGATAGCATAGTGCTTAGGACATGCAAACAAAATTTTTAACCACAACGATATAAGGCGGTATACATCTAATTGTTAGCATGCATTAAAAGGGGACAAAACTAAAGAGAACTAGTGTTTGTGATGATGCGCAAATAAACTACAGAGATAAAGAAAATGCAGAGTTCGACAAGATTAAACAGGGTGTAGGATTAGCTTGTGCATCACAGTACCTCAAAACCATGAAATTATTGAGTGCTGCCTCATGGTGTTGTATGGGCTTAACATTATTATTATATTTTACAATGACAATCATAGATATTTATACCAATAAAAATAATACAAAGGTTTAACATATAATTAGACCACTAAGCTTCCTTTTAAGGTTTGAAGACCTACTTCAACAAAATATCAATTACAATTACAATTACATACACATTATATAATATCCTTCTTTGAAAACAAAATTTGTTCAACGTATATTCGAAAGTACATTTTTATTTTTTGCTAATTTCCCCACACACACCATACTCACACACCCAAAAATCAAACCCTTGACCTCATGAAAACCATAAGGCAAGAGTTACCGTTGGACCAAGAACCATTCGGCCGAAAGTACATTCGTTAGATTCAATAAAAGCAAGTTAAATGAAGCGATGGGGCTATCAACAAAATATAAAGAAGCCATCAAACTAAAAAAATGCAAGCTTGCAAATACGGGATTATTAAAGTTTTGGTTCGTGTACTACTACCCGATTTTCAAATGAGACCTCACTGCATTGCAAAATTTCAAACAACAATACTAGCTAGAATCTATAATTCTAGCTCAGGTTTCATGCCAAACCCTTATAGTACAAAAAAATTGAATCAAAATCACTAAAAAAAAATCATAAAAAAGAAATGTGGACCAAACTAAATTCAACAATCAGGCCATAAAAAAGTCAGAAATGCAATCAGGAAACAACCAGATAAAACATGTACTAATAGAGAGGACGTGTAGTGATAGGATTGTATGGGAATAGAGGGGACCTGAGGGAATGAAGAACTCTGAGCCCAGACGCTGCCGTCGTGGCCAACAATGGCGGCGGCGGAGAGATGGTGGCCTTCCATGTCACACATCAAATGCTCATCTACGTATGTTTGCCACGACATTTTTCTCTCTCGCTCCCTACTCAATTGGATTGAATTGTTTCTTAATTCTTGCGTAATTTAATGTATAGTTGTGAATGGTGATTTTGGAATTTTTGTTTAATTCTGTTTTTGATTTTGGAAAGTACGTAGTAATATTGAGGGAGAGAATACTTACCACCTCAAATATAGGGATCGATGATCGATTGATGATTTCTTCTGCTCCTTCTTCTTCGCTCTACCGTCGGTTCAGGTGGATCATACGATTCAATTAGCGCCATTCAGCTCCGCCCTTTATTCTAGCCACCATTTTCTTCATTCTTTGAATTTTCCCAACCTCCCTCCTCCTTTTTCTAAGTAAAATAAAAATAATTTTGTTAAACTTGTTTTTTCATTCTTCTTTTTCTCTTATAACATTAAAGTTTGTGTAAGGTGGGGTTTGCTTATATCTTTTATTATGTCATTTAATCGGTAAAAGAAAGATATAAATTTAAATTATTAAAAATTTAAATTTATAAAGACTATAAAAATTATACTTGACCAAACCCTCTTGACTCAATGGTAAAACAACTAGTCGTTTTGGGTGCAAGACATCTTGGAATTCATTCATGTCGTTAAGATTTCAGGTAAAACTAGCAAAAAATAAAAATAAATAAATAAAGATTTCAGTTAAAACTAGCAAAAAAGAAAGAAAAAAATATTGTACTCGTTCCATTTCAAAATTTAATTTTACTATTGAATTTTGAAAAGTCAAATTTGAGAAATTTTTTAAATTTAAAAGTCATTAAAATATTTTATACTTTTTAGTTATCAAATAACTTTTTAAGTTCAGATGTTATTTCACTCAAATAATTTAATTTATTAAGATATACTAATTATTTTTATTTTAATTGTCCAGTTTTATCAAACACCGCTTAAATTAAGTTGGAACTAGTCAGCTGGTGTGTGCAAATAAAAAACAAATAAAAATAATTAATGAGAGAATAATTATAAATGTTGGATAATAGGGATGGAAACTAAAAGTCCAAAAAATAATGGCTCCTATTTACTCTCCCTTAATAATTTTTTAAAAATAAAATTTAATTAGAAAGGATGTGTAAATGTGTCCACCAAAACCACGATTCAAATAGGAATAAGTTATTTTATTGGATCAATAACCTTGTGAAATATCGCAGGCTCGCAGCTTGTTGAATTTATTCAAAATCATCTGGTTGAGAAAATTAGAAAAGGGCTTTTTTTACAAAAACTTTGTTCAAATTCAAGTGCAAGTAATAAAATACTACTTTTTGAACAAACACCCCTTTTGGAGTGTTTGTTTAGAGCTGAATGGTTAAATCACTCAGTCATTTAGTGGGTTTGTTTTGAATAAAAATCATCTGAATAATTATTTTATATTTATTTATTTTTTTATAATATTAACTATTATATTAAGTAATATTAAATAAAATTAAAATAATTTTGATTTTTTTCAAAAATAAAATAATAAAAATATGTTATTCAATGTTTCAGACATGTTAATTATCAAACAACTTTTTTCATTCAGTATTTTGCCTCATTCATATTACTTAAATGTCCTGCAAAGGAGGAGTTCCTAAGTTCGAACCTTGTCAAGTAAGGTGTGTCAAAAACTAGCAAAAAAAAAAGACCATCATGACCAGCAAAAGGCTATAATACTTGCATGCACTCATCATATACCTTAACACATTCTAAATCAAGCCCTTGTTCAACTTTATAAGCACATTTGATGATGATATTTTCTCAAAATATTTGATCAAAAATTATAAAGTCATGAGGAGAAACCAGTAATCAAAAGGCCAAACAAGCTGGAATTCCTTTCTTTTCCACCTATATCTAATTAAACATGGAGTCAAAACATATCCTGATGAAACGCCCTATCAAATTTCCAACAACCACAAAGATTCGCATAAAAGACCAACATCAGGCTCTTGAGTGATCTCAGTACTATTAGGTCTTTTTCAGTACGTCATAATTGAAAACTTCTGTTAGCATAGCATCATCCAGACTGACATATCCATGAATTTGGTCTGTCCCCGTCTTCTAAATGACCGACAGAAAACAGTTTCACCCTCCAACTCGGTAAGATCTTCCTCTAAATGCAGCACTGCCACTCCTGTCAGCCTCGGCGCGATTAGTTGTTGGAGCTCCAATTCTCCATCTTGCAACTATTTTATGTCTATTATGCAATAGCAGTCAAGGAAAGTTTCATAAATCATTAATAAAAGATGAATTGTTCAGCTTACAAGACCTCTGCACAAATAGCATCTGTAGCAACAAATGCAAGGAGACCAATTATAATAAGAAAAATAAACTTTCAGGAAAACGGAAACATGGATGAAACAGGTACAATATGAGATGTATATCAGCATTAGTGACTATCAGAATTGGAATACTATAAATGCAACCAAAGTTTTCTATCAAGTGCAGTAGGAAAATAAATTATTTTCTAGATTTAACACAGTTTTGATTTTCAGTAATAGCAAAAGGATACACCCACACTGGAGTCTTTAGTATATTCTTCCCACCAGCAAGTGGATGTAACACAGTCAAGAAGTAATACAGGTGTCCGGCAATGATTCCCAAGAGATCAGGCATAATTGGTGAGCCAAAAATAACATCCAAACCAAGCATGGCCCATGGTAAATAGAAAGCCTGCAAATAAAATGCAACACTGTTGGGACATATCCAAAATTGCCGAAAAAGAGATTGCAGGGCCTAACATTTAAATGCATAAAATTATTCAGCAACATTTCTATCAGTGCAACTACAAATAAATTAAATCTGCATACCTTAAGGGTCACAAGGCCATATATGTTGATGTTGGCAGTTGGGAATTCTCTACTCCACAAATACAGAAGCATGAAAACAAGTGATACCCCCATAAAATAGGACTCATATAGGGGGATTAAAGATAATGCCTACACATACAGGTGAAGATAAAAGGTTAACATGACAAAATTAAAGTTATTATCAGAATCAGAGAAATGCTCTAGTGAATGGACAAACTTTATAAGTGTTAAATCAGTAATTTCTAAACTTTTCTTAGATCACATCTTCAACCAGACCATTACTTCTGCAGAGTAAACATTTGCCACAAGTCCCCTCTATACAATAAAAAAGAAAATTTTCTATCGACCAAATCACAAAATGAATTCACACACCAATAGTGACAAAGCTCCAAATATCATCATCCACAAAAAATCTGCTGTACGCCTTTGAAACGGTCCATTCTCCAGTTGTACTCCATATCTTGCTCTAAAAAAATCAAGTAGCAATACCACAAGTGAGTGGGTGCAAGGAAATATTAAATGCCTTCCACAGTTCACAACTAATCCATCATTTTTAATTAGATTAGTAGGATTATAACTAGCTAAAATAGATATGTATGTATTTAACTCTATCAGAAATTTTAGAACGCTTACATCATTAAAACCGAATACCAAAATTAATAGAGAATCCACCAAGGAAAAAGAAGTTTGTAAAAAGCCTCCATACCTGAAAGTGAAGTTACCAAAAATAAATGAGTTACATACGTCAAACGAGAATAAAAATACAAGGCTGGAAACTCATTATTATACTAAATGTCTAACCAACCAACCAATTGACAAAAACTTTTTCTAAAAAATAAGATATTCCGAATCGTCAAATCATGTCATATGTGCATTTGTATGTGTAAAACACACACAACACAAGAGAGAGTACAACCCAATAAGACAATTTCTTAAAGAACTGAGCTGGTCCAACTCCAGTATGGAGATACAAAGGTTTGTTAAACATGAAAGCTTCACCAGAAAGGTGGATGAAGTTCAGCATGTGTATAGCATTTGGTATATTTCAACATGGATGTTTTTTACTTCTCCTGCCTTTTGTATTCTCCGTCTACATGGGTTTCGCCCCCATTTTGACAGTCTTCATCAATAGTTAGTGTTCCCTGTACCTGATTTCCATTCTACGTACCAAATCAATCTACGTTCCTCGCAGTAACCATGGTCCAGATAAGGGGAGAATATTTTCCTTCAGTTCTTAGATTAAGCCAATATGATCCAAATTAATAAATTCAACCCTAATTTTAACGGGATTTCCATAAAAATTCTGGCTTTGAAGTGAAATATAGTCAAGCCAAAATTGACTAATACTTTTGATTCGCTCACCAGCCACAACACAACAGCAATACTGCTTGAATTTACTTAGTTTTCAATTATAGTTCACAGTAACCACATGGTTAACATAAACATATCAGTTATCTTCAAAGTTAGACGTAGAGATTGAAAGATAACCCATGAGTTTTTTTTTTTATCAAAGTTAGCCATAGAGATTGAAAAGTAACCAGGAGTTCTATATTTTTTACTTGTTATAAGAAATAGTAACCCAGGACTGCAAGTTAGTTTATGCATCTCTTTGATCCATGAGTCCATGACTATTATGCATGAACCTCGAAAATGTCTGAATTAGTGCATCCATAAATAAGTGTTCAAAACCAGAAAACTATAATTTTATAACAAACAGTTAAGTACATTCATCATTAATAGATAAACAAGATTTATTTAATCAGTAATGGAGAACGTTTAGTGGTTTATGTCAAAGGAAACCATTCACTATCAAGGGATCCATCAAGAAGTAACTCTTTCTTACTCCAAATATTCTAATAATATAATTTTAGGGATTGGTTAGATTTTGGTGCTACACCATCAAGTAAAAACTACTATGGTGGCTAAGGCTGAGCTCATACCTTCCACAATGTACATTCTTCTTCCTCAGTGTCCATTAGAAAAATTAAAATTCTATAAGAAACTTGGTGTGGAGGGCAGACAAGCTAATATTCTATTAGGGGACCTAGCTTAAGCTCATTCTTGTCTTGGTAAGAAGAAGACCGTCTTTAAACGATAAAATCATTAAATAAAGGATAGGAAAACAGACAATTTTAGTGCAACAGCTGTCAAACAGAAAGTCCAGAACAATTAAGTAGTGATGGCAAACTTCAATTTCATGATGTGGGATATGTACCTGAAAACGAAAAAAGACGAGCTCATGTATCAATGCTATATGTTGAGGATGAATGAGCCCAAGTTGATATGCTGTAGTAGTCACCAAACACAAAGTACCATAAGCCTTGCTTATAGGTGGGAGTGCTTTATAGTATCTGAAACAAAGAGAATGATAAAAGTTAGAATGATGAGAAGATGTCAAATAGTTACCAATGCTTCAACTAGCACAAAAACTAGATGGTTGGAACACGTATCAGTAATTTATTTTACTTGTTTGCATCATGGTTACTAGAAACGTGGATCGATTTGGTACACAGAATGAAATCAAGTATGGGGAACGCTACCTATCAATGAAATACAAAAGGTATCTATGTTCCCGTCCCACGATTCGGAATGCGGAACGATCGCAAATCGTAGGGCGGATAGGGCTCCCTGGTAACCCTAGTTTGCATTAATTTTATATAATTATGTTAGTTCCACCCTTCATAAAATTCTTGTGTCGACCACTGGAGTGATCCACAACCATCGTTTAGTATGTCCCTCTTTTCAGCCAACCCATCTTAATATGTCTCTATGGTGACCCTAATGAGTTTGATATAGAGACCCGCATTGCAGGTGAACTCAGCGGTCACACGGTTTGGCAGCTAAAGGTTTACATGTTTTGGTTTGAGTTGTTTTTTTGGCAAATATGAGGATTACGTCGTTCCTATCATCTGTGTTACTCGGACTCTTCACTTTGCCCTGAAGTACCCGTGTCCGACACTGTGTCCAAAAATTGGATACTTCACTTGGATACTTCACTTTAGTGTAAAAAATTGGCAAAATTGAGAAGTACCCGTGTCGGATACCGTGTCCAACCGGACACTCCATCCGTGTTCGAGTAACACAGCCTGCCATGGGCGAGTGGGAGATGTTGGATTTTGGGTATTTAAATGAAGTGCCCATGGAGGCTTCGACTCATTTGGTATATTAGTCAGCTTGTCCAATCCAAATCAGTAAGTCGTTTATATTTTAAACGTTAACATGACTGGGAGTTGTTTATATTTTAAACGTTACGTGACTGGGAGTTGGAGTATTTGCAGGGAAGTGATTCAACCACTTCAACCTTTAATACCCACAGTTTTCGCCAAAAACCCTAACCATTAAGAATCGTAGATTTGAGCACCGTTCTCATATCGTTGCTCAGAGACACCGTTACTGTTACCGTTACCGTTGAGTTGCAGAGGAGGACGATCAATTGCAGGAGTTTTTTCGCACTAGAGTAGCTATGCCTTTGATTATCCTATTATGTGTAAATATGAAATAGAATCCTACCGGGATGGATCTAGTTTTTTGTGAGTGTTGGATTTCACTTAGCAATAGCATACGAGAGCCCTAATTCAAATCCCGGACAACTAATTTTGGAACCTTCCAGTTTAAGTAAGACACAAGAGAACTCAGTCTAAGCAAATAAAACAGCCTAAATAGTTCGATCACAATTTCAATCATCATACAACACCGTAAGTTAAATGAAACAGCAATTGGCATAAATGAATAAATCTCTAACATTATTATACGAAAAACATAACTATATATATATATATATATATATATATATATATATATATATATATATATATATATATACAGAGAGAGATTGAGAAACAAGCACATAAACAGATAAACGTTATCTGACATTGTAGAGAGAGATGGAAAGAGAATTACTCCGCAGGGGAAGACATAGCTGAATCAGAAGCTTAATTGAACGAAATCCCAGTGTCCCTGTATGAGATCTGAGTTCACAGATTAAAACAAACGATTACTTGACAAAAAAGAAAATCAGTTGGTATCGAAATGGACGTGAATATAAAACACAAAAATTTCTACGTTTGTCAAAAACGGGGGGAGAGAGAAGACTAGTTGAGTTTGGTTACTCATCCAGAAAATTCCTCTTCATTATATGCCACGCACGTGAAGATTCAGTTGGATCTCATAATGGGCTTTTAGTAAATTGGATCAGCCCATTTTTTTGATGTGGGATAAATGTTCTAATATTACCTCTGAACCTATTTTTTTCTATTTCACACACAAAATCATTTAACTTTTTAAAAATCAATTTACAAAATCTTAAAATTATATATATATATATATATATTTAACTTTTATTAATACAATAATTAATATTATCCCTAGATAAGTATTAAAATTTCACAAATTAATTAGAATAAAACTCAAATAATTTTTCTTGTGAGACAGTATTTTTTGTGAAACCTCAACATATATTGGAGAATATCCCAACTAAAAATATCTCTTTCTAACGGGATATTTTTGTTACATTTTTTTTATCGCGAGAATCAATTAATTATAAGTTGGCCTCGAATTTTATACCCCTAAATGTGTAATTTATAATTTGAACAATGTCGCACTCTCCTTTAAAATTTTAATCTATAGTAAGTAGTTGTTTTGGTTTCAAAAAAAAAATATCCTAACAAAATTTAAACGTGGGTAGTTTTTATTGTTTTCTAGACCTGTAAACGAACTAAACTGAACCGATTCGAACTTTGATTGATTCGAACTTTGATATTATTTACAAGATTTATTAATTTTTATATTACTTTTTTTTAAACATGTAATACAAAAGATAATAGTGTTTGTGTACAACACATATAAATTACTCTGCCAACCGACATGACCTAGAAATAGATTATTAGGGACTGTAATTTTGGGACATCAGAGTATGTTTTTTTTAAATGCGCCAACCAGATAAATTTGAGGTACATCACAAAAACATAATGCTCGACTTTAGGCATCCATTACTCAATCGCCAGCCAATTTTGTGACCACTCCACAAATTAAGCTTCACCATATATATATATATATATATATATATATATATATATATATATATAGTCCGGATCTTAAACTCATCTTTTATCCAATTCACTCGAGCTCATCCCCTTTAGCGACGGACTCGGTGACGGTTCGATCATACAATCGTCGTCTTTACTTTTAGCAACGAACAACATATAGTGTCGTTAAAAGTATAGACGACGGTTATATCAAAGCAAACCGTCGTCATCGTCCGTCATTAAAAAAGGTGTGTAAGAGACCCAACTTATTATAAATGAAATTTAATTTTCTCTATTTATTATTTTGAAATAGTAAGGGTTGATTTGATTAATGTGAATAGTTATGGGTAAAATACGCAAATATTTCAAATAAGCAAGTGGTTATTGAATATTCGTTTGGTCGTGGAATATTCGTACTGTCGGGGAATATTCGTACGACGGCGCAACCATGTGTGAGCCTCATAACGGAAAACGATTGGATGAAGAAAACGACAAATATAAGCTGTTTAAAAAATAACTGGCGTAGTTATTCTGCTAATTAATCTTTAAAAATACTAAATTGGTTAAAAACACGATAGCTTACTACGGTATTGCACCAATTATTGATTCTTACGTAAAGGCCTTTACTCAATAATGGTTCTGATAATTCTTATCAAATATTTTATTTTATTGATTTAATAATTCTTTGCGTTGATATTTTATATTCTTTGTTGTTTCAAGAATTGTCATTACGAGTATTTTCATTATCGAAGCAATAATTCATATTATTTGAATAATATTATTAGATAACATTATTGGTAATGTCTAGAAAAAGTTACATCTAAGGAGAGGTTTGGTCACTTAATTTGCGCAAGAAGGAGAAATTCTTATTGGAAAGCCCTCTTTCTGAAGCGCACGGTTTGTCGATATTGTGATTACGTAATATTATTTGTGAATAATTAATTATTGATTCATATGATAAGGAAAATATTGATTTTATGTGGATATAGATGGAAAAATTTTAATGTGACAATTGTTAAAAATTGAAATTTTATCTTTTTCGATAAAATAATTCATTTAAATATATTATTATATTTTAATAATATAATAATGATGATATTTTTACGATGAATGTGGGATATGTGAGTATATGTGGAGGAGGAGTATTTTTGTTATCAAAATATTTAAAGCATGTTTTATGTGTTAAATTGGACCCCATTTCTTGGATTGAAATTTGATTATACTGTAAAATCGTCAGTTTATGAATTTTGGACAATTTACATTTGGAATTTGGAAAAACTTTTTTTCGTAAAGTTGTAGAGAATTGAATTTCCTATAAAAAAATCGCAAGATTGAATTTTTTCGATAAAGGGCTATTTATTATGAATTATTGAAGTTCAAGCTCAAGAAATAATTAATTTTGGAAGTTTAAAATATTTTAAGTAACAAAACGTTTTTTTTTATTTTGGTGTGTTTTCATGTGTCCGGAAGGAGTGAATTCATTGATTCTTAGTGCGTAGGAAGTTGTGGGAAAAAATAATAATATTATTAAATTAAATTTTCTACTTTGGTGTTCTAAGCATTTTCCTATAAATAGGTGCTTAGGTTAGAATTGAAAATCACAATTAAATCAAGTTTTCTCTCTATATTATCGAGCGTAATCTTGTGAGTATTTTGAGTATTGCTATCTGGTGCAAGTTCAAGTCATAGCTTTATATCAGGTGTTTGATTTAAAAATATCGATCTTTCGAGGTAAGAGATATTATTTCTTCAATATCATTATCTTTGAAATATTGATCGAAGTTTTATCAAATTTGGAACTTTTGGTGTTTGAGTTATTATTCACGATATCCAAGACTATCCACGATATCTGACATTATTCACGAATACTGCAAGACTATTCATCAAAAATAAAAATTTTTCCTTTTCATCTAAAATATCTATTGTGGATACTAGCTTTGATTGTATCCATGTTTTGATCATTCTTGAATTTTACACCACTATGATTATTTTTGAGGTATTTTTGGACATGGATAAAATAAAGTACGAATCTTTAATCCTTAATCCTTGTCATTTTGTTTCACTGGATTCGTTTCTTTAAAAATATTTTTCATCATCCTCAGTCTTAAATGATGATATTATTGAATTTATTTGGCCTGTAGTGCAAAGATGAATGATTTCTGATGAATATTTTTGGCCGTAGTGCAAAGATGAGCAGTGTTTAGATGAACATGACTAATCGATGAATATCTTTGGCCTGTAGTGCAAAGATGAATATTTGATTCCAGATATATATTGATTGATATTACAGGGATAAAAGATAGATGATGAACTTTTAAATTCATACATAGAAGATAGTAGTTTGTATTCTTTACTTAACTCTTCTAATGAATTATTATTTCCGCTGCGAATATTGATTTAAAACTTGTTGCCTATTGTATTCTATTAGATTTTTCCCTGTTGAAGACTAACGATAATTTGTTGTATATTATCTTAGTCATAATATTTTTACTTGGGCTAGTTGAGCTCACCCTTTTTTCTTTTGTTCCATTTTTCTTCTCGGGAGGCGAGAATGTAGCGAAAGTACTAGTGGGGTATGGAATGAAGGTTCTAGAGAGAGTTGTTTAGTAGTCCTCACCATTTTGTAAAATTATGTATAAATAATTGTGATGAGGATTTATTTGGGTATAGATATATACAGAAGATAATATTTGTAATTAAACTCACAGTTTTACTGTTGTAATAATAAAGTTGTAGTTGTTTCTGTACCATGTATTGACAACTCAGAATGGGTGATGTATACCTATTTTGGGGGCGTCACAGTTGGTATCAGAGCTTAGAAATATGATCTTTGGCGGAGATCGGGGAATAGAACTAGGAGAGGAGAGACGAGTAAATCCTTCGCTAGTGTGTCCTACCTAAGCTTATTTGTTAGTTGGTCAGTATATAGGGATATTATGTGATATATTGATTTCCTTAATTAACCTTTGTTTTATGACAGTATTTGAGAATGTCGATTGAGAATATTAATGATGGAGTAAATGAGGGCGTGGGAGCGCTTCATCTTCACCAACGAGGAGAAGCGTAACAGGTGACAATGTTCCTCCCGTGAACAACACCACCGAGCGGAGATGATGAGCGAGGGATGTTTAGAAGCTTTTTGCAGTTCATGCAAAATTAGAGGAGGAGACTCGTGTTCAAAAAATGAGGAGGAAATGATAGCAATTCACGGGTTGTCACTGACCAACGAGTTCAAAGAGTTGGGACCACGAATTTAAGGAAAGCAGATCCGATCATGGCGGAAACATGGGTCAAGCAAATTACCAAGATATTCGATGTCTTGGGATGCACGGAGAACAGAAGGTTCCATTCGCCACCTTTATGTTCCGTGGCGAAGCGGACTCATTTGGTGAGTCATGAAACATACCCATCGGTACAAGACTCAAAGATGTCTTGGGAAGCGTTTGAAACTATTTAATGACAAATACTTTCACGAAAGTGTTCGTCATATATGAAGGATGTGGAGTTCATCGAGTTAGAACAAAATAACATGGCGGTGTCTCGAAGACGAGACAAAGTTTGCGAGAGTTATCCGGTTTGCACCTCATTTGGTGGAGAATGAGGAGCGATGACGCGGATGTTTCGAGAGGTTTGAAACCCGACATACGACAATATCTCATTTCTCATAAATTTTTCTCTATTCGGATGTTTAAAGTGAGGGCTCAATTATTAGAAGCGAGATAACGAGTACGGTCAACCGAGGGACCACAATCGAGGATCATCTAGGAGATAGCGATCAACAAAACAACGATAACCCGGCGGAGAAAGAAAAAGGCGGACAAAATGGTAACCACTCTGGTGGTAATCATGGCCATGAAAATAGAAGAAGCGAGTCGGGAGGAGATTTTAAAAGAGGAGATTTAACAACGACCATGTGAAGACGCAGCGATCTGCAAAGAATCGGTTCTAAGGGAGGAGAACGACCACCGGTCATATGCTATAAATGCGAGAAAGAGGACATATCGGTCAAAGCGCCCTAGCAGTTCAAGGTATGCTATAATTGTGGAAAGGAAGGACATATCGCTTCGAGATTGTATGGTAGCGAAACCTAGTTCAGCGGGGACGGTGACTCAAAAGATTGTCCTAGAAAAGTCAAAGTCAACAGTTCCTAGAAGAGCGTTTGTTGTGATTGGTCAAAATCGAGGAACCCAAACGAGGTGATCACGGGTAAGCTATTTATAAATTCTTGCGAAGTTTATACCTTACTTGATCACCGGTCTTTACCCATTCATTTATCTCTCCCGCTTGTGCTCAACATTTAAACTTGACTCCGGAGAAATTAGACTTTGACCTATCTGTGGAAACTCCGTTGGGAGAAACTTTCATCACATCCACTGTTTATAAATCTTGTTTGATTCAAGTTGGCACTATCACCTTACCTGTTGACCATATCTCTTTAAAGATACTTGCTTTTGATGTGATTTTAGGGATTGATTGGTTAACTACTCATCATGCCAAAATTGATTGTTTTCGTAAGGTTGTTAGTTTTCATATTTCTAACCAACTGTTATGCGAATTCAAGCAACTAAACCATTAAAATCAATCAATCATCATATCTAATCATAAAGCTATTCGTTTATTGAAAAATGGATGTCAAGCTTTCTTAGCCCATGTTATGGATTTGAATAAAGACACGTCAAATTTGAATAATATTCCTCGTTGTTATTGACTTTCCGACGTATTTCAAGAACTTCCGGTCTACCCCGTAACGTGAAGTTGAATTCTTTATTGATCTTGAACTGGTACAAAGCCCATTTCTAAAACCCCATATCGAATGGCTCCTATTGAACTTCGGGGAGTTAAAGGTCCAACTACTGGGGAGTTGTTGGACATCGGTTTCATTCATCCTAGTACATCTCCTTGGGGTGCTCTGTTTTATTAAGTAAAGAAGAAAGGCGGGAGTATGCGACTTTGTATTGACTATCGGGGAATTGAACCATGTCACCATCAAGAATAGGTATCCTCTACTTCGTATTGATG
Source organism: Panax ginseng (assembly GCA_020205605.1). Lineage (NCBI taxonomy): Eukaryota > Viridiplantae > Streptophyta > Magnoliopsida > Apiales > Araliaceae > Panax > Panax ginseng. The sequence goes on along the minus strand of CM035130.1, from coordinate 157,049,634 downwards.
ACTGTTTGACCCGATTTGCAAGGAGCACAATTCTTTTCAAAGATCGATCTTCGATTCGGATATCATCGGTGAAGATTAGGCGAGGATATTCCAAAGAGGCGCCTTGTAGAACTCGATGCGGGCATTATGAATTCTTAGTCATGTCTTTCGAATTGACTAATGCTCCTGCTGACTTTCATGGATATGATGAATCGAGTATTCAAAGAATATTTGGATCAATTCGTTGTTGTCTTTATTGATGACATCCTCATATATTCCAAAAGTCGTGAAGATCATGAGCACCATTTGAAATTTGGTACTCCAAAGGCTTCGTGAAAACAAGCTTTATGCCAAGTTGAAGAAATGCGAGTTCTGGCTTGAGGAAGTAGTATTCCTTGGGCACGTGGTGTCGAAACATGGAGTATCTGTTGATCCGGCTAAGATTGAAGCAATACAAAGTTGGGAGCAACCAAAGGTGATGATTGTCACGTAGCTTTTTGGGCTTATTTGGTTATTATCGGAGATTCGTGGAAGGTTTTCTCGAATCGCTATTCCATTAACTTGACTAACTCGAAGGATACAAAATTCGTTTGGAGCGAAGAATGCGAGAAGAGTTTCCAAGAGCTTAAGAGGAGACTCATTTTGACACTGTTCTAACAATACCATCCGGTACGGATGGATTTGTTATCTCTGATGATGCTTCGTGCAAAGGGTTAGGATGTGTTCTCATGCTGGCGTGGGAAAGTCATAGCCTATGCCTCGCGACAACTTAAAGAGTATGAGAGGAATTATCCTACTCATGATCTAGAGTTAGCGGCCGATCGTTTTCTGCTTAAAGATCCGGAGGCACTATCTATATGGGGAGAAAGTGGAGATATATTCGGACCGTAAAAAGCCTCAAATATTTCTTCACCCAAAAGGAACTCAACACGCGGCAACGACGTTGGCTCGAGTTGTTAAAAGATTATGACCACACTATTCAATACCATCCTCGAAAAGCGAGCGTGGTGGTGGTACGCGTTGAGTAGAAGATCATATGCTGCGAACGAAAGTGCGATGATGTCAAGTATCGCGATAGAGAGCCAACTTTAATAGAAAAAGTTAAAGTTTCTCAAGCCACCAGACCCAGTGATGCGTATGAAGAAGAAAGTACAAGAAGGTGCTATTCCTAAGCGAGAATCGATGAAGAAGGAATACTTGAGTCCACTCGGACTTTGTGTTCCTAACGACTCGATTTGAAGTACAAGATCGCATTTTGAGGCACATAATACACCATTTGAAATTTATCTGGAAGTACCAAAATGTATCGTGATCTTGACATACATTTTGATGGAACAACATGAAGAGAGAGATTGCAAAGTTTATCTCGAGGTGTTTAACTTGTCAACGTGTAAAGGCGGAGCATCAAGTACCTAAGGGTCCGTTATAACCACTTGAGATTCGAAATGGAAGTGGGAACACATTACCATGGATTTCGTTACGGGTCTTCCTATAGGTTTCTCAAGGCATCAATGCCATTTGGGTTATTGTTGATAGATTAACCAAGTCCGCTCATTTCTTGCCGACACGGAGACTTATTCCTTGAACGTCTTGCTAGTATATATATGCGAGATGTGATTGTGAGGTTGCATGGCATGCCGGTATCCATAGTTTGGATCGTGACCCAAGATTCACTTCAAGATTTTGGGTTAGCTTGCAAAAAGCTATGGGCATGGATTTACGATTCAGTTCGGCATACCATCCTCAAACGGACGGACAATCAGAGAGGACTATTCAAACTCTTGAAGATCTATTAAGACTCTGTGTCCTAGACTTCAAGGGTAGTTGGGATAAGTATTTACCATTGGTGGAATTCTCCTACAACAACAATGATTATCGAGCAAGTATATAGGTGTGGCTCCATTTGAAGCATTATATGGACGAAAGTGTCGCTCTCCAATATGTTGGGGACGAGGTGGGTGAAGCAACATTGTTGGGACCCGAAGTTAAGACGTATGACTCACCGAAAAGATCCAAATGATTCGACAACGATATACAAATGGCACAAGATCGACAAAAGAGTTATGCGGATCTTCATCGAAAGGACGTGGAATTTAGTATAGGGGATCATGTATTGTTGCGAGTTGTTCCATGGAAGGGAGTTACAAGATTTGGAAAGAGAGGAAAGCTCAATCCACGATTTATTGGTCCATTTCAAATTCTTGACCGAGTAGAAAATGTAGCCTATAGACTCGCGTTACCTTCAAGTATGTCTCGTGTTCATAATGTGTTTCACATATCTGTACTTTGTAAATATGTGAAAGATCCGAACCACGTTATTGAGTTAGAACCGGACGAGATAGCCGAAGACTTAACGTATGAGGAGGTACCTATTAAGATCTTGGATAGAAAGGAGCATGTCCTACGCACGAAGGTCATACCACAAGTTAAAGTTTTGTGGAAGAACCATGCTATTGAAGAAATGACCTGGGAGTTGGAAACAGAAATGAAAGCGAGGTATCCTCACCTTTTCAAAAACACCGTGTACGTGACGTCAATTTCGAGGATGAAATTTCATAAGGAGGGAGGTTGTAAGACCCCAACTTATTATAAATGAAATTTAATTTCCTCTATTTATTATTTTGAAATAGTAAGGGTTGATTTGATTAATGTGGATAGTTATGGGTAAAATACATAAATATTTCAAATAAGCAAGTGGTTATAGAATATTCGTTTGGTCGTGGAATATTCAAATCGCTTGGGAATATTAAAGACGACGACAGTATGAGCCCATGTGGGCCCCATAACGGAAATCCATGGTAATGTGTTCCCACTTCCATTTCGGAATCTCAAGTGGTTGTAACGGACCCTTAGGTACTTGATGCTCCGCCTTTACACGTTGACAAGTTAAACACCTCGAGATAAACTTTGCAATCTCTCTCTTCATGTTGTTCCATCAAAATGTATGTCGAAGATCACGATACATTTTGGTACTTCCAGGATAAATTTCAAATGGTGTATTATGTGCCTCCGTCATGATCTTGTACTTCAAATCAGAGTCGTTAGGAACACAAAGTCTGGAGTGGACTCGAAGTATTCCTTCTTCATCGATTCTCGCTTCCGGAATAGCACCTTCTTGTACTTTCTTCTTCATACGACTCACTGGGTCGGTGGCTTGAGAAACTTTAACTTTTTCTATTAAAGTTGGCTCTATGCGTATACTTGACATCATCGCACTCGTTCCTGCATATGATCTTCTACTCAACGCGTCAGCTACCACGTTCGCTTTTCCAGGATGGTATTGAATAGTGTGGTCATAATCTTTTAACAACTCGAGCCAACGTCGTTGCCGCATGTTGAGTTCCTTTTGGGTGAAGAAATATTTGAGGCTTTTATGGTCTGAATATATCTCCACTTTCTCCCCATATAGATAGTGCCTCCAGATCTTTAGCGAAAAACGAACTGCTGCTAACTCTAGATCATGAGTAGGATAATTCCTCTCATACTCTTTAAGTTGTCGCGAGGCATAGGCTATGACTTTCCCACGTTGCATGAGAACACATCCTAACCCTTTGCTGAAGCATCGCTGTAGATAACAAATCCATCCGCATCGGATGGTATTGTTGTAACAGTCCGAAATGAGTCTCCTCTTAAGCTCTTGGAAACTCTTCTCGCATTCTTCGCTCCAAACGAATTTTGTATCCTTCTGAGTTAGCTGGGTTAATGGAATAGCGATTCGAGAAAACCCTTCCACGAATCTCCGATAATAACCAAATTTAAGCCCAAAAGCTACACGACTTGAGCCACCGACTTGGTTGCTCCCAACTTCAGTATTGCTTCAATCTTAGCCGGATCAACAGATACTCCATGTTTCGACACCACGTGCCCAAGGAATACTACTTCCTCAAGCCAGAACTCGCATTTCTTCAACTTGGCATAAAGCTTGTTTTCACGAAGCCTTTGGAGTACCAGCTTCAAATGGTGCTCATGATCTTCACGACTTTTGGAATATATGAGGATGTCATCAATAAAGACAACAACGAATTGATCCAAATATTCTTTGAATACTCGATTCATCATATCCATGAAAGCCGCAGAGCATTAGTCAATTCGAAAGACATGACTAAGAATTCATAATGCCGCATCAGAGTTACGGGCGATCTTTGGAATATCCTCGATTCTAATCTTGGTGATGATATCCGTAAGCTAAGATCGATCTTTGAAAAGAATTGTGCTCCTTGCATTTGGTCAAACAGTCATCAATACGAAGTAGAGGATACCTATTCTTGATGGTGACATGGTTCAATTCCCGATAGTCAATACAAAGTCGCATACTCCCGTCTTTCTTCTTTACGAATAAAACAGGAGCACCCCAAGGAGATGTACTAGGATGAATGAAACCGATGTCCAACAACTCCTCGTAGTTGGACCTTTAACTCTCAAGTTCAATAGGAGCCATTCGATATGGGGTTTTAGAAATGGGCTTTGTACCAGGTTCAAGATCAATAAAGAATTCAACTTCACGTTCTGGGGGTAGACCGGGAAGTTCTTCAGGAAATACGTCAAGAAAGTCAATAACAACAGGAATATTATTCAAATTTGACGTGTCTTTATTCAAATCCATAACATGGGCTAAGAAAGCTTGACATCCATTTTTCAATAAACGAATAGCTTTATGATTAGATATGATGTTGATTGATTTTAATGGTTTAGTTGCTTGAATTGCACAACAGTTGGTTAGGAATATGAAAACTAACAACCTTACGAAAACAATCAATTTTGGCATGATGAGTAGTTAACCAATCAATCCCTAAAATCACATCAAAAGCAAGTATCTTTAAAGAGATATGGTCAATGTGTAAGGTGATAGTGCCAACTTGAATCAAACAAGATTTATAAGCAAATGTGGATGTGATGAAAGTTTCTCCCAACTGAGTTTCCAGAGACAGTCAAAGTCTAATTTCTCCGAGTCAAGTTTAAATGTTGAGCACAAGGTAGAGAGATAAATGAATGGGTAGCACCAGATCAAGTAAGGTATAAACTTCGCAAGAATTTATAAATAGCTTACCCGTGATCACCTCGTTTGGGTTCCTCGATTTTGATTACCACAACAAACGCCTTCTAGAACTGATTGACTTTGACTTTTCTAGATGTCTTTTTGAGTCAAATCCCCTCATTGAACTAGGGTTTCGCTTACCATACAATCTCTCGGCGATATGTCCTTCCTTTCCACAATTATAGCATACCTTGAACTGTTGGGGGCGTTTGGACCGATATGTCCCTCTTTCTCGCATTTATAAGATATGATGGGTGGTCGTTCTCCTCCCTTAGAACCCGATTCTTCTTCGAGCAGATTGCTGTCTTCACATGGTCGTTGTTAAATCTCCCTTTTAAAATCTCCTCCCGACTCGCTTCTTCTATTTTCATGGCTATGATTACCACCAGAGTGGTTACCATTTTGTCGAAATCTTTTTCTTTCTCCATTTGGTTATCGTTGTTTTGTTGATCGCTATCTCCCAGATGATCCTCGATTGTGGTCCCTCGATTGTTGTACTCGTTATCTCGCCTAATAATTGAGCCTGCTACAACATCTGAATAGAGAAAAATTTATGAGAAATGAGATATTGTCGTATGTCGGGTTTCAAACCTCTCGTAAACATCCGCGTCATACGCTCCTCATTCTCCACCAAATGAGGTGCAAACCGGATAACTCGCAAACTTTGTCTCGTCATCGAGACACCGCCATGTTATTTTGTTCTAATCGATGAACTCCACATCCTTCATATACGACGAACACTTTCGTGAAAGTATTTGTCATTAAATAGTTTCAAATGTTTCCCAAGACATCGCCGAGAGTGCGGTACGGATGGGTATGTTTCATGAGACTCCACCAGAGATCCGCTTTCGCCACGGAACATAAAGGTGGCGAATGGAACCTTCTGTTCTCCTCCGTGCATCCCAAGACATCGAATATCTTGGTAATTTGCTTGACCCATGTTTCAACCATGATCGGATCTGGCTTTCCCTTAAATTTCGTGGTCCCAACTCTTTGAATCGCTTTGTTTGTGACAACCCGTGAATTGCTATCATTTCCTCCCCGTATTTTGAACACGAGTCTCCTCCTCTAATTTTGCATGAATCGCAAAAAGCTTCTAAACATCCCTCATTCATCATCTCGCTTTCGGTGGTGTTGTTCACAGGAGGAACATTGTCACTGTTGCACGTTCTCTTCGCTGGTAAAAGACAAAGCGTCTCCACGCCTCATTTACTCCAATCGTTAATATTCTCATCGACATTCTCAAATCGTCATAAAACAAAGGTTAATTAAGGAAATAAATATATCACATAATATCCCTATATACTTGACCAACTAACAAATAAGCTTAGGTAGGACACACTTAGCAAGGATTTACTCGCCTCTCCTCTCCTAGTTCTATTCCCGATCTCCGCCAAAGATCATATTTCTAAGCTCTGATACCAACTGTGACGCCCCCAAAATAGGTATACATCACCCATTCTGAGTTGTCAATACATGGTACAGAAACAACTACAACTTTATTATTACAACAGTAAAACTGTGAGTTTAATTACAAATATTATCTTCTAGACAATATCTATACCCAAATAAATCCTCATCAGAATTATTTATACATAATTTTACAAAAATGATGAGGACTACTAAACAACTCTCTCTAGAACCTTCATTCCATACCCCGACTAGTACTCGCTACATTCTTGCCTCCTGAGAAGAAAAATGGAACAAAAAGAAAAAGGGTGAGCCATTCGATATGGGGTTTTAGAAATGGGCTTTGTACCAGGCTCAAGATCAATAAAGAATTCAACTTCACGTTCTGGGGGTAGACCAGGAAGTTCTTCAAGAAATACGTCAGGAAACTTATTAACAACAGGAATATTATTCAAATCTGACGTGTCTTTATTCAAATACATAACATGGGCTAAGAAAGCTTGACATCCGTTTTTCAATAAACGAATAACTTTATGATTTGATATGACTGTGATTGATTTTAATGGTTTAGTTGCTTGAATTCGTACAACAGGTTGGTTAGGAATATAAAAACTAACAACTTTACGAAATAATCAATTTTGGCATGATGAGTGGTTAACCAATCAATCCCTAAAATCACATCAAAAGCAAGTATCTTTAAAGAGATAAGGTCAACAGGTAATGTGATGGTACCAACTTGGATCAAACAAGATTTATAAACAGTGGATGTAATGAAAGTTTCTCCTAATGGAGTCTCCACAGATAAATCAAAGTCTAATTTCTCCGGAGTCAAGTTTAAACGTTGAGCACAAGTAGGAGAGATAAATGAATGGGTAGCACCAGAGATCAAGTAAGGTATAAACTTCGTAAGAATTAATGATTAGCTTACCCGTGATCACCTCGTTTGGGTTCCTCGCATTTTGACCAGTCACAACAAACGCTCTTCCAGGAACCGTTGACTTTGACTTTTCTGGGACAACCTTTTAAGTCACCGTCCCCCCTGGACTTGATTTCGCTACTGTACAATCTCGAGTGATATGTCCTTCCTTTCCATAATTATAACATACCTTGAACCTGTATTGTGGGCGGTTTGGATTGATATGTCCCTCTTTCCGCATTAATAAGATCGACCGTGGTCGTTCTCCTCCCTTAGAACCGATTCTTTCTTTGGTCTTTGACGTCTTCACATGGTCATTGTTGAATCTCCTCTTTTAAAATCTCCTCCCGACTCGCTTCTTCTATTCTCATGGCCATGACTACCACCCGAGTGGTTACCATTTTGTCCATCTTTTTCTTTCTTCACCGGTTATCGTTATTCATTTGATCGCTATCTCCGGTAGATGATCCTGGTTGTGATCCCTCGGTTGAAACGTACTCGTTATCTCGTTCTAATAATTGAGCCTCATTGACAACATCCGAATAGAGAGAAAATTTATGAGAAATGAGATATCGACGATATACACGGGTTTCAAACCTCTCAGAAACATCCGCGTCATACGTTCCTCATTCTCCACCAAATGAGGTGCAAACCTGGATAACTCTGCAAATTTCGCCTCGTATTGGGACACAGTCATGTTATTTTGTTATAGTCTAATAAACTCCACTTCCTTCATATGACGAATACTTTCAGGAAAGTACTTGTCATTGAACAGTTTTTGAAACGTCTCCCAAGACATGCTGAGTGCGGCTGGATGGGTACGCTTCACAGACTCCCACCAGTAATCTGCCTCATTACGGAACATAAAAGTGGCGAATGGAACCTTCTGTTCCTCCGTGCATTCCAAGACATCGAATATCTTGGTAATTTGTTTGACCCACGTTTCTGTCTTAATCGGATCCGGCTTTCCCTAGAATTCTGGTGGTCCCAACTCTTTGAACTGCTTGGTCGTGACAAACCGTGCAATGTTATCATTTTCACCGGTATTTTGTGCACGAGTCTCCCTCGTCTGATTTTGCATGAACTGCAAAAAGCTTCTAAACATTCTGTAGTTCATCGTCTGATCAGTGGTGTTGTTTACAGGAGGAACATTGCCGGCCTGTTGCACGTTCTCCTCGTTGGTGGGTAAAGGTGTCTCCACGGTCTCAATTGCTCCACTGTTAACATTCTCAGTCGACATTCTCAAATACTGCCATAAAACAAAGGTTAATTAAAGAAATCAACATATCACATAATATCCTATATATCTTGACCAACCAACAAATAAGCTTAGGTAAGACACACTAGCGAAGGTTTTACTGCTCTCTCCCTCCTAGTTCTATTCCTCGATCTCCATGGGAGATCATATCCCTAAGCTTTGATACTAATCATGACGCCCCCAAAATAGGTATACATCACCCATTTTGAGTTGTCAATAACATGGTACGAAACAACAACAACTTTATTAATACAACATATAAACTATAAGTTTAAATATAAATATTGTCATCTAGACAATATCCATACCCAACTAAGTCCTCATTACAATTATTGGTACATTATTTTACAAAAATGGTGAGGACTACTAAAACAACTTCTAGAACCATCATTTCCACACCTCGACTAAGTACTCGTTACATTCTCGCCTCCCGAGAAGAAAAATGGAACAAAAAGGAAAAGGGTGAGCTCAACTAGCCCAAGAAGAATATTATGACTAAGATAATATAGAACAAATTATCGTTAGTCTTCAACAGGAAAAATCGATAGAATGTAATAAACAACAAGTTTTGAGATCAATATTCGCATTGAAATAATAATTCATAGATGAGTTACGTAGAGAATGAAATTAAACTATGAATTTAAAAGTCCATCATCAATATTTTATCCTGTAACATCAATCAATATTCATCTTGAATCAAAATATTCATATTTGCACTACAGCCAAAGATATTCATCGAGTTGGTCATGTTCATCTCAACACTGTACATCTTTGCACTACGGGCCAAAGATATTCATAAGAAAATCAACCATCTTTTGCACTGAGCCAAAGATATTCAATAATATCATCTTTTAGGACCGAGGATGATGAAAATATTTTAAAGAAAAGCGAATCCAATTGAAACAAAAGAACAAATATTAAGGATTCGTACTTTAAACAATCCGAGTTTAAAAATACTTCATAAATAACTATAGTGAAGTAAAATTTAAGAATGATCAAAATATGGATACAATCAAAGCTAGTATCCATAATAGATATTTTGGACGAAAAACTAAAATTTAATTTTTCTGTGAATAGTATCGTATTCGTGAATAATAGTCAGTATATCGTGAATAAGTAATCTCAGACACTAAAAGACAAGAATTTCACAAGAAAAATCTTACTAATAATCTGGCATAATGATATTAGAAGAAATAATATCATTTTAAAAAAATTATAACATCCCTTACTTTGAAAAGATTGTACTTAAAAATGGAATCTGGGATATAAGTCTCAAGGAAACTTTGCACCAGATAAAGAACACTCAAAGTATCAAAATACTCACAAGTATACAATCGATAATATAGAGAGAGAAAGAGAGATAAAACTTCAGTTTCTGGTGTGATTTTTAATTCTAACCTAAGCACCCTATTTATAGAAAAATGTTTAGAACACCAAAGCAGAAAATTTAATAAAATATTAATATTATTTATTTTTATTCCTACGCCCACATTTAGAGATCTGAATTTAGCCATTTCAACAACCAATGGGGCACATCAAACATATCAAAAACGTTTTTCTTTTAAAACAAATTTAAAACTTTTGAAAAATAATTATTTCGGAACTTCAAAACTTCAATAATTCATAATAAATAGCCCTTTTATAAGAAAAATTCGAACCTCATGTCCTTTCCATAGAAAATTTCATTCTCTACAACTTTGCAGAAGAAAGTTTTTCCAAATTCTAAACAGAAATTGACCGAAATCCACAAACGGGCGATTTTACAGGCTATAATCAAATTTCAGTCAAGAAATGGGGTCCACAAACATGAAAAACATGTTTTAAACATTTATTGAAACAAAAATACTCTTCCTCCTCATTTATTCATATATCCCACATTCATTGTAAAATATCACCATTATTATATTATTAAAATATAATAATATATTTAAATAAATTATTTTATCAAAAGAGATAAAATATCAATTTTCAACAATTGTCACATTAAAAATTTTCTCCATCTATATCCACATAAAATAAATATTTCCCTTATCATATAAATTAATAATTAATTATTCACAAATAATATTACAGAATCACAATATTGACAACCAGGTAGTTCCCAGGAAAGAGGGGGCTTTCAATAAGGATTTCTCACTACCTACAAGCAATTAGGTGACCAAACCTCTCCTTGAGATGTAACTTTCTAGACATTGCCAATAATGTTATCTAATAATATTATTCAAATAATATGAATTATTGATTTGATAATGAAAAATCTTGTGTAGTGACAATTATTGAAACAACAATAATATAAAAATATCAACGTAGCAATTATTGAATCAATAAAATAAAATATTAAACAATAACTCATCGTAACAATTATTGAGTAGTGCCTTTACGTAAGAATCAATAAGCTGGTGCAATATTGTGTCTTCTTGTGTTTTAACCATAGGGTATTCCAACAAAGATTAACGATAACAACTACGCCAGTTATTTATAAACAACTTATACTTATCGTTTTCTTCATCCAATCGCTTCGCATGGGGTTATGGAATATATTGTCGCTACATCGCATTTAATATTCACCGACAGTAAAAATATTCTACGACCAAACGAATGTTCTCCGATAAAAATGAATATTTTATAACCACTTGCATATTTAAAATATTTGCGTTTTTTACCCATAATTAACCACATTAATCAAATCAACCCTTACTATTTCAAAATAATAAATAATGAAAATTCAATTTCATTAATAATAAGTTGGGGTCTTACAACGGCGACGAATGAACCGTCGTCATAACCCTACTGTGTATATACATACAACCTATATATATAATGTACTGTATTCAATCTTTAAATGTAAGTATCCATCCATATATTATTACTTATGATCACAAATATCATATTTATTTGCAAAAATTATAATCTCGAGACAATATTTTCATTAATATTTTCAAAATTATTAATCATAAGATTAAATAGTTCTAGTCACATATTTATTTTTTACGAATTCGTAAGATAACTTAAAATAATTTCAAGTTATGTTTGTTTTATCCAGAATTATTTAAAAAAATAGATAAAAACTGGACGTTTAGACTATTATATCCTTACCACTAATAACAAATATATCATATTGTCATTAGTTTAAGGATAGATAGAAAGGATTTCTTTTTAAACAAAATTAAATATTATTTTGGGTGCAAATTTTTAGTACTAAATGTTAAGAATTATAATACTAAGTTGAATATGATATTAAATTGTCCACCTTTCAAAATATTTTATAATTCCAAAATTAATAATTTTATGTCTAATTTTAAAAATAAAAGAAAAATTTAGAATTAATATTTCATTCAAGAAACATAATAGCCAAAGGAAATTAATAAAAAGAATGGTAAGAAACGTATATGTATGATGGATGGGGGATAAATTATGTAGCGTATCAATGCAACAACCATAATGGGTCTGATTGATATCATCACACACCAATACAAATACTCTTTTATTCTGTCTTGATGCTTCATATTTTAATGGAAAAAGTGGGACCAATTAAGTTGTTGGTTTTCTTCTTGCTTGGTCATTTTCCGAAAGAAAATTGATTTGTATCCAAAAAGACAAAGATTTGAAAGTATGGGGGTCATAATGTGACTTTAAAATATAACTAGGATACAAAATAACCATCATTTTAACAACTGTGTATGTGCCCCGAAATATAAAGTTCCCTAGGTGGGTGGGGACTGCATAATTCTTCGGTCAGTTGAAGGCCGTAAAATGAGCAAATAGTTCAGACTCGATTCGAACATGTTTGACTTGTATAAGTTTAATACATTTCGGACAGATACATAGTTTTTGCATTGATACGCAGAGGCGGAACTAGGCCGGGACGGTCGGGCGGGCGCGGCTGACCCCGGTAGAGTGGCGGTCAAGGCGGAGCTAGGAGGCGGGGCGGGGCGGGGCGGGGCGGGGCGGGGGGCAGCCAACAGCCACTGAGACAATCAGCGCCGGCACTGTGATCCGTCCGTCCGGGTTTTAACAAGTTGCGACTAATCTGAGTAGGCAACATTGAGCTTACTCAATCTGGTTCGTTCAACTCAATTTTATCTAAGGGATAGAAATTCGATGTGTTTTATAATTTTGGGTATTGTCTATTTTACCGTAACTTCCGTTTTTCTCTCCTGCCTACTTTCAGCAGTTTCCACTTTCCCACCTCTCATTTTTTTCGGTTTTTTTTTTTTTTTTTTTACTTTTCCTTTCTTTTCTTTTTAATGCTTCCCTACATTCTGAATTACAAATTTTCGTTTTTTATATAGTATTAAAATTTTATGTAATGTCAGCATATAAACAATTGATGTTTAGATGATGGCACTTTATTAATAAAATATTTAAGTTTAGCATAATTATTTTTATTTTAATGATATTAGTTTAAAATTTTATGCAAAGCACGATTTTGTTATAAGATTAATAGACTAATATGGGATACGATGATTTGTAGAAAGAAAATTATTTTTTAAAAAATATATATTATTTAAATAATGATGTATAATTAATTATTGATGAAAATTTTAAGATTAAAATACAATTTTAACCTCGAAGCCTGTAGAACATGATATGCGATGCGATAGTCAATTTTTTGGGATCGAAAATTTGGAGTTGGGAAGTCTTGCTAAGAAACTAATTCAAACAAGAAGACATATGACTTTTACATTGGTATATCGATTGATCGAGTTGACTTTGATTTTATCGATTCTAGAATCTTCTTTGTTGAAAAAGAGTATTCTCTGCGATGAAAATTGTCAAGACTGACTTACGTAATAAAATGGGAGACGAGTGGATGAATGACAGTCTGGTAGTTTATATTGAGAAAGATATTTTTTCAACAATTGAAAACGAACAAATTTTGAGACGTTTTCAAACTATGCAGACTCTCAGGATACAATTGCCTCCTCTCACTCGTACAACCGAAAGAAGCTCTTCAAGCGTCAATAAATAAATTTTTTTTATTGATGTATTTTGACCCCCCTGAAAATAAGTTCTGGCTCCGCCGCTGTTGATACGCTACATAAAGTTCCCTAGGTGGGTGGGGACTGCATAATTCTTCGGTCAGTTGAAGGCCGTAAAATGAACAAATAGTTCGAACTCGATTCGAACCTGTTCGACTTGTATAAGTTTAATACATTTCGGACAGATACAAAGTTTTTACATTGATACGCTACATAAAGTTTCCTAGGTGGGTGGGGACTGCATAATTTTTCGGTCAATTAAAGGCTGTAAAATGAACAAATAGTTCGAACTCGATTCGAATCCGTTCGACTTGTACAAGTTTTAAATTTATTTATTATACATTAATTTTACTTTTTGATTCTTTCATGCATAATATTTATTTGAGATTCTTTCTTCACAAAAACACACATGAATACTTGGGTAGAGGTTTTCTTTTTTTGTTGCGGCAAACCTCGTACAAGCGAACGTAATTTTCTATTATCTACTACTCTACCACATATTAAATTTGAAATTAGTATAAATTTATTTAACTTTTATTGATACAATTATTATAAATTTATAATTGTATATTATATAACAAGAAATATTAATAACAAAATTTATTTTATTTTAAATTTTTATGAGTCATACCAATTTTAAAATTTAATATACCGTTATTTGAGCTCAATAGTCAAATTAAAAAATGAGTATATATGGTAATTAGAAATAAGTAATCATATTATAAAAAAATCTATGAAACTGATATTTTCACATGTGTTTTTGATATTTTCATATAATCTTCTCTCACGTGAGAAAAATGTGAGTTCCACCTTTCCGTGAGAAGAGAACATATGAAAATATCAAAAACTCATATACGAAAACAGATCTTCTGTTCCTATTTTTTCTGTCCCTTTGTGTCCTCCAACTTAAATTTTGACATCTGACATTTTATTTAATTTTAGAATTAATTAGTGTTAAATAAAAAATTATGTGTCAAAATTTAAATAGAAGGATACAAGAGAAACAGAAAAAATAAAAACAGAAGATCTGCTCTTTATACGAATGTACAAATAATGTTCCCGAATAATCCCGTCATTTGGACCGCCGTCGGCCAATACAATGGTGACAATATGAGGCATCATAATCGTCTTGTTAAATATCTCCCACAATTAATAAAAATCAAAGCTAACAACAACGTGGTGACAACCTAAAGCAAGCTGTTTAATGGCCCAAGCGGGTCTCACTTTGAGGCCGAAGGCCCTATATATTTCTCGCTAAAATCTCGCCAACTTGTCTTGAGTATCTCGTGCAAATGACAAACTTGTAAAATTATTAACATAGAAGTTAATTTTAGTTAATTGATTAATACAGTGTCAACATATGTGATCTCTCTTTCTCTGCGTATTAGGATTATATTGGTCAATTGACCAATTTACTATTATGAAGTTAACTTTATCGTAGCCAAATCCAGAATATATGTTTCTATTTTTAGAATTATAAAATGATATGCTATTTTTAATTTTTAGATTTGGATCTCTTCAATTACATTTTTTTTACAATTTCATTTAATACATCAATTATTTGATCTTAATAATTTTGTTAGTAATGATCAAAATATGTTAATAGATAATTGATGATATTAAAATCAATCCTAAAAAAAGTTATAATCATAAAAAATATTTTCATTGTTAAAAGTTTAAAAAAATGTTCAAACAATAAAATTTTGACAAAAAATCTACATGCTAATCAAATGGTGAAAAAATATCGGCTTACTTTCATTTTTTAAACAATTATGCTATTGAATATAATAAATTAGTTGACCGATATCGATTTTTGAATTATACAATTCACAATTACTCCGTTCGTCCCATAATATATGACGTTTTAGATTATTTCATTTTTATCAAATTATTTGTCGTTTTATATAATCTAGGAAAATTAATTATAATCTTTTCAAATTTATCTCTCATGAAAAAATATTACAGATGATAGAGAGTACGAGAAAAGTATGATAATTATGAAAATTTAAGGGTATTATAGACAATTGATATCATATTTAATGTTATACAATCATTTCTTTAATTCTTTTGCACAACTCTAAAACGTTATATATTATGAAACGGAGGAAGTATAAAATTATGGTGTATTTGATGAAATTAGAGAAAAAGTGTAACCAAAGAGATCCAAACCTTAAATTTTGATTTCTCATTATTTTTCACCATTAGTTTTATCATCACACCATCACAACTACATTTTCAACATCATTAATTAAGGGTTTATTAAAAACTTAGAATTTTGATTCGTACTAGCTTGACTAAAAGGTCGATTCGAAATATATATGATTCAAATATGAGTAAATTTTAAAATTCGATAAATTACTCGAACTTCTTTAAATTATAATTTTATATTGTTACTCGGATCATATTCGTTCGAAAAATTCAAATTGTTCGGGCTCGATTCAAGATCGTGCTCGACTTTGTAGCTAAACGAGTCTCAATCAAATCTTATTTTATACTACCTCCGTCCCATAATAAGTGATTTTTTAGCTTAAATCACATATACCAATACATAAGTTAAATTGACAAAAATACCTTTAATATATTTTCTTTGAAGTTGAAGAGTTAATGAGTGTCATTTAATTGTAGTGATTGCAAAACCCAATAAATATCATTGAATACATAAGGGCATATATGAGAAAATATTGTAAAAATTGTATTGGAGTTCTAACACATCACTTACTTTGAAAAAAAATATTAAGTCTAAAAAATCACTTATTATGGAACGGAGGTAGTACTATATAAATTTTATGAGCTAAATCTGAGCAACTCAATTCATTTATACCCTTAGTAAAGGATGAAAGACAAGAAATTCATAGGATTAAATAAGAAGATATAAAAATTTTTAATGACAAAATAATAATATCACAAAACTGGCAGGGATTAAACTTGCATTATACATAATTCTCTATCATTTCTATATTCTCTCTTCCTAAGTACGTCAACAAAAGTAATTCTCTGTTAATTAATTGCAAATGAGAAGGGATGAACGTTAGAGATAAAAAACGATAACAGTAAATCTATTGTCATATAAAATCGTTCACGTACCGTTTACGTTATATGTATATTTTGACGGTCCACGTGCAGAGAAAGTCATGTTAACCATTAAAATATGCATGTGGAGCGGTTTTAGGTGATAGTAGACTTATTTAAACGATAAATATAATTCTTCACCCAAAAACTATTCATTCCACCCCATGAAATATTCATGTTTTCCGAGTTTTCTCTCTGTTAAATTATCCGACCACCATTCTCAGGATTCTTTAATTCTCAAAATTGAAAAAACAGAGTATATAAATATATAGAGAGAGATAGAGATAGGGGAAAGAGAAGAAAGAAGAAGTACTACAATGGATACATGTCCATTCGTTCGACTAATAGTCGAGTCCTTGGCTCTTAAACTACCAGTGGCCACCAAACCGGCCGGTTCCAGTATTCACCCTTCAACCACGCCGTGTTTCTGCAAACTTCGAATTAAGAATTTTCCTTCCCAAACAGCCCTCGTCCCACTCTCTTCCGCCGACACCACCCCGCCTGACTCCGCCACCTCCTTCGCCGGCTTCCACCTCGAATCCGCCGCACTCCGCCGTCTCTCCGGGAAGTCCATTAAGCTGACTGTGTCTGTTTACACGGGCCGAATGGGTCGCTCGTGCGGCGTCAGCTGCGGGAGGCTACTGGGCCGGGTCAATGTCTGCATTAACCTCGACGGCGCCGTTTTGAAGCCTACTGTGTTTCAGAATGGATGGATGAAGCTCGGGAGCGATCCAGCAAATCCCTCCGCCAAATTGCATATGACGGTCCGGACTGAACCGGACCCAAGATACGTTTTCCAGTTCGGAGGCGAGCCGGAGTGTAGCCCGGTGGTTTTTCAGATTCAAGGGAATATTCGCCAGCCTGTTTTCAGCTGCAAGTTCAGCGCCGACCGGAACTCCAGATCACGGTGCGTTTACGTTTCCACGCAGCGCATATTAGTAGTTCATTAGTTTTGGTGCTAAATTGCGCCAAAACGGTGGGTCATAGTCGAAAGTGGTTAGCATGAAGTTCATTTTTGGGTAAGTTGGTCAATTGATCAATAGAGTACTGACACGCAGGTGAGTCTCTATGTGTATAAATATTTTATTAGTCAATTAACTAACTTACCAAAAAATAAACTTAATATTAACCGGATACGTCATAGTCAATACGTTCTCTCCTTTTTATTTCTCTCTCCAAAATTTCTGGTTTTTGATTGGCTGTTTCATTTATTATGTGCCGGGGTCCTTGCTTTTTTGTGATGGTTCCTGCTAAAATACGCATAGATGAGTCATAATTTTCCTTAACTAACCTTAACACGCATAGGTGAGGCCCGACTTTTTAACTCATTGATGTATTAAATTTATTTATTTTTTCGAATAAAAAGTCAAAATTTAAGACTAAATAAAATTATCAGAGGAAATAATGTATATTTAAGCCTTAATATGCATAAAAATAAATTTAAAGGCTAAATGCAACTCTATTTGTGGATATTAATTTAGAAATGTTATTTCTACGTGACTTTTTTATATTTGCACATGAAAATCGTCACTATAGATCCTATAGTGACGTTTTTTACCGTCGCTATACATTTATAATGACACTTTTCATATAAAAATATCAAAAAATTATGTGAAAATATCATTTTTCTATTAATTTCTATTAGGAAATTGAAGATTTTATTTGTTTATTATTATTGATATTTGAATGTTTAATTTAGTGCAAACTTGTTATGTATTTAACGACACTTTTGATGTTGTTACAATAATTCTTGTGCATTTTCAACCCATTTATTGTTCTGAAAGCATCAATAATGCTATTTCTACTGATAAAAAAGATAAACACATTGTGATAATTAATGGATATATTGTATAGGAGTATATGAATATATTATTGGTATACAATTGTTGTAGCCTCTGTTCTGTGGCTGTAAAATGAGTCAAAAAGGTTAGTTAAACTTGATGAGCAACACAATACTCCATTTTTACTCAAATCTTGCAGCATATCCATCCTATAATTCAAGACTATTTTGAAAAGCTAGATCAGATGGTTACCATGTGAAACTTTGAGAAAAAAATGAAGGGAATCCAATTTCTTTATGAGGAAATCTATATTAATATTCAGTCATGAGTTTCCTTGATTGTGTTTTGGCATATAGCTTTAATTTCTTAATGGTGATCAATATTTTGTTGATGAGCAAGTGAGAGATTATAATTAAGATAAACACTCTTAATTATGTGGTCAAACGGACAAATATCAAATCCTATCACCAACTGTCTTAGTCTCTTAGACAACTTGATTCACAAGCCATGTGCAAAGATTTGTGTTACAATTTTATGTTCGGTGCTATAGCTTAAACATATTCCATTTTGACTTATTGTTCTCTACTTGGTTTCAGCCAGTTAACACAATTATTTATTAAATTAAATTGCTTTTAGGAATTAAATGCATGTCATTGATTTTTTTACCCGTTGTGCAAAACTAGATCTCTCCCATCAGATTTGACCACCAACAACAGAGTATGGATGAGAACTTTTTCAGGGGAAAGAGAAAAACCAGGACTGGAAAGAAAGGGCTGGATGATAACTGTTCATGATCTTTCAGGCTCATCCGTTGCAGCCGCTTCTATGGTCACTCCTTTTGTCCCCTCACCAGGGTCTGATCGCGTTTCTCGATCAAACCCCTGGTGCATGGCTCATCCTCCGGCCCCACGGACTCTCGATGAAGCCGTGGGGCCGTCTCGAGGCTTGGAGGGAGAGGGGGCCAAGTGATGGATTGGGTTACAAGTTTGAGCTTGTCACTGACACTGGCCTCACTAGTGGAATTCCCATTGCTGAAGGTACCATGAGTTTAAAAAAAGGTGGACAATTTTGCATCGATAACACCATTAAAGACTCTTCATCGACCTCATTGTTGGCCGTTCGAGGATTTGTAATGGGATCAACTGTGGAAGGGGAAGGAAAGGTGAGTAAGCCCATTGTTCAGGTTGGTGTGAAACATGTAACTTGCATGGCTGACGCTGCCCTTTTTATCGCGCTTTCTGCTGCCATTGATCTTAGCATGGATGCTTGTCGCCTTTTCTCCCGAAAGCTCAGGAAGGAGTTTTTGCATGATGAACACGATACATTTTCTTGATTCTCCTTCCATATATTCATTTTTTCCTTCACAGCTGTGATAACCACTTAGTTGAGCCGTTTCTGGTGAAGATACTGATCACAACCAATTAACCTTCTTCCTTTCCCAATTCATTTATTCTGATACTTCTAAATTTCTTGAGAGTCATATATTTTTTCTTCCCCTTCCTTATATAAAGCCATGGCTGATTGTAACATGTTGCTGGTTTGATTCTATAATTCTATTGATACATGATTGTTCTTGTGTAAGTTTATACTTCACAGATTTTATTTGAAATTCTACAAATGAAATTTGTCTATTTATTCATTCTTTTAAGATTTACATTGTAGTTTTTTTAAAAAAATAATCGCATGGTTAAAAAACATGGAGTATATATGATTATAAAATTGACCCGCTGTAACACCCTTTTCGAAAAAGAAAGATAGGTCACGTGCAAATTACAACAAATTTTAAAATTATAAAATAGAGCATTAATAACTTCAAAATAATTAATAGTCGAAAATTCATAAATGTCGATTGAAATACAATTTTCCAAAAATTTACGTAATAATCAAAACCTAAAATAAAATAAGCTTATTAGGTTAAAAGTAGCTCTCTTCACAAGAAATCCTAAACCGCCTCTGCGGATATAGAAATACACAAATATACCACAAGATATATAATAAAATCAAAAGAGTCGAATTAATGTTCGAATTATACGTATACCAAAATTAGTGAGGCTACTTTTAACCTAATAAGCTTATTTTACATGTGGTAGCGGTTAACTCAAGAGTACATACATGTGGTACCCCAACACGCCGTTAACTCAAGTATATTCTACTAATTAAGGATGCAAACTATAAAATATAAGTCAGAAGGGGTTCAAATTAATCACAACACTTACATAACCATTCCCAAATGATAACGAATTATTCAAAATACAAACATACTAAACTCTCAAAATACCAAATATTAAAAATAACGCCCAAGTGTCAACAAAAATATACAAATTAATAAGGTCTCAAACGAGTAATGTCTCAAGACACAATTTATCTAAATGACGAATTATTACAAAAATGATATAAGTAAAAGAACAACAATCAAGAAACTAAGTATGAAATCGGTACTTGATAATTAAATCCAACCTGATAATCAAATCCACTTATAGCATATTTTTCAAAATTTTATCCTCCAATGCCAACGATGTGACACCCCCAAAAATAGGTATACATCACCCATCTTGAGTCGCCAGATATATGGTATAAAATACAAATACAACTTAATTATACAAACGTCGTGTAAAAATACGATAAAACATAGCTGAGAGTTTTAATAAGAATATTGTCATCTAAACAATATCCACACTCAAAGGAGTCTTCATTACATTTATTGTCACACTATTTAACAGAATAGTGAGGACTACTAATGCTATTATCCGGATTTGTCACTCCAGTTCCCCACTCGTCCATTTATATTCTCATTTCTTGAAGAGAACGGTGAAAGAAAGAAAGGGTGAGCTCAACTAGCCCAGTAAGAAATATTACGACTGTAAGACCCCAACTTTTATGAATAAATATGATTTTTCTATAATTATCATTTTTGAATATTATGGAATGAATTTGTTATAATGTTATAGTTGTGGGTAGTATTTATAAATTCGCAAAAGTATGCAAGTTGTTATATTATATTCGATTTGGTGGGGAATATTCGTTTTAACGGAGAGAATATTCGCATGCTGCACAAGCAATCATTGGTGGACCCCACAATGTAATTATTATCGGATCGAGAAAACGACAAAAATATTTTTTATGAAAATAACGGCGAAAGTTTTCTTTGTTATCTTTGTTGAACTACTTCGGTAGTAAAAGTCTGATAAACGCAGCGTGGTTATAATAGTGCACACAATATTGATTATTGATGCTTACGTGAGAAGTCACCGATTATACTCAATTATTGCTACAAGAATTGTTGCATCATATCTCTCATATTATTGATTCGATTATTTTCACAGTATCATCTGCATTATATGATATATTATTAAATCGATAATTGAGACGACAAAGTTATTCATATTATTAAATTGCAATATTTACAATGTCTAGAAGTTCTGCCAAGGAGAGGTTTGGTCACCTAATTGCACGCCAATAGGGAGAAATCCTTATTGGAAAGCCCCCTCTTTCCTTGGAACGACCTGGTTGTTAAATATTGTGAGTTATGATATTAATAATGAATAAGTTCGTATTGATTAAAGATGATTTTGATAGTTCCATTGTGTTGAAATTATTGGTGTTAGTTGAAATCGACATCTATTCCGATGATAATTGATGTCTGGGGGTTATATTGATAAATTGGGTAATTTATCGGATAAATGAGCAATTAATTGCTACTAATTCACATGCTTATATAACTATTTATTCACATGTGTGTACTATTGAGTCACATTCACTTACTATTAGGGGAGTTGGTGCAAGATTGATAATACTTGCATGACTAAGTTAAAAGGGGAGATATAGATGGAGCTACTATACTGTATTTCGTATTTTCACATGATTATAACTATTGATTCACATTATTTACTATTAGGGGAGGTGGTGCAAGTTTGATAATACTTGCAGGACTAAATTAAAAATGAAAAAAAAGTTAGAGGTATTGTACTATAATTTTTCGAGCCCCAAAACGTTCAATTATCGAAACTACATTTTTCTATAAATAGAAGCTCATTCTTCCTTTATTTTTCACCAATTCACCAAAGCTATAGAGCATTTATTATAGAGAGAAATTATAGAGAGAGAAGAAGAGAAGTCTGCTACATTTCTATTCCAGTATCCAACTTTTTTCTAAGGTAAGGGGTAATATTTTTTTTGTATTCATGAAGAGAACTTCTGTTATTCCATTCTTTATTATTACATTGGAATAACTCAGATATGCTGCAAGTTACCCTATATTTGGTGAAATTCTTCTATTATTCCAATATTTATTATTCTATTGGAATATTACATGCATGCGCTTTTTTCACGCAGGACACGATTAAATTTATTATTACATTTGGAATGAATATCGGTATGCATGCGTTTTTATGTCGGACTGGTTTCGTCTTTATTATTACGTTGGAACATCGCTCGGGCATTAATTTACTTTAACTTTGGTTCCGTTATTTAGTATTACTGTTGGAATAACTTGTCTACGCAAGCACCGCATGCATGGTGATTTTTGTTGTTATTCTATTACAGTATTATTACGTTGGAACATCACGCCGGTGCGTAATTTACTTTGACACAGTTCCGTTATTTATTATTCTGTTGGAATAACCTGTCTATGCGAAGTAACCGCATGCATGATGATTTCTTTTGTTATTCTATTCTTTATTATACTCAGTTGGTTAAAGTTTTGACTTCTATACTCCATGAAATTAGTGGAATATCCTTGATATTTGCGCTTCATCCAGTATCTTTTCATGGAAATATTCTTCTGAGCATTCTTCAATTTTATTCTACAAAGAAGTATCATGTTGACAATTTGGATTTATTAGTTCCTGAATAAATTAATTCTTGAACTTGTTTTATTGAATTCTTATATCATTGTCATCATCCTCATGTTTATATTTTTTTTGAAAGTCATCGTGATGCGTAGTGCATGGATGGACTTGGTATGATTATGACGAGGGATTATTCGATTGTAATCATGACCATAATATTATAAATGATGTGGTAAAAGTCCTCATTGGCCCGTAGTGTATTAATGGACAGTTGTTGGCATGATCATGACCATTGAGGAATACACGAATATCCTTGGCCCGTATAGTGCATGGATAATTTTTGGTCGTGACCACTAATGAATATCCTTGGCAGTAGTGCGAGGATGATGTGGATTATTTATTGTTTGAGTCTCGGCCGATAAAAGTGATGAAAAACCTTTTAAATCATAAAAGATAGTAGATTTTATTCTCTACTTGACTTTTTTAATGGATTGCTTGTTCCGCTGCAGTTAAACTTGATGTCTATTGTATGATAATTTATTCTGTATTATCTTAGTCATAATATTTCTTATTGGGCTAGTTGAGCTCACCTTTCTTTCTTTATTCTTTTTCGGGGAATGAGAGCGAGCAATAGGGACTAGTCGGGGAACGGAGTGACGGTCCGAGATGGTGTCTTATTATGCATTATCTTAATCATTGTGACACCCCCAAAATAGGTATACATCACCTATTCTGAGTCGCCAAATACATGGTACAGAATACAAATACAATATTAAATATACAAAAAAAGTCGTGAGTTTTAATACAAATATTGTCTTCAGACAATATCCACTCTCGAATAAGTCCTCATTACATTTATTATGACATTATTTTATAGAATAGTGAGGACTACTAAGACACCATCATCTCGGATATCACTCTCCGTTCCCCGACTAGTCCCTTGCCACGTTCTCATTCCCTCAAGAGAATAGTGAAAGAAAGGGTGAGCTCAACTAGCCCAAGAAGAAATATTATGACTAAGATAATGCAGAATAAATTATCATTAGCCTTCAACAATGTTAAACTGATAAAATACAAAAGACATCAAGTTTAACTGCAGCGAAACAAGCAATCCATTAAAAGAGTCAAGTAGAGAATAAAATTTACTATCTTCTATGATTTAAAAAGTTTTTCATCAACATAATCGCTGAGACTCAGCTTAATAAATAAACCACATCATCGAATCATCCCTGCACTACGGGCCAAGGATATTCATTAAATCATCAATGGTCATGACTATACCGAATAATCCCTGGTCATAATCATGCCAAAAACTGTCCATCAATGCACTACAGGCCACTGAGGATTTTTACCACATCATCCGTCACATTACGGTCATGACTATACCGAATAATCCATGGTCATAATCACACCAAGTCCATCTATGCACGTAAGCCAAAGATGACTTTTATCACAATATAAACATGAGAATGATGACAATGATATAAGCATAATCAAACGAAAACAAGGATAAATATTAAAGACTTTAAATTTATCCAAATATTATCAATCACTTAATAAACTCATACTCTAATATTATTAATATATAATAATATTTTAATCACTTCTTAAACTTATAAACAATTTATTTCAATTATTTATACTTTACCAAATAATGCATTTAATCATTCAAAAATGCCATACTCATAAGATTTCATCACCAATGATCAAATCCCTTATCAAAAATTTGCATATACCCTATATAGGATTCCCAAGCCATAAAGTCCTATTTACTAATTTCGTTACTTCACATAACATAATTAACTCATATGTTCGTAACTAAACCATTTTCATGAAAAATTACCAAATCAACTTGTTATTTTTCTATTGTTTGCCCAAACATATATACATATATTTCATACACAACAAGTTTTTTTTTTATTTTTCAACTCCCTTAAGTATTTTTCAAAAATTAATTTCTAATTAATTCCTTAAGAAATTAGCTACCTCAAATTTAACTCTAGAAATTCCCAAATCTTGGCAGGATCTTACACATGTTAATGTGAGCTTCCAGTTTAAATTTCATGGTCATCGGAGTTATAGACTCCGGTTATAGCATTTTTCGTCAGAAAAACCTAAATATTGAAATAGTCATAACTTGTTCATTTTAAGTCGGAATGAGCTCATTTTTGGACAGGAGGTACTTTATACCATATATTTTCATGTCCCAAAAGGCCAGAATTTTTCTCACAAACTAAGTGGCCAAAAATTCCCTTTTAAATTTCTAGACAGTAGCCTTTTTGGTACTTTGCAGTTTTTGACTCCTTTGCCAAAATTAGTCCACACGAAAATCTACAACACCTTTTCCAGTGATTCCACTTTGATAAGTTAGAAAACTCATAGATCTAACTCTAGAACTTGTCCACACTTAAAAATTTGAAATATAATAGGAGATATGTTCAATTAAATTTCATATTCTATTTTCACCAAAATTTGATTTTCAACCCTTTGTGATTTCTAAGAAACTTTCATGTTTTCACACAATAACCAACATAACTCATCATGACAATGACATAATAATTCAATAAAACAAGTTCAAGAATAAATTTTAAAGAATTATGAGTTAATTTATCCTGAACTCAATAATGTCCAAATTGTCAACATGATACTGCTTTGTGGAGAAAAATTCAAGAATGCTAGGAAGAATATTTCACTTAAAAGATCTTTGGATGAAGTGCAAATATCCAGGATATTCCACTAATTTCAAGGAATATAGAAGCCAAAGCTTGAACCAACTGTGTATAATAGAGTATATGAAACTGCAAATGGATTTTTGTCCGCCATTCGGTAATCCACGTAGCCAGATCATTTTTATAATTTAATAAGAAATGAATACAAAGGATCATTCACCATGCATGTGGTAATCCACACGCAGAAAAGTTATTCCAATGTAATAATAAAGAATGGAATAATGAAGGATTCACCATGCATGCGATAGATCGCATGCAGACGAGTTATTCCCAATGAATAATAAATAATGGAACGAAGTCATGCGTAAAAGCATTATGACATATTAAGCGGAATAATAAAAAACGGAACCGAGTCCAAGCGAAATTCGCACCGCTGTGATTCCAATGAGTAATAATAAAGAATGGAATAACAAATGAAATCACCATGCATACGATAGATAGACCGCTTGCAGAAAAGTTATTCCAATGTAATAATAAATAATGGAACCGTGTCACGCGTAAAAGCGCATGAGGATATTCCAAATGAATGATAAAGAATAGAATAATGTAAGAATTTCACCATATATGCAGATCAGATGTAGACATGTTATTCAACATAATAATAAAGAATGGAAGAATAGAAGAATTTCACCATGTATGCGGTGAATTCAGATATACAAAAGTTATTCCAATGTAATAATAAGGAATGGAATAACAAAAGTTCTCTTCATGAATACGAAAGAAATAATACCCTTACCTTATAAAGAAGAGTACTTTCAAATGGTAGGGCGGGGATATACTTGAATAAAACTTGCACTTCGCTCAAAGCTTCTTTAAACTCTAAAGAAATACGCTCAAGATTATAGAAGAGAATTCTCTGAATTTCTGGTGTGATTTCAATTCTAACTAAGCATCATATTTATAGGAAAATAGAAAGGATACTATGCAATATAATATAATATAATATATATATATATATATTTTATTTAAAATCTAATAAAATAATTAACTTTATAAAAGTATTTTTTATATAAAAAGATTTTACTATGCAAATACTACGCAGTTATGCAAACACTATGCATAATAAAATATAATATATTCTAATTATTATCTAATAAAATAAATAACTTTATAAAAGTATTCTATTTTATATAAAAAGATTTTACTATAAAAAACACTATGCATAATAAAATATATTATATTCTAATTATTGTTTAGTAAAACAAATAACTTTATAAAAGTATTCTGCATTTTATATAAAAAGCTTTTCTGCATTTTATTACATTAATAATACTAAGAAAACAAAATTTTTTTATATATATATATATATATATATATATATATATAAACTTCCGTGACTTCATAAAAAAGACACCTCAATATATTTAACAACATTTATCATCATTATTAAAATTCACAATATTAATCGACCAGGTCGTTCCCAGAAAAGAGGGGGCTTTTCAATAAGGATTTCTCCCTATTGGTGCGCAATTAGGTGACCAAACATCTCCTTGGCAGAACTTCTAGACATCGTTAATATTGCAAATAATAATATTAATAACTTCGTCGTCTCAATTATTGATTTAATAATATACAAAATATCGACAATAATTGAATCAAATAACGTGAGATACTATGCAGCAATTACTGTAGTAATAATTGAACAAAACTGAGTGACTTCTCACGTAAGCATCAATAATCAATACAGGTACTACTACGCAACCACGCCAGACATTCTTGTACTTTTTACTACCGAGTAGTTCAACAGTTTTAACGATAAAACTTCCGCCGTTATTTTCATAAAATATTTTTGTCATTTTCTTAATCCGACAATAATTCCGTTGTGGGGTCCACCAATGATTGTGCCGTCGTACGAATATTCCCTGTTAAAACGAATATTTCCCGACCAATCGAACATTATATAACAACTTGCATACTTTGCAAAATTTATAAATACTACCCACAACTATAACATTATCTCAAATCCATACCATAATATTCAAAAAAATATTTTGAGAAAATTAAATCTTTATTCGTAAAATTTGGGGTTTTACAATCTCCCTTCCTTATGAAATTTCGTCCTCGAAATTTACGTACGTACCTGGTATGCCGAAGAGGTGAGGATACCTTGACTTCATTTTAAATTCTAACTCTTGAGGTATAATCTTTGAGTGTTGAATACGATCCTTCTTATCCAAGATTTTAACACGTATCTCCTTATACATTAAATCTTCTGCTATATCGTCTAGTTCTAATTTAATAATGTGGTTCGGATCATCTACATATTTATGTAATATCGATACGTTAAAAACATTATGAACACGCGACATACTTGGCAGTAAAACGAGTCTATAGGCCACCGTTCCTACTCGATCGAGGATTTCAAATGGACCAATTAAAATGAGGGTTGATATTTCCTCTCTTCAGCAACTCTTGCTTTTAAAATAACGCCCTATTGAACCTTCTTCTTCGTATTCATCAGCTCCGGGTCTGTAGCTTTAACAGCTTTAACATTATCAACTAAAGTCGGTTCTAATCATATATTCGTTATCTTCACGTAGGTTCGTATATTTGCACTTGTAAACGCATATGATCTTCTACTCAACGCGTCAGCTACCACGTTCGCTCTTCCACAATGATATTGAATGGTATGATTGTAATCTTCAATAGCTCGAGCCAACGTCTTTGGCGCATTATACGTTCGTTTTGGGTGAAGAAATACTTGAGGGTTTTAGAAATGGGTTTTGTACTGGGGTCAATACAAAATTCGATTTCACGCTCTAGGGGTAGGCTAAGAAGTTCTTCCGGGAATACGTCAGGAAATTCATTAACAATAGAAATATCATTCACAACTGTGACTCTCATCCAAGACTTGGATAGCACATGTAATGAAGGTTTCTCTTAACGGAGCTTCAACAGATAAGTCAAAG
Source organism: Panax ginseng (assembly GCA_020205605.1). NCBI lineage: Eukaryota > Viridiplantae > Streptophyta > Magnoliopsida > Apiales > Araliaceae > Panax > Panax ginseng. Next base: position 157,020,779 of record CM035130.1, on the reverse strand, counting down.
TCTAATTTCTTCGGAGTCAAATTTAAACGTTAAGCGCAAGCAAGAGAGATAAAAGAATGGGTAGAACCGGTATCTAATAAGGTATAGACTTCGCAAGAATTTATAATTAACTAACCCGTGCTAACTTCGTTTGGGTTATTCACTTTTTGAGAAGTCACGAAAAACGCTCTTCCTGAAATCACCGACTTTTTTTTTTCCGTATTCGCCTTTGGTGCCACCTTCCCAGCTGGACTTGACTTTGGTGCACGACAAAATCGGGTTAGGTGACCTTCTTTTCCACAATTGTAACATGCTTTGGACTGCATCGTGTAGTTTGGACTTATGTGTCCTTCCCCTCCACATTTGTAACATACGACCGGTGGTCGTTCTCATTCCTTAACAATGGTCTTTGGTCTTTGACGTCTTTCCATCTTTCTTTGAACCCTCTCTTCTTAAACTTTCCACTCCTATTGTCTTGGCCATGATTACCACCAAGTGGTTATCATTTTCGCATGTTGATTCCTCCACGTTTGTTGTCACCGCTTCGATGACTGCTACCACTGGTATTATCGACTTGTCGGCTGCTCTCTCTTGGTTGGGTTAACTCATTATCGCGTTCCAATAACTAAGCCCTATTCACAACATCTGATTACAAACACAGTTTATGAGAGATAAGGTATTGACTTATCTTGGGTTTCAAACCTCTTAGAAACATCCGCGTCATTCTCTCCTCATTATCAACCAAGTGGGATGCAAACCGAGATAACTCGGCAAACTTAGCTTCGTACTGCGCCACGGTCATATTATTTTGCTCAAGCTTGATGAACTCCACCTCCTTCATGTGACGAATACTTTCAGGAAAGTACTTGTCGTTGAACAATTCTTGGAACTTCTCCCAAGACATCTTCAGTGCGGCAGGTTGAGTACGCTTTATAGATTCCCACCAATAATCTGCCTCTGCACGCAACATGAAGGTGGCAAAGGGATCCTTTTGCTCCTCGGAGCATCCCAAGACATCAAATATCTTGTTGATCTACTTTATCCACATCTCCGCCTTAAGTGGTTTTGGCTCTCCAAAAAACTCCGGTGGTCCCAGCTCCTTGAACTGCTTAGCGGTGATCGTCCGAGAGTTGTCAGTGTTTCCACCTGTATTTTGGATAGGAGCCGCTCTCGCCTGATGTTTCATGAATTGCATAAAGCCTCTGAACATCCCATCGTTCACCATTTCATCGGTGTTATTGTTTTCATGAGGATTATTGTCTTCTTGTTTCACATTACCCTGGGCATTGATCGTTGGTGACTCAACGGTCTCATGTGCTTCATTGCTTATCTCAATATTTTCGGATGCTATTTTCAAATACTGCCACAAAACAAGGGTTAATTAACATATCACATATTATCTCTATACTCTGACCAACCAATTAAATATCAAATAAATTTTGGTAGGTCATACTAGCGAAGGAATTTCCCGTCTCTCCCCTCCTAGTTCTTGTCTCACATCTCAGCCAGGGATCATATCCCTAAGCTTTGATACCAATTGTGACGCCCCCAAAAATAGGTATACATCACCCATCTTGAGTCGCCATATACATGGTACAAAATATAAATACAACTTAATTATACAAACGCCGTGTAAAAATACGACAAAATATAGCTGAGAGTTTTAATAAGAATATTGCCATCTAGACAATATCCGCACTCAAAGGAGTCCTCATTACATTTATTGTCATACTATTTAACAGAATAGTGAGGACTACTAATGCTATCATCTCTGGACCAAATCACTCCGTTCCTCGACTGCCCCGCCTATATTCTCATTTCCTGAAGAGAACAGTGAAAGAAAGGGTGAGCTCAACTAGCCCAATAAGAAATATTATGACTAAGATAATACAGAATAAATTATCATTAGCCTTCAATAATGTTAAACTGGTAAAATACAAAAGACATCAAGTTTAACTGCAGCGGAACAAACAATCCATTAAAAGAGTCAAGTAGAGAATAAAATTTACTATCTTCTACGATTTAAAAAGTTTTTCATCAACTTAATCGCTGAGACTCAGCTTAATAAATAAACCACATCATTGAATCATCCCTGCACTACGGGCCAATGATATTTATTAAATCATCAATGGTCATGACTATACCGAATAATCCCTGATCATAATCATACCAAAAACTGTCCATCAATGCACTCCAGGCCACTAAGGATTTTTACCACATCATCCGTCACATTACGGTCATGACTATACCGAATAATCCCTGGTCATAATCACACCAAGTCCATCTATGCACGTAAGCCAAAGATGACTTTTATCACAATATAAACATGAGAATGATGACAATGATATAAGCATTAATCAAACGAAAACAAGGATAAATATTAAAGACTTTAAATTTATCAAAATATTATCAATCACTTAATAAACTCATAATCTAATATTATTAATATATAACAATATTTTAATCACTTCTTAAACTTATAAACAATTTATTTCAATTGTTTATACTTTACCAAATAATGCATTTAATCATTCAAAAATGCCATACTCATAAGATTTCATCACCAATGATCAAATCCCTTATCAAAAATCTGCATATACCCTATATAGGATTCCCAAGCCATAAAGTCCTATTTACTAATTTCGTTACTTCACATAACATATTTAACTCATATGTTCGTAACTAAACCATTTTCATGAAAAATTACCAAATTAACTTGTTATTTTTCTATCCTTTTCCCAAACATATATACATATATTTCATACACAACAAGTATTTTTTTTTTATTTTTCAACTCCCTTAAGTATTTTTCAAAAATCAATTTCTAATTAATTCCTTAAGAAATTAGCTACCTCATGTTTAACTCTAGAAATTCCCAAATCTTGGCAGGATCTTACACATGTTAACGTGAGCTTCCAGTTTAAATTTCATGGTCATCGGAGTTATAGAACTCTAGTTATATAGCATTTTAAATCGAGAAAAACCTAAATATTGAAATAGTCATAACTTGCTCATTTTAAGTCGGAATGAGCTCATTTTTGGACAGAGGTACTTTATATCATATATTTTCATGTCCCAAAAAGGCGGAATTTTTTCTCATAAACTAAGTGGCCAAAATTCCCTTTAAATTTCTAGACAGTAGCCTTTTTGGTACTTTGCAGTTTTTGACTCCTTTGCTAAAATTAGTCCACACGAAAATCTACAACACCTTTTCCAGTGATTCCACTTGGATAAGTTAGAAAACTCATAGATCTAACTCTAGAACTTGTCCACACTTAAAAATTTGAAATATAATAGGAGATATGTTCAATTAAATTTCATATTCTATTTTCACCAAAATTTGATTTTCAACCCTTTGTGATTTCTAAGAAACTTTCATGTTTTCACACAATAACCAACATAACTCATCATGACAATGACATAATAATTCAATAAAACAAGTTCAAGAATAAATTTTAAAGAATTATGAGTTAATTTATCCTGAACTCAATAATGTCCAAATTGTCAACATGATACTGCTTTGTGGAGAAAAATTCAAGAATGCTCAGAAAAATATTTCCACGAAAAGATACTGGATGAAGTGCAAATATCCAGGATATTCCACTAATTTCAAGGAATATAGAAGCCAAAGCTTGAACCAACTGTGTATAATAGAGTATATGAAACTGCAAATGGATTTTCGTCCGCCATGCGGTAATCCACGTAGCCAGATCATTTTCATAATTTAATAAAAAATGAATACAAAGGATCATTCACCATGCATGTGGTAATCCACACAGACATGAGTTATTCCAATGTAATAATAAAGAATGGAATAATGTAGGATTCACCATGCATGCGATAGATCGCATGCATGAGTTATTCCCAATGTAATAATAAATAATGGAACCAGTCATGCGTAAAAAGATTGCATAACATATTAAGCGGAATAATAAAAAAACGGAACCAGTGTCCGCAAAATTCGCACTTCCATGTGATTCCAAAGAATAATAAAGAATGGAATAACAACAGAAATCACCATGCATGCGATAGACCGCACAGACAGGTTATTCCAACAGAATAATAAATAATGGAACCAGGTCATGCGTAAACACACAGACAGGATATTCCAACAGAATGATAAAGAATGGAATAACAAAAGAATTTCACCATGTATGCGGTACTTCGCCTAGACAGGTTATTCCAACATAATAATAAAGAATGGAATAACATAAGAATTTCACCATGTACGACGCAGATTTGACATACTAAAAGTTATTGAACAGAATAATAAGGAATGGTGTGACGCCCCCAAAATAGGTATACATCACCTATTCTGAGTCGCCAAATATATGGTACAGAATACAAATACAACTTAATTATACAACATTCGTATAAAATACGACATAACATAATCTAAGAGTTTTAATAAGAATATTATCATTTAGACAATATCCACACTCAATGGAGTTCTCATTACATTTATTGTCACACTATTTAACAGAATAGTGAGGACTACTAATGCTATCATCTGGATCGTTACTCCATTCCCCGACTAGTCCTGGCTACGTTCTCATTTCCTGAAGAGAATAGTGAAAGAAAGGGTGAGCTCAACTAGCCCAGTAAGAAATATTATGACTAAGATAATGCAGAATAAATTATCGTTAGCCTTTTAACATTGTTAAACTGATACAATATAACAAACATCAAGTTTAACAACACGGAATAAGCAATCCATTAAAAGAGTCAAGTAGAGAATAAAATCTACTATCTTTTATGATTTAAAAGGTTTTCATCACTTTTATCGCTGAGACTCAGCTTAATAAATAATCCACATCATCCCTGCACTATGGCCAAGGATATTCATTAGTATCACAACCATAAATTATCCATGCAGTACGGGCCAAGGATATTCGTGTATTCATCAATGGTCATGATCATGCCAACAACTGTCCATCAATGCACTACGGGCCAATAAGGACTTTTACCACATCATTTGTAACATTACGTTCATGATTATATCGATTAATCCCTGGTCATAATCATACCAAGTCCATCTATGCACTACAGGCCATAGATGACTTTCAACATAAAATAAACATGAAGATGATGACAATGATATAAAAATTCAATAAAACAAGTTCAAGAATTAATTTATACAGGAACTAATAACGTCCAAATTATCAACATGATACTTCTTTGTAGAGTAAAATTCAAGAATGCTCAGAAGAATATTTTCATGAAAAGATACTGGATGAAACGCAAATATCAAGGATATTTCACTAATTTCATGGATTATAGAAGTCAAAACTTTAACCAACTGAGTATAATAAAGAATGGAATAACAAAAGAAATCACCAGCATGCGATAGATCGCATGCATGCATAAAAGTTATTCCAACAGAATAATAAATAACGGAACCGAAGTCAAAGTAAATTCACACCGATTGGGATATTCCAATGTAATAATAAAGAATGGAATAACAAAAGAAATCACCATGCATGCGATAGACCGCACAGACAAGTTATTCCAACAGAATAATTATTAATGGAACCAGGTCAGGCGTAATACGCACCGACAGGATATTCCAACAGAATAATAAATAACGGAACCAGTCATGCGTAAAATCACGCATGGATGTTCCAAATGTAATAATAAAGAATGGAATAATGTAAGAATTTTATCATGTATGCGGTATTAAGATAGACAAAGTTATTCCAACATAATGATAAAGAATGGAATAATGTAAGAATTTCACCAAGTATAGGGTAGCTACATTATCTGAGTTATTCCAAAGTAGAATAATAAAGAATGGAATAATGAAGTTCTCTTCATGAATACTAAAGAAATAATACCCCTCACGAGTACAACAAATAATATCCCTCATCGTAGAAAAGAAAATGGATATAGGAGTAGTGAAGTAGCGGAATACTTTTCGCCTTACTCTATATTTCTTCTACTACTTTCAAAGTGAATTCGTAAGAAATAATAAAGGAATGAACTTCTATTTATAGGAGAATGGGTGAATAAGAACTAATTCATGAACGGTCCAAATTAATTTACTTTTAAACAGACTCATCCATATTGATTTACTATGCAATTATTAATAAAATATTCTAATAAAATAAAATCTTTTAAATAAAATATAATATATTCTATTTATAATCTAATAAAAAGCGAATAATTTTATAAAAGTATTCATTTTATATAAAAAAGATTTTACTATGCAAAATACTATGCGCATACATTATGTAACACTATGCATAATAAAATATAATATATTCTAATTATTGTCTAATAAAATAAATAACTTTATAAAAGTATTCGCATTTATATAAAAAAAATTTACTATAAAAAACACTATGCAGAACTACGCAACACTATGCTTATAATAATAAAATATAATATATTATAATTATTGTCTAATAAAAAAATAACTTTATAAAAGTATTACATTTTATATAAAAAGATTTTACTATGCAAAATACTATGCATAATAGAATATAATATATTCTAATTATTGTCTAATAAAACAAATAACTTTATAAAAGTATTCATTTTATATAAAAAGTTTTTCCATTTTATTACATTAATAATACTAATAAAAAAATTTATATATAATATATATATATATACAAACTTTTATGACTTCATAAAAAGACATCTCAATAAATTTAACAATATTTATCATCATTATTATAATTCACAATATTAATCGACTGTGTCATTCCCAAGAAAGAGGGGCTTTCAATAAGGATTTCTCCATTAATAAGCAAGAATTAGGTGACCAAGCCTCTCCTTGGTAGAACTTCTGACATCGTTAATATTGCAAATAATAATATTAATAACTTCGTCGTCTCAATTATTGAATTAATAATATACAAAAATATCGACAATAATTGAATCAAATAACGTGAGATACTATGCAAAGAATTATCGTAGTAATAATTGAACAAAACCGAGTGACTTCTCACGTAAGATCAATAATCAATCTTGTATGGTACTTATGCAAACCACGCCAGACATCTTGTTTTTTACTCTATCGAGTAGTTCAACAGTTTTAACGGTAAAACTTTCGCCGTTATTTTCATAAAAATATTTTTGACGTTTTCTCAATTCGACAATAATTCCGTTGTGGGGTCCACCAATGATTGTGCCATCGTACAAATATTCCCTGCTAAAATGAATATTCCCCGACCAATCGAATATTATATAACAACTTGCATACTTTGTAAAATTTATAAATACTACCAACAACTATAACATTATCTCAAATCCACACCATAATATTTAAAAAATATTTCAAGAAAATTAAATCTTTATTCGTAATATTTGGAATTTTACAAATGGAATAACAGAAGTTCTCTTCATGAATACGAAAGAAATAATACCCCTTACCTTATAAAGAAGAGTACTTCGACGGGTAGGGCGGGGATATACTTGAAGAAAACTTGCACTACGCTCAAAGCTTCTTAAAACTCTAAAGAAATACGCTCAAGATTATAGAGGAGAATTCTCTGAATTTCTGGTGTGATTTCAATTCTAACTAAGAATCCTATTTATAATAAAATTGAAAGGATACTATGCAATAAAATATAATATGTATGTATATATATATATATATATATATATATATTTTATTTAAAATCTAATAAAATAATTAACTTTATAAAAGTATTCTATTTTATATAAAAAAATTTTACTATGCAAACACTATGCAGTACTATGCAAAACACTATGCATAATAAAATATATTATATTCTAATTATTGTCTAATAAAACAAATAACTTTATAAAAGTATTACATTTTATATAAAAAGATTTTACTATGCAAAATTATATTCTAATTATTGTCTAATAAAACAAATAGTTTTATAAAAGTATTCTGCTTTTATATAAAAAGCTTTTTACATTTTATTACATTAATAATACTAATAAAACAAAATTTATATATATATATATATATATATATATATATATATATATATATATATATATGTAAACGCCCATGACTTCATAAAAGACACCTTGTGGCGTCCCCAAAATAGGTCCAATCCATCCAACCTATTCTGAGTCGCCAAATACATGGTACAGAAAATAACTACAACTTTATTACAACAATTGTCGTGCAAAATACAACAACACATATGTTGTGAGTTTTGATACAAATAAATATACCAACTGTGACTCTTGACACCAACTTGGGTAGTACGTCACAATGACACCTTACATAAAGGTACAGTCAAAAACTGTTTTAGAAATTAAAATCTTTGGGAAGTGTTCAATGAAACCTTCGTACATGGGAGGCCATGCGTCTAGGTTATGATATATATCATATGTCCACAGAATTATCCTTGGTTGACCAAATAGACCCCAAAGAAAAACGAGAAGATTACTATCATGTTCTTTCCAATGGTGAGTCTTCTCTTGACATATAATTATCTCCACTGTCTCCAATTGAACATTATATTTTAAATAAACTCCAAGATCATATAGGTAGTGCTTGTAGATATAATCAGCAAGTGGATGTGCACAACCCTGTCTTATGATAACACGTGGTTGTATGTCATTAGACATCTTGTATGATAGTGGCAAAATACCCTTCCAAAGTTGGGTTCACCTCACCCTATTCGGTTCACCAAAATTAAATATCAAATGACGTATACAATACGAGACACTTATCTAAAGTTCTCAATAAAATTATTTCCATACTATTTAGGGAGAACCTCAAACTATAGACCACCGCTCTATTCCCTCGTTATTATCATTCAATTCTTACTACACTCTTATTACCTAAAAGAAATTGTGAAGCAAAAGGGTGAGCACAACTAGCTCAGTAAAGAATATCATGACTAAAGATTATTAATTTATCATAGCCTTCATCAATAATAAATCAGAGATTTAGAACATATGGTAGATTATAAAACTTTTCAACCATAGTTGCAGCGGAACGAGCAATCCATTAGAAGAGTCAAATAAACCATAAAGTCTATTATCTTCTCCACATTAAAAGTTCACCAACAATGTTTTATCCCTGTAACATCAATCAACAGTTCCTTTCCACAATCATATGAATAACTCATAATCATAATTGTGATTCTAATTACTCTTCTCATCCAGGACAAAGATAATTTTCATCACCTGACTTTACCTGAAACATCAAATATCATGGTTATACCAAATCACAGTTCCTGTTCATAATCATACTAATAAATTCATCTTTGTACTATGGGCCAAAGATATTCATCAACAAGTCATCTTTACACTACGGGCCAAAGATATTCAAAAATAGGTTATCTTTGCACTACGGGCCAAAGATATTCAACAACGGGTCATCATTGTACTACAGGCCAAAAATATTCATCAATAATTCATCTTTGCACTACAGGCCAAAGATATTAATATCTAAAAGAAATACATAATTATTTTAGAATTTATATAAACCATAATTATAACCATGTTGATCAATTCATCTTTGCACTTAAGCTAAAAATATTCAATTGTAAATTCAATGGTCATGATTATACCAATCAACGATTCAACTTTGCACTACTGGCCAAAGAGAACTCACAGTCACGATCATACCAATAATCTACCCATCTTTACACTCAAGTCAAAGAGAAATTTCTTCACCAGGATTATAAAAATGTTATATATGATAATAAAAACAATATGATCAAAACACGGATTTAATTTCAAGAGTAAGATTCATAAATCAACGATAATTTGGTCAGAAAAAGAAACCAATTTTGTCATGAATACTACCCCGTGAATATTAACTCGTGAATAGTAACTCATAAATAGTAATTCATGAATAGTAACCCCGACATGAAAAAGGTAGAAATTCCACAATAAAATTCATACCAATATTTCGGTATAATGATATTGAAAGAATAACATTTCTTAAACTTATAAACAATTTATTTTAATTGTTTACACTTTATTAATTAATGCATTTAATCATCCTAAAATGCCAAACTCATAAGATTTCATCACCAATAACCAAAACCCTTATAAAAAATCTGCATATACCTCATATAAGATTCTCAAGCCATAAAATCATATTTTCCAATTTTCTTCCTTCACATAACATATTTAATTCATTTAATTCATTTACTAATAACTAGTCCATTTTCATGAAAAATACCAAATCAGTACAAAAAAATTTTCTTTTCTGGGATTTAGCAGAATATAGTCCCATATTGAACATATATTTTTCCCAAAATTTTTAAAATTTATTTACTATTTTTCACATGGCCAAAACTACCGAATATTTAGACATCTATCATAAATTATACTTTTGTCCAAAAATTTTGAAATTTACAGGGTATACTGCTATTATATACATGTACTCCCAATAAAAATTTTACCAATTTTGGAGTTAACCACAAGGAGTTATAAGGGTTTACTTTTAAAATAGTCTTTTTTCATAAAATTCATAGCTCTTAATCTATACATCCAAAAATCACCATTTTTGGACTCAATCAAGAAAACTTATCAAATTATCATTTCAAATTTTACCAGAATTTTTGGAGGTCCGGAAAAAGTACGAAACTGAAAAACATAATAACCCTTAAAAATCCCTGACCTCAAAAGAGCAGTACTTCTAACTGGAACATCGGATGAAAAGTCGAAAGAAACTTTTACTGAATAGCAACTCTCAAAGTACCTAAATACTCACAAAAATATGCTTGATAAAATAGAGAGAGAAAGAGAGAAAGCTTATGTTTCTGGTGTGATTTTCAATTCTAACTTTGCCCTCCATTTATAGGAAAATGTTAAGTACTGCAAGGCACTTGACTCGCCACACGATGGCTTTACCTGCTACTATTCTCACCCACCACATTTGAATTAGAATTTTAGCACATTTCTTCACCAACCATAGGTGGGGCCCACGCATTCTAAAATTTTCCACCAGAATGATAAATTCAGAAACTTCAACAATTTCTGAACCAGTCATCACCTCTTAAAATTCATAACAAATCATACGTTCATTTTTAACGGTTCAAAATTTGTGGACATATACTCAACTTATATATGTATAACATATCCAAAAATCACAACGATCCAACGGTCGGATTAAAAATTATAACTCACACAATATATCTCCAGAACACTGGTTTGATTTTTAATACCTCCATTCCGACAAAAATACTGATAAAACACCTCAACATTAATTCCTTCGTTTATAACCACATAAATAAATCCATCATTTATATCCACATCAAATAAATATTTCATTATCATATAAATTAATAATTAATTATTCACAAATAATATTACAGAATCACAATAATGACAACCAGGTGGTTCCCAGGAAAGAGGGGACTTTCCGATAAGAATTTCTCTTTACTGGCGCGCAATTAGGTGACCAATGTGATGCCCCCAAAATAGGTATACATCACCCATTTTGAGTCGCCAAATACATGGTACAAAATTCAAATATAACTTAATAATACAACTGTCGTGTAAAATACAAAAAAAATACAAATTATGAGTTTTAGTACAAATACTATCTTCTAGACAATATCCACTCTCAGAATAAGTCCTCATTACATTTATTGTCACACTATTTAACGAGAATAGTGAGGACTACTAATACTATCATCCGGACCGTCACTCCATTCCCACTAGTCCCGCCACGTTTTTTATTTCTCAAGAGAAAAAGTGAAAGAAAGGGTGAGCTCAACTAGCCCAAAGAAGAAATTTTATGACTAAGATAATGCAGAATAAATTATCGTTAGCCTTTAACATTGTTAAACTGATACAATATAACAAACATCAAGTTTAACAACAGCAGAATAAGCAATCCATTAAAAGAGTCAAGTAGAGAATAAAATCTACTATCTTTTATGATTTAAAAGGTTTTTCATCACTTTTATCATTTGGGACTCGACTTAATAAATAATCCACATCATCCCCGCACTATATGCCAAGGATATTCATTAGTATCACAACCATAAATTATCCATGCAAGATGCAGGCCAAGGATATTCGTGTATTCATCAATGGTCATGATCATGCCAACAACTGTCCATCAATGCACTACGGGCCAATAAGGATTTTTACCACATCATTTGTAACATTACGTTCATGATTATATCAATTAATCCCTGGTCATAATCATACCAAGTCCATCTATGCACTACAGGCCATAGATGACTTTCAACATAAAATAAACATGAGGATGATGACAATGATATAGAAATTCAATAAAACAAGTTCAAGAATTAATTTATACAGGAACTAATAACGTCCAAATTATCAACATGATACTTCTTTGTAGAGTAAAATTCAAGAATGCTCAGAAGAATATTTTCATGAAAAGATACTGGATGAAACGCAAATATCAAGGATATTTCACTAATTTCATGGATTATAGAAGTCAAAACTTTAACCAACTGAGTATAATAAAGAATGGAATAACAAAAGAAATCACCAGGCATGCGATAGACTACGAGCATAAAAGTTATTCCAATGAATAATAAATAACGGAACGAAAGTCAAAGCGAAATTCACACCAAGGATATTCCAAATGAATAATAAAGAATGGAATAACAAAAGAAATCACCATGCATGCGATAGGGCGCATGCACGGATAGGTTATTCCAATGAATAATTATTAATGGAACCGGTCAAAGCGTAATACGCACCGGCTGTGATATTCCAACAGAATAAGAAATAACGGAACCGAAGTCATGCGTAAAATCACGCAGATAAGATGTTCCAAATGTAATAATAAAGAATGGAATAACGAGAAGAATTTTACCATGTATGCAGATTGCAGATAGACAAAGTTATTCCAACATAATGATAAAGAATGGAATAATGAGAAGAATTTCACCAAGTATAGGGTAGCTTCACAGCGTATCTGAGTTATTCCAATGTAATAATAAAGAATGGAATAACAAAAGTTCTCTTCATGAATACGAAAGAAATAATACCCCTTACGAGTACAACAAATAATATCCCTTACCGTAAAAGAAACTGGATATAGGAGTAGTGAAGTAGCGGAATACTTTTCGTCTTACTCTCTATAGTTTCTCTCTACTGATTCAAAGTGAATTCGTAAGAAATAATAAAGGAATGAACTTTATTTATAGGAGAATGGGTGAATAGTAACTAATTCATGAACGGTCCAAATTAATTTACTTTTAAACAGATTATCCATATTGATTTACTATAAATTATTAATAAAATATTCTAATAAAACAAAATCTTTTAAATAAAAATATAATATATTCTATTTATAATCTAATAAAACGAATAACTTTATAAAAGTATTACATTTTATATAAAAAGATTTTACTATGCAAAATACTATGCAGAGACTATGTAACACTATGCATAATAAAATATAATATATTCTAATTATTGTCTAATAAAATAAATAACTTTATAAAAGTATTACATTTTATATAAAAAAATTTACTATAAAAAAACACTTGCAGGAACTACGCAACACTACGCATAATAAAATATAATATATTATAATTATTGTCTAATAAAAAAATAACTTTATAAAAGTATTACATTTTATATAAAAAGATTTTACTATGCAAAACACTATATGCATAATAGAATATAATATATTCTAATTATTGTCTAATAAAACAAATAACTTTATAAAAGTATTACATTTTTATATAAAAAGTTTTTCCATTTTATTACATTAATAATACTAATAAAAAAAATATATATATATATATATATATATATATATATATATATATATATATATATATATATATATATATATATATAAAATTTGTAACATTACGGTACTATGATTACATAGAATAATCCCTGGTCATAATCATACTAAGTCCATCTATGCACTACAGGCCACAAATGACTTTTAAAAAAAATATAAACATGAGGATGATGACAATGATATAAGAATTCAATAAAATAAGTTCAAGAATTAATTTATACAGGAATTAATAACGTCAAAATTGTCAACATGATACTTCTTTGTAGAGTAAAATTCAAGAATGCTCAAAAGAATATTTCCATGGAAAGATACTGGATGAAGCACAAATATCAAGGATATTCCACTAATTTCATGGAGTATAGAAATCAAAACTTTAACCAACTGAGTATAATAAAGAATGGAATAACAAAAGAAATCACCATGCATGTGGTATCAGATGAAAAAAGTTATTCCAACAGAATAATAAATAACGGAACCGTGTCAAAGTGAAATTCGCACCAACAGGATGTTCCAACAGAATAATAAAGAATGGAATAACAACAGAAATCACCATGTATGCGGTACTTCAGATAGACAAAAGTTATTCAATAGAATAATAAATAACGGAATCAGTGCGGCGTAAAATATGCATGGGATATTCCAATGTAATAATAAAAAAGGCGGAACCAGTCCCAAGCGTAAAACGCATGTGCATGGGATATTCCAGCAGAATAATAAAGGCGGAACCAGTCCGGCGATAACGCATGCATGGATGTTCCAATGAATAATAATACTTGAATAGAATAACAAATGTAAATCACCAAGTATAGGGTAGATGGCACAGATACAAAAGTTATTCTAATGAATAATAAAGAATGGAATAACTGAAGTTCTCTTCATGAATATGAAAACAAATAATACCCCTTACCTTAAGAAGAAGAGTACTGGATATATGAGTAGTGAAGTAGCAGAATATTTTTCTTCTTTCTCTCTACAGTTTATCTCTCTAGAGTTTCAGTGAATTCGTAAGAAATAATGAAGGAATGAGCTTCTATTTATAGAAGAATGGAAGCCACTATGCAATAAAATATTCTAATAAAATGAAACTTTAAATAAAATATATATATATATATATATATATATTATATATATATATATACAACGTGCCAGGTGATAACTCTTTCAACGTGAAAACGACTGCTGCCAACTCTAGATCATGAGTAGGATAATTCCTCTCATATTCTTTGAGTTGTCGTGAGGCATAGGCTATGACTTTCCCATGTTGCATTAGTCAATCCAAAAGACATGACTAAGAATTCATAATGCCCGTCTGAGAGTTCAAGGCGTCTTTGAATATCCTCGCTTTTAATCTTCATTAATGATATCCGTAAGCTAAGATTGATCTTTGAAAAGAATTGTGCTCCTTGTAACTGGTCAAACAGGTCATCAATGCGAGATAGCGAATACAAAGTCGCATACTCCCATCTTTCTTCTTTACGAATAAAACAGGAGCACCCCAAGGAGATGTACTAGAGACTTAATGAAAACCGATGTCTAATAATTCTCGTAGTTGGACTTTTAACTCCTGAAGTTCAATATGAGCCATTCGATATTGGGTTTTAGAAATGGGTTTTGTACCCGGTTCAAGGTCAATAAAGAATTCAACATCAGGTTTTTGGGGTAGACCAGGAAGTTCTTTGAAATACATCGTGAAATTCTCTAACAATGAAATATTATCCAAATCGACTTGTCTTTATTCAAATCCATAACATGGGCTAAGAAAATTTGGGCATCCGCTTTTTAATAAACGAATAGCTTTGTGTGGCTTGATATGACGATGGATCGATTTTAGTGGTTTAGTTGTTTGAATTCGTATGACAGGTTGGTTAGGAATATAAAAACAAACAACCTTACGAAAAAAAATCAATTTTGGCATGATGAGTGGTTAACCAATCAATTCCTAAAATCACATCAAAAGCAATATCTTCAAAGAGATAAGATCAACAGGTAATGTGATAGTGACAACATGGATCATGCAAGATTTAGAAATTGTAGATGTAACAAAGGTTTAACCCAACGGAGTTTCAACGGATAAGTCAAATTCCAATTTCTCCGGAGTCAAGTTTAAATGTTGAGCACAAGCAGAAGAGTTAAAAGAATGGGTAGAACCGGTATCTAGTAAGGTATAAACTTCGCAAGAGTTCAAGATTAGCTTACCCGTGATCACCTCATTTGGTTCCTCACGTTTTGGCCAGTCACGACAAACGCTCTTCCACGAACCGCTGATTTCGACTTATCCGTAGGCGTACTGAAGTCACCATCCCATTGAACTTGGTTTATTTATAGTACAATCTCGAGCGATATGTCCTTCCTTTCCATAATTATAACATACCTTGGATTGTTATGGGCAGTTTGGGCTGATATGTCCCTCTTTCCCGCATTTGTAACATCTAACTAGCGGTCGTTCTCCTCCCCTAGAATTTGTTGTTGGTGTTGGTGCTGCTGCAGATGTCTTCCCGTCATTGTTGAATCTCCTCTTTCTGAAATTTCCACTTGACTCACCTCTTCTATTATCATGGCCACGATTACCACCCGAGTGGTTACTGCCTTTGTCCATATTTTTCCCTCCTCACTGGTTATCATCGTTCTGATGACATCAGTTGTTTAGAAATCTTGTTTGATCCAAGTTGGCATCATCACATTTCCTGTTGATCTTATCTCTTTAAAGATACTTGCTTTTGATGTGATTTTAGGGATTGATTGGTTAACTACTCATCATGCCAAAATTGATTGCTTTCGTAAGGTTGTTAGTTTTCATATTCCTAAGCAACCTGATATTCGAATTCAAGCAATCAAACCATTGAAGTCAAACATTTTCATATCAAGCCATGAAGTCATTCGTTTATTGAAAAACGGATGTCAAGTTTTCTTAGCTCATGTCATGGACTTGAACAAAAAATATGTCGATTTGAATGATATTTCTATTGTTAGTAAATTTTCGATGTATTTCTGAAGAATTTCTTGGCTTACTCCCAAAGCGTGATATTGAATTTGTATCGACTTTAAATCCTAAATTACAAAACCCATTTCTAAAATCTCATATCAAATGATTCTATTGAACTTGAGGAGTTAACAACCCAACTATAGAATTTGGTACCGAGCCTTTATCGGTGACTTTCTTTGTGGATTACACCGGCCGGGACTCTCGTAGGGGACACCATATTAAATGCGATAAGAATCGATAGGTGTCATTGTAACGTGCTATCCAAGGTTGGGATATGAGTCATAGTTGAGAACAACCTAAGTCGGTAATCGAAATACGTAACTTTCTAGGCTTAGTTGGTTATTATCGGAGATTCGTTGAAGGATATTCTCGAATTGCTATTCCATTAATGCAGCTGACTCGTAGAGATACAAAATTCGAATGGAGAAAGGAATGTGGGAAGAGCTTCGAAGAACTTAAGAAGAGACTCATTTCAGCACATGTTCTGACCATACCGTCTTGGAAAAGCGAACGTGGTAGCTGACGTGTTGAGTAGAAGATCATATACGAGTACGAGTATGATATTTTCAAAGACTCATTTCGTATAACTTACAAATAATAGAGATGGAGATGAAAACTAGGTATCCACGTGATGATATACGAGTATAATCGACTTTAATCGATAAAGTTAAAGCTGTTCAAGCTACACACCGGAGTTGATGAATTTGAAGAAGGAGGTACAAGAAGTTGTTATTTCAAAAGCGAGAATCGGTGAAGTGAGGAAAGCTAAAACCTTCGATTTATTAATCAATTTAAAATTCTCGATCGAATAGGAACTATGGCCTATAGACTCGTTTTACCGCCAAGTATGACGCGTGTTCATAACGTTTTTCACGTATCGATGTTACGTAAATATGTGGACGACCCGAACCACGTCATTAAGTTAGAACCGGGCGAGATAGCCGAAGACTTAACGTACGAGGAGGTACCTGTCAAGATCTTGGATAGGAAAGAACATGTCCTATGTACCGAGGTTATACCACAAGTTAAAGTTTTGTGGAGAAACCATGCTATTGAAGAAATGACCTGGGAGTTGGAAATGGAAATGAAAGCGAGGTATCCTCAACTTTTCAAACACAGTGCGTCGCACGCCAATTTCGAGGACTAAATTTCATAAGGAGGGAGGTTGTAAGACCAAGAATTTTTTATAAATAAAATAGAATTTCCTTTATTTATTATTTTGAAATAGTAAGGGTTGATTTGATTAATGTGGTTAGTTATGGGTAAAATCATAAATTTTACAAAATAAGCAAGTGGTTATAAAATATTCATTGTTGTTTGGGAATATTCGTTTGGTCGTGGAATATTAAATCGTCGGGAATATTAAATACGACGGCACAAGTGCGACCATGTGTGGGCCCCATAATGAAAAGCGATTGGAGGAAGAAACGACAAATATAAGTTGTTTAGAAATAACTGGCGTAGTTGTTACCCTTTCTTTACATCGTTGGAATACCTATTGGTTAAAAACACACGATGTCTGGCGTTGTTGCACACAAGAAGACACCTGCAGTATTGCACCAATTATTGACTCTTACGTAAGAAGGCACTACTCAATAATGGTTACTGAATTATCGCTCAAGATATTTTATTGGTTCAATAATTGTTGTGTTGATATTTTGTATTATTGTTGTTTTAATAATTGTCACGTGACGGTATTTTCTATTATCGAGACAATAATTCATATTATCCGAATAATATTATTAGATAACATTATTGGCAATGTCTAGAAAGTTACGCCTAAGGAGAGGTTTGGTCACCTAATTGCGCGTCAGTAAGGAGAAATTCTTATTGGAAAGCCCCCTTTTCCGGGAACTGCCTGGTTCTCAATATTGTGATTCTGTAATATTATTTGTGAATAATTAATTATTGATTCATATGATGAGGAAAATATTAATTTTATGTGGATATAGATGGAGAAAATTTTAATGTGACAATTGTTGAAAATTGAAATTTTATCTTTTTTCGATAAAATAATTCATTTAAATATATATATTATTATATTTTAATAATATAATAATGATGATATTTTTACAACGAATGTGGGATATATGAGTATACGAGGAGGAAAAGTATTTTTGTTGGATTAAATGTTTAACACATATTTTGTGTGTTGGTGGACCCATTTCTTGACCGAAAATTTATTATGTAATCGTAAAATCGTCTGGTTTGTGGATTTTGGTCAATTTTTGTTTGGAATTTGGAAAAACTTTCTTCTGCAAAGTTGTAGAGAATTGAATTTCTTATAACATCTTGAGAGATTCAAATTTTCTGATAAAAGGGCTATTTATTGTGAATTATTGAAGTTCCGGAGTTCCGAAATAATTGATTTTTGGAAGTTTTAATTATTATTTTGAAGAAAAACGTTTTTGCCATTTGAGAGGCACATGTTAAGGATGGAAATCAGCTAAGTTCAGATGTCTAGACCAAAAGTGTGGGCTAAGGAATTTTGTTTATAAATAATATTATTATATTCAATTTTCTACTTTGGTGTTCTAAGCATTTTCCTATAAATAGGAGCTTAGGTTAGAATTGAAAATCACACGTAAACTGAAGTTTTTCTCTATTTCTCTCTCGATATTTTGAGCGTATTCTTGTGAGTATACTTTGAGTGTTGATATACGGTGCAAGTTCAAGTCATAGCCTATATCCGGTGTTTCAACTAGAAGTACTGTCTTTCGAGGTAAGGGATATTATTTTTTTCGTGATGATATTATTTCTTCAATATCATTATCTTTGAAATATTGATCCGAAGTTTTTATCAAATTTGGAATTTTTTTCATGTCGGGGTTCTTATTCATGAGTTATTATTCATAAGTTACTATTCACGATTCTTATTCATTAAAAGTACTATTCACGAAGCGTGAAGATGTTTTTTGTGAAATTTCTATCTTTTGGTGCTCTGAGTTCTTATTCACGATATCTGACCTTTATTCACGTATACGGTCTTATTCACTTATCTGCAAGACTATTCATCGAAAAATGAAAATTTTTCTTTTTCGTCAAAATATCTATTGTGGATACTAGCTTTGATTGCATCCATGTTTTGATCATTCTTGAATTTTACACCACTATGATTATTTTTGAGGTATTTTTGGACATGGATAAAATAAAGTACTGAATCCTTAATCCTTAATCCTTGTCATTTTGTTTCTTTGGATTCGTTTCTTTAAAAAAATATTTTCATCATCCTCGGTCTTAAATGATGATATTGTTGAATATCTTTGGGCCGTAAAGTGCAAAGATGAATGATTTTCGATGAATATCTTTGGCTGTAGTGCAAAGTTGAATGTTTTTCGATGAATATCTTTGGCCCGTAGTCAAAAAGATAAGCAGTGTTTAGATGAACATGACCTGGTGGTGAATGTCCTTGGCTTTGTAGTGCAAGGATGAATATATTTGATTCGGATATATATTGATTGATGTTACAGGATAAAATATCGACGATGAACTTTTAAATTCATATATAAAAGATAGTAGTTTGCATTCTCTACTTAACTCTTCTAATGAATTATCGTTTTCATTGCGATTGTTGATTTAAAATTGGTTGTCTATTGTATTCTATTAGATTTTTTTCCTGTTGGAGACTAACGATAATTTGTTGTATATTATCTTAGTCATAATATTCTTTCTTGAGCTAGTTGAGCTCACCCTTTTCCTTTTGTTCCATTTTTCTTCTCAAGAGGCGAGAATATAGCGAAAGTACTTAGGGGTATGGAATGATGGTGTTAGAGAGTTTTTAGTAGTCCTCACCATTTTGTAAAATAATGTATCAATAATTATGATGAGGATTTATTTGTATGTGGATATTGTTTAGATGGCAATATCGTATTTAAACTCATGATTCTCTTGTTGTAATAATAAAGTTGTAGTTGTTTCTGTACCGTGTGTTGACAACTCAGAATGGGTGGTGTATACTTATTTTGGGGGTGTCACAAATTTTATATCAATTCCACACGAAATCGAATTCTCTACAACTTTGTAGCTTTGACTTTTTCCAAATTCCAAACAAAAAATATCCGAAATCCAAAAACGGGTGATTTTTAATACTTTCCTTCCGACAAAATACTGATAAAACACCTCAGCATTAATTCCTTCATTTATAACCACATAAAATAAATAAATCCATCATTTATATCCACATCAAATAAATATTTCCTTATCATATAAATTAATAATTAATTATTCATAAATAATATTACAGAATCACAATAATGGCAACCAGGCAGTTCCCAGGAAAGAGGAGGCTTTCCAATAAGGATTTCTCCTTACTGGCGCGCAATTAGGTGACCAAACCTCTCCTTGACAGAACTTTCTAGACATTGCCAATAATCCTATCTAATAATATTATTCAAATAATATGAATTATTGATCTGATAATGGGAAATACTGTGCAGTGACAATTATTGAAACAACAATAACATTAAATATCAACACAGCAATTATTGAATCAATAAAATAAAATATTGAACAGTAACTACTGTAACAATTATTGAGTAGTGCCTTTTTACGTGCGAATCAATAATTCAATAATATTTAATGCAATACTGGTAAATTTCATCATGCAACCACCACAGCGACATCTTGTATTTTAACCACCGTGTAATCCAACGGTGTTAATTGAATAATTATTCTATTTATTATTTATAAAACTCATACTTTGTCATTTTCTTCATCAAGCGGTTATTACGTTATAAGCCCCACTAATGGTTGCTTGCATAGTAAATGCGAATATTCCCCAACAAAAAGAATATTCCACGACCAAAAGAATATTCTCCGACAAAAATGAATATTTTATAACCACTTGCTTATTTTGCAAAATTTATACATTTCACCCATAACTAAAGTATTATATCAAATTAACACCTTATTAATTTAGAATAATGAATAGAGAAAAATTCAATTTTATTTATAATAAGTTGGGTTTTACAATATATATATATATATATATATATATATATATATATATATATATATATATAAACGTGTATAACCCCCCTTAATCCGTGAATCCCAGGATTCACGTGAATCCTATATATATATATATATATATATATACCGAATAACTTTTTACCAATTATCTTGAAAAATGGGTAAAAGGAGGTCCATAAAATAAATAAAACTTCATAAAAATCACCTTAATAATTTTAACAACATTTATCACCATTATTATAATTCACAATATTAATTGACCAGGTCGTTCCCAAGAAAGAGGGGGCTTTCCAATAAGGATTTCTCCCTATTAGCACGCAATTAGGTGACCAAACCTCTCCTTGACAGAACTTCTAGACATCGTTAATATTGCAAATAATAATATTAATAATTTCGTCGTCTCAATTATTGATTTAATAATATATAAAATATTGACAATAATTGAATAAAATTGAGTGACTTCTCACGTAAGCATCACTAATCAATACCGTGTGCTACTATACAACCACGCGTATTACTGTATTTTTATTACCGAGTATTTCAACAGTTAACGATAAAACTTCCGTCGTTATTTTCATAAAATATTTTTATCATTTTCTCAATCCGACAATAATTTTGTTGTGGGGTCCACCAATGATTGTGCCGTCGTACGAATATTCCCTGTTAAAACGAATATTCCCTGTTAAAACGAATATTCCCCGACCAATCGAATATTATATTACAACTTGCTTACTTTGCAAAATTTATAAATATTACCCACAACTATAATATTATATCAAATTTATTTCATAATATTCAAAAATGATAATTATAGAAAATTCATCTTTATTCATAAAAGTTGGGGTCTTACAATCTGCTATTCTTATGAAATTTCACCCTCGAAATTAGGGTACGTACCTGGTATGTCGAAGAGGTAAGGATACTTTGAATTCATTTCAGATTCTAACTCCCAGGTCATTTCCTCAACATCGTGGTTCCTCTATAAAACTTTGATTTGAGGTATAACCTTGGAGCGTAGAATATGTTCCTTCTTATCCAAGATTTGAACAGGAACCTCTTCATATGTTAAATCTTCCGCTATTTCATCCGGTTCTAACTCAATAATGTGGTTTGGGTCTTTCACATATTTACGTAACATGGATATATAAAAAACGTTATGAACACGAGACATACTTGGCGGTAAAGGGAGTCTATAGGCTACAGTCCTTACTCGATCGAGGATTAAAAATGGGCCAATGAATCGGGGATTGAGCTTTACTCTCTTTCCAAATCTCGTAACTCCTTTCCATGGAGCAACACGCAACAACACATGATCTCCAATATCGAATTCCACGTCCTTTCGATGAAGATCAACATAACTCTTTTGTCGGTCTTGTGAGGTTTTTATACGTTGTCGAATCGTTTGAATTTTTTTCGTAGTCATACGTACCAACTCTGGTCCCAACAACGTTGCTTCACCCACCTCATCCCAGCATGCTGGAGAACGACACTTTCTTCCATACAACGCTTCGAATGGAGCCATGCCAATGTTTGCTTGATAACTATTGTTGTAGGAAAACTCCACCAATGGTAAGAACTTGTCCCAACTTCCCTTGAAGTCAATGACACAGAGTCTTAATAAATCTTCAAGAGTTTGAATAGTCCTCTCTGATTGTCCGTCCGTCTAAGGATGACATGCCGAACTAAATCGTAAGTCCGAGCCCATAGCTTTTTGTAAACTAACCCAAAATCGTGGAGTGAATCTTGGGTCTCGATCAGAAACTATGGATACTGGCATACCATGCAGTCTTACAATCTCATTGATGTACATACGAGCAAGACGTTCAAGTGTATAAGTGTCTCGTATTGGTAAAACGTGATCAGACTTGGTCAATCTATCAACAATGACCCAAATTGCATATATGCCTTCAGAAACCTTGGGAAGACCAGTAACGAAATCCTTGGTAATGTGCTCCCACTTCCATTCTGAAATTTAAGTGGTTGCAATGGACCTTTTGGTACTTGATGCTCCGCCTTGACTCGTTGACAAGTTAAACACCTTTAGATAAACAACGCTATCTCTCTCTTCATATTGCTCCACCAAAATCTATGACGAAGATCACGATACATTTTAGTACTCCCAGGATGGATTACAAATGGTGTGTTGTGCGCCTCCATCATGATTTTATACTTTAACTCAGCGTCGTTAGGAACACAAAGTCTGGAGTTGGCTCGAAGTATTCTTTCTTCATCGATTCTTACTTCCGGCATAGGACCTTCTTGCACTTTCTTCCTCATACGCATCAGCTACAGGTCTGTAGCTTGAGCAGCTTTATCTTTATCAATTAAAGTTGGTTCCACTCGTATATTCACCATCATCACTTGGGTCCCTGGAGTCTTTATCTCTATCTTCATCCTTTGCAAGTCATACAAAATGGGCCTTTGCGTTGACAATATCGCACTCGTATCTGCATATGATCTTCTACTCAATGCGTCAGCTACCACGTTCGCTTTTCCAGGATGGTATTGGATGGTATGATCATAATCTTTCAACAGTTCAAGCCAACATCGATGTCGTATGTTGAGTTCCTTTTGAGTGAAGAAATATTTGAGGCTTTTATGATCCGTAAAGATCTCCACTTTCTCCCCATACAAGTAATGCCTCCAAATTTTAAGTGCAAAGACAACAACTGCCAACTCTAGATCATGAATAGGATAATTCCTCTCATATTCTTTGAGTTTCCGAGAGGCATAGGCTATGACTTTCCCATGTTGCATGAGAACACATCCTAACCCTTTGCCTGAAGCATCATTGTAGATGACAAATCCCTCCGAGCCAGATGGTATTGTCAGAACAGGTGCTGAAATGAGTCTCCTCTTGAGTTCTTGAAAACTCTTCTCACATTCCTTGTTCCAAATGAATTTGTATCTTTCCGAGTCAGCTTAGTTAATGGAATAGCGATTCGAGAAAACCCTTCTACGAATCTCCGATAATAACCAGCTAAGCCGAGAAAGCTACGTCTTGATCATCGATTTAGGTTGTTCCCAGCTTTGAATGGCTTCAATCTTTGTCGGGTCAACAGATATTCCATGACTTGATACCACGTGCCCAAGGAATGCTACTTCCTCAAGTCAGAACTCACATTTCTTCAACTTGGCATAAAGCTTATATTCACGAAGCTTTTGGAGTATCAGCCTCAAGTGTTGCTCATGATCTTCACGACTTTTGGAATAAATAAGGATGTCATCAATAAAGACGACCACAAAGTGATCCAAATATTCCTTGAATACTCGGTTCATCATATCCATGAAGGCAGTAGGAGCATTAGTTAATCTAAAAGATATAACTAGGAATTCATAATGCCCGTACCGAGTTCTGAAAGCCGTCTTTGGAATGTCATCGGTTCTAATGTTCAATTGGTGATATCCGGAATGAAGATCAATCTTTGAAAAGAATTTGGCGCCTTGCAACTGGTCAAACAGGTCATCAATACGTGGCAATGGGTACCTATTTTTGATGGTGACATGATTCAACTCCCGATAATCAATACAAAGTCGCATACTCCCATCTTTCTTTTTCATGAATAGGCGAGGAGCACCAAGGAGAAGTACTGGGACGAATAAAGCCGATGTCTAACAATTCTGCGCAGTTGGGTTTTAACTCCTAAAGTTCAATAGAGCCATTTGATATGGGGCTTTGGAAATAGGTTTTGTACTGAGTTCAAGGTCGATACAAAATTCAATTTCACGCTCTGGGGGTAGGCCAGGAAGTTCTTCAGGGAATACATCAGGAAATTCATTAACAATAGAAATATCATTCAAAACTGACGTATTTTTGTTTAGATCCGTGACATGAGCTAAGAAATCTTGACATCCATTTTTCAATAAACGAATAGCTTTATGGCTTGAGATGACAGTGATTGATTTTAATGGTTTGGTTGCTTGAATTCGCATAATAGGTTAATTAGGAATATGAAAGCTAACAACCTTACGAAAACAATCAATTTTTGCATGATGAGTAGTTAACCAATCAATCCCTAGAATTACATCAAATGCAAGTATTTTCAATGAAATAATATCGACAGGTAATGTGAGGGTACCGATTTGAACCAAACAAGACTTATAAACAGTGGATGTAATGAAGGTTTCTCCCAATGGAGTTTCAACAGATAAGTCAAAGTCTAATTTCTCCGGAGTCAAATTTAAACATTGAGCGCAAATAGGAGAAATAAAAGAATGGGTAGACCCGATATCAAATAAGGTATATACTTCGCTAGAGTTTATGATAAGCTTACCCGTGATGACCTCGTTCGGGTTCCTTGCTTTCTGGGAGGTCACGATAAACGCTTTCCTTGCACTACTGGCTTTGAATTTTCTGGGACGTCCTTTGGTGCCTCCATCCTAGCTGAATTTGTCTTCGGTGAACGACAAAATTGGGCTAGGTGACCTTCTCTTCCACAATTATAACATGCTTTGGACGGCATCCCACAGTTTGGACTGATGTGTCCTTCCCCTCCACATTTGAAGCATATGATAGGTGGTCGTTCTCCTTCCTTAACCACGGGTGTTGGTGCTGACATCTTTCCATCATTGTTGAATTGCCTCTTCTTGAAATATCCATTCTTATTATTTTAGCCATGATTACCACCAAAGTGGTTACCATTTTTGGCATGTTGATTCCCTCCACGCTTATTGTCACCGTTTCGATGACTGTTATCACTGGTATTATCATTTTACCGACTGCTCTCTTTTGGTTGGGTTAACTCATTATCGCACTCTAATAACTGAGCCCTATTAACAACATCTGAATACAAACACAGTTTATGAGAGATAAAATATTGACGTATCTCGGGTTTCAAACCTCTCAGAAACATTCGCATCATTCTGTCCTCATTATCAACCAAATGGGACGTAAATCGGGACAACTCAGTAAACTTGGCTTCGTACTGCGACACGGTCATGTTGTTTTGCTTCAGTTTAATGAACTCTACCTATTTCATGTGACGAATACTTTCAGAAAAGTACTTGTCGTTGAACAGTTCTTGAAACTTCTCCCAAGACATCTTCAGTGCGGCAGGTTGAGTACGCTTTACAGATTCCCACGAAGAATCCTCACCTCACCGCAACATGAAGGTGGCAAGGGAACCTTTTGCTCCTCGGAGCATCCCAAGACATCAAATATCTTGTTGATCTGCTTTATCCACGTCTTCACCTTAAGTGGTTTTGGCTCTCCAAAAAACTCTGGTGGTCCCAGCTCCTTGAGCTATTTGGCGGTGACCGTCCGAGAGCTTGCCAGTGTTTCCACCTGCATTTTGGACAGGAGCCGCTCTCGCCTGATGTTGCATGAATTGCATGAAGCCTCGGAAGATTCCATCGTTCATCATTTGGTCAGTGTTGTTGTTTGCATGAGGATTCTCGCCTTCCTGACGCACATTGTCCTGGTTATTGATCTGTGGAGACTCAATGGTCTCCTGTACTCCATTGATGTTCTTCACATTCTCGGATGCCATTTTCAAATACTGCCACAAAACAAGGGTTAATTAACATATCACATATTATCCCTATACTCTGACCGACCAATTAAATACCAAATAAACTTAGGTAGGTCATATTAGCGAAGGAATTCTTCGTCTCTCCCCTCCTAGTTTTTATCTCACATCTTAGCCAGGGATCATATCCCTAAGCTTTGATACGAACTGTGACGCCCCCAAACTAGGTATACATCACCCATCTTGAGTCACCAAATACATGGTACAAAATTCAAATACAACTTAATAATACAACTGTCGTGTAAAATACGACAAAATATAAACTGTGAGTTTTAATACAAATATTGTCTTTTAGACAATATCCACTCTCAGAATAAGTCCTCATTACATTTATTGTCACATTATTTAATGAATAGTGAGGACTACTAATACTATCATCCGGACCATCACTCCATTCCCCGACTAGTCCCGCCACGTTCTCATTTCTGAAGAAAACGGTGAAAGAAAAGGGTGAGCTCAACTAGCCCAAGAAGAAATATTATGACTAAGATAATGCGAATAAATTATCATTAGTCTTCAAACGATGTTAAACCGATAAAATACAATAGACATCAAGTTTAAGCTGCGGTGAACATGCAATCCATTAAAAGAGTCAAGTAGAGAATAAAATCTACTATCTTTTATGATTTAAAAGGTTTTTATCACTTTTATCATTTGGGACTCGACTTAATAAATACTCCACATCATCCCCGCACTACTACCGAGGATATTCATTAGTATCACGACCATAAATTATCTATACATTCTACGGCCAAGGATATTCGTGTATTCATCAATGGTCATGATCATGCCAACAATTTGTCCATCAATGCACTACAGGCCAATGAGGACTTTTACCACATCATTTGTAACATTACGATCATGATTACACTGAATAATCCCTGGTCATAATCATACAAAGTCCATCTATGCACTACAGGCCACAGATCACTTTCAAAAAAATATAAACATGAGGATGATAACAATGATATAAGAATTCAATAAAACAAGTTCAAGAATTAATTTATTCAGAAACTAATAACGTCCAAATTGTCAACATGATATTTTTTTTGTAGAGTAAAATTCAAGAATGCTTAGAAGAATATTTGCATGAAAAGATACTGGATGAAGCGCAAATATCAAGGATATTCCACTAATTTCATGGAGTATAGAAATCAAAACTTTAACCAACTGAGTATAATAAAGAATGGAATAACAAAAGAAATCACCATACATGCGCAGTACTTGATGTATAAAAGTTATTCAACAGAATAATAAGTAACGGAACCAGGTCAGGCAAAATTCGCACCGACAGGATGTTCCAATAGAATAATAAAGAAAGGAATAACAACAGAAATCACCATGTATGCGGTACTTCGCATAGACAGGTTATTCTAACAGAATAATAAATAACGGAATCAGTCCCGTAAAAAATGCATGTATGGATATTCAACGAATAATAATAAAGGCGGAATTAGGTCCGGCCAAAACGCATGAACATGATATTCCAACAGAATAATAATAAAGAGCGGAACCAAGTCAGGTATAACGCATGCATGAGCGAGGATGTTCCAAATGAATAATAACGAATAGAATAACAAATGAAATCACCAAGTATAGGGTGAAGCTGCGTATACTGAGTTATTCAACAGAATAATAAAGAATGGAATAATGAAGTTTTCTTCATGAATATGAAAAAAATAATACCCCTTACCTTAAGAAGAAGAGTACTGGATATATGAGTAGTGAAGTAGCAGAATACTTTTTTTCTTTCTCTCTACAGTTTATCTCTCTAGAGTTTTAGTGAATTCGTAAGAAATAATGAAGGAATGAGCTTCTATTTATAGAAGAATGGAAAGCCACTATGCAATAAAATATTCTAATAAAACGAAACTTTAATTAATATATATATATATATATATTATATTATATATATATACAACGTACCAGCTGATAACTCACGGGTTGTCACCCCCGTGAGTATCCTCCCTGCCAAACCTCAAATTATAACATGTATATATATATATAATAATAATAACCACAATTGAACTCCCTGCCAAACTTTTCCAAATCAATTCATATATATATATATATATATATATATATATTGAATAACTTTCTACCGATTGTCTTGAAAAATGTGTAAAAGGGGGTCTATAAAATAAACAAAACTTCATAAAAATCACCTTAATAATTTTAACAACATTTATCACCATTATTATAATTCACAATATTAATCGATCAGGTCGTTCCCAGGAAAGAGGGGGCTTTACAATAAGGATTTCTCCCTATTGGCGCGCAATTAGGTGACCAAACCTCTCCTTGACAGAACTTCTAGACATCGTTAATATTGCAAATAATAATATTAATAATTTCGTCGTCTCAATTATTGATTTAATAATATATAAAATATTGACAATAATTGAATAAAACTGAGTGACTTCTCACGTAAGCATCAATAATCAATACCGTGTGCTACTATACAACCACGCGTATTACTGTACTTTTACTACCGAGTAGTTCAACAGTTAACTTTAAAACTTCCGCCGTTATTTTCATAAAATATTTTTGTCATTTTCTCAATCCGATAATAATTCTGTTGTGGGGTCCACTAATGATTGTGTCGTCGTACGAATATTTCCCGACCAATCGAATATTATATAACAACTTGCGTACTTTATAAAATTTATAAATATTACCCACAACTATAACATTATATCAAATTTATTCCATAATATTCAAAAATAATAATTATAGAAAATTCATCTTTATTCATAAAAGTTGGGGTCTTACAACCAATCCTCTCCTTGACAGAACTTTTTAGACATTGCCAATAATGTTATCTAATAATATTATCCAAATAATATGAAGTATTGATCCGATAATGGAAAATACCGTGCAATGACAATCATTGAAACCACAATAATATAGAATATCAACGCAACAATTATTGAATCAATAAAATAAAATATTGAACAACTGTAACAATTATTGAGTAGTGCCTTCTTACGTAAGAATCAATAATTCAAAAATACTGTGCAATACCGTGTGCTACTATGCAACCACGCGTATTACTGTATTTTAACCACCAGGTAATCCAATAGTGTTAACAGTAACTACTACACCGTTATTTATAAAAACTTAAACTTGTCGTTTTCTTCATCCGACAGTTATTCTATTATGGGGACCACAAATGGCTGCGCCGTCGTACGAATATTCCTCGACAACAACAAGTATTTTATAGCCACTTGCGTATTTTGAAAATTTTATATATATTACCCTTAACTTTAAACTTTTATCAATTTAACCATTTACTAAATAATAATTATAAGAAAAATTGAATACTTTTATTTTATAAAATTCGGGGTCTTACAGACCTCAATATATTTAATAACATTTATCATCATTATTATAATTCACAATATTAATCAACCAGGTCGTTCCCAGGAAAGATGGGGCTTTCCAATAAGGATTTCTCCCTATTGGCGCGCAATTAGGTGACCAAACCTCTCATTGGTAGAACTTCTAGACATCGTTAATATTGCAAATAATAATATTAATAACTTCGTCGTCTCAATTATTGATTTAATAATATACAAAATATCGACAATAATTGAATCAAATAACGTGAGATCTTGTCAAGAATTCTTTGTAGCAATAATTGAATAAAACTGAGTGACTTCTCATGTAAGCATCAATAATCAATACCGTGTGCTACTATACAACCACGCGTATTACTGTACTTTTACTACCGAGTAG
This sequence comes from Panax ginseng, assembly GCA_020205605.1. Classification (NCBI taxonomy): domain Eukaryota; kingdom Viridiplantae; phylum Streptophyta; class Magnoliopsida; order Apiales; family Araliaceae; genus Panax; species Panax ginseng. The sequence continues at coordinate 156,989,887 of CM035130.1, read as the reverse complement.
TTCAACAGTTTAAACGGTAAAACTTCCGCCGTTATTTTCATAAAATATTTTTGTTATTTTCTTAATCCGATAATAATTCCGTTGTGGAGTTCACCAATGATTGTACCGTCGTACGAATATTCTCCAACAAAAAGAATATTCCCCGACCAATCGAATATTATATAACAACTTGCAAACTTTGTAAAATTTATAAATACTACCCATAACTATAACATTATCTCAAATCCACACCATAATATTCAAAAAAATATTTCGAGAAAATTAAATCTTTATTCGTAAAATTTGGGGTTTTACAAACGATATCAAATACCAAATTTTAATCATCACCTAGACACGTTCACCCCAAATTAAATATACAATTCAAACTAATAATTCTAAAACACTTTTAACATATTCAAAGTGCCTTTAATTATTTGGCTTAGACCATTTATTAATACCCAAAGTATAAAATTTTAATAGAAAAAGTCAAGAAATCTTAGAACCTAATATCATAAATTATTCTTAAGATCTTAGTCCATTGTATCGATCATATCAATCTGATTTTATAATTTTTTTCCAAATTAGTTAGGCTCAAGAATCACCTAAATCAGATTTCAAATAATTAAGTATACATTTTTAAATATTAGAACTCTGTTGAAAATCTGATACGATACAAAAATTCCAGATCAACCCTTTTTTAAAATCCATAAAAAATCATACATTAATATTTAATGATTCAGAATTGGTGAACATACTCTCAGCTTATATGTATAACATCCAAAAAATTATAGTGATTCAAATGTCGAATTAAAAGATATAACCCACACAATAGACCTTAAAATATAAAAACTGATTTTTAGATTTTAACGTTTACATTCAATCAAATTATATTCTTTTATAAACTTATCTCCTCTTTTCGATTATCATGACTTTTAATTCTTTGTCTCTATTTTAATTAAAATAATCCATTGTTTAAAATTTGCATATTAATATTTTAAATTTATAATACAAAATAATATTCACCTTTTTGTTTCTTTCTTAAATACGCAACAATAAAGAATCTGACTTTTGGGTCTTCTAGAGTCTTCAAAATCTCTTCATCTCTTCATGTCTTCATAGAAATTATAGCTCTCAAAAGATACACGAAATATGTTCATGAATCACTCGATTTAGAGTTAATATGACTGAGTTACAAAATTTTAAAACTAGGGCGCAAAATGGTGACGATATGTTGCGATTTCAAAAATTTAAGTCATGAAGATTATCTTTATGAATATATTTTAATTCTAATTTAATTTATATAGGAATATAGTAAGTTAGTTAGCATGAGTATTTTTATTTGGTATCGAAAGAAGCTTATAAATGAAATTAAGTATTTCAGGTTAACAATTCACCGTGACCATATAATTAATTGGAAAGTTATGAGATTTTAATGAAGAATTGGTTGAAATCAAATTCTTAGATTTATTTATGTATGTAATTATATTTTATTATTTAGTTATTTATTTTTAATATTTAGTTTAGTTATTAATTCATTCTTTTAAATAAGATTGACTTAATATAAAATTGATAATTGAAAAAATAATAGGATTAATTTCTTGCGGAAACGATACTCTTCTTGTTTTTATATTACTAAGTCGATCGCGTGTATTTACCTAGTATTAAATTAAATAAATATAATTAAACTCGATCAACTAAATTAATTCAACTTAATCAAACACTAATTACCTCATAAGCTTATTATGTATAGGTATTAATATGTTGTCAGTTGATATTTACAATATGACATATTTTTTACATGTATTCAAATGACATCCAAAATATTTTTTTCTGTAAAAATTCCAGTTACAATTAATCTTATAAATTATTTAGGAGATATTTTTTAAAAAAAAATAAAAAATTGGGCCCGGTCGCTAGAAACCGGTCGCCCAGACTTTTCCTTTATATATTTCTGGTTCTGTATCACCTCCAACTTGGGTCCACTAATAAATAAGGAAGTGACAAGTACCCACAAAATTAAGATAAATTCGTGATTCACTATACTAACGATTTAAAATATAAACTTAAAAATTATAATTAATATTTTATCTTATTGATAAAAATGAGTATATAAATTTTACATTATCTTTCTAAATCATTGAAAAAGATGAAAGAGATACAAATTAACTTTAGAGTAATGATACAATACAAACTATTCTATAAATATTTTATAAATTATTGATGTGACATATTCTACCTCAACATATTAATTAATAAATTGTTTCAATGTAATCTTTGGCCCCATATAAAAAGCTGAGATGGAGTATATTTGTAAAGAATAATACTAGAACACAAATTATTCTACAAATATTTTATAAACTGCTGATGTTGCAAACTCCACCTCAGCATATTGTGCGGGACCGAAGATTATATTGAAACAATTTGTTAATCAATATGCTGAGGTGGAGTATGCCACATCAACAATTTATAAAATATTTATAAAATAATTTGTGTCTCTAGCATTACTCATTTGTAAAATATTTATAAAATAGTTTGTGTCTTTAGTATTATTCTTAACGTGCCCAAGAAACCACGCACCACACCACCGGCTGATCCTTCCACATCCATCATCCATCCCTCCTCAAAAGCGCGCGTACATCGTCACTCACTTCATCACTAAATAAAACCGCACTAAATCCAGCTGCATGCAGCCGGTGTCCACGCCACCAAGTCAACAACGGCCCGCCCGGCCGCCATCTGATCCAATATCAACCTCTCATTGCTGGTCTTGGAAAATCACTCATTCAACGACTCAAAATAAACCCTAAACCATCTCAAACATTCTTGAAACCCTCTCACAAAGTCAAACCCGTCAACGCCCACGTCAAGATCCGCTTCTTCTTCAACCACATTAATAATCCTCGGCTGCAATCTCCTAAACATTGAAACCAAATAGTCCCTAGCTACGATTACCTAATGCTTGAACTTAATGTAACGAGCCAACACAGTTTATAGCGAAAGCTTCGTCTTCTATAATATCCAATTCTCCAATATTCAATTCCGATAAATCACCCACACCACGTTAAATTTGAATGGCACACCCATAAGCCTAGAAAATTTCTCCATGCTGGGGAGTTTCGTCGGTGCGAGTGGCTAGTAAAGATAGGTAAGGACCTACCCATACATTAGAATTTATTATAAAGCTGCTAAAGTTTGACAAACGTTTAAAATCCAGTACATGGGACCCTATCTATCTATAGTGATGCTGTTAACTTGTGTAAAACATCACAGTACTTGTTGCAAGTTGATCACAAGGGAAAAACCCAAGTCATTCTTTAAATCTGTTTTAGCTGTTATCTACATGAATACCTCACTTGTAAGGTTGATTCAAAAGATGCCCCTTTTTTTTGCATAATGAAAAAAAAGGAGAGAAGAAAAATAATCTTTCTAGAATATATCAGACCTTTACCCGTATGACAGTATCATATAATCACCTCATCTTCGACAAGTGCTATTCTTCAAAAATGTCTGATTGAAATTCATTCGCTTGCTGCAACTATGGAGGCTAGGGGTGTCTTAAACTACCTATATTATCTGTTGAAGGTTAATCAACAAGAAACTTGGATACATAAGGATGCTATCATTTCATTATTAGTCCCATCTCGTTTATCATACTATGCAACATTTAGGCTAAGAAGTGTAATTTTTTTTTTTTTAAGAAAATGAAACTATAAATGCTCCACAAAATATTTAAAAGATGTGTTTATCGTCGTTTTATCTCAAATAACTTTGCAAACCACTATAATGTTGCATTTGGATTGAAGGAATGGAATGGAGAATGGAATGATTCATTTCATTATAGTTGGAATGAGTTATTCTATACTATGAGTCATTTCATTCCTATCTTCATTATTCCAATCCAAACGTAGCATAAGTCGTATGAGCTGGAGGAATAGTTACACACTATAACACGTACCCAGCACGACAATATCTCTCCTACATGCTACGGAAACGGGGTTGACCTCCAAGATCCCACAGCTTAATTGTCACATTTCCTTTGGTAACCTTCCGCATATTAAATCCTACCTGCAAATCAAAAAACACCCCATGGCTTCCCTCAGAATAACGTGGTGAAAATTGTCACGCCCAAAAAACATATTTAGCAACTTGAAGAAAGGAAATGAAAACTGCTTATATAATCCCCCTTTAAGAGTAGGAATTCACTGTAGGAATCATGTCCTGGCTATATCCACCAGTCTAAGAATGAGACCAAAGAGTTAGTTCTACACATCAAAATAAGACCATAAAGTTGGACATGAATATAATAGATAAAGTTAAAAATTGTAAAAATGCAGAAATAAATTTCCAAGATTTTCTCATGAACAAATGACATGACATCAAAGATAACCAGGAACTCTAAAAACCTATATATGTTTTCCCCTTATAAAATTGCTTAACTCAAATAATTTCGAATAAGAAATTCAAGAGAAAATAGCTCATTAAGCTTTATTGAAGTTTAGTCAAGAATGCCTAATTCAAAAGACCATATCTAAAATGCAACACATTTCCCTATGGGTATCAACAGTTCATATAAGATACTGTCATTATACATTTGCAAGCAACTGTCTTAACAGGTTTGTAGCAACTTATATGAACTGAGAAACCCCATATGACTTAATCCTGAAGGAATTATGTTCCTCATCCTAGGTTACCAGAGCATAATTATGGTTTAACAACATGGGATTGTATACCAATTATTTGTTCCTGCACCATTTAATAATACTCCTTTCGTTCCAAATTATATGTCCCCGCACCATTTAGTCTCCCTATAGAACCCAAAAGAAAATCCCAACTGATAGCTGGAAATGAAAAATTTTCATCACAGACGGCATATGATTTCCATAAGGCTAATAATGTTTGGCAGTTGCTAATTTTCATTATGATTTCAATTGTGTTAATTAATCCAAGGCAATTAGTAGGGCATGTTAATTTCAGTGTTAGGTCCGTTTGTTAACTTTTGAAAATTAATTCAAAATATTTTTAAAATCAAAATTAAAACGACTTATTAAAAACTCTGAAACAATAAAACTTACGGTGAATAGTATTTTAAGATAATTTATAATATTTATTATTATATTGATTAAAATTAAAAAATATAGGTTAATTTTAAATTAAAAATTTTGTTAAATTAATTTTAAAAAACAATTAATTTAGTCCCACAAAAACTAGAAGGGTGTGCGTAATTTTTACAACATTGAATTCTCTAATGTGTGTTTCATCACAATTGCTCCCTATGTGGGTTCCACAAAAGAGTATGATGATTTGGATACATTATAAGTTTTTCAATTCATTATTTTAATAGTACTCATCACAAATTGATCGAAAAATAAAATGACTTTTTTTACCTTAGTAATAAACATACTAAAATTTTTACCGTCTTCATTAAGCCCGTTCATAGTCTATATATAGTCCACAATCATAGAATTAGAAAGAAAGTGTAACCGAATCAAATTTCAGCGAATACTTTAATATTTATATTCGACTCGATTTAAAAAAATTGAGCTCTAATTCAATTCAAATTCGATAAGAGACTTTTAATTTTGTGTCAAATTCGATTCAGATTATTACTCGGACTTACTCGGCTCGTAAGTACTCAAATCAATCCTTATATATAAATACATCACAGGCTATCCACAACTCAATCAATTTCAAATTAATTTCAAATCAATTTCAAATCAATTTGTCATCAGCTGGCTTCCAATTTGAAAATCAAGGTGAGTGAACTCAATTAAATAACTCACAATTGCTTCGATTGATCTTCCAATTGGAGTCTTCCCTGTTCCGTTTTCCTTGTCCATTAAATTCAATTGTCTCTTCATCTTTTCTCCCTCTCTTAACCTCATTCTCCCACCTCGACAGAAACTCACAAACCATTTTGTACAAAAAGGTAAAAGATATCTCTAGATTTCTTTTTCCTTGCATCCAAAATCGCACCAGCTCTCAAGGTACGTTCTATTTTCAATTCAATTGTTCTCTGTCCTAGGGTTTTTTGATTGGTTTTGAAATTGTCTCTTCATATATTCTTCAATCGTATGTTTGTATCTTCGTTTGGGCTCTGCCATGGCCTCCCGCCTCCTCTCTGCCGGCTACACCCTCAACCTCTTCGCTTCAAGCACCCTTCTAAATCCTCTATCTCGAATCCCAAGGTGCCCGTCTCGCATGATTCTCTATCAGACCTCGCCAAAGCCAAATGATGTCATCTTTCTGATGGTGGGACACCCATCGGATGTTCGACAAATTGTCTTCTGAACTCAACTGGCCTCATCCTCATCTAAACCCAAACACCGTCATAATTGACCACACCAAGAGCCACCCATTACTCACAAAAAAATTTATGATCTTTGCCCCGTGAAAAGAATTGCTTTATTCGGTTGATGCCCAGTATCAGACGGTGATATTAGGGGCAAGAGATGGCAAGTTAGCGATTTTTGCGGTGGTAATTGATGATTATTTTCTTTGTTTTATTGAAATTTTTGATGTAATTTGTAGGGTTTTCGATCCAATTTATTCTATTTCGAGAACAAATCGTGCAATTGTTGATTATTTCCTTTGTTTTATTGAATTTTTTTGAGGTTTTCTTTTTTATTTTTGAATGAAATTCAATTGTTGAATGAATTTTTAGTTTTATTTTTGACCTTTTTAGGCAATGGTGATTCAAAGATTAATTTTGCCTTCCATTTTCTATTTGGAACACTTTATTCATAACCATCCCCATGTAATTGAAAAGTACAAAGTTATCTAACCAAACTAGAAAGAAATAGTTGATCAATGCAAATCGCAAGTCTGCAAGTCAATTGGACTAGAGAATCTTCTTCTAAAAAGGGCATATATATCAAAGCATGAACTTACAAATACTAAAGAGTGGATTCTACTTGAACTCGATATACGTATGTAATTTAATTGATTGTTGATGGGTCGATTTCTTTTTGATTAGCATGATGGGTGAATTTTTTATCCGGGATTTGTTCAATTTTCTCTTCGGGTTGTTTGAATGTTGGGTTTTGGTTGACATTTGACTAATTAGTAACATTTACTCAAGTAAATGTGAATCTGTTTGTTTTAGTTTCTTCTTTTATTTAGTCTCTATGTATACATTTTAAGAACAATTGTTATTTTCACATTTAAAATAATAATATTGAGATTGATACGTCAATTTTTAGTTAACTCTACGAATTAGACTCTAATAGTGGGACAGAAAAAATTTAAAAAATATTTATTTTTGAACAGAGGGGTGTGTGTTCTCCTTACTCATCTGGTATGAAAGTCTTGAATAATTTATCTCAGTTTTAGATTTAATTTTCGTTAATTGTTGAGGCATAATTGTGGTATTATTTTCCAATGATTAAGTTGCTTGAACTATAATGCTTTGTAGTGACTCTGTTTTCTCAGTGCATAGAGATTAAGCTACCCAGAGGTCTTCAGGAATAACATTGTTTTTAAAATTCCCCAATTATTATATATCTAATACAAAACACTTTATGAACTATCTTTGTTAGATATTATGTTTCTGAAAGCATGATATTTATTTGTTAATTGTAGGTTACCAAGTTTGGTTTCATCCCGACATCTCTAAACCTGAATTGGAGACCCCTTCGTTCACGAGGTATATTAATTTAATTTTCTCTCTAAATTTCATGTTGTTTTCATATTTTAATGGTCTATTGTTATGCATTGAATAAGTAATTTCACTAGAAACTTAGATTTTGATGTACTGTTGGTTGATTGGACTTTCAATCGTTACTTGGATTTGAGGGTGAAGGATGAGTTATTTAGTTTGGAGTTTTTGATTTTGATTGTTGAAGATGATTAACGTTGTTATTGGTTTAATTGCATAATTGTGATGTTTCAATTCTACTTACTCATTTGGTGTGAAAGTTTTGAATAATTTATTTCACTTTTAGATTTAATTTTCGTTAAATGTGGCCACATGTATGGTATGGCCGAAATGAAGAATATTGAAAAAGAGTAACTTTATATCAGGGTGGCTCATATATATTATTTTGAAGTCATAGTTAATGGTGTTTTCAGGTGGTTAGGCTACTAAAGTTATACCAAAGTTGAGAAAATAACCTAGATATCGATTTTGAAGGTAATCTCTTAGAAATAGTATTCATTATTGGTTTTCCCAAGCTTTTTTTTTCTTTTATAATTGCCAATATGTTTTGGGGTACATTTGTTTAATGAATATGATATGAAGTGACTGATGATTAGTTTTTAAGTTTTATGAAGGGCAGTGATAAGGCATTTTGTGCTGGTGGTGATGGTATTGGTCTTTATCATTCAATAAATGAGGTACAAGACTAAAGTATTTTTTTAACAGCAGTGCATACAAAGTTTTCACTATTGGGGTTATTTATTTCAAGTATGTTATTTTACTTGATAGTTTTGTACAAAGGTGACATTATACCCCACAAGCCACAACCCATGTGTGCCTACAATGATCACCATTCACGTTCGTACTCAGAATTACTATATTACTATACTCCATTCTCTTTATTTCTTCTTCCTTGAGGAGAAAATATCAATGGGGAGAAAAAAACACATTGTCTGTACTAGCTTTTACAACCCTATTCATTGGGTTAGTAATTGGGTTAGTAACTGCAGATTGGAACATTTTGCACCAAAGAAAGAAGAGGCCTGATGTAGTGGGCACTAATTTGAAGAATTTCTATGAAAGTTGGAGGATCAATGTGGAGCTAAACAATGTTAGAGATTTTGAGGTTGTCCCACAAGAATGTACCCAATACATAGGTAAATACGTGACGTCTTCTCAGTACAAGGCAGACTTAGAGAATGCACTAGAAGAATTTGCAGAATTACTATTCCAATTAGGCACTTACGGGTAAAACTAATTACTGAATTATGCATTGTTTTACTTCATAATTTATAGTGTATTGATTATTGTTTCAAATTGTATTATTTTCTGAATGTTGTTGATGGAATTCATCAATCTCTTAATTTTATGTTTACAATAATTTAACTAATTTACATGTTTTTAAAACAGTTGAATGACACTTCTGTCCTTTTAAATTGTCACATATCAAGTAATTACATGGATTGTGTATTTTGAGTCATTTTTTGACATGAATGTCTTACAAATTATTAAATATATTATTCAAACTAGCCTGTGCATTGCACGGGCTATCAACTAGTTGTTTACAAAACGAGTTACTTATGAGTCTTCAAATCGAGTTTCGAATATGAAGCATTTCATTTAAAATTGAATCACTACATACTAAATTGATTGCTTAATTAATATTTATATATAAAAGTTTTTCACTTTTATTTATGTATAGAAATTACAAAGAATGTAATATAAATTGACAATCAATTCATTGATTTATTTAAGTACAAATTTATACAATTTCATACCATACTTTATAAATTATAAAGATTAATATAAATATTACATATTTAACTATTAATATAGATATTACATATTTAACTTATTAGTATAGACGAAAGTATTCGAATTTCATCCCTCTAGAAAGTATAATTTGAGAAAAAACAAAATATTTGAACCCTAATATGATCAAACTGTTCATTGATATGGTCGAATTGGACTCGCAGATCAAATTGCACTCAGATCAACTTCAAATTGAAACTTTGAATCATATTTTCGAGTCCAGTAGCTCAGCTTATACCCCTATTTATATAAAAGAATTATGAACGGGACGAGTATTATATACTTTCGTATATCCCGAATCTAGTCAACAACGATAAAACCCAAAAAGCTTTCGCGGGAAGAAGAGTGCTTTCTTGATTTTCCGGCATGGGCTCCAGCATTTACGTCATCGTCTTACTTGTCATTCTGAACTTCGCATCCAAATCCGTTTCCCAATCAATCATCCAACTCTACCCCAAACCCCACCACTCCAACACCGCCGCCGATCCGGTAACCGTCGCCGTCGACGACTTGTACTGCGATAGCTGGAAATTCAGTGTGGAGACAAATGACGCCGGGAAGTGGAGTACGATCCCGAAGAGGTGCGTAGACTACGTGCAGGAGTACATTACCGGTGACCGGTACCGGTCGGATTCGGAGATCGTCGCCGATTATTCGTTAGAGTATTTGAAGACAGTGAAGCTGACGGGGAAAGATGCTTGGGTTTTTGATATCGACGAGACTTTGCTCTCCAATTTGCCGTACTATACTGTCCACGGATTTGGGTGAGTGTTTCAAACCTCTTTTTTCTGCTATAGGATTAGTTGAATTTACATTTATTAATCAAGTTAGTATTGGTTGATAATTATCAATTATCAAGTTGAGTAAATTGAGGAATAGTATTATCAAATTGAATTAATTGAGGAATAGCAAGAATCAGCTTATTAGATTAGGTCCTTTAAGCCTGTAATCATTGAAACTACTATCGAAATATTTATTTGAAAAATTGGAAATTTTGGGTGGAAAACATGAACTAAATATGAATACATGTACACGTACCGTATATTCCATAGTACCTCTAGGTAGTTCAGACCACAAATACAATACGTAGACGAGAGGAATAACCAAGATAATCTATTTTATAATAGTATTTGAAAGATCAGCTTAAAATGTTGGGTTTGTAATGGAAACTGAAGCGTAGCTGGAGAGTTCAGAACTGCGAAAGAATTCTCAGGAAGAAGAGTTGTCAATTAAGTTCAAATTTCTGAAACCTCTTTTTCGCCATAATTTTCTCCATCATTTACTGATGGTTACGTGGAAGCTAATACTTTGAGAAACCTTTGTATAAGATTCAGCTGTAGATATGATATTGTATTTAACCTAATTTAAGCTTAGGTATAAACTAAAGTATGGCGGCAGGGACTAGTATGAAAGCCTCGCAAATTTGTATGTTGTGTTTGAAACTTTGTTGAATGGAAATGATGGTGGTTGGAGTCCAATAATAAATGTTTGGGTGCTCTTGGTCTTCAAGTTACTTATCATAGACCCCATTAGGTGTGGACTTGGAAGTAGCTTATTTTTATGCTTCACAAATATCTTTACTTAAATTAAAGTAGTTAAGTGATTAGTCTAGAAGTGATGTATAATTTTAAAGTTTTCATTTTTACAAACGATAGTAAGGTATCTTGGGCATAAATGCCTTGTGATAAGATGGACTTTGTGAGAGGTTAGTGATATCTGTATATTTGACTCTGTCTTCTGGAAGATTATCTCCACCCATACCTTTGCTTATTATCAAGTATATATCATTTAATTTTCAATTATTAGTTAGAAAGGCAAAAAATTCCCGAGTCCAATATGGGCTCTGATACTTGTATGCTTTCTCCGGTAAATGGTTTGGATTCTTGTGGCTTGTACCAGTTGGGTGCTCACATAAGTTGTTCCATTCAGTGTTAGGAAGTATTTGTTGCCATAGAACCTTTTGTCCACTCGTCAAATATATTAAACAATGTGCTCTTATTTAATTTCCATTCCAAGTGCATTTTAGAGTTATGAATGACTCAAAAGTACAATTCTACTTGTGAATAATTATACTTGTTGGCATATTGTTGATTTGACAGATTTGAGCACAATAAAAATGACCTTGTTACCATTATTAGAGGATAGGGTCTTGTAATAATTGATTAGCATGCCTCCCATTTCTCTTGTTACTTTCTCTTTATGTCTGCTTGTGTCAAACTTTTTTCTTGCACAACTAAGGAGCAATCACTTCAATTCAAACTTTATTATGTTGTGCAATCGATGCTGTTCAATAGATAGACACTCTGATGTTGATTGAAGTTCTTGTGTATTACACAACTTAAAGCAATGTGCAACTTTCAAAAATAACATGATCAATGTAGTAACAGTCTTTTTACCACTTAACTGGATGATAAATGATCTCTTATATTGGTTGTGTTGTACAATTAAACTTCCTGCTTGGCCTTTGAGAAAGTGCTGCAAACTGTGAACATGGACTCTTTAGTTGAGGGTTAAGTACCCGCGTTGACTCGAATAAACGCAGGTGTGTGTAGAAACTGGACACTCAAAAATAGTGTAGAAAACTGAAAAAAAAATCTAAAAAATAGGAGAGTCCAATGCCGGACACTTTCCCGCCACCAACAAGGATCCTGAATCCATGTAACATAGGCTGCAACTAGAGTCCAAGCAGATTAGCTTGAGGTCGCAACTTAATTTTTAAGGGATTTGAAATAAAATAATTATATGGTAAATAATTTATGTAACACTCCCTTTCCGAAATAGAAAGAGACGTTATGTAAAAAACAACATAACTGATGAAATCATAATAAGGCTCCAAGCCATAAAAGAATAATTTCATAACTATTAAATGCCACAAAACATACTATAATAAATGCCCAACTGGCTCAAACCACAATATAAACTAATTATTACAACTTCAAACAAACTAATGTATCATAGCCTAAGCATAATATTTAAACCATTTGGAAAGAAGGAAGCTCTTATTACACTTGCCCTTGATCCTCTTGATTACCTGCCGGAAGAAAAACACAGCATGGGCCAAATTCCCAGTACAGATATAGAGTACAAATTAATGTACTAAAATAACTAACTCAATTTAAATGAAATGAACTGAACTGAAACGAACAAAACTAATACAACGAAATAATAGGTTGAATCAAATGGTTGAGTGCTATTTCATACTGAGCTCAAAACAAAAATATACCTTGCCACAAAGTCAAGTCAAATAATGTCGCACAGACAATCAAAATAATGCCACATAGGCAATCACACATCGGACTGCGCAATTCAGATGTATGCAAAATCGGAAGGCGCGTTTGACACAAATATCATCAATCCGCAGAACAGAACAGAAAACTAGTGTCAACCCATATGCCTCCTACAACTAATCACCAAATGGCCAACTCCCACCGGAGCACAAAATGGAGACGTCATGGACTGATCACACCGTCACGGGAGGTGTCATGCCTCGGTGACAAGAAGATATGCTTGTGGTACCCCCACAGGTAGTTATAGCTCACGTATACTTTACAGTATACAAAAATATCATGTCACAACACATGCGACACAATATCAACACAAAAGGGTTCTAATATATACATGTTAAATCGGAACAAATTATCCACGCAAAGTCAAAAATATATATTAACATGTACATTACTACGATCATCAAATTAAATTATGTACATAATACACTAGTCTAAAGAGTACAAATAGGAGTTCCAATATCGACGCCAAAATAAACTATCATAATAAGTTGACAAGGAATAATTATGAGAGGCAATACTAAATTTCGAAACGAATAGCGAAACGAACAATTTAAAATTAAAAGAGTCTCACTGAAATAGTACGGAATTCTGGATTAAGCAATGTAATACCCAAAATTTATATTCCAAATTCGATTCGTTTAGAGTCCCTCCGTCTGAACTAATCATCAAAATAATATACCAATAAGTTGTTTTATAAAAATATATTTTTTTTCCTTTAATTGTTATAATTTCTTATCAAGTATAAAAGTTTACCAATTCAATAATTTATGTATATACATTAATCTGTATATAGCTAATCTATTAAATAATATATAGTTGCCAAAAAAAATTATTATTTATTTATTAATCAGTCCACCAAAATTAAATTAATAATCAATTAGTTTTACATGAAAAAGGCCATGTTGCCTTTAATAATAATCAACCTAAAGTAATTCCAAATTAAGTTTTCAGAAAGCTAATCATAAGAATATATATAAGTTTATAAATTAGGTTTATTAAGTAATATTGTACAGAAAAAATGACATGCACAAATTACTAACATTCAGTGTACAAACATTGACAGTCATTAGTTTGTATAAAAATTCTTTTATCAATTTTGGTTCCCAATCTCATCCAATAACCATGATAACTTAAAAAGATCTGTTCTAATAGTACTAGCATCAAATCAGAATACTCATAGTTGCAAGATGCCAATATTATATCATATGCACATGCATATTATACCTATAGAATAAGTAGTAATCATTATGAAATTTTAATGCGATTCTAATAGCAACTCAAAGCAATAATCATGTACCAGTATAATTCTTCTTGTATCACAGCAGTTCAATTTCGGTTACTCCCTTTTCTTCTCCTTTTACTCCTGCTGCCTCCGAACCTTTGCACTCGCACCCAATTCTTTTGTTCTAAGCCAATAATGCACGGAAGTAATTTTAATGGGGAGAGTTTTTGCCCTAATAACCTTATATTATTCTTATTTCAATTGGGTTTAAATAAATCTTAATTCCCATTTTATTAAGTTAATATTATTGATTAATTGTTAATACACTATTAGCCTACATAAATTTAATTACTAATTTGACACAAATAAAAGACAAAGTCCAATTAAAATATTTAAAATGTAAATTTAAAAAGTTATTTATTTATTATTATTATTTTATTGTTGGGTATTACACTTTAGCTTTATATATTAATAAACATATTGGTATTCACAAGATCTTAACTGCGGATTTACATTTTATATTTTGAACTTGTTGTATTGATGCAAATGATCAGTCAAAAATGTTATGGATTGTGACGAAACAATACTATTGTATTGTGCATAGGCTGATGCTCTAAGCTAGTATTTTCTCATGTGGTTGATCTAAAACTTCCTCTTTTTGAAACAGTTCGGATATTTTTGATGAAAAGTCTTTTAATGAGTGGGTAGCCTTGGCTGAGGCCCCTGCCCTACCTGCAAGTTTGAGATTGTACAGGGAGCTCAAAGAGATGGGAATTACGATAATATTTTTAACTGGCCGCGATGAATATCAAAGAAATGCTACAGAGAAAAATCTATTTTATGCTGGATACACCCAGGGAAAAGCTTTTGCTGAGGTACATAAGCTAATGCTTGATGATTGCTATTTTCTTCACCCAAATTCTTTCTTGAACAAGTTATATTCTTGACATACACTTGTACACACATGTGATATGAGGAAATTTTTATAAATAACCTTTATGTTCCAATTTTCTTAAGCTTTATGTACAAATGTTTAAGTTTTTGTGGCATGAAATGACCGGCAAGCATTTACAAGATGGTTTGACATAGTTGGTTATCATTAATCTCTCTGTTGTGGATGAAACAGGGGACCCTCAGATCAAGGGACACTGGCCACTACTTACAAATCTGAAAAGAGAAGGGAACTAGAAGATGAAGGTTACACCATTCATGGGTGCTCTGGAGATCAGTGGAGTGACCTGTTGGTTTTTTCTATGGGGAAGCGGTCCTTCAAGCTCCCAAATCCAATGTACTATATTGCATGATGAGAAAATCAAAAGGTGGAAATCTCGTAGAATGTCATGTTATAATTCATTGTTTGATTGATGACTGGGATCATAAATGGGTTGTATCCTCTCCGATGATCTTTTCAGCCACTCAAAATTTTGATATTCCTTATTGTTTCTCATCAAATGATGGCTGGAATCATAAATGAGTTGTATCTCGAAATGCTTGAATTTTTTTTATCAGGAAGTGTGTGAATTTAGTGTTTGTTTGTATTTGATTGTTTGATGTTATGAATTATGTGACTTGAGATGTCAAGTTCATCTAATATTATAGCAAATGAGATATATAAGAGATGTTTTTAATGCAATGGTGGCCTTGAAAACTAACAGGTAAAAGCACCACTACAAAATAAAATTATGATCCTATGTGTGCATATTTTTATATTAGATGGGATATATATATATATATATATAGATATATATAGGAGCCGGATCCTGTCCGGACTCCCGGACAAGTTTAAAATCCGGTCTTTTTTTTTTTTTTTTTGCTTTTTTTTTTTTAAAACACATAAAAAAAAATAAATAAAAATTATAGAATTGAAATTTTTTATAATATGAGGTGTTTTTGGGTGTGATTTGGACACGTATAACATAACATGTATATACGATGCTGGCAGATCAGTTTACCATTTTAGTATAGGTATTCAAAACACGTCAAAAAAACATCAGATATGGAAAAATTCAGCCCATAAAATATTAAATATTTTTTTAGTTATTTTTTAAAAAAAAAATAAAAAAATTGGGTCCGATTTTTGATCAAGTCCGGAGTAGGACCTAATCAATGTTGTATATATATATATATATATATATATATATATATATATCTGATTTGATCAAATCCGGATTCCCGGACTTGATCAAATTCGGACCCCATTATTTTTTTATTTTTTTTTGCTTTTTTTTTAAACTATTAAAAAAATATATATATGGAACTTTTTTTTTTTTACATAAAATAGTGTTTTTGGTGTGATTTGGATACATACAACAAAAAATATGTCCAGACAGACAATTTTTTTTTTTTAGTATAAAAAAACAAAAAAAAGTCTGAATTTTAAACTCGTCAAGAGTCAGGATATATATATATATATATATATATATATATATATATATATATAAAGATTCTATCCACGTGAATTCCGGTTCTTTGGGAAGCAATCCTTTTTTTGTCCCCATATATTACATAATATGATTGGATATTGGAGTTCAAAATAAGAGGTTCTGGACAACAAAGTGGCTGCAAAGAATGTTGAATACAAATGCCTTCACATGAACTGAGTTGCTTTTGTGTATTCCACATAAAGGGAGTAGTTTGGTAGACATAATAGTTCAAGATTCTCACTCCCTACCTGTTGGATCTAGATAATGATATTTTTTGTTGAAATTATCAGCCAAGGCTACAATTTTATTTAAATGACTAAAATGGACTGAAGTAAAGGAAAAAATTGTTATCTGTAATATATAGTATTATTTAATATATATATATATATATATATATATATATATATATATATATATGATAAAATAGAATATAATTTTATATAAATATAACACAGAAAACATTAATAAATAAATTCGAGTCCTTTGAATTCACAAAATCTCTTTAAAGCAAATTTATTCTCTCACAAGTGCTAAGGATTAATTGAATAATTGCTTCCCAAGATAAAACGGATTTTCAGTTCTTAATTAGAAGCACTTCAAAATTAAGAACACTACGAACACAACTTTATGTTATGTACCGAACTTTTCAATAATGATGCATGTAAATAGAAATTATTTCTATAGTAATGATGCATGTAAATACAACTTACAGTAACGACACTGGAA
Source organism: Panax ginseng (assembly GCA_020205605.1). NCBI lineage: Eukaryota > Viridiplantae > Streptophyta > Magnoliopsida > Apiales > Araliaceae > Panax > Panax ginseng. The sequence continues at coordinate 156,972,805 of CM035130.1, read as the reverse complement.
AGAAATGAAGAACAATGCAAAACGGGAACACTGCACACTTTGCCAACACAGAGAATGGAGCAGGAAAAAATCTAAGCGAGCGGGCAGGATTTTGCAATACGTGAGCGGACTGAAGCCGCAGTAAACAGGGGAATAAACTTATGCAGAAAACAGGGATACCACATTGTGTATTTATAGAATATTTCCGCGCGGTTTATGACCGTTAGCGTTCAACCGTTGTTAAAACGACGTAGTATTGATATATAACTTAAAACAAAATCTGATAATTAATTAAATAAATTTTGTCAAAAAAGTTATATATCACATGACCCGCCCGAACCCGAACCCGACCGACCGGACGAACGGCGGCGGCACGCGTGTGGGTTTGAACCATGCCTTGGCTAGGTCCTCTCCCTTCCACAAAAGTGGGGTGCCCCTTGCTGCCCTTCCCATTGAACAAACATCCCATATATATGTTCTTCATTTTTCCCTCACACATCCTATGTGGAACAATGCAATTTTTAACATATCAAGTAGATGACTTTGGAGTCAATTTTCTCATTCAATTCCTAATGGATTTGAACAAATAAGTATACCACGTTATACTCCTCGCGGAGGAGAACGCATTGGTGCATTGACCCGACATTTATGGATTGTGGGTCCCTCATTTAATTGAGCTTCAAAATGCTCTAATATTTAATATTTCAAATCTCATTTCCAACAATCCCCCACATGAATGTAAAATTGGCTTTACAATATGTAAAATATGTTATGAATATGCAGACACTAGTTCGAGTACATGAGAAAAGATATTTCATCAAAGTTAAGTAGCCTAGTGGCTTTGAACTTGCCCTAGTAAAAAATCTATCGGATTTACTTGGCTAATCGATGAGACTTGATGTCTTTGAATGTCGACTTTTTTCGTGTAAACCAAGACAATAGAATTCACAAAATATCTCTTCGACATATAGTTGGTTCTCACGTTTGTGTTCATTTTGTCCTTGAAACACCTCTTGGTTAAAAGTGAGTATATTAGAGAATTGACCTTCAAAATTCTCATGTAAGTGGCCCCTTCTACTTACTTACGTAGGTGACTTCTATCAAGAGTATCCTGAATACCCCACTTGAACATATTTCAAGATATAAAAATCATTAAAAGCGTATCTATCCACGATTCTCATGGCGGATGTGCCTTTGTCTCATAATAGGAATGGTTAGGAGTAAATATCTCCTCGGTGGCTTTCTTCGAGTACTACACAGTTGAATTAGGTTTGCCCATTGAACCTAGATCTTGGGATCTCCAATCACTAGGTTGGATTGCCACTATGACGACTCTTATTTAAACAGTAGGCTTTAATGTAAGACCCCAACTTATTATAAATAAAATTGAATTTTTCTTTATTCATTATTCTAAATTAATAAGGGTTAATTTGATATAATTCTTTGGTTATGGGTGAAATGTGCAAAGTTTACAAAATAAGCAAGTGGTTATAAAATATTCATTATTGTCGGGGAATATTCGTTTGGTCGTGGAATATTTTTTTGTTGGGAATCTCCCATAACTGTGGCCTTGATCATTAGTGGGCCCCATAACGGAAAAGCGGTTGGATGAAGGAAAACGACAAAGATTGAGTTTTATAAATAACGACGTAAATTATTACCATTAACCTTTGTTGGGTTACACGGTGGTTAAAATACTGATGTCTGGCGTGGTTGCACAAAGAAGCACACCAGTATTCAAGATAAAGATTGTTGAATTATTGATCCTTACGTAAGAAGGCACTACTCAATAATTGTTACAAGAATTACTTATTCATTATTTTATTCAATAATTCTTTGCATTGATATTTATATTATTATTGTTTCAATAATTGTCATTACACAAAGATTTTCCATTATCAAATCAATAATTCATAATATTTGAATAATATTATCGAGATAACATTATTGGCAATGTCTAGAAAGTTACGCTCTAAGGAGAGGTTTGGTCACCTAATTGCGCGCGCCAATAAGGAGAAATCCTTATTGAAAGCCCCTCTTTCTGAGGAGCGGCACGGTTGTCGAGATTGTGATTACGTAATATTATTTTTAAAATAATTAATTATTGATTATTATGATAAAGAAAATATTTATTTTATGTGGATATAGATGGAGAAATTTTTTTAATGTGACAATTGTTGAAAATTAATATTTTATCTTTTTCCGATAAAATAATTCATTTAAATATATTATTTTAATAATATATTAACGGTGATATTTTTATAATGAATGTGGGATATATGAGTATATGAGGAGGAAGAGTATTTTTGTGGCATTAAATGTTTAACATATGTTTTGTGTGTCGGTGGACACAATTCTTGATAGAAAATTGATTATAATCGTAAAATCGTCTGGTTTATGGATTTGGTCAATTTCTGTTTGGAATTTGGAAAAATTTTCTTACGCAAAGTTGTAGAGAATGGAATTTCCCATGGAAAGTCATGCGAGTTTCGAATTTTTCTGATAAAAGAGCTATTTTCTACGAATTATTGAAGTTTGGAAGATAAAATAATTTTATTAAATAATGGGTGGGACCCACTCTTGTTTGACAACATGTGAAATTTTATTTGGAAAATTATTTTCAAGAGTGGCATGCTGGTCTTTGATGGCTAGCATGCGAGAAATTTGATTTTAATAATAATAATTTATTAATTTAGTCTCCTTTCAGGCGTTCTAACATTTTCCTATAAATAGAGGCTAAGTTAGAATTGAAAATCACACCGTAAACTAAGTTTTCTCTCTTTCTCTCTAAATTATCGAGCGTATTCTTGTGAGTATACTTTGAGTGTTGCTATCTGGTGCGGGTTTCACACAAAGACTATACCGAAATTCAAATGTAAATACGATTATTTTGAGGTAAAGGGTATTATTTTCTTCTTAAATGATATTTTTTTCTTCAATATCATTATGTCAAGTATTGGTGAACTTTTTATCAAATTTGGAACTTGTTGTGTCGGGGTTCTTATTCACGATATCTGGACTATTCACGTATCGACCTTTATTCACGAATCGACTATTCAATTCAGAAAAAAAAAAAAAAATTTTGTCCAAAATATCTATTCGGATACTAGCTTTGATTGTATCCATGTTTTGATCATTCTTGAATTTTACACCAATATGATTATTTTCAAGTATTTTTGGACATGGGTAAAACAAAATCACGAATCCTTAATCCTTAATCCTTGTCATTTTGTTTCATTTGGATTCGTTTCTTTAAAAATGTTTTTCATCATCCTCGGTCCTAAATGGTGATATAAATGAATATCTTTGGCTGTGTAGTGCAAAGATGAACGATTAATCGATGAATATCTTTGGCACAGTAGTGCAAAGATGAGCAGTGTTGAGATGAACATGACCAATTGGTGATACAAATGAATATCTTTGGCTGTAGTGCAAAGATGATTAAAGATGTATATTGATTGTTATTACGTGAATAAACTATTGATGATGGACTTTTAAACCTTAGAAACGGTAGAATTCTTTCTCTACGTGACTCTTCTAATGGATTCTTTATTTCATTGCATTTGTTGATCTAAAACTTGTTGTCTATTGTATTCTATTAGATTTTTCCTGTTGAAGACTAACGATAATTTGTTGTATATTATCTTAGTCATAATATTCTTTTCTTGGGCTTGTTGAGCTCACCCTTTTCCTTTTGTTCCATTTTTCTTCTCGGGAGGTGAGAACATAGCGAGGATCGAGTCGGGGTATGGAGTGATGGTTCTAGGAAGATGTTTTAGGCATCCTCACTACTTACGTAAAATAGTGTATGAATAATTAATGAGGACTTATTTGGGTGTGTATATTATCAGAAGACAATATTTGTATTCAAACTCACAGTTGTATTGTCGTATTCTACACCGACATCCGTATTGTCAAAGTTGTAGTTTGCTTTCTATACCATGTATTTTGGCGACTCAGAATGGGTGTTGTATACCTATTTTGGGGGCGTCATAGTTGGTATCAGAGCTTAGGGATATGATCTCTGGCGGAGATCGGGGAATAGAACTAGGAGGGGAGAGACGAGTAAATCCTTCGCTAGTGTGTCCTACCTAAGCTTATTTGTTGGTCGGTCATAATATAGGATATTATGTGATATGTTAATTTGTTTAATTAACCCTTGTTTTATATGGCGATTTAAGAATGGTCACGAGAGCGTTAACAATGGAGTTTATGAGAGGCGGTGGACGCTTTGGTACTCACCAACGAGGAGAGCGCGCAGCAGCAGTGGCAATGTTCCTCCCGTGAACAACGCCCATCGAGCAAATGATGAGCGACGGGATGTTTAGAAGCTTTTTGCGTTCATGCAAAATCGAAGACAAGGAGACTCGTGTACAAAATACGAGTGGAAATGATGGCAATGCACTATGCGTCACAACCCAAGCGGTTTAAGGAGTTGGGACCATCGATTTCCATGGAAAACCGGATCCGATCAAGGCGTAAACGTGGGTCAAGCAAATTACCAAGATATTCGATGTCTTGGGGTGCACGGAGGAACGAAGGTTCCATTCGCCACCTTTTATGTTTCGTGGTGGAAGCAGATTCATCGGTGGGAATCGTAAGCGTACCTGACCAGATGCACTTAACATGTCTTGGGAAAGATTTGAATCGTTCAATGACAAGTACTTTCCAGAAAGTATTCGCTATATGAAGGAGGTAGAGTTTATTAGACTCGAGCGAACAACATAGCGGTGTCTCGAAGACGAGGCAAAGTTCGCAGAGTTATCCGTGTTTGCACCTCATTTGGTGGAGAATGAGGAGCGAATGACGCGTATGTTTACGAGAGGTCTAAAACCGTAGATTCGTCAATACCTTATCTCTCATAAATTTTCTCTATATTCGGATGTTGTCAGCGAGGCTCGATTATTAGAACGAGATAGTGAGTATACTCAACCGAGGGACCACAATCGGGGTAGTCATCGTAAGCGATGATAACCAAATGAGGAGGAAAGAATACGGACAAAAGGCGGAACCACTCGGTGGTAATCGTGGACATGATAATAGGAGAGGTGACTCAAGTGGAAATTTCAGAAAGAGAAGATTCAACAATGGCGGGAAGATATCAGCGGCAAAGACCAAAGACCAACAACAAATGCTGGGGAGGAGAACGTACCGCCGATTAGATGTTACAAATGCGGGAAGGAGGGATATCATTCAAACTGGTCCACAACAATCCAAGGTATGTTACTGTTGTGGAAAGGAAGGCCACATCGCTCGAGATTGTACTATCGCGAAACCAAGTTCAAGAGGAGTGGTGATTCCAAGGTCATCCGGATAAGTCGAAATCACGGTTCTGGAAGAAGCGTTTGTCGGATTGGACAAAACGCGTGAGGAACCCAAACGAGGTGATCACGGGTAAGCTAATCTTGAATTCTTGCGAAGTTTATACCTTACTAGATACCGGTTCTACCCATTCTTTTATCTCTCCTGCTTGTGCTCAACGTTTAAACTTGACTCCGGAGAAATTAGATTTTGATTTATCTGTTGAAACTCCGTTGGGTGAAACCTTCGTTACATCTACAGTTTATAAATCTTGCATGATCCAAGTTGGCACTATCACATTACCTGTTGATCTTATCTCTTTAAAGATACTTGCTTTTGATGTGATTTTAGGAATTGATTGGTTAACCACTCATCATGCCAAAATTGATTGTTTTCGTAAGGTTGTTAGTTTTCATATTCCTAACCAACCTGTCATACGAATTCAAACCACTAAACCACTAAAATCATCCATCATCATATCAAGCCACAAAGCTATTCGTTTATTGAAAAACGGATGTCAAGCTTTCTTAGCCCATGTTATGGATTTGAATAAAGACAAGTCAGATTTGAATAATATTTCTGTGGTTAAAGAATTCCCTGATGTATTTCCTGAAGAGCTTCGGCCACCCCCGTAACGTGATGTTGAATTCTTTATTGACCTTGAACCGCATAAAGCCCATTTCTAAACCCCATATCGAATGGCTCCTATTGAACTTGAGGAGTTAAAAGTCCAACCACTGAGTTATTAGACATCGGTTTCATTCGTCCTAAAGACGTCTCCTTGGGGTGCCCTGTTTTATTCAGAAAGAAGAAGAAAGGCGGGAGTATGCAACTTTGTATTGACTATCGAGAATTGAACCATGTCACCATCAAGAATAGGTATCCATTACCTCGCATTGATGACTGTTCGACCCGATTCTGAGAGCGCAATTCTTTTCAAAGATCGATCTTCGTTCTGGATATCATCAGCTAAAGATTAAAACTGAGGATATTCCAAAGACGGCATTCAGGACTCGATATGGGCATTATGAATTCTTGGTCATGTCTTTTGGATTGACTAATGCTCCTGCTGCTTTCATGGATATGATGAACCGTGTATTTAAGGAATATTTGGTTGGATTCGTTGTTGTCTTTATTGATGACATCCTCATTTATTCCAAAAGTAGTGAAGATCATGAGCACCATTTGAAGTCGGTACTACAAAGACTTCGTGAACACAAGCTTTATGCATGTGAAGAAATGCGAGTTCGGCTTGAGGAAGTAGCATTCCTTGGGGCGCGTGGTGTCAAAACAAGGAGTATCTGTTGACGGCCAAGATTGAAGCAATACAAAGTTAGAACAGCAACCAAGTCGATTGGCCAAAGTCTGTGACTTTACGGGCTTAATTTGGTTATTATCGGAGATTTGTGGAAGGATTTTCTCGAATCGCTACTCCGTTAACTCAGCTGACTCGGAAGGATGCAAAATTCTTATGGAGCGAGGAATGCGAGAAGAGCTTCCAAGAGCTCAAGAGGAGACTCATTTCGGCACCTGTTCTGACAATACCATCTGGTTCAGATGGATTTGTTATCTACAGCGATGCTTCTGGAAAGGGGTTAGGATGTGTTCTCATGCAACATGGGAAAGTCATAGCCTATGCCTCACGACAACTCAAAGAATATGAGAGGAATTATCCTACTCATGATCTAGAATTAGCAAAGATCATTATTAGCGTTGAAGATATGGAGACACTACTTGTATGGAGAGAAAGTGGAGATTTATACGGACCATAAAAGCCTCAAATATTTCTTCACCCAAAAAGAACTCAACATGCGGCAGCGACGTTGGCTGGAGCTGTTAAAAGATTATGATCACACTATTCAATATCATCCCGAAAAGCGAGCGTGGTGGTGGCGCATTGAGTAGAAGATCATATGCAAATACGAAAGTGCAATATTGTCAACGCAAAGGCCCATTTTATCGACTTACAAAGGATGAAGATAGAATTAAAGACTCGTGGTCCCACATGATGATGGCGAATATCTGAGTAGAACCGACTTTAATCGATAAAGTTAAAGCCGCCGCTCAAGCTACGGACACAATGACGCGTATGAAGAAGAAAGTGCAAGAAGGAGCTATTAGGAAGCAAGAATTGATGAGGAAGGAATACTTGAGTCAATTCTAGACTTTGCGTTCTAACGATTACGACTGAAGCATAAAATCATGATGGAGGCACACAACACCAGTTTTTGCAATCCATCTCGGAAGTACCAAAATGTATCATGATATTCGACATACATTTTGGTGGAACAATATGAAGAGAGAGATTATGGAGTTTATCTCAAGATGTTTAACTTTGTCAACGTGTAAAGGCGAGCATCAAGTGCCAAAAGGTCCATTGCAACCACTTGAGATTAGGAATGGAAATGGGAACACATTACTATGGATTTTGTTACGGTGTTTTCCCAAAGTTTCTCAAGGCGTAGATGCAATTTGGGTTATTGTTGATAGATTAACCAAGTTCGCCCATTTCTTACCGACACGCGAGACTTATTCCTTGAACGTCTTGCTCAGATGTATATGCGTGAATGAGATTATGACGATTGCATGGCATGCCAAGATCCATAGTTTGGATCGTGACCGAGATTCACTTCAAGATTTTGGGTTAGCTTGTAGAAAGCTATGGGCGCGGATTTCTGATTGATTCAAAGATACCATCCTCAAAGCGGACGGACAATCGGAGAGGACTATTCAAACCCTTGAAGATCTATTAAGACTCGTGTCCTAGATTTCAAAGGAAGTTGGGATAAGTACCTACCTGCTGGTGGAATTCTCTTACAACAACGATTATCAAGCAAGTATAGGCATGGCTCCATTTGAGGCGTTGTATGGGATTTAAAATGTCGTTCTCCATAGATTTGGGACGAGGTGGGAGAAGCAATATTGTTGGGACCGAATTAGTACGCAGCATGACTACGTGAAAAAGATCCAAATGATTCGACAACGTATTCAAACTTCACAAGATCGACAAAAGAGTTATCTTTGATCTTCATAGAAAGGACGTGGAGTTTAATATTGGAGATCATGTATTGTTACGTATTGCTCCATGGAAGGGAGTTACAAGATTTGGGAAAAGAGGAAAGCTCAATCCAAGGTTTGTTGGTCCATTTGAGATTCTTGACCGAATAGGGAACGTAGCCTATAGACTCGCGTTACCTCCAAGTATGTCTCGTGTTCACAATGTATTTCATATATCTATGCTTCGTAAATATGTGAAAGACCCGAACCACATTATTGCATTAGAACCAGACGAGATAGCAGAAGATTTAACCTACGAGAGATACTGTTGAGATTTTGGATAGAAAGAGCATGTCTTACTTATTGCGAAGGTTATACCACAAGTTAAGGTTTTGTGGAGAAACCATGCAATTGAGGAAATGACATGGGAGTTGGAATCGGAGATGAAAGCAAGGTACCCTCACCTTTTCGATATACCAGGTACGTATGTCAATTTCGAGGACGAAATTTCATTGACCCGACATTTATGGATTGTGGGTCCCTCATTTAATTGAGCTTCAAAATGCTCTAATATTTAATATTTCAAATCTCATTTCCAACAATCCCCCACATGAATGTAAAATTGGCTTTACAATATGTAAAATATGTTATGAATATGCAGACACTAGTTCGAGTACATGAGAAAAGATATTTCATCAGGTTAAGTAGCCTAGTGGCTTTGAACTTGCCCTAGTAAAATCTATCGGATTTACTTGGCTAATCAGTAGACTTGATGTCTTTGAACTGTCAGCTTTTTCGTGTAAACCAAGACAATAGAATTCACAAAATATCTCTTCAGACATAGTTGGTTCTCACGTTTGTGTTCATTTTGTCCTTGAAACACCTCTTGGTTCCGTGAGTATATTAGAGAATTCAGCCTTCAAAATTCTCACAGAAGTGGCCCCCTTCTTACTTACGTAGGTGACTTCTATCAAGAGTATCCTGCAATACCCCACTTGAACATATTTCAAGATATAAAAATCATTAAAAGCGTATCTTATCCACGATTCTCGGCACGAGATGCCAAGACTTTGTCTCATAATAGGAATGGTTAGGAGTAAATATCTCCTCAGTGCTTTACTGAGTACTACATAGTTAGGTTTGCCCATTGAACCTAGATCTTGGGATCTCCAGTCAGCTAGGTTGGATTGCCACTATGACGACTCTTATTTAAACAGTAGGCTTTAATGTAAGACCCCAACTTATTATAAATAAAATTGAATTTTTCTTTATTCATTATTCTAAATTAATAAGGGTTAATTTGATATAATTCTTTGGTTATGGGTGAAATGTGCAAAGTTTACAAAATAAGCAAGTGGTTATAAAATATTCATTATCATTTCGGGGAATATTCGTTTGGTCGTGGAATATTTTTTTTTGTCGGGAATCTCCGCACAATCTACAAGTAGATCATTGGTGGGCCCCATAACTGAAAAGCGGTTGGATGAAGGAAAACGCACAAAGATTGAGTTTTATAAATAACGACGTAAATTATTACCAAATTAACTTTGTTGGGTTACGGTGGTGGTTAAAATACGAATGTCGCTGTGGTCGGTTAAAGAAGACACCAGATTGCAGTATTGTTGAATTATTGATCCTTACGTAAGAAGGCACTACTCAATAATTGTTACAAAGAATTATTTGTTCATTATTTTATTCAATAATTCTTTGCATTGATATTTATATTATTATTGTTTCAATAATTGTCATTACACAGTATTTTCCATTATCAAATCAATAATTCATAATATTTGAATAATATTATCAGATAACATTATTGGCAATGTCTAGAAAGTTACATCAAGGAGAGGTTTGGTCACCTAATTGGCGTGAGTAAGGAGAAATCCTTATTGAAAGCCCCTCTTTCAGGAGAACTACGGTTGTCGATCTTGTGATTACGTAATATTATTTTTAAAATAATTAATTATTGATTATTATGATAAAGAAAATATTTATTTTATGTGGATATAGATGGAGAAATTTTTTTTTAATGTGACAATTGTTGAAAATTAATATTTTATCTTTTTCTGATAAAATAATTCATTTAAATATATTATTTTAATAATATATTAACGGTGATATTTTTATAATGAATGTGGGATATATGAGTATATGAGGAGGAAGAGTATTTTTGTGGCATTAAATGTTTAACATATGTTTTGTGTGTCGGTGGACACAATTCTTGACCGAAAATTGATTATAGACTGTAAAATCGTCCGTTTATGGATTTCGGTCAATTTCTGTTTGGAATTTGGAAAAATTTTCTTCTGCAAAGTTGTAGAGAATGGAATTTCCCATGGAAAGTCGCGAGTTTCGAATTTTTCTGATAAAAGAGCTATTTTCTACGAATTATTGAAGTTTCGGAAGATAAAATAATTTTTATTAAATAATGGGTGGGACCCACTCTTGTTTGACAACATGTGGGCTGCTGGAAAATTATTTTCAAGAGTGGCATGCTGGTCTTTGATGGCTAGCATGCGTAGAAATTTGATTTTAATAATAATAATTTATTAATTTAGTCTCCTTTGGCGTTCTAACATTTTCCTATAAATAGAGGGCTAAGTTAGAATTGAAAATCACACCGTAAACTAAGTTTTCTCTCTCTCTCTCTAAATTATCGAAGCGTATTCTTGTGAGTATACTTTGAGTGTTGCTATACTGGTGCGGGTTTCACAAGACTATACCGAAATTCGATGTAATACGATTATTTTGAGGTAAAGGGTATTATTTTCTTCTTAAATGATATTTTTTTCTTCAATATCATTATGTCAAGTATTGGTGAACTTTTTTATCAAATTTGGAACTTGTTGTGTCGGGGTACTTATTCACGATATCTGACTATTCACGATATACGACATTATTCACTTAATACTAGCACTATTCACCGAAAAAATAAAAAAAAATTTTGTCCAAAATATCTATTCGGATACTAGCTTTGATTGTATCCATGTTTTGATCATTCTTGAATTTTACACCAATATGATTATTTTCAAGTATTTTTGGACATGGGTAAAACAAAGTACTAATCCTTAATCCTTAATCCTTGTCATTTTGTTTCACCGGATTCGTTTCTTTAAAAATGTTTTTCATCATCCTCATCCTAAATGGTGATATAAATGAATATCTTTATTCGTAGTGCAAAGATGAACGATTAATCGATGAATATCTTTGGCACAGTAGTGCAAAGATGAGCAGTGTTGAGATGAACATGATTAATTGGTGATACAAATGAATATCTTTGGCCTGTGTAGTAAAAGATGATTAAAGATGTATATTGATTGTTATTACGAGGATAAACTATTGATGATGGACTTTTAAACCTTAGAAGACGGTGAGAATTCTTTCTCTACGTGACTCTTCTAATGGATTGTCAATTTCCATTGCATTTGTTGATCTAAAACTTGTTGTCTATTGTATTCTATTAGATTTTTCCTGTTGAAGACTAACGATAATTTGTTGTATATTATCTTAGTCATAATATTCTTTATCGGGCTAGTTGAGCTCACCCTTTTCCTTTTTGTTCCATTTTTCTTCTCGGGAGGTGAGAACATAGCGAGGATCGAGTCGGGGTATGGAGTGATGGTTCTAGGAAGATGTTTTATTTATCCTCACTACTTACGTAAAATAGTGTATGAATAATTAATGAGGACTTATTTGGGTGTGTATATTGTCTAGAAGACAATATTTGTATTCAAACTCACAGTTGTATTGTCGTATTCTACACGACATCTGTATTGTCAAAGTTGTAGTTTGCTTTCTATACCATGTATTTTGGCGACTCAGAATGGGTGTTGTATACCTATTTTGGGGGCGTCACATTTAAACCCATTCCCTTCGATGATTTTTCCACTTGCTCTCTTGTTAAACCTTTTGTAAGCGGATCCACAATATTATCTTTTTACTTTACATAGTCAATTGAGATAATTCTATTTGAGAGCAATTGTCTAACAGTATTATGTCTTCGTCGTATATGGCGTGACTTTCATCATTATATAAATGACTCTGTGCTCTTCCAATCGCCGATTGGCTATCACAAATGTATACATATAAATGCATGTGTCTTGACCAATTTGGAATATCCTGTAAGACCCCAAATAATTAATAAATAAAATTTAATTTCCTCTATTTATTATTTTGAATAGTAAGGGTTGATGTGATTAATGTGGATAGTTATGGGTAAAATACGCAAATATTTCAAAATAAGCAAGTGGTTATAAAATATTCATTGTTGTTCGGAGAATATTCGTTTGGTCGTGGAATATTCAATTCGTCGGGAGAATATTAAATGACTGCAGCAAGTGACCATGTGTGGGCCCCATAACGGAAAGCGATTGGAGGAAGAAAACGACAAATATAAGTTGTTTTAAAATAACTACAGTAGTTGTTATTCTGGTTTACACTTTTGGAATACCGGTGTGATTAAAAACAAGAATGTCTGGCGTTGTTGACAAGAAGAGCTGCAGTATTGCACCAATTATTGACTCTTACGTACGTGAAGACACTACTCAATAATGGTTACAGTAATTACTGTTCAGTATTTTATTTTATTGGTTCAATAATTGTTGCGTTGATATTTTATATCGCTGTTGTTTCAATAATTGTCATTACACAGTATTTTTCATTATTGAAGCAATAATTCATATTATCTGAATAATATTATTAGATAAAATTATTGTCAATGTCTAGAAAGTTCTGCTCATGAGGAGAGGTTGGTCACCTAATTGCGGCCAAGAAGGAGAAATTCTTATTGGAAAGCCCTCTTTCCTGAAGGCGCTGCTGGTTGTCAATATTGTGATTCTGTAATATTATTTGTGAATAATTAATTATTGATTCATATGATGAGGAAAATATTGATTTTATGTGGATATAGATGGAGAAAATTTTTAATGTGACAATTGTTGAAAATTAATATTTTATCTTTTTTGATAAAATAATTCATTTAAATATATTATTATATTTTAATAATATAATAATTGTGATATTTTTACAATGAATGTGGGATATATGAGTATCTGAGGAGAAAGAATATTTTGTTGCAATAAATGTTTAAAACATGTTAAACATGCTCTGGTGGACCCCATTTATCGATTGAAATTTGATTATAGCCTCTAAAATCACCCGTTTGTGGATTTTGGTCAATTTCATTTGGAATTTAGAAAACTTTTATTCTGTAAAGTTGTAGAGAATTGAATTTCCTATAAAAACTCGCGAGATTGATTTTTCGACTAAAGGGCTATTTATTGTGAATTATTGAAGTTCAAGCTCAAATAATTGATTTTGGAAGTTTTAATTGTTTTAATAACAAAAACGTTTTTTTTTGTTTTTGTCATTATTGTGGGCAACATTGGTGGCTGAGTTCAGTTGCCAAAAGTGGGCGTAAGAATTTTGTTTATATATATTAATATTATATTAAATTTTTTCGCTTTTTGGTGTTTAAAGCATTTTCCTATAAATAGGGTGCTTAGGTTAGAATTGAAAATCACATTTAAATCAAGTTTTCTCTCTATATTATCGCGTATTCTTGTGAGTATTTTGAGTATACTTTGAGTATTGCTATACTGGTGCAAGTTCAAGTTATAGCTTTATATCCAAAGATTCCGGTGAAATCTTTGTCTTTCCAGAGGTAAGGATATTATTTTTTCGTAATGATATTATTTCTTCAATATCATTATCTTTGAAATATTGATCTCAAGTTTTTATCAAATTTGGAACTTTTAGTGACGGAGTTTATTATCCACGATACGGCAAGACTATTCACGATACTAAGATCTTATTCACGAATACTAAGACTATTCATCGAAAAATGAAAAATTTTCTTTTCGTCAAAATATCTATTCGGATACTAGCTTTGATTGTATCCATGTTTTGATCATTCTTGAATTTTACACCACTATGATTATTTTTGAGGTATTTTTGGACGTGGATAAAAACAAAGTACTTAATCCTTAATCCTTAATCCTTGTCATTTTGTTTCTTTGGATTCGTTTCTTTAAAAATATTTTTCATCATCCTCGGTCTTAAATGATGATATTATTGAATATCTTTATTCGTAGTGCAAAAGATGAATGATTTATGATGAATATCTTTGGCCTGTAGTGCAAAGATGAATGATTTTCGATGAATATCTTTGGCCCGTAGTGCAAAGATAAGCAGTGTTTAGATGAACATGACCATTTGGTGAATGTCCTTGGCTCAGTAGTGCAAAGATGAATATTTGATCCCGGATATATATTGATTGATGTTATGGGGATAAAAAAATAGGCGATGAACTTTAAAATTCATACATAGAAGATAGTAGTTTGCATTCTCTACTTAACTCTTCTAATGAATTATTATTTCATTGCGAATATTGATTTAAAACTTGTTGTCTATTGTATTCTATTATATTTTTTTCTGTTGAAGACTAACGATAATTTTGTTGTGTATTATCTTAGTCATAATATTCTTTACTAGGCTAGTCGAGTTCACCATTTTCCTTTTTGTTCCATTTTTCTTCTCGTGGAGGCGAGAATATAACTTGATTTAGCTGTGGGTATGGAATGAAGGTTCTAGGAGAGTTGTTTAGTATTTCTCACCATTGTTGTAAAATAATGTATCAATAATTATGATGAGGATTTATTTGTATGTGGATATTATACAGATGGCAATATATCGTATTTAAACTCAGCTTTTATTATTGTAATAATAAAGTTATAGTTGTTTCGCATAGTGTATTGACAACTCGGAATGGGTGATGTAGACCTATTTTGGGGTGTCACATATCCTCTAAGAAATTACGGAAGCTACTCGCGCTTTTCTCCACTTTGTCTAACGTAATGAATTCGATTCCATTGTAGACTCTAGCAATACACGCTTTGTTTGAGGATTTCCAAGATCTTGTTGCACCTCCAATGGTAAAGACATATCCACTTGTGGATTTTAGTCTTTATTGTCGGATATCCAATTAGCATCACCGTATCCTTCCAATCTTCTTTGGATATCTTGTATAGTGCAGTCCATATTTTTGAGTATGTTTTAAATATCCTAAAACTCTCAAAATTGATTTCCAGTGATTTTTACCTGGATTACTCGTATACCTACTTAGCTTACTTACTGAATAAGATATATCTGGTTTAGTACAGTTCATGACATACATTAAACTGCCTATTATACGAGAATATTCTAGTTGAGATATGCTATCACCTTCATTTTTAACTAAATGAAGATTTATATCAACTGGGGTCTTATTTAGAATTATATTATACTTGTTAAATTTTTCAAGTATTTTTTCAATGTAATGAGATTGAGATAATATAATTCCATCAGATGTTCTAGAAATCTTGATTCCTAATATTATATCAGCAACCCCCAAGTCTTTCATGTCAAACCTATTTCCTATTTGACAACATACGTTTGGTAGAGTTGATAACTTCATTGTTGCTGTGACGCCCCCAAAATAGGTATACATCACCTATTCTGAGTCGCCAAATACATGGTACGTAATATAAATACAATCTTAATTATACAACAAGAGAGCTATGAGTTTAAATACAAATCATCGCCTTCAGACAATATCCACTCTCGTAATAAGTCCTCATTACATTTATTGTCACACTATTTAGAGTAATAGTGAGGACTACTAGCTAATACTATCATTCGGACCATCACTCCGGTTCCCAGACTCGTCTCCGACTATGTTCTCATTTTCCTAATGCGAGCAGTGAAAGAAAGGGTGAGCTCAACTAGCCCAAAGAAGAAATATTATGACTAAGATAATGCGTAATAAATTATCATTAGTCTTCAACAATGTTAAACCGATAATATTCAATAGACATCAAGTTTAACTGCAATGAATAAGCAATCCATTAAAAGAGTCAAGTAGAGAATAGAATATACTATCTTTTACGATTTAAAAATTATTCATCACTTTTATTCTTTGGGACTCGATTTTAATAAATAATCCACATCATCGAATCACCCCCCGCACTACTACGGCCGAGGATATTCTTTAGTATCACGACCACAAATTATCCATGCACTACGGGCCAAGGATATTCAGTATTTTCAATTACTGGCCATGATTATACCGAATAATCCTTGGTCATAATCATACCAAGTCCATCTATGCACTACGGCCAAAGATGACTTTTACCACATCATTTGTAACATTACGGTCATGATCATGCCAAATAATTCCTGGTCATAATCATACCAAGTTCATCTATGCACTACAGGCCACAGATGACTTTCAACATAATATATACATGAGGATGATGACAATGATATAAGTATTAATCAAACGAAAACAAGGATAAATATTAAAGACTTTAAATTTATCCAAATATTATCCACCACTCATAATCTAATATTATTAATATCATAATAATACTTTAATAACTTCTTAAACTTATAAACAATTTATTTCAATTGTTTACACTTTACCAAATAATGCATTTAATCATTCAAAAATGTCATACTCATAAGATTTCATCACCAATGATCAATTTCCTCATCAAAAATATGCATATACCTTATATAGGATTTCCAAGCCATAAAATCCTATTTTCCAACTTTGTTACTTCACATAACATATTTAACTCATTTACTCATAACTAGGTCATTTTCATGAAAATACCAAATCGGCCCAAAAATATTTCTTTTCCGAATTTAGCAGATTATAGTTCCATAATGAACATACATTTTTCTCGAAATTTTAAAATTCATTTGCTATTTTCAAAAATCAATTTCTAATTAATTCCTTAAGAAATTAGCTACCTCAAGTTTAACTCCAAAAATTCCCAAATCTTGGCAGGATCTTACACATGTTAACATGAGCTTCCAGTTCAAATTTCATGGTCATCTGAGTTATAAAACTCCGGTTATAATAGTTTTTCATTTTAAAACCTAAATATTGAAATAGTCATAACTTACTCATTTTAAGTCGGAATGAGTTCATTTTTGGATAGGAGGTTCTTTATACCATATACTGCTATGTCCCAAAAGACCAGAATTTTTCTCATAATTTAAGTAGACGAAAATGCCCTTTTAAAAATCTGGACAGTAACTTTTTCAAAATTTGCAGCTTTTACCTCCTTTACTAAAATCAGTCCACACAAAAATATACAATACCTTTTCCAATGATTCCACTTGGATAAGTTATAAGACTCATAGATCTAACTCTAGGACTTGACCACACTCAAAAATTCAGAATATAATAGGAGATATGGTCAATTAAATTTCATGTTACGTTTTTACCAAAATTAGATTTTTCAACCCTTTGTGATTTCTAAGAAACTTTCATGTTTTCACAAAATAACCAACATAACTCATCATAACACTTACTAATACTTCATATACCCATGATTTTTATCAGTCCAATACTTTTATTATGACTCTCATCATAATCAACGTAAACAGATCATTTTCACATTTTAATAAGGAATTAATATAAAGGATCTTTCACCATGTATGTGGTAACCCACATAGACAGGTTATTCTAACAGAATAATAAAGAATAGAATAATAGAAGGATTTACCATGCATGCGATAGAGACCGCACAGACAGGTTATTCTCAACAGAATAATAAATAACGGAACCAAGTCAGGTGAAATTCACACCGACAGGATGTTCCAACAGAATAATAAGTAATAGAATAACAACAGAAATCACCATGCATGCGGTATTTCGCATAGACAGGTTATTCCAACAAAATGATAAGAAATGGAATAACAGGAGTTCTCTTCATGAATACAAAAGAATAATATCCCTTACCGTAAAAGAAACTGAATATAGGAAAAGAAAGTTAGCAGACTTCTCTTCTTCTTTCTCTCTATAATTTTCTCTTTCTAGAGTGTCAGTGAATTCGTAAGAAATAATAAAGGAATGAGCTTCTATTTATAGGAGAATAGAGAAACACTGTGCAAGAAAAATAATGGATGCAATAGATGTGCAACTCACGGATGAAAATTTTTGTAACCTACAGATGCAAATTGTCAATCATCCAACCAATCAGAATAAGACAAAAATATAACATATATATTTATATATATATACCACACATGTTTGTTTGAATTAATTGCTCCCACCAGACAAGCTCTTCCAATTCATGGACTTTTGATTCACCAAAGAACAAGATATCATATATATATATATACATTTATGTAATATACATACCCCACATTAATATATATATATATATATATATATATATATATATATATATATATATATATATATATATTACTCCACCATTCCCACATTCCACCCAATTTACGGTGGAGTTCCTCCCACCAAAAGAATCATTTCCTTCCCCACTAAAATAATTCTTTCATTTCCCACCACTATATATATATATATATATATATATATATATATATATATATATATATATATATATATATATATATATATAAACCTAATGATTATTTTGAAAATTGGGTAAATGGGGGTCCATAAAATACGCCAAAATTTACAACATTTACTATAACAATAATTGAACAAAAGCGAGTGACTTCTCACGTAAGAATCAATAATCAATACCAGGTGCTACAATGCAACCCAGCGTACATTGTACTTTTACTACCGAGTAGTTCAACAAAAGATAATCTCAGTAAAACTTCTCGATTAGTTATTTTCAATAAAAATATTTTTGTCATTTTTCAATCCGACAATAATTCCGTTGTGGGGTCCACCAATGATTACTGTGGTTATATTGAATATTCTCTCGCTAAAATGAATATTCCCCACCAATCGAATATAATACAGCAACTTGCATACTTTGCAAAATTTATAAATACTACCCACAACTATAACATTATATCAAATCCACACTATAATATTCAAAAAAAAAAAAATATTTCGAGAAATTTAAATCTTTATTCATAAAATCTGGGGTCTCACAGTTGCTACCCATGATTAACATATCATCCACATAAAGACAAACAATGACATATTCCTTTTGAGTGCTTTTGACATAAACATATTTGTCACACTCATTAATTTTAAATCCATTTGATAACATAACATTATCAAATTTCTCATGTCATTGTTTAGGTGCTTGTTTTAATCCATACAAGGATTTAACAAGTTTACATACTTTCCTCTCTTATCCAGGAGCAAAGAAACCTTCAGGTTGTTCCGTATATATTTTTTCATCTAATTCACCATTTAAGAATGCAGTCTTGACATCCATTTGATGTATTGTTATTAACATCCGAATAGATGTAATTCTTGTAACAAGTGAATAAGTGTCGAAATAATCCAATCCTTCCTTTTGTCTATAACCTTTAACAACAAGCCTTGCTTTGTATTTATCAATTGAGCCATCAGCTTTCATCTTTTTTTTAAAGATCCATTTATACCCTAAGGGTTATGAACTAGGTGGAAGGTCCACCAATTCTCATGTATGATTTTGCATAATGAACTCAATTTCGCTATTTATTGCTTCTTTCCAATGAAAAGCATCTGGAGAGGATGCTGCTTCCTTGTACATTTGAGGATCGTTTTCTAACAAGAATGTTAGAAAATTCGAACCAAAAGACTTTGAAGTCCTTGCCCTTTTGCTACGTCTAGGTTCATCCTCTACAGACTCTTTGTCTATATTTTCTGGATTATTACTAGTAGCATCCAAAGGTCTTTTGTTTGAACTTGAATCTTTATTTTCATTATATGGAAAAATATTCTCAAATAATGATGCATCTCTTGATTCAATAAATGTATTAACATGAATATCATTAATTTCAGATTTATGAACAAGAAAACGATAAACACTGCTGTTATTTGCATAACCAATGAATACAACGAATAATTATTTTGGTCCTATCTTAACCTTTTTTAGGTTTAGGAACCATCACTTTTGCTAGACACCCCCACACTCTTTAGTATTTATAGCAAGGTCTATGACCTTTCCATAACTCATAAGGTGTTTTGTGAGTTTTCTTATGAGGCACTTTGTTAAGAATATAATTGGCAGAAAGCAAAGCTTCCCCCCATAAATTCTGGGGGGTGCTCAGAACTGCTTAACATAACATTCAACATTTCTTTCAATGTTTGGTTCAAGCGTTCAACAATCTGAATTAGATTATTGCGGTGAATAAGGAGCGGTAGTTTGGTGAATAATGCTATGAGTAGAGCAAATCTCTTCAAATGGTGATTCATATTCACCACCTCTATCGCTTCTTATTGCTTTAATCTTTTTGCTAAGTTGATTTTCAACTTCATTTTTATAAAGTTGAAACATTTCTACAGCCTCATCTTTGCTTCTTAGCAAATATACATAACAATATCTTGTACAATCATCAATAAAGGTTATGAAATATTTTTTTCAACCTCTAGTTTGCACAAACTTTAAGTCATATATATCGGTGTGAATTAAATATAGAGGTTCAGTTTTCCTTTCAACAGAATGAAAGGGTAATCTTGTCATTTTTGATTCCACAAAAATTTCACATTTATGTTTTTGATTAATATCAAATTTAGGCAAGAATTCTAAATTAATTAATCTACGCAAAGTATTATAATTAACATGTCCTAATCTAGCATGTCATATATTTGAAGATTCTAACAAGTAAGCAGAAGAATTAATTTTATTATTATTAATAGACTTTGGTACAACAGTCATAACATTCATCTTAAAGAGCCCATCATTCATGTAGCCCTTTCCTACAAACATATCATTCTTAGTAAGTACAAACTTATCAGACACAAACACCAACTTGAAGCCATTCTTGCTAAGTAGTGACCCAGAAACTAGATTTTTGCGGATATCTGGCACATGAAGCACTTCATTCAAAGTCAGTTCTTTGCGGATGTCATTTTCAAAGATAATCTTTCCACGTCCTTTCAACCTTTGAACTTGAGGAGTTTTCCATGAAGAGTTGATCATCATTTTCTCTTTGGTTTGTAACTAGAAAACATCCATTTGTTGGAACAAATGTGGTAGAGTACCCAGTGTCCACGCGTACCATTCTTTGGGGTTTCCTACCAAATTACATTCGAGATCAATTGCAGAAAGATTAATGTCTAAGACATTTTCAGAAAGCTTTTCCAGTTCTGTCACATTTGCTTGAGGCTTTTGTTCTTTCTTGAACTTCTTTGGCTTTCGACATTCATTTGATTTATGTCTTGGAATGCCACAGTTGAAGCATTTGCCTTTGAATTTCTTCTTGGCCTTAAAAGCTTCTTTGCCTTAACGCTTCCTTTTGTTGTTGTTTGGCCTTTGTTCTACAACATTTGCCTTTGCTTTAATGAAATTTTTTCCACTCTTCTACTCAGACCCTCGATTGTCCTCTTCAATCCTAAGTCGCACAATCAGTTCTTCAAGATTCATCTCTTTGCGTTTATGTTTCAGATAATTCTTGAAGTCTTTCCATGATGGTGGAAGCTTCTCAATCATTGCTGCAACTTGGAATGAATCACTTAATGACATTCCTTCATAATGAATGTCATGTAGAATTACTTGTAATTCTTGAACCTGAGTGATAACTGCTTTAGAATCTATCATTTTATAATCAAGAAATCTACCGACTATGAATTTTTTCATGCCAGCATCTTCAGTTTTATATTTTTTGTCTAAAGATTCCCAAAGTTCCTTTACATTTTGAATTGTACAATACACATTATACAATGTATTGTCTAATCCATTCATAACATAATTTCTACAAAGGAAATCTGCATGTTTCCATGCATCAACTGCAACCACCTTTTCCTTGTCAGTTTCTCCTTCAACAAGAGTAGGACAATCCTCTTGTAGAAACCTTGCCAAGTTCAGTGTTGTGAGATAGAAGAGCATCTTTTGTTGCCAACGCTTGAAATCCGTTTCATTGAACCTTTCAGGCTTTTCTCCATGAGACATACTCACGGTAGGAATGGTACTAGTAGATGCCATTTCTGTTATACAATAAGATAATTATTAATAAACAGAAACAAATTTCTGTTGTACAATAATTTTAACAGTATTAAAAAAAAAAAATTGTTTGTAGAATTCAAACAACAATTTTTGTTTATAAAATTCAAACACCAAATTTAATTTACAGAATTTTTATTTACAAATTTTGTTTACAATTTTAATTTACAAATTTCTGTTGTAGAAAATTTATTTATAATATGCAATATTAATATATTAATATTGATATGAGATGTTTTATACCAACTGCATAACAAAACATGCAATACCGAAGATAAAACGGACAAAAAACATATAATATACCAACTGCACTCATATAACAGAATTACCAACTGCACTCATATAATAACAAAAACCTTTGTACCGTTAATATAATATATTACTCATATAACTGCACTCATATATTGATATAATATATCTTGTGCAATCATTATATATTTATTACCGATATATAAATATAATAAAAGTACGAATATAATATATTATATTAACCGAAGAAGTAATATGAACAAAAACCTTTGTTTTATATTAGTGAATGCAATGACAGAATATTATGACTTACTTTGTATATTACTATATAATATACTTAATATTATACATAGTACTGTAACATAATGAATAATCTATACTGATGACAATAGACACTCTTTCTAACATATCATAGACAATACTCATGACTATAATCATAACAAAATAAACAATGCATGAATAGATAGAATAGACAATGCATGGATAGTCATTACTGATTACAGAATTTATTGGATTTATATTGTGTGTTATACAAGTACACATCAATTATCAAAACAGAATATGAATGAATTTCTGCAATTAACGAATACGTATTAACATGCAATTAACATGCAAACAGAATATGTATTAACATGCAATTAAATTCTAGAATTCCGTTGGTACTGGAAATTTGTTTTATCAACGAATTTCTGTTCAAATAAATTATATAAATTAAATACTACTATATTTATAGAATGATAAATTTACTTTAAGATTGTTATCTGTAATATATAGTATTATTTAATATATATATATATATATATATATATATATGATAAAACAGAATATGATTTTATATAAATATAACACAGAAAACATTAATAAATAAATTCGAGTCCTTTGAATTCACAAAGTCTCCTTAAAGCAAATTTATTCCCTCACAGGTGCTAAGGATTAATTGAATAATTGTTTCCCAAGATAAAACGGATTTCCAGTTCTTAATTTGAAGCACTTCAAAATTAAGAACACTACGAACACAACTTTATGTTATGTACCGAACTTTTCAATAATGATGCATGTAAATAGAAATTATTTCTATATTAATGATGCATGTAAATACAACTTACAGTAACGACACTGGAAAGAAATGAAGAACAATGCAAAACGGGAACACTGCACACTAAACTTATGCAGAAACCAGGGATACCACCTTGTGTATTTATAGAATATTTCCGCGCAGTTTATGACCGTTAGCGTTCAACCGTTGTTAAAACGACGTAGTATTGATATATAACTTAAAACAAAATCTGATAATTAATTAAATAAATTTTATCCAAAAAGTTATATATATCACATGATTCACCGAACCGAGCAAGCCGGCCAGGACGACGGCGGCGACACAAGACGCGTGTGGGTTTGAACCATGTCTTGGCTAGGTCCTCTCCCTTCCACAAAAGTGGGGTGCCCCTAGGGGCCCTTCTCATTGAGCAAAGATCCCATATATATGTTCTTCATTTTTCCCTCACACATTCTATGTAGGACTATGCAATTTTCAACATATCAAGTAGATGACTTTGGAGTCAATTTTCTCATTCAATTCCTAATGGATTTGAACAAATAAGTATACCACGTTATACTCCTCGCGAAGGAGAATGCATTGGTGCATTGACCCGACATTTATGGATTGTGGGTCCCTCATTTAATTGAGCTTCAAGATGCTCTAATATTTAATATTTCAAATCTCATTTCCAACAAAAACTTGATTTATTCAGAATTGTATAACCATCCAGTAAAGACAAAGGAGAGCATATCACATGAGTCACCTACTCTATTGCCAGATTAGGGAAATTATCCAAAAATTTTAAAACAAGTCATTGAAACCAAACACCAAATCTTTATGGGGAATAGACCAACAGCCAGTAGAATTGGAGAGCAGATCCTCTATCAATAATTTTCCTGTCCCCTTGTATCCCTCCATTTAAATTTTGACACCTAGTATCTTACTTAACACTAATTAATTCTAAAATTATATAATAGGACATGTGTCAAAATTTAAGTGGGGGAACACAATGAGAACAGAGAATTTGGGGAAAGAGAATCTGCTCTCGTAGAATTGTGACTGCTCTCTCTTCACATTTGACATGTTTCAGATAATTATCTTTCATAATCAAACCCTGTTGGAATTTGAGCCTAAATTAATGTGGGTGTCATTAATTATTTTTAATAATTTCATATATTAATATGTTCTACTCGATGAATAGATTAAATTAAGAATTTGGAAGCTCAAATCCATAGAGTAATGAATGAGATATTAACTCCCAAATATCATACCTGGAAAATACTCTCTCCGTTTCTTAATATAGGTCGTTTTAAAATTGTGCACAAATATTAAGGAAATGATTGTATAGCATTAACTATAATATCAATTGTCTATATTGCCCTTGTATTGGAAGAAGAGATTGTTATTTATTGGACAGAAAATAGTGAGAGAACTAAAGTTACATTTAATACTTGGGGTAATATTGGAAACTAAGTTCTCAAACGACTTATATTAAGGAACAAAAATATTTTTCTAAAACAACTTATATTAAGGAACGGATGTAGTAATAAATACATGTGGGAAAAACCAAGTCTCACATAGGTTAGGAATTAAAATTTTAATATATTTATATACAAGGAAAGTGCTCTTGGGTTTGGGCCCCAAGTGGCATCCCACTTTTGTGGAAGGGAGAGGACCTAGCCAATGCTAGGTTTGAACCCACATGCGCGCCGCCGTTCGGCCTGGCTCTGGCACGTGGGTCGTGTATATAATTTTTTAGACAAAATTTATTTTTATTTTATTTTATTTAATTCTATTATCAAAACTGTGTCGTTTTGAGAAGTTGTATTTATTAAAACTGTGTTGTTTTGAGAAGCGATATCTGCTGAAAGGATATAAATTTGAACGGACGGCCCAAAATTACGTCATTTTTGTTACGCCTTTTCTTCTGAGCCTAAAACTACGTAGTTTTGATTCTGCTAATACTTAAACTACATCGTTTTATAAATCTGAATAATTGTGCCTATTCTGTAAATAATCAAAACTACGTCGTTTTGACCAAAATATACTAAATATACCTTTTCATAAGCACCCCATGCCTTTTCAGAGGTGAAATACACTTCCAAAGGGTCACCAACCCCTCCTATAAATAGATAGGAGGGGGCAACCTTCATTTTCATTCCATTTACAAGTAACTAAGCATTTATTAGCCATTTAGTATTCTATTTTCTCATCAGTTTCATAGTTCTAAAAGAGGGAGTTAGAGCATTATTGTTTTGGTTCATTGAGTATACCTTTTTTAGTGCTGCTAAGGTATACGGAGTCATTGTATCTTGGGAGACAAGTGCTATCAACTCTGAACACCATACGGAGGGCATAATTGTCTTAAAGACATAGTACCAAGTACTAGCCTTGACAAATTATTTTCTACAAGATAAGTTTATATAAATATATATATAATTTCCTTTAAGGTTCTTAACAAACCCTTCATTTGAAAGGTAACTAAAATAAGGTCATTGATACTACTTGAATAATAATTAAATGTTCAGAGCAATAAGTGTCCGTTGAAAATTCGAAATGTCATTATAACAAGTTTAAAAATATAGCTAAATGTATATTTGTTTTATCAACATAAATATAGTTCTAGTATTATCTACACCATAAAATAAGGCTTTTAAAATGTCAGTTTTCTTCTCCTTACTAACATCTATATAACAAAATATAACTTATTTTAAATTTTTCGCTCACCCTAATAAATCATCTTGGCCCTCCAAAGTTTGTGATAAATTCCACCGTCCATGTAGTGCCGGAGGCACAGGACACAACTAGTAGTCAATATATATTAGTTGGAAGTGGTTAACATGAAGTTTATTTTTGGGTAAGTTGGTCAATAATTGATCAACTTACCAAAAAATAAATTTCATACTAACCGGATCCATATTAGGGGGTGTATTCAATTAAGACTTTTAAAGACTTTTTTTAAGTGACATACTTTTGTAGAATTTGTAGAATTTTAATGACTTTCAAAGACTTTAAAGACTTTTTTAAAATGACTTTTATAGACTCTATGAAATAAGTAATAGACTTTTATAAATTTTTTATCAAGACTGTGATAGACTTTTGTATACTTTTAATATATCTTGCAACTTATATTAATTGTTAATTAGCCCATGTGTACAACATCTCTCTCTTTTTTTATGAACTAGAATAAATCTCATTATATTATTGTGGCATGAGATTTTATATATGTTGAAAGCGTTTATATTATTCTACTCATTTCATAATATATTTGGATACTCGAATACCAATAAAACTTTATAAACTATGCATTTAATATAAAAATTAAGCTCACTTTTCATTGAAAATATATATACTTTTATGCATATCATGCACGCTTTTATTTGGAATTATTATTTTCATTCCTATTCTACAAAAGTTGTCATCAATACTTATTTACGTAATTAACAATTAAAAATTAATATAAACATTTGCAATATATATCGATTTCCATTCAAAAATTTGAATATTACCTCGCCTTAGTATCAAAATTTGCAAATAAAAATAATATATACTTGTTTCAAGTATATTTTAAAATATAAGTTAGTTATTTTCAAATAAAAAATATTTTTTATTTATATTCTTTTAATAAATTTTTAGTTTAGTAATGTAACATATAATAAAATGATGATAAAAAGCTTGAAGAACTTATATATTTTATCCAACTATATATCACTATAAAGTACGTATTCTATATAAATTACTTTTCCTCTCTCACTTTTTTTTTTCTTCATTTAACTCGATTAAGTTAATTTATTTAAATTATAAAATTATAAAATATTGTGTATTTATTTTTATTTTTGAAATAATGTGTGTTTATTATTAAATAATAAATAAATTCAAAATTTAAAATTTTGAATTTTAGATCGTTGACTACAAAAATAAAATAAATATTTTATTTTTGTGGTACAATGTAAGTATTAATTATTCTAGATTATAAAGTAATTAGAAATATTGGATTCATGTGAAGTAATTAGAAATATTGGATTCATGTGAATTGTATTTTAAATTTATTTAGCTTATTAAGATGATATGAAGTCTTTAGAAATCTTTAGAGATGAGGTAGGACTTTGGATATGGGTTGATAGTTATAATTCTTCTAAAGTCTCATCAAACTCTACCATTTAATAGAAATCAAAAGTCTCATTTTTTGAATACCAAAATACTTTTATGTACTTTTTGTAAAAATCTTAATTCAATACCACCTAACTTTTAAAGACATTAAAAAAGTTGTAATTGAATACCACTAAACTTTTATAAACTCATTAAATGTCTTAATTGAATACAACCAAACTTTTAAAATCTTTAAAAGTCTTTAAAAATCTTAATTGAATACACCCCCTTAGTTTACTAAAGTATTCAAAACAATCTCAGGGAATAAAAAATTAGGACATGTCTTATCAAATATAAGGCAGATATACATTAATTCGTAGATGTACTATTCCAAGAGGACAAGATTATGAGGCATAACTCCTATAGTCAGTTAATGACTGTCAGCCACATCCACCAAGCTGTATTACAATACTCTCTCATGGAGATTATGGGGTTGGACTAGTACTCTCTTGGGCTTCAAAAATTGTTCCACAAACAAGAGGCTTTGCGCCTGGAATTCTGAGACAACTCAAGCTACCTCCAGGAATTCCAGAGCACTCTGGTTGAGGCCTCTGCATCTCCCTTCCTGGTATGCAATTTGAAGTGAAATCAAAACCCACATTCCTATAGAACAACTTGCTACATTCTTGGCTGAACCCAGATAAGAAATTGTAAGCAACTGTCAAATTCACTAGGCTTTTCAATGAACAAACCAATTCTGGCAAAACCCCAGATATCTTGTTGTGTCCCAGATTGAGAACCTCAATCTCATCCAAACAAGATATTGAGTCTGGCAAATGACCCATCAATGAATTGAAACTCACATCAAACACTTCCATTTCTGACCACAAGCCAACTCCCTCAGGAATACAGCCTGTTAGCTGATTATTCAAAAATAAAACCTCCTTTAATTTTGGACTCATGTACCCAAGACTAAATGGAATTTCACCAGTAAGCTTGTTGTTAGCTAAATTTATAACAGAAGCAGGGGAATTCCCAAGATTTTGAGGAATTTCACCATCAAACTGATTATTATTGAGAAAAATTGCATCAAGTCTTTTGTTGAAGACATCTTCAGGAATGGGTCCTTGAAAATTGTTGAATCTGAGGTCTAAATAGAGGAGATTTGGGATGAGCAGAGTTGGAGTTGGAAATGGGCCAGAAAAATGGTTGTTGCTGAGGTCTAATTCATTGAGTGATATGAGGTCTCTAAAAGTGTCGGGAACTGTGCCTGTGAATCTATTGCTGTTGAGGTGAAGGAGAGACATATCTGTGAGGAGAGAGAGTTCTTTGACAAGTGTGCCTTGGAGATTGGCATGGTTGAGATCTATACCTGCAACAACTGAAATTGTTGAGCCACCCATTTCATTTTGAAGATCTGCACAAAAAACCCCTTTATAAGCACACACATTTGACCCAACCCAAGTGCTCAAAATCCCCAATGGGTCATCTTTAATTGCAGCTTTCCATGCTTGAAGAGCAGTGTAAGCATTGCTGAGCCTTGAGGCAGAAGAAGAACCAGATGGGGTTGGGCTGTTAATTCCCCCACCCCCACCAACCCAAACACCACCACCTCCTCCTCCACCACCACCCCCACCACCATTTACACCACCACCAATGCCAATACCAAGGCCAACACCACCACCAACACTAAATGCAGCTTCTGTGGCAATCATTTGGAGGAGAAAAACAAGAAGCAAGTCTTTTTTCTCCATTTCAATGCAGAAATGGGAGATGATGGCTTATTTGATTCGATGGGGTTTCTTGTAAGGTTGTGCCTGCAAATAAGGTTGCAGCATTGATGAGGGAGCAGATGGTGTGGGTCTTGATGAAATTTACTATCTTTATAAATAATTCCTTCAATTACTTATTTTCTGTATATTAATTGAGCCTTACTCTCTTTTCTTGGCTGTAATTTAGGCTCTACTTTAGTTATTATATTGCATTACTACAATACAATAGCCTTCTTTTGTACACATATTGACTTGTCATTATCCAAAAAATAAGTCTAAATAAAATTACTTAAAAATATTTGATTTTGCAATCATATTCAAAGACTAGCTGTGTCCCGTGCCTCCGACACTATATGAACGGTGGGATTTATCCCAAATTTTGGACGGCCTGATTTAATTAAGGTGAGCGAGAAATTCAAAATCAGTTATATTTTGTTAGATAGATTAAAATACTAATTAGAAAGCAAACTGAATTAGTAAAAAATCGATTGTGTGCAATGATCAGGCCCATTAACAAGGAGATTCCACACCCCCATGGATTACTCAAAAGGACCCAACCCATTTGGGAACCTCCAAATTTCCTTAATTTTGGTCATTTCTCAGTTATTTTTATGTAGGTCTGAGAAAGATTAGCACTTCAAAGAAAATTGCCAAAAAAATAGTCCAAAATTGAACTAACTAACTAACTGTTTGAGAAATTCTTTATTATTATTATAATTTATTTTGGTCTGATGGGAAAATTATGTTGCATTGTGTTGAATTTATCTTCATGTAAGAATAATTGCAGAAGGGGGTCTCATGTGGGTGGCACTACCAGTTTTTGAGCACTGGTGGTTAAGTAACATGCATCCCTCTGTTTTCCATCAACATGATTTCAATAAAGCAAACGCGTGCAAAACTAAATCTTTTGTTGGTGGGTAGCTACTATCTTTCACACTTAATTTTTAATGGATGCAGCTATCTTTGTTGCAGCCAGGCATGATTAGGAAGTTTTATATAGAGACCTTCATAAAATCACTCCAGATGATGAGGCTTGAACACATAGTATTTTTATCTTATGCTCTAGTCTACCATTTCAACTGATCCCCACACTATGCGCAACTAAGTCAACCAACCACTCAAGTTTAGTACCACAAGTTTACTCTTTGCGTGTCATTTGTAGGATATATTATATATGCATCTCGTATAATTGACGACTCATTATACACTTGAAAAATATGATATATATATATCTGTTTTTTTTGTCTTCTTCTCGTAGAAGAATTTGTGATTCTAAACTCGGGTTTGCGGTGGTGGAGGAACTGGATCGAAAAAAAGAGAAATTCTAGCCAATTGAATGGATCTTCTGATCAATCTAGAGAGTTGGAAGAGTTGGACATGCATATACCTGTTACTGGTGTATGTGCATTGTGTTAGGTTAGGTTTGAGTTTGATCCATGAACAAGCCATATTATAAATACTTTCTTGCTATCATCCATTAAGTTTTCTGATCATTGAATGGAATGCCGCATTACTTTGGTCGGCCTTAATGTTTTTGTCACACTATTTATTTTCCTTTTTTTTTTACCCATATTTGCTCCAATGGTTAGAAAAAACTTGAAGAGGATGGGACAGTATTAAATGGGACTGAAAAATCAGCAAGCTCAATTAAATGGGTGCAGGCCGAACATGCCACCTTTTAAATTGAGAATTCCTCTATTAATAATCCTCCCCTCCCCTCCCCGTGCCAGAAGGATCCGGTCATGAAATAACTTCACAGTAAATTGGTCAATTAATAATACAGTAGTATTGACACGCAGACTGCGTGTCGACACTGTATATAACTTCGCGATAAGTTGGTCAATTAATTAATACAGTGCCAACACGCAGAGAGATATGACCTCTTGTGACTTGTCTGCGTGTCGATACTGTATTGGTCAATTGACCAAAATTAACTTCATGCGAACCACTCCCATAATAGAAAAGCCAAATTCAGTATTTCGAGTTTCATTTGTAAAATTTATAAATTAATTTATTATACTATAAGAATATTATATTATTTTACACTATTATAAATAAAAAATATGATTTTTTTTGTTTAAAAAAAATAGAAAGAAAATGAAGCTATTTTTTATCGAATAGAATAACTTAATTTTTGTGTTAAGGTGCGTATGACACATTTAAGTTAACACTTATCATAATAAAGAAGCTAAGAATAAATTTTAATCATTAAAGTTTAATGTAGAGAAAAAGAAAATGATTGAAAAAAAATTATAAAATATATCTACGTGTCACATGCATATACCTTATATATTCAAAAAAGCATGACACCCCCACCCAGTAGACTAAATTACGGGCACGTGGCCCGCAAATATCTTCTCCAGAATGACATTCTTACCCACGGTGTATTACCGTATTTACTATATATTACATTTTTGGTATATGTTTAGACTGACAAGAATGGCCAGTGGCCATTAATGAATTTGACCCGCTTATCACAGACTGGGTTTTGGGCCGTGATTTCTTAGTCCATAAAATCTGGGCCGTTTTTGGCCTGGCCATGAAAGGTTCGGCCATGGTGGCCTATTTTTTTTTTTTAACAAAACGTTCTTATTGTGGGTTATAAGGCCAACAAAGTTCAAACCAACCGAAATTCTAACAACTATTTATTTTAATGCAATCTTCAATATAAAAATATATTTTTAATTATTATAGTTGTAGTAAATAATCATTGTAGTTTGAAATTTCTTAATTGATGTGGCTGTTAATAATGAGATATTGGGTAATGCCTAAAATCATGTTATGCAAATCTTCTGAAAATCAATTTAAATATTCAAATTGCTAAAATCTTGGCATCTCCAAGTTCCAACCGTGTAAATCTTGGAAATTAATTAGATATCTCTTGGAACAATATTTGTGGAGTCATGAATGCATTTTTAAAAGTTAAATAAATTATATTAATTTTAAAGTATAATTTTTAAAATTAAATTTGATTATATACTTTGAAAGTAATTTATAATACTATTAAAATTTTAATTGATTGAGGTATGTAGTTAATGTAGGTAATTAGAATTATTGTTTATTATAAATTATTTTATTATTTTTAATATTTATTATTATTACTATTTTTGGTGTGTAGAAAATTTTACAAAAAAAAAATAAGCGGAAAAGTTTAATGGTAGGTTACTTACCAACCCTGCCATGAAGCCTAACATTTTGACCCACAAAACCCCGGCCTTTTTTTCTGACTGCCTGCCTACCAGCAGTTTTACTTTTGATCCCAACCGCCCATTTGTCACCTTTATATATGTTTAACAATTTCAATTTTTATATTTTTTAGGGTTAAACTACAAAAGGATCCCTCAAAGTTTTACAAAATTTTACTTTTAGTCTCATAGTATTAATTTTTTCAATTGTGTTTCTTCAAGTTTAATTTTTTTACAAAATTGTTCCCTTCTAAAATATTTTTGAAATTATTGAACAAAACTCACGTTCGTTTGATATTGTTAAATACACAGTTGAACTATTCCAAACGTATGAATATAACAATATATAAATTATATGAAACATATTTACCAATGAATTCGAACATGTATATGAATGATTCCGACTTATAATTTTACTAATATGTTAAAAGGAATATTATGTAAAAAAAATTTAAACTTTAAGGAACACAATTAAAAAAGTTGGTCACCAAAAGTAAAACTAATTTTACCTACCATATTCACCAAAACAAGATGGTTATTTTCCTAAGTTGGTCAGATAAGTTATTTTATGTACTTAAAAGTAAAGTTTTAACATTCTTTTTTGGCAATAAATAAGATGCCCATGATCTGAGTATAGGGTCTCTCATTTTTCGTGATATTATATATGGGCTATATGTATATATATATATATAGGTGTGTATTATATAGTAAGGCTATGGCGATAGATTTTTTGGACTATAACGACGGTAAATTGTCGTTATAGTTCAGAATAGCTATGACAATGGGTGAAACCATCGCTATAACTCAAAAAATTATCGTCATAACATACTGTATAATACACAATATATATTTTTCTGATTATATATTAAGTTTAAATTTAACATATGACCTTAATAGACTATATTTTATATGAAGAAAAATAGTTTGAATTTATTCCGTTGAAATCTTGATTTTTCTATATTTACTAAGCCATGTTCTTCCGACATCTCTGTCTTCAAAATTTAAATACTTTTTTTTACAAGACTTATTATTATGCACCTCATAAATCAACACGCTTGTTCTTGAGATTTTAGTGACTAAGTGCGAAAAATAAAAACGAAATTTATTTTGAAATATTATATTTATAAAAAAATATATAAAATAAATAAATAAAAAGTATAAGTTGTATCTAAAAAAATATTTTTTTGGAACTTAAAACATAATAATTTGACTATATCAAAATATATGAGAAATTCAACTACAATAAAATATATGAGAATACATTCATTGAAATATACTTCTTCTAATATTCATAGTAGCCCAAAATCTTCAATCGAATGTTCAAATATATATATATATATATATATATATATATATATATATATATATATTGGGTCTTTTCGATAGGGGGGTCTAGGGCGGTCGACCCACCCGCCCGTGCTAATGAATGGCTCTGTAAATCAAGGGTGATAATAGTCTAGTAGTAAACTCACTCTTTTTAGGAGAGTACTATTTCTACTTGTGTTTTTAATATTTTCACATGGTTCTTATCCACTGTATGCTCATATCATGTGAGAGAAAATTATGTGAAAATATCAAAAATATATGTGAAAATATCAATTTTCTCTTTTTATTATAGACTTAAATATGAATTAATACATAAACTATTGGACATATTCCACTTCGGTGATCCATCTTTTAATTTTGTCAATTAGATGATTGAACTATTAATTTTTTTCAATTGCAACAAATTGAATCTGCCACGTCAAAAATTATTGACGTGACTACTTGTGTGGGGGCATAAGAAGCTGGTGTGGCAAAAAAAATAATTTTTTAATTATAAATTAAACAAATCTGATTTAATAAAGGGTAAAATGATCCAACAACATATTAATACAAAGCAAACATTAACTTAAAATATATCCCCATATCAGATCATATACAATCGATGGATCTAAACCAAGCCCCAAATCGAAAAAACCTAGCTCTTTTGATTAGCTTCTTTGAACTTGGAATCGAGTCTTGATCTGACCTCAAGAAGGGTGAGAGTCTCTTGCCTGGGCCATCTTCCGGAACCATTTCCACAACCAAAACCAAACCCATCACCACTCAAACATGACGATCCACCTCCAATACTAAAATTATTAGCACCACTTGATGATTCAGTGCGAAATAAGTGATCGATGATGATGATTAAGCAGCCCACTACGGGGAGATGCTGTACTCAGCTGATGGCGACTAGAACTGGAGATGAGCATCTCCAATTGCTGGGCTTGGGACTGGGACTGAGATGCTGCTGCTACTAGTTGATCATGTGATGGCCGTCGATACTGCTACTTAAGAGCTCTGGGTGTGAAATAGCAGGGGTAAAAAGGTAAAAAGGTAAAAAGGTAAAAAGGTTGCCGCCAGATGTGGGATTCATGAAGTGGCGCATATCGCCCATTCCATAATCTATCAAATATTTAATTTAAGTAGAATTATTAATTAAGGCTAGCTAGCTCTTGGTTTTTCTTCTTTCTATTTTACACAGAGGGAAAGATATTTTACACAGAGGGAAAGATAGAGTGAAGGGGATGGAAGATAAGGAGGGGTAGCACTGCAATGCAAATATGCAATGGAGATAGAGGAATGGTGAAGGGAAAAGAAACAAGAGCTTGGTTTAGATCGAATTGACTGTGTTGGATCGATTGTGAGGGTACTAATATGAAGATATATTTTAAATTAATATTTGTTTTTTGTTAATTGTTGTCGGACCATTTTACCCTCTAGTAAATCTGATTTGTTTAATTCATAATTAAAAAACTATTTTTTTTGCCACACCAGCTTTTTCTTATATGCTCCACACAAGAATACGCCAATTAATTTTGACGCGTGATGACAATTGTTGTAATTGAAAAAAATTAAAAGTTCAATTATATAATTGACAAAATTAAAAAGTAGATCACCGAAATGGAATATGACTTATAATTTAGGATAATAATTTATATTTAAGCCTTTATTATATAATACTCCATTTGTTCCTTTTTAAATGTCGTTTTAGAAAAAGTGTATTTGCTCCTTAGAGAAGGTTAAATTCGTAATAAACATCAACCTTCAATGGCAGATTTAAAATCTCTCTCCTATTTTTCACACACTGAGATTTGACTTTCCGTTCGGTTCGATTCGATTCGATTCACACCCCCTCCCAGAGACACTCAGAATCTCACTCCAAAATCACCCCCATTTTCGTTCGAATA
The DNA here is from genome assembly GCA_020205605.1 of Panax ginseng. NCBI lineage: Eukaryota > Viridiplantae > Streptophyta > Magnoliopsida > Apiales > Araliaceae > Panax > Panax ginseng. Next base: position 156,937,057 of record CM035130.1, on the reverse strand, counting down.
ATTTCCCCCTAATTATCCCTCAGTACGATTCCATTCTTTGCACTTGGGATCGATGTATTCTTTGGCGGAATTATTCGGTATCCATTTCGAATCAACAGCTCATCGGAGCATCCTAGGGTTTGGTTTTTCTCTTTAGAAGTTACTACAATCATTTTGTTTTCGGATTTTTGTGGCGGTAGTGGAATTAGGACCTTGGTTTTATTCGAAATTTGGTTGCGATCGGTGACATGAAGATCGAAGATTTGGATGATGTTGAGACCGATGGAAATTTTGATACTGGAAAACAGATTGTTGGGGTTGATGCCAAGAGAGCATTAGTTGGAGCTGGGGCTCGGATCTTGTTTTACCCCACCCTTTTGTACAATGTTTTCCGGAACAAGATTCAAGCTGAGTTTAGATGGTGGGACGAAATTGATCAGGTTACTTTTTAATTCTACTTCAATTACATAAATATGAATATGTTAAATTATTGTCAGAGTCTGTCTAGTAATTTGGTTATGCGAATGTATTATGCACTGGTATCATTTTGAATTAAGTTTCACACTGTAATCGATTTATTTATTCTTTTTTTTTTTGCCTCTTGGATTTTGTGGTTTATTTAGTTTTGTTTAGCTTTCTTAGTTTGCTCAGGGGATTCTCTTTGTGTTTTGTGTTGTGTTTTTTGTACAGGGGAGGATTAGAAAATTACTGAGTATCCTGGATTGAATAGGATTTTTGGTATTTGTATGATTACTAAGCATCTTTTTTCTGTTGGGAAAATATTTAGGAAATTAAAGAAAGTTGGAGTTGAGAATTAAGAACCTTCGTTTAAAGGTGTATTATTCTATATGATATATGTTATGTTTTTGTTGCTTTCCGTTAATGATCCTACTATCTTAGTAAACAAATGGAAGTGTACTTGAAAATAATATGATTGATTTATCTCTTCTAATTTGTGGTATTGATGTTTTTTAGTTTCTTCTATTGGGCGCTGTTCCATTTCCCAAGGATGTTCCTAGATTGAAGCAGCTTGGTGTTGGTGGCGTCATAACCCTTAACGAGCCTTATGAAACTTTGGTTCCGACCTCATTGTACCATGTGAGCAATTTTTACGCATCTTCTAGTTAAATATGAAATGTCTTTTTTCCTGTGTTCTCCTTGTTTTTCTCATTTTATAATCCCTGATGGACCTTAGCTCTGTTTTGATGAATTGATCAGTTCATATGTCAAAGACTGCCTTTAGTTTTAACAATTTTAAAACTATAATTGTTCTTCACTTTTAATTTTTTGAGGGAGCTCAATTAAAATTTACTGTTCCTTTCTTCTATAAAATTGGTCAGGTATGGACTGAGGCTTGAAAGATTTGATCTATTTTAGGACTGTATAGTTACTGTTCTAGTTCCAAGATTCAAAATTAAAAAGCACGGCCTTTATCAAAGTGAATTGGCATTTAGTATGACTTTATTATTTTTATATTTTTAAATAAGTAAGAATGATTTGATTTAGTTTTCATGTAAAGTTTCAATTATTTTTCTTTTTGCCTCAAAGAAAGAGCTTGCTAGTATTTTTAGCTGTTTATGGATGAAAAATTCAACGTTGACTTTAGAGTAGATGATACTTGATATCATTAATTTCATGTTTTGCTGATAACTTTATTAGATAGCGACTTCTATACTACATATAAATATTGGCGGAAGTTTCAAATTGGAAGTTGCCTTAGAATTTACCCGGATGTTTCGTCTCATATTCCTTTGTTGGATATTTATTGTGTTCGTGATTGTAGATTCATGTAATCGGCATCTTATGTTTTCCAGGCCCATGGAATAGACCATCTGGTCATTCCAACCAGAGACTATCTCTTTGCCCCTTCATTTGTGGATATTAATCGTGCAGTTGATTTCATTCACAGTAAGTAAATTATCTCTACCTTGCCTTTATATGTTGTGTATGTACATTTGGGTTTTCTGTCCATTACATAATACTCATTGCATCTTTACTGTACTCGTGCTTTTTGGTCGACAGGGAACGCATCTTGTAGTAGGACTACCTATGTACACTGCAAGGCTGGGAGGGGAAGGAGCACAACTATTGTTCTATGCTATATGGTAATGTTCTTTCTACTACATTTGAAGGCTTTAACTTTTTATGCTAAATTTTAGATTAAACTGATAGTTTTTAAAATGTACAGGTGGAGTATAGGCACATGAGTCCTGTTGCTGCACTGGAATATGTGAGGTCTAGGAGGCCTAGAGTGCTCTTGGCTCCATCTCAATGGAAAGTAAGCAATAGTTTTTCTCAACTGTTTCACATTTTATCATACCTGTACGTGATCTAGGTTTCATAACCTTTATTTACTTCATGCTCATTGATGTTGTGAATAAGCCAGGCAGTTCAAGAATACAAGCAGTATCGATTAGCTTGTTCTGCAAACTCTCCCTCAGGGGATGCTGTTTTGATTACAAAAGCAGATTTGGAAGGCTATCATAGCTCTTGTGATGCTGATGCTGATGCTGATGCTGGGAAGGAACTGGCAATTGTTAACAGAGTAACGCGGAATAGTCCCATGATTGCAAGATTATCTTGCCTCTTTGCATCCCTGAAAGTTTCTGGTGGCTATGCACCGGTCACTAGGCAGCTTACCGAGGCACGTGCTTGCTAAGCGCACCCGTAGTGGTTGCTTGTACAGTGGAGCATTACGGAACTAAATGTATTTTCCATGCTTCCGGCGATGTGTTTAAGAGAGGAATAATGGGAAAAACTAATAAAACATGGTGAGGAATGACTTGCCATACGCACGTTTGTATATATATGCATGCATCTGTTTTCATTCTTGCTAGTTATTACATATATGCATCAATTTTGTTTTCGTTTTAACCCCCAAAAAACCCTTATTTATGGAATTCTGGTTTTACTGATATGAAGATTAATGGAAATAAAGCTTTGAAAATCAAGCAATTGTTGCTATATGAATTATGAGTTTATATGCAAAATATATCAATTTATTATTTTTCTTATGTTTTTATGGTATTTGACTGCATATCAAGATTATAGATTATTTATGCTGATTATCATTTATGTTCTTTCTTATATTTTTTAATTTTTTTTCTAACTTGATTACAGCATTAAAATATGTCAGAGGACTGAGTGTTTGTTATAAAAAATATGTATTTCAAATTATGGAGTTAAAATGGAGTTTGAAGATGAGATTAATAGCCCACTATGCGATTGGACTTCGCAGCCAGAGTTGGTTTGTCAACAATAACTGGGTAACCATTGTTGTCTGGGCTAATTCTCGTTGAAGTTAGATAGTCGAAACAAAAGCCCAATTTAATTATGCCAACTAATTTTCGTACTCCTTCTAGCTCATGAAAATAGTACTACGTATTAGTTTGCATTAGCTATGGGCATTATTTCAACTAGCCCATCTCCTGTTCTTCAATTCAATAGAAGATCTAAGGGTTTATATTGAACAAGGTAGGGGCTCGACGGGTAATTTCTCTTGCAGTTGGTGCTACTCTCTCTTACAGCCGGTTAAAATTACTAATATGTCTTCAATTTTAAAAGTCATTTTATACTGGCCGCATGAGAGATTAACGGCCAGTCAAAACCGGTTTCTCTCGTGCATTTCATTTCTTTATGTAAGCTTAACATTACTTTTACTTCTTTCTTTGGAAAAGGTCTACGTTAAGATATCAATATACTAATTGATTTAACTCTCTCTCTCTCTCTCTCTATATATATATATATATATATGTTAAGAAATGTATATATTTTTATAAAAGTTTTTCTAATTATCAAGAAACAAAATTTAAGTCTCACCTAAGAGATTTGCCTTGAGCTAGCAGAGAATTAGACCGCAGAGGGATGGGCGGATTTCAATCGGAAAGCGGCTGATACGGTGGTCGCGGAAGAATCCGAAAAAGAGTATTAAAATAAGTTAATGTACGTAGAGGTAGGTATAGTATAAAGACATGCAAGTTGTGATAATATTCTTGGTTACACTAATACTATTCTTCCTGTAACTTCTTTATGGGACCGAATCTAGCACACACTTGGAGGAAGAAGCGCTAATTGATACTACTACTACTGCATACTAATTCCCTAGCTAGCTCAGTACTTTTAAAAGTATAATTAAAATCTTTCATAAAGTGAAAGAATTGAATACTAACTTTTTAGGTTGAAGAACGTTAAGACATGTCATTCTTTTTTCCATACCGCAAGTGGAAAGCAATTAATGTATATATATATATATATATATATATATATATATATATATATATATATATATATATATATATATATGAGAATTAATCGCGTGGCGTTTGTTGTGGAAAACCAATTCTTCCTATAGCTTCTGATGCATGGCATGTTTGGCGATTTTTTTAATTTACTTTTTTTCCATATACTACAATTTATGCTTATTGATCAATTAATTAAAAATGCCTTACCTTGCTTTTATTTCATTTATTGCATGAGCTAGTAGCGGCATGCTTCCCTTTTCTTACAAGTTACAACACCATTAGTTATTACCATTACAATTATTGCATTACAATTATTATTCTAATATTCACATATTATTATTATTATTAACAGGTCTAATAATAAAAATTAAAATATTAATATTAAACATAATAATATTAAACATATTAATATTACAATTATTATTGTAAACATACTAATATTACATAATATTAAACATATTAATAATTTTATTAATATTAAAAATATTAATATGTTTAATATTAATAAAAATATTAATATGTTTAATATTTTTACAATAATAATTATAATATTAATATGTTTAATATTAATAAAATTATTAATATGTTTAATATTTTTACAATAATAAAATGTATAAAAATATTAATATGTTTAATATTATGTAAAATTAATATGTTTAATATTATGGTTTCATAATTATAAAAATTAATATGTTTAATATTTTTACAATAATAATTATAATATTAATATGTTTAATATTATGTAATATTAGTATGTTTACAATAATAATTGTAATATTAATATGTTTAATATTATGTTTAATATTAATATTAATATTTTTATTATTAGACACATTGATAATAATAATAATAATAATAATATGTGAATATTAGAATAATAATTGTAATGCAATAATTGTAATGGTAATAACTAATGGTGTTGTAACTTGTAAGAAAAGGAAGCTTCGCCGCTACTAGCTCACGCCATAGGTGAAATAAGTTAAAGGGCATTTTTGAATTAATCTGATCACACATGTATCAGTAGCTTACAGGAGAGAAAATTAGGCAACACGCCTATGCATAAAATGTAATGACATGTGGAAGAAATTGGTTTTTCACAACAAACTTCATGTGGATTAATTCCTATATATATATATATATATATATATATATATATATATATAGGTTTCTCAAAGAACCGAATTATTACTTAACATTATTTCAACAATTATAATCTTAGTTCTTGATTGTGATAATGAATGACCTAGATTTTAAACATTTTCCCCATGCTGTAGCCCCTGCCGCTACACCCACTACAAGAAACCCTTAAGTTCGATGGACGTAATCTCGACTAGGCGTGGCAAAATATAGTTATGAGTTGGTTTTGGTTTTCAAAATATGGTTATGGTTCCATTTAATAATTAAAACCATATTAACCATTTTTAATATGGATAATGTGGGTTGGAACTATATGGTTATGGTTAAAACCATATTAACCATATTAACCATTTTAATATTGTTATGGGTTCCATGAAGGCCTAATTTGACACTAATATTATGTGATTATGTATATAGCCCTTACCCCCCACCCCACCCCACCCCACCCCAACCAAAAATAATAATATTATGTGATTATGTATACACTCCTTACCTCCCACCCCACCTCCTCACCCCACCCACCCACCCCCTCTCCCACCCCACCCCCACCCCACCCCTCACTCCCCACCACTCTCCCAAAAAAAATTAATATTAAGCGATTATGTATACACTACCTACGCTCTACCCCCACCCACCCCACCTCACCTCACCTACCTACCCACCCACCAACCCAACACTCCCTCCCAAAAAAAATATTAAGCGATTATGTATACCTCATCCACCCCTACCCACTTACCCCCACCCAACCACCTCCCACCCAACACTCCCTCTCAAAAAAATAATATGGAATGGTGTACACATTATTTTTTTTGGGTGGGGGTGGGTGGAGAAGCGGGGTAAGGTATACATAATCACATAATATTATTATTTTTGGGTGGGGTGGGGTGAGGTGAGGTGGGGTGTATACATAATCACATAATATTATTATTTTTTATTGGGGGGGGGGGGGTGGGGTAAGGTGGGGTAAGGGTGTATACATAATATTATTTTTTTTGGGTGGGGGTGGGGTGGTGGGGGGGTGGGATGGGGTGGGGGGTGGGAGTATGAGGCGGATACATAATCACATAATATTATTATTTTTGTTGGGGTGGGGTGAGGTGGGGTGGGTGGTGGAGTGGGGTGGGGTGGGGTAGGTGGGTGGGGGTGGGGTAGGGTGGGGGTAAGGGGTGTATACATAATCACATAATATTATTATTTTTAGTTGGGGTGGGGTGGGGGTAAGCGGTGTATACATAATCACATAATATTATTATTTTTGGGTGGGTTGGGGTGGGGTGGGGTGGGATGGGGTGGGGGTGGGTGGGTGGGTGGTTGAACTTCTTGAATATGTAAATATGGGTGGAAAGAACTTTTGATTTAGATTTTAAATAAAATATGGGTCGAAAAATGGTTAACCGGGTTGGAACTATATTTCTTTTTTAAAATATGGTTCCAAACTTTACCCAACCCAAATAAATAAAAATAGTTAACCAACTCATTTGGTTCCAGTTAATATGGGTTGACCAGACAGTTAATCAACTATATTGCCAGGTCTAGTCTCGACGGATTTAACTATGTCGAAATAAGGTTATTTACGACGGAATAATTCGTCGAACATAAGTCCATATATCGAAATTACTATAAGTACGATGGAATTCCATTGGAACTAGAAGACCCATGTAAGACCTTGGATTTTATGAAATAAAAGTATTCAAATTTTCTTATAATTATTATTCAGTAAATGGTTAAATTGATAAAAGTTTAAAGTTAAGGGTGATATATGTAAAATTTTCAAAATACGCAAGTGGTTATAAAATACTCATTTCTGTCGGGGAATATTCATTTGGTCGTAGAATATTCTTATTGTCGGGGAATATTAAATGCATTTTGGCGTAATCATTTGTGGGCCCTATAATGAGAATAAGCATCGGATGAAGAAAGCGACAAGTTTGAGTTTTTATAAATAACGACGTAGTTATTACCGTTAACACTGTTGGAATACCTGGTTGTTAAAATATAGTAATACGCATGGTTGCACAATAAAACACGACATTGCACAATATTTTTGAATTATTGATTCTTACGTAAGAAGGCAATACTCAATAATTGTTACAATGAATTCTTATTCAATATTTTATTTTATTGATTCAATAATTGTTGCGTTGATATTTTATATTATTGTTGTTTCAATAATTGTCATTGCCTGAGACTTCCCATTATCAGATCAATAATTCATATTATTTGAATAATATTATTAGATAACATTATTGGCAATGTCTAGAAAGTTCTGTCAAGAAGAGGTTTGGTCACCTAATTACGCGCTAGTAAGGAGAAATCCTTATCGGAAAGCCCCCTCTTTCCTAGGAACTGCCTGGTTGTCATAATTGTGATTCTGTAATATTATTTGTGAATAATAAATTATTAATTTATATGATAAGGAAATATTTATTTGATGTGGATATATATGATGGATTTATTTATGTGGTTATAAATGAAGGAATTAATATTGAGGTATTTTATCAGTATTTTGTCGAATTGGAGGTATTAAAAATTCAAATCGGTGTTCCTAAAACTTTATTGCGTGAGTTGTAATTTTAATCCGACTATTGGATTGTTGTGATTTTTGGATATGTTATACATATATGAGTTGAGTATATGTCCACAAATTTTGAACCGTTGAAAATTAACACATGATTTGTTATGAATTTTAAAAGGTGTTGAAACGGTGTTTAAAATCATCCGTTTGTGGATTTCAGATATTTTTGGTCTGGAATTTGAAAAAAATTTCTTCTGAAAAGTTGTAGAGAATTCGATTTCGTGTGGAATGGATATAAAATTTGTATTTTTTTGATAAACGGACTATTTTCTATGAATTTGTGAAGTTTTGGAAAATAAAATATTTTTATTAAAATGAGGTGGGACCCACTTTGGTTTGAATGCATGTGGGCTGCCAAATTAATTGAATTTTAATGATGGAGGGCTGCTGGGCTGCTGATTTTTCCAAGGAGGAGGTGTAGAATAATTATAATATATTTTATTATTTTAGTCTCTTTTGACGTTTTAGCATTTTCTTATAAATAGGCGCTTAAGTTAGAATTGAAAATCATACCAAAAACTGAAGTTTTCTCTCTCTATATTCTCGAGGGTATTTTTGTGAGTATTTAGATACTTGGAGAGTTGCTATTCAGTGCAAGTTTCCTTCGGCTTTTCATCCGACATTAGGTTAAGTCTTTGCTTTTTTTGAGGTAAGGGATTTTAAGGATTATTATGTTTATCATGTTTCGTAATTTTTCTGACCTTCAAAAATTCTGGAAAAATTTGAAATGATAATTTGATGAGTTTCCTTGATTATGTCCAAAAATGGCAATTTTTGGATGTATAGATTATGAGTTATGGATTTTATGAGAAAAAACTATTTTAAAAGTAAACCCTTATAACTCCTTGTGGTTAACTTCAAAATTGGTGAAATTTTTTATTGGGAGTACATGTATATAATAGAAGTATACTCTATAAATTTCATAATTTTTGGACAAAAGTACAATTTATGATAAATGTCTAAATATTCGGCAGTTTTGGCAATATGAAAAATAGTAAATGAATTTTAAAAATTCTGAGAAAAATATATGTTCAATATGGGACTATATTCTGCTAAATTCCAGAAAAAAAATATTTTTGGAACTGATTTGGTATTTTTCATGAAAATGGACTAGTTATGAATAAATAAATTAAATATGTTATGTGAAGTAACAAAATTGAAAAATAAGATTTTATGACTTGGGAATCCTATATATGGTATATGCAGATTTTTGATGAGGTTGTTGGTTATTGGTGATGAAATCTTACGAGTTTGACATTTTAGTATGATTAAATGCATTAATTAGTGCAAAGAGAATTGTTGACTGGTATGATCATGACCATTGAATTTACAATTGAATATTTTTAGCTTAAGTGCAAAGGTGAATTGATCAACATAGTTATAATTATTGTTTATATAATTTTGAAATGATTATATATTTCTTTGAGATATGAATATCTTTGGCCTGTAGTGCAAAGATGAATTGTTGATGAATATCTTTGGCGTGTAGTACAAAGATGACCTATTGTTGAATATCTTTGGCCCGTAGTGCAAAGATGACCTGTTGTTGAATATCTTTGGCCCGTAGTGCAAAGATGACATGTTGCTGAATATCTTTGGCATGTAGTACAAAGATGTACTGTTAATGAATATCTTTGGCCGTAGTAAAAGATGAACTTATTAATATGATTATGAGAACTGCGTGATTTGGTATAACCATGATCTTTGATGTTTGAGGTAAAGACGGTGATAAAAATTATCTTTGTCTGGATGAGAAAAGGAATTTGGAACCACAAATATGATTATGAGTTATTCATATGATTGTGGAAAAGGCTGTTGATTGATGTTACTGAGGATAAAACATTGTTGGTGGACTTTTAACATGGAGAAGATAATAGACTTTATGGTCTATTTGACTCTTCTAATGGATTGCTCGTCTACATTGCAACTATGGTTGAAAAGTTTTATCATCTACCATATGTTCTAAATCTACGATTTATTCTTGATGAAGGCTATTGATAATTTAATTATCTTTAGTCATAATATTCTTTCTTTGTTAGTTGTTTTCACCCTTTTTGCTTCACAATTCCTTTCGGGTAATAAGAGTGTAAATTTGGGTCGAAGCCGGAGATAATGAGGGAATAGAGCGGTGGTCTATATTTGTTGAGGTTCTCCCTAAATAGTATGGAAATAATTTTATTGAGAATTTTAGATAAGTGTGTCGTATTGTATACGTCATTTGATATTTAATTTTGGTGAACCGAATAGGGTGAGGTGAACCCAACTTTGGAAGGGTGTTTTGCCACTATCATACAAGATGTCTAATGACATACAACCTCGTGTTATCATAAGACAGGGTTGTGCACATCCACTTGCTGAGTATATCTACGAGCACTACCTATATGATCTTGGAGTTTATTTGAAATGTAATTCTCAATTGCAGACAGTGGAGATAGTTATATGTCAAGAGAAGACTCACTATTGGAAGGAACATGATAGTAATCTTCTCATTTTTTTTTGGTGTCTATTGGGTCAACCAAGAATAATTCTCGAGGCATATGATATCTATCATAACCTAGACGCATAGCCTCCCATGTACGAAGGTTTCCTTGAGCATTTCCCAAAGATTTTAATTTTTAAAAACAGTTATTGACTGTACCTTTATGTAAGGTATCACTGTGATGTGTTGTCCACGGTTGGGACATGAGTCATAGTTGGTATCTATTTGTATCAAAACTCACAGCATATGTGTTGTTGTAGTAATAAAGTTATAGTTGTTTTTTGTACCATGTATTTGGCGATTCAGAATAGGTTGGATGGATTATACCTATTTTGGGGGCGTCACAACCCACATTGGCGCCAAGTTTTCCGCGAGCGCGAAACATAAATTCGACAAAATTATTGAAGTTATTTCCGACGGACATTCCGTCAGAAATAACTTATAAAACCTAATCAGACATCGTCTTCCCCTGTCGCGCCACATTTCTAATTTATGATTTATCTCTCCTCACTCTCACTTTCTCTCTCTCTCTCTCAGTACTCTCTCACTCTTTAATCCCTCTAATCTCTCATCTCTCTGGTCATCCATCTCCCCCTAGTCCCATTTTCGACCAACCACTACCCATTAATTCTGGCCACTGCCACCAGATCTGGCCACGGTAGGTCCTAGCTCCTCCTTTCTCTTCCTCGTTTCTTCTCCTTTAATTCAAGGTAAGAAATCCTAAATGATGATTTGAGATTACTAAATATAGTTTGCCGATTTGAGTTATTGATTTTGCTAAAGTTATTCATGTGTTACTGAGAATAATTTTGGAGTTCTTGTTGTATCAAAAATTGGGATTATATTTTAATTTGCTGAAATTGAATTTATTTCTGTTATGCAATTTTTTTTTTTGACTTTATGAAAATTCTTGAATGTTGCTGTTAACTGTTTTGCAAATTGGGATTATTTGACTTCAATTATGCAAATTGTTACATGTTGCTGAAATTGTGATTTATTTTGTGCAATTAAAATTTCTGTTAGTGTATACAGTGTATTTGTGCAATTACAGTATTTGGGTCATAACAATTACAGTGTTTGGGTCATAACATAATGTGATATATTGCGGGTTATATATGTTAGTGTGTGTGTGTATATATATATATATATATATATATATATATATATATTCAAGAATGTGATATTTGATATTTTCGACGGAATTTCCAATGGAATATCAGTCAGAAATCTTCAATTGAAAAATTTGTGGTCCCTACAAATATATTTATGTATTACTTGTAGCAACAGTTATATTACTTTTAGCAACAATTATATTACTTGTAGCATCACAAAAAATTACCAAACCGCCCTCCCTCACACTTACCTGCCGCTATAAAATGTTGGGGCAACATGATCTTCAATTTAATCCCCATGCCAACTTACTTGTCTCTGCGGCTACAAGCATTTTCATTCTTATAGATTATGTTTGGAACAAAGGTGGAGAATAACAAAAAGTTGTTTTAGGATATGTTCTTATACATATTATTTTGAAACGAAAGTCACTATGCATATATTCTTGCATAATCTACACTTTTGGAACCATAAATTATTTAAATCTATAATAAATTATTTAAATTTATAATATTTACCTTATAAATTAATACATTGAAACTATTTAAATCTAACTGATAAACACATAATTAATACATTTTAATATTCCCATATTTATTATTTTATATGCTTAATTTATTTAACTAATATATTTTGTTTTATTTTGTAGGAAATAACATTTATTTTTCTTGGAGAGTAAATAAAGGATTTATATCCAACTTTTAAAGATGGAAAATGACTCTTTGAGGATTACCATATAGAGATTGAAGTCAAGAAGGAAAAAAGAGGGAAAAAAAGGAACAAAAGTGTTCAAGTTCAATGAATCTAGATTAGGGCACAAATTTATTTTTCTTATAAATAGGTCTCTTATTTTAGAGAGAATGAGTATTAGGTATTGTATTAGTTTAGGTTAGGAGTAGGAGTAGATTAAATTACTTCTTTATTGTACGTTCGTATATTAAATGGAGTTTTCTTTTTTATTTTTAATCTTCTTCTTTTCTTTATTTTATTTAGTTTAATTCTTTTTCATGTTGAGCTAATTTCTTTAATCTAGGATGAAGATAAAATTAAATAATTATTCATGATAATATTTTTCATCTCTTTTATTATTTTTGCTTGTATGTTTAATTGATTTCACCCTCATGTTTCGTTAAGATATGAGTTTTTCATAATCCATGCTTGCTCAAAAAAGTTTTGATGGGTTATAGTTAATCCTTAAATTTTCATAGTCTATACTTGCCCACGTTAATTGTAAAATTACTAAATTAAAGGGAAGGGAGATCAAAATCATAGTTGAGTTATAAAAATAGAAGAGATTGAATTATATATATGTTATGTTTATTATTTAATAGATTTGGATTCCTAGATTGTTTCTTTATTATTAGTTTTCAAAATCTAGTTAATCAATTTTTAATCTTTATTTCTAATTCGCCTAAAACAGATATTAAGGATACATTAAAATTAATTTAGTCTCTGTGGGTTCGACTTGTACTCGTCAGTTCTTAAATTCGACACTGTGCACTTGCAGTACATAATTTTAACACATCAAATTTTTGGCGCCGTTGCTGGGGTCTAGACTTAATTTTATATTCCTTAATTTTTATTTATTCGAATTAGTTTTTTTTCTTCTTCTAATTTTTTTTTCCAGTATTATCAAAGCGGATCAACGGTGCAGAAAGACAAGATTATTGCTGCGATTTTCCTGGTATTTTGTATCTTAACTCAAAAATAAAAAATTTAAAAAATAGGTAGCTTAATTTTTTTTGTTAGTTAGAAAACTAATTGTTGCATTCATGCATTCACTCACGTAGAGCACATCATGTTAGGTTATTATTTTTTTTGTCAAATATAAACTGTGGTGATTGTTGGATGATTGAGGTACATCAAAATTTCTCTTTCTTTCGTAATTCACATAGTTTTAGGACATTTTATTTGTTTATAATTTTTTTATTTGTGCATTTTCATATTTAATCTAGCATTAAGGGCACAACGTGTAACAAGATAAGGTGGAAATTTCATCACCCTTCCTTGGCCCACAAACCACCTATTCATTTTGCATAACCTTATGCCTTAGAGAAAATTCTATGGAAGTTTTAATGGAAAATTAATTTAGCATAGATCAAACTATATCTCGTTTAGAAATTCAAATGAGTCGATTAGCCACCATAATAAATGAACAAGAGGTGGGTGAATTTTCTAGTAACTCTGAGATTAATTTGAAAAATCTTGATGGTTGTGGAAATGATGAGGAAAATAAAAAATTTATATTCAATTCTACACAGTTTGACTTAAGTGAATTTGAGGAGTCTAAAAATTATGAGTTTATGCCTAAAATTTATTATGTCACATTTAATGAGTCGGTTGAAAAAGTCTATAAGCCTAAAGTTCCATACCCTAAAAGACTTATTCCTAAAAAACTACCTAGTGATTTTTTGGACCAACCATTAAAGTAAACATGATACAAGAGTTGTCAATGACCCAAAAATTAATTAAAAATAGACTCTTGATTGAAAAAGATCAAATTGATTTTTTTTAAATCACTACAAGGAAATCGTGTAAAATCCCAAATTTTACGAATAAAGATTTAAATTTCTCGAATTTTTTTTTGAATATTATGGTGTGGATTTAATATAATGTTATAGTTGTGGGTAATATTTATAAATTTTGCAAAGTATGCAAGTTGTTATATTATATTCGATTGGTAGGAAAATATTATTTGTGTCGGGAAATATTCGTACGACGACACAATCATTGGTGGACCCCACAACGGAATTATTGTCGGATTGAGAAAATGACAAAAATATTTTTATGAAAATAACGACGGAAGTTTTACCGTTAATACTGTTGAACTACTCTATAGTAAAAGTACAGTAATACGTATGGTTGCATAGTAGCATACGGTATTGATTATTGATGCTTACGTGAGAAGTCACTCAGTTTTGTTCAATTATTGCTACAGTAGTTGCTGCATAGTATCTCACGTTATTTGATTCAATTATTGTTGATTGTTATATATATATTATATATATAAATTTTGTTTTATTAGTATTATTAATGTAATAAAACAGAAAAGCTTTTTATATAAAACATAATACTTTTATAAAGTTATTCTATAAATAGAATATATTATATTCTATTATGCATAGTGTTTTGCATAGTAAAATCTTTTTATATAAAACAGAATACTTTTATAAAGTTATTCTATAAATAAAATATATTATATTTTATTATGCATAGTGTTGCATAGTGCATGCATAGTGTTTTGCATAGTAAAATCTTTTTACATAAAACAGAATACTTTTATAAAGTTATTCGTTTTATTAGATTATAAATAGAATATATTATATTTTATTAAAAGATTTTGCTTTAAATCTGGACCGTCCGATTAAAAGTAACTCAATACGGACCGTTAAATGAATTAGTTACTATGTAGTCCATTCTTCTATAAATAGAAGCTCATTCCTTTATTATTTCTTACGAATTCACTGAAACTCTAAAGAGATAAACTATAGAGAGAAAGAAGAAAAGTATTCTGCTACTTCACTACTTCTATATCCAGTTTCTTCTTTATAAGGTAAAGGGTATTATTTCTTTTCGTATTCATGAAGAGAACTTACATTATTCCATTATTTATTATTACATTGGAATAACTTTGTATATCATGATCTACCTATACTTGGTGAAATTCTTACATTATTCCATTCTTTATTATTACATTTGGAATATCACATGCATGCGTTTCTATTTGGACACAGATTAAAATCTTTATTATTACATTGGAATATCACATGCATGCGTTTACATGGGCACTGGTTCCGTTATTTATTATTACATTGGAATAACCTATATATCAACAATCGTATGCATGGTGATTTACATTGTTATTCCATTCTTTATTATACATTGGAACATCCTGCCGGTGCAATTTACTTTGATTTTGGTTCCGTTATTTATTATACGTTGGAATAACTTTCATACATCTTAATCACGCATGCATGATGATTTCATTGTTATTCCATTCTTTATTATTACATTGGAATAACACTTTCACGCCATCTTAATCGCATGCATGGTGATTTCTTTTGTTATTCCATTCTTTATTATACTAGTTGATTAAAGTTTTGACTTCTATACTCCATGAAATTAGTGGAATATCCTTGATATTTGCGCTTCATCCAGTATCTTTTCATGGAAATATTGTTCTGAGCATTCTTGAATTTTACTCTACAAATAAGTATCATGTTGACAATTTGGACGTTATTAGTTCCTGAATAATTTAATTCTTGAACTTGTTTTTATTGAATTCTTATATCATTGTCATCATCCTCATGTTTATATTTTGTTGAAAGTCATACGTGGCACATGTAGTGCATAGATAGACTTGGTATGATTATGACCGAGGATTATTCGGTATAATCATGGTAGTAATGTTACAAATGATGTGGAAAAAGTCCTCGTTGGCCCGTAGTGCATTGATGGGCGATTTTTGGTATGATTATGGCTATGGATTCTCTTGACCGAGGGAGCAAAGATGAATTATTTTATGGCATGATCGGGATAGTTGATGAAAAACACGATTATCTTTGGCCCGTAGTGCATGGATAATTCATGGTCGTGATCTTAAATAATATCCTTGGCACAGTAGTGCGGGGATGATTTGATGATGTGGATTATTTATTGTGAGTCTCGGTGATAAAAGTGATGAAAAACTTTTAAATCATAAAAGATAGTAGATTTTATTCTCTACTTGACTCTTTTAATGGATTACTTGTTCATTGCAATTAAACTTGATGTCTATTATATTTTATCGGTTTAACATTGTTGAAGACTAATGATAATTTATTACGCATTATCTTAGTCATAATATTTCTTCTTGGGCTAGTTGAGCTCACCCTTTCCTTCATTTGTTCTCTTTGAAATGAGAATATAAATTTGGGACGAGTCGGGAGCGGTTTGACAGTCCAGATGATAGCATTAGTAGCCCTCACTATTTTGTTAAATAGTGTGACAATAAATGTAATGAGGACTTATTCTGAGAGTGGATATTGTCTAGAAGACAATATTTGTATTAAAACTCACAGCTCTCTTGTTGTATATTAAAGATTGTATTTGTATTCTGTACCATGTATCTGGCCACTCAAGATGGGTGATGTATACCAATATTTTGGGGACGTCACAGTTGGTATCAAAGCTTAGGGATATGATCCCTGGCTGAGATGTGAGACAAGAACTAGGAGGGGAGAGACGGGGAATTCCTTCGCTAGTATGACCTACCTAAGTTTATTTGGTATTTAATTGGTCGGTCAGAGTATAGGGATAATATGTGATATGTTATTTAACCCTTGTTTTGTTGTAGTATTTGAAAATGGTATCCGAAAATGTAGAGAATAGCAATGGAGCACAGGAGACCGTTGAGTCTCCAAAGATCAATAATCAGGATAATGTGCAACAGGAAGGCGATAATACTCCTGTAAACAACAACACTGATCAAATGACGAATGATGGTACGTTTAGGAGTTTTTTAGAATACATGCAACACCAAACGAGAGAGACTCCTGTTCATAATGCAGGTGGAAATAATGGCAACCCACAGTTGGTCACCGCTAAGCAGTTCAAGAAGCTGGGACCATAGGAATTTTTGGGAAAGCCAGACCCACTTAAGGCAGAGACATAGATTAAGCAGATCACCAAGATATTTGATGTCTTGGAATGCTCAGAGGAGCAAAAATTTCCATTCGCCACCTTTATGTTGCGTGAAGAAGCGAGATCATTGGTGGAAATCAGAAGCGTACTTGACTGGCGACTCAAGATGTCTTGGGAGAAGTTCAAGAGTTGTTCAACGACAAGTACTTTCGAAAGTATTCGTCACATGAAGGAGGTGGAGTTCATCAATTTGGAGCAAAATAATATGACCAGGTGTCGCAAAGACGAGGATAAGTTTCTTTGAGTTGTCTCGGTTTGCATCCCATTTGGTCGATAATGAGGGAGCGAATGACGCGAATATTTCTAAGAGGTTTGAAACCCAATATACGTCAATACCTCATTTCTCACAAACTTTGTTTATATTCAGATGTTGTGAATAGGGCTCAGTTATTGGAACACGATAATGAGTCAGCACAACCAAAAGGCAACGACCAACAACACGATAATAATCGTACCAGTGGCAACGATCATCGGAACAATGATAACCATCGTGGGGGAACTTATCATGCCATGAATGGTAACCACTTCGGAGGTAATCATGGCCAAGATAATAGAAGTGGAAATTTCAAGAAAAGAAGGTTCAATAATGATGGAAAGACAGCAGCATCAGCACCCATTTCAAAGGAAGAAGAACGACCACCGGTCGTATGTTTCAAATGCGGACAAGAGGGACACATCCGTCCAAACTATACGCAACAATCCAAAGCATGTTTTAATTGCGGAAGAGAAGGTCACCTAGCTTGATTTTGTCGTATGGTAAAGTCAAGTCCAGCTGGGATGGTGATGCCAAAGGATGTCCCAGACAAGCCAAAGCCGGTAGATTAAGAGAGAGCATTTTTTTTCGTGACGAGGAACCTGAATAAAATTATCACGGGTAAGTTAATCATAAACTCTTGCGAAGTCTATACAAGTGTTGAATCTGGGTTCTACTCACTCTTTCATTCCACTTAGTTGTGTTCAATGTTTGAATTTAACTCTGGAGAAGTTAGACTTTGATTTATCTGTTGAAACTCAGTTGGGAGAAACCTTCGTTACCTCCACTATTTATAAATCTTGTTTGATTCAAATCAACACTTTCACGTTACCTGTCGATCTTATCTCTTTGAAAATACTTACCTTTGATGTGATTTTAGGAATCGATTGGTTAACTACTCATTATGCTTTTAATAAGGTTGTTAGATTTCATATTTCTAACCAACCTGTTATGTGAATTCAAGCAACCAAGCCACTAAAGTCAATCATTGTCATATCAAGCCATAAGTAAAGAGCCCCGGTCCTTTCGTTGTTGACTTCCTTGTGTGGAATGCACCGAAGCCAGACTTTCTGTAGGGGATGTTGTGAATAACGATGGCAAGTTGATAGGTATCAATGTGACGTGTTATCCAAGTCTTGGATGAGAGTCACAGTTGTGAATGATATTTCTATTGTTAATAAATTTCTTGACGTATTTCTGAAGACTTCTTGGCCTACCCCAGAGCGTGAAATCGAATTTTTTATTGACCCCAATACAAAACCCCATTTCTAAAACCTTAAATATTTTTTCAACTAAAACGAACGTAACATGCACCAAAGATGTTGACTCGAGCTGTTGAAGATTACGATCGTACCATTCAATACCATCGTGGAAAAGTGAACGTGGTAGTTGACGCGTTGAGTAGAAGATCGTATGCGTTTACGAGTGCGAATATACGAACCCACATGAAGATAACGAATATACGATTAGAAACGACTTTAATCGATAAAGTTAAAGCCGCTCAAGCTACATACTCAGAGCTGATGAATGTGAAAAAGAAGGTTCAAGAGGGCGTTATTCTAGAAGCAAGAATTGATGAAGAGAGGAAATCTCAACCCTCGATTTTATTGACTCATTTAAAATCCTTGATCGAGTAGGAACTGTGGCCTATAGACTCGTTTTACCGCCAAGTATGTCGCGTGTTCATAACATTTTTCACATATCGATGTTACGTAAATATGTGGACGACTCGAACTACATTATTGATTTAGAACTGGACGAGATAGCGGATAATTTAACGTATGAAAATGTAGTTGTTAAAATCCTGGAATGTATTCAACACTCGAAGGTTATACCTCAAGAGTTAGAATCGGATGAAGTGTCCTAATCTTTACGAAATAAGAATTATTTCTGAGGGAATGTCCGTCGAAAGTAAATTAATTCCGAGGGATTAATTCTTACGAAAATTCTGTCAAAAATAACTAATAAAACCTAATCACTCTTCTCTAGCGCCTCCCACTCTCACTTGCACACACACACACACACACACACACACACACACACTCTATCTCTTTCTCCTCACTCACCCCCTATCCCCACCCCCACCCCCACCCTACCCCGCCCACCAGTCCCCCCCACCTCTGTCTCCTTGCCCCCTAGCTCCCCCACCCATCAGTCCCCTTATCCCCTACCCCCACCCACAAGTCCCCTTACGCCTCCCCAGGCCCCTTACCCCTCCCTCGGCTCTGGGTTCCTCGGTCCACCACCTTTTTGTGCATTCTGCTTTGTTGCTCCTTCTCCTTCTTTCTTCTTTAGAACTGCTATTTTTGAAGGTTAATAGAATTAATTTATGTTTTTAGGTTTAATTTGTTGCAAAGATCAGTTGATGACCCATATAGTTGCTGAAAGTGGATAGCTTAGGCCATCCTCCTATCATGCTAGAGTTTTGGGATAGAGCCCCCACGCTGAAGGATTCTAGCATGTCTCCCGCGACATTAGCTATATGGGTAAGACTAATAGAAATTAATGTATATAATTATTAATATTAGGTAGTTGATATAATGATTTCATTAATGTTCAATGTCATAAAATAAATTACAGGACCGATTTCAGAAGCTTCGGGACCAGCGTATAGCTGAGTTGGAGGCTAATAGGGGGGTGCTGAGCTGTTAGATTCTACCATTCCTCTGACTGAGATTGTATTATCTCGGGATGACGAGTTGGGACTATAGGTCGCATCTCAGGATCTCCCAAGTAGTAGTACCAGCAGGTATCGAGTGCTGGGGCTGCCGAGGATACTGGTGTATACATTACCTGGAGGTAATATTATTTTTTCTATATAAGTTAATATAATTTAATTGAAAATATTATTTGTAATAATATATTTGTTTTCATAGGCTCTAGCCAGCGCCAGCGTCCGAGAGCACCTGTTGGACCATCTCACACGGGCTCTAGCTTGGATGACCAGATTTTCCTATACAGCAGCAGGCAGGCGAGCCAGAATCCAAATGGTCGAGTGGCATGGGGCCAAAAAGCAAGCCGAGGCCAAAAGGCCCGATTTTTATTGGGCAAAATTTTGCTGATTTCAAAGCTTGGGCCGTGGAGGACGGGTCGAGACCACTTTTGAGCCTATTTTATGCTATTTTTTTGGGTTTGGCCCAAGCAGGCCGAGGCCGTGGTAATGGCCAGACCAAAAAGGGCGGTTTTCTTGGGCCAAAATTTTAAATTTAAAGCTCTACCATGGCGTATGCGGTAGGCACCGACTCGTGGGCTCAAGAACATGACTTTGCCAGGTCTAGATTTTCCAGAGGGTCATGACGGCTGTGTCGGAGATGTTTCGTACGGATCCGGTTATCCATCGTCAGGAGTTGCCCAACCGAGCTCGCCTTCTCCAGCTAGCGCATGATATTGCAGCAGGGGCGACCGTCGAGAGTACGAGTATCCCGCAAGAGCAGTTTGTCGCGATACGCGACGAGGTGCTCCGGTTGGTGGTTACCTTACTCTTTGAGGCTTTTGGCCCAATATAGAGTCAGCCCCCACCTACTCAGGTATTATATTTATTTTAAGCTTATTAATTTGCATGTTAATTAATTTTCATACTGTCAATTTTGATTCTTTCATACGGACTAATGCGCTTTATTTTTGTTTGTATCAACAGGGTGATGATACTATCGATGGTGATGGCGAGCAGGATTTCGGGACATCCGAGCAGCATCGTCGACCCCCGAGATGACTCTGATCCTACTGGTGGTATTACTATATATATATATATATATATATATATATATATATAGTGTCTATCATATATTTGTCCCCATGTTTTGTAGAACATTGTATGGGCACGTAGTGATAATTCGACCATTTCATTGTTCGTTTTAGTTTATAAGTTATACTATATTAAAGTATATACACTCTACATATAAACACCATTATTATCTGTACAAGATTATTGTTTATATTTTTGTAGTTTTATTTTGCAGTTTAGTTTTGAAGTTTATAAGACACGCCATTTGTAGTTTATAAGTTTAGTTTAGTTGTACAATGTTTTATTATGTGTTGATTATATATTATTGGTTGCATTATTAGTTTAGTTGTACAACATTTGTAGTATATACAACGTTGTATTATGGGTTGATTATGATATATATGTTGTTGCTGGTTGTAGGATGTAGTTGTAATATGGGTTGAATATCATTGTATGTATTGTTGTGATAAACAGGTTTCAGGTACAAAAAAAGGGGTTTAAAAACCTGGAAAATGCAAAAGCAAAAAAAAGGTTTTTTGAAAAAATTTCTATTTTCGACAGAATAAGCTACAACCAACGGAATTTTCGTCAGAAATAATAGAAATAATTTATTTTATAAAATGATATTTATGATAGATTCGACACTATTTCCAACGAACATTCCATCGGAATTAAAAAAATCCCACTTTTCATGTTGGGCCACTTGGCAAGCTGTATTCGACGATTTTTTTTCGACGTGATAAATTCCGTCGAGTATATGTTAGTTCTGAAAGAACGTTCGTCGGGAATAAGTCCCTCGTAAATTTATTTTTCTGATCGAATTCTCGACGAAAATAAGCTCGACGATAATATATTCGTCCGAATTTTTGACTGAATATTTCGTCGGAAATCAGTTATTCTCGACGGAATAACCTTATTTCTGACAAAATATTTCGTCGAAAATAGCCAGTTTTCTTGTAGTGAATCGCCTTGACCAAAATTAAAATGAATTTGAATATTTAGATAAGATCAACGAGCTGAGGTCCACTACAAATAAGTCTACTAAACTAGAACATGTATTTGACCTAATTCTTTCATCCTATTAACATGTTAGTGAAAGTTTTCTTGAGATAGACTTTAAGCATAATACTAACGAAAATTTTGACTATTTTCAATTTTCCAGACCTCTTGAAAATCATGAAAAGTTCATACTCACTTACCCATTTATATCATTCATGTATAGTCACATAATTTTTAAGATTTATGAAATTTGTAGATATGTGCATTTGTTTTCTTTCTCACCGCATTTTCTTGCAGAATAAAAACTCCATGTGGACAATTCTTTCATATCTTTGTTCTCTAATTTTCATTTTCATATTGAGAACAATGCATGATTTAGGTATTGGGGGAATTATTTGTATTATTGTATTAATTTTTTTTTCTTTTTTAGGAAAATATAGTAAAAAACACAAAATATATATAAAAAATAAAAATTTTGTTTTACTTTTTATGGATTGAATTAATTCTAATAAGTGTTTGTAGAGCAAAACTCATGAGTAAGATTGAAAGATTTAGAACTCTTCAATCTTTGATAAGATACGAAATCTTAGTTCAAAACACCATTTGGATTAAAATTGATTTCACAAGCATTTTTGTACTTCACGTTTGCACTAATTCTTAGTTGTGGGGTATAAACTATGATTCGAGTAATTTTTTTTAAAAAAAAAAGAAAAAGAAAAAAAAATAGAAAAGTGAAGTTAAAAAAAGCTAATAAATAAATAAATAAATAACTGTTTCAATCAATGTCCATTGAACGAAATAACTGGATATCCAATCAATATTCACGTTGAAAAGTGTGATGGATAAAAGCAGCTTGACTAGTCTAATTTTGTGGCCTTTGTTACTTGAGTTAGTACTCTTAGGGGTGTCTTTACACCTAGTGCCCTAAAGTTGACTAGTTTGAGAGTCATTAGTCCAACGCTCGCTACATGAGTAATTTTGAAAAGCCTATGAAAATGGGACATTTCACAAGTCAAGAAAAAAATTAAAAAAAGGGGAAAAAAGGGGAAAAAAAGAAGAAAAAGAAAAATGATTTTGCTTAATTTTCATGATAAAAATGCCTACTAAGAATTACATCATATATGTGACGCCCCCAAAATAGGTATATATCACCCATTCGAAATTTACATTAAATACATAGCATGTAATTCCAATACAAACTTAATTTATCTACAATTAAGTAAGTGTAAATGCGAGAATACGACAAAACATAAGCTGTGAGTTTTAATACAAATATCGTCTCCTAGACAATATCCAAACTCAAATAAGTTCTCATTACAATTATTATCACACTATTTTACAAAATAGTGAGGACTACTATAGCAACCATCTTGGACCATCACTCCATTTCCTGACTAGTCCCAACTATATTCTCATTTTTCTAAATAGAATAATGAAAGAAAAGGGTGAGGTCAACTAGCCCAGTAAAGAATATTATGACTAAGATAATGTAGAATAAATTATCCTTAGTCTTCAACAGTATAACAACTGATAGAATACAATAGACAGCAAGTTTTAGATCAACAATTGCAGCGGAATAAGCAATCCATTAGAAGAGTCAAGTAGAGCATGATATCTACTATCTTCTATGATTTAAAAGTTTATCATCAATTTTATCGTTGAGACTCAGCTCAATAAATAATCTACATCACTGAATTATCCATGCACTATGGGCCAAGGATATTCATTATTATCACATCCACGAATTATCCATGCACTACAGGCCAAGGATATTCGTTATTATCACATCCATGAATTATCCATGCACTACGGGCCAAGGATATTAGTTAGTATCACCAGTGGTCATGATCATGCCAAACAATAATTCATCTTTGCACACTTGGCCGAAGATAACTCATGGTCATGATCATACCAACAACTGTCCATCAATACATTACGGGCCAATGAGGACTTTTACCACATCATTTATAACATTACAGGTCATGATTATACCGAATAATTCCTGATCATAATCATACCAATCAACAGTTCATCTATGCACTACGGGCCAAAGATGACTTTTATCACAATATAAGTATGAGGATGATGACAATGATATAAAAATTCAATTAAGTGAAAGCAAAGGATAAATTTTAAAGATTTATAATTCAATTTATCCAGAGTTCAAGAATGTCCAAATTGTTAACTCGATACTGCTTTGTGGAGTAAAATTCAAGAATAATATTCATGTATTAAAAATAATTTGGACAGAAAAGAAATTAATTTTTTGGGTGAATAGTTCCCCGTGAATAGTACTTCATGAATAGTACCCCGTGAATAGTACTCTGGCATGAAAAGATTAAAATTTAACAAGAATATCCAGAACAATATTCCCGTGAAAAGATACTCGATGAAGCACAAATTTCAAGGATATTCTACTAATTTCAAGGAGTATGGAAGCAATACTTATCAAAATGAGTGTAGAATTAGGAATCTGAAACGAAATAATATTACCTACATACTACAGAGTATGGAAGAAAATATTATTTCTTACGAATATTTGACAAAAATAATATTCCTTACAACTATTGAACAAAAATAATATTCCTTATGAATATTGAACGAAGATAATATTCCTTATGAATATTGAACAAAAATAATATTTATTGCGAATATTGAACGAAATAAAATTTTTTACGAATACGAAAAATAATATCGTAAGTGAATATGAAATAAATAATACCCCTTACCTCAAAAAAAGAGTAATTCTGACTGGTATAACGGAGATATTCTTGAAGAAAACTTATACTGTTTTATACACTCAAAGCTTCCTTAAACTCTAAAGAAATACGCTCAATATTATAGAAAAAGAATTCTCTGATTCTGGTGTGATTTTTATTTCTAAACTGAGCATCCTATTTATAGGAGAATGACATGATACTATTTGAATGCACAGTAAAGGAAAAATCACGGACTGCACAGTAGAAGTTCATGGGCCATTTTTATGGCTGAAACTTTGAAAATTTTGATTTTTACTATGTAACACTATGCAGTACTATACAAACAATAAAATATAATATATTCTATTTTACATAAAAAACAAAACTTATAATATATATATATATATATATATATATATATTTATGATTAATAAAACAAAATTGAGATAACTTTCTACCGACTATTTTGAAAAATGAGTAAGTGGGGGTCCATATAATAAGCCAAATTTACAATAAATACTTCGTAAAAACCCCTCTATTTATCTCAATTCACTTGGCTTCTCAAAACACATTTTTAATAATATTCATCATTAATATTATAACGGTGATGTCCCCAAAATAGGTATACAACACCCATTCTGAGTTGCCAAATACATGGTAAAGAATTCAAATACAACTTAATTATACAACTGTCGTGTAAAATACGACAAAACATAGTTGAGAGTTTTAACACAAATATTGTCTCGTAGATAATATCCAAACTCAAATAGAGTACTCATTACAATTATTATCACACTATTTCATAGAATAGTGATGACTACTATAACCACAATCTCGGACCATCACTCCGTTCCCCGACTAGTCTAAGTTATATTCTCATTTTCTAAAGAGGACAATGAAAGCAAAAGGGTGAGCTCAACTAGCCCAGTAAAGAATATTATGACTAAGATAATGCAAAATAAATTATCGTTAGCCTTCAACAGTGTTAAACTGATAGAATACAATAGACAACAAGTTTAACTGCAGCGGAACAAACAATCCATTAGAAGAGTCAAGTAGAGCATGATATCTACTATCTTCTACGATTTAAAAGTTTATCATCAATTTTATCGCTGAGACTCAGCTCAATAAATAATCCACATCACTAAATTATCAATGCACTACGGGCCAATGATATTCATTATTATCACATCCACGAATCATTCCTGCACTACGGGCCAATGATATTCGTTATTATTACCAATGGTCATTGTGACGCCCCCAAAATAGGTCCACACGACCCATTCTGAGTCGCCAGATATCACACTATAAAAATCATTTACAAACTTCATTTATACATTTGTTGAAGCGTAAATGCGAGATACGACCACGCAGTTAAAGCTGTGAGTTTTAATACAAATGTATGTAACTCTCATGGTTCCTCGACCACAACCTTACAATGGTACTTTACATAAAAGTATAGTCAAAAACTGTTTTAGAAATTAAAATCTTTGGGAAGTGCTCAAGGAAACCTTCGTACATGGGAGGTCATGCGTCAAGGTTATGATAGATATCATATGTCCACAAAATTATCATTGGTTGACCCAATAGACCCCAAAGAAAAATGAGAAGATTACTATCATGTTCTTTCCAATGGTGAGTCTTCTCTTGACATATAACTATTTCCACTGTCTGCAATTAAAAATTATATTTCAACCAAACTCCAAGATCATATAGGTAGTGCTTGTAGATATACTTAGAAAGTGGATGTGCACAACCTTGTCTTATGATAACACGAGGTTGTATGTCATTAGACATCTTATATGATAGTGGCAAAACACCCTTCCAAAGTTGGGTTCACCTCACCCTATTCGGTTCACCAAAATTAAATATCAAATGACGTATACAATACGACACACTTATCTAAAGTTCTCAATAAAATTATTTACATACTATTTAGAGAGAACCTCAACAGCTATAGACCACCGTTCTATTCCCCTGTTATCCCCGCTCGACCCGACAACACTCTTATTACTTGAAAGGAATTGTGAAGCAAAGGGTGAGCACAACTAGCCCAGTAAAGAATATCATGACTAAAAATAATTTACATCATCAATAGCCTTCATTAGTAATAAATCAGAGATTTAGAACATATGGTAGATGATAATACTTTTCAACCATAGTTGCAGCGGAACGAGCAATCCATTAGAAGAGTCAAATAGACCATCAGGTCTATTATCTTTTCTATGTTAAAAGTCCACCAATAATATTTTATCCCTGTAACATCAATCAACAATTCCTATCCACAATCATATGAACAACTCATAATCATAATTGTGATTCTAAATTCCTCTTCGCACCCAGGACGAAGATAATTTTAATCACCTATCTTCACCTGAAACATCAAAAATCATGGTTATTCCAAATCACAATTCCTGCTCATAATCATACTAATAAATTCATTTTTGCACTACGGCCAAAGATATTCATTAACAATTCATCTTTGCACTACATGCCAAAGACATACATCTGTATTTTAGAAGAGTCAAGTAGAGCATGATATCTACTATCTTTTACGAATTAAAAGTATATAATCAATATTTTATCGCCGAGACTTAGCTTAATAAATAATCCACATCATCGAATCATCCCTGCAATACGACCAAGGATATTCATGTAATCATCAATGGTCATGATTATACCGAATAATCCCTGGTTATAATCATACCAATAACTGTCCATCAATGCACTACGGGCCAATGAGGACTTTTACCACATCATCTATAACATTACGGGTCATGATTATACCGAATGATCCCTGGTCATAATCATACCAATAAACAGTTCATCTATGCACATAAGCCAAAGATACTCATCAATCAATAGTTCATCTTTGCACATAAGCCAAAGATATACAACTGTAAAACCAATAATCAATAGTCCATCTTTTGCATAAGCCAAAGATATACAATATAAAACCAATAATCAACAAATCCATCTTTGCACGTAAGCCAAAGATGACTTTCATCATAATATAAGCATGAGGATGATGACAATGATATAAACATTAATCAAGCGAAATCAAGGATAAATATTAAAGACTTTAAATTTATCCGGTGTTTAAAAATATCCAAATTGTCAACATGATACTGCTTTGTGGAGTAAAATTCAAGAATAATATTCATGTACCAAAAATAATTTGGACAGAAAAGAAATATATTTTTCGGGTAAATAGTAGCCCACAATAGTACCCTATGAATAGTACTTTGGGAATAGTACCTCGTGAATAGTACCCCGACATGAAAAGTACCCCAAATATTCGAGTGAATAATATTCGAGTGAATAGTAATTTGGGTGAATAGTAACCCATGAATAGTAACTCGTGAATAGTACTCCGAAACAAAAAGTGCCCCGAATACCCGATTTAATAATACTAGAGTGAATAGTAACTGGGTGAATAGTAACCTGTGAATAGTAACTCGTAAAAAAAATAACAAAGAAAATGATATTCCATGACGAGTACAAAAGAAATGATATCTCATACGAGTATAATAGATTATACGAAACTGTAAATGGATTTTCACCCGCCATGCGGTAATCCACGTAGACAGATCATTTCCACAATTTAATAAGGAATGAATACAAAGGATCATTCACCATGCATGCGGTAATCCACATAGACAACTTATTCCAATAGAATAATAAAGAATGGAATAATAGAAGAATTCATCATGCATGCGATAGACCACACATACAGGTTATTCCCAACAGAACAATAAAGAATCGAACCAGGTCATGCGTAATCCGCACAGAAAGGATATTCCAAATGAATAATAAAGAACGAGAACCCGGTCATGCGTGTAATCCGCATGCAGATGGATATTCCAATGAATAATAAAGAATGGAATAACAATAGAATTCACTAGGCATGCGATAGAATCAAGATGCAGACAAAGTTATTCCAACGAATAATAAAGAATGAAATAACAACAGAATTCACCAGGCATTCGATAGACCGCACAGACAGGTTATTCCAACAGTAAAAAATGGAATAACAAAAGAATTTCACCATGTATGTGGTACTTCACATAGACAGGTTATTCCTACATAATAATAAAGAATGGAATAACAACCCTTACGAGTTTTGAAAGAAAATAACTCTGTTCATGAATACGAAAAAATAATACCCCTTACTATAATAATAATATCCCTTACCTCAGAAGAAGACTGGATACTGGAATAGTGAAGTAGCAGACTTCGCTTCTTCTTTCTATCTATAGCTTCTCTATCTATAATTTCTCTATAATAATTGCTCTCGTGAGACTTAGTGAATTGGTGAAAAATAATGAAGGAATGAGCTTCTATTTATAGAAAAATATAGTTTCCATAATTTCACATTTTGGGGCTCAAAATATTATAGTATAATACCCTCATCCTTTCCTTCATTTTTAATTTAGTCATGCAAGTATTATCAAACTTGCACCACCTCCCCTAATAGTAAATCATGTGAATCAATAGTAAATCATGTGACTCAATAGTTCTAAACATGTGAAAAAATTAATTATAGTATAATACCTTTAACTATACCTCTATTTTTAACTTAGGCATGCAAGTATTATCAAACTTGCACTAACTCCCCTAATAGTAAATCATGTGAATCAATAGTACACACATGTGAATACATAGTTATAAGCATGTGAATTAATAACAATTAATTGCTCATTTATCCGGTTAATTATCCGATTGGTCAATATAACCTCCAGACATCAATTATTATCGAAATAAATGTCGATTTTTACTAACACTAATAATTTCAACACAATGGAACTATCAATTTCATCTTTAATCAACACGAACTTATTCATCATTAATATTATAATTCACAATATTTAACAACCAAGTCGTTCCCAAGAAAGGGGTGGCTTTCCGATAAGGATTTCTCCTTATTGGCGCGCAATTATGTGACCAAACCTCTCCTTGATATAACTTCTAGACATTGTCAATATTGCAAATAATAATATGAATAACTTTGCCATCTCAATTATTGATTTAATAATATATAATACAGATGATACTGTGACAATAATTGAATCAATAATATGAGAGATATGATCAAAGAATTCTGTGTAATAATTGAGTATAACCGAAGTGACTTCATACATAAGCATTAATAATCAATACTGTGTGCTACTATGAAACCACGCGTATCACTGTACTTTTACTACCGGGTAGTTCAACAATTTTAACGATAACACTTTCGCCGTTATTTTTATAAAAAGATAATTCTATCGTTTTCTTACTACGACAATACTTCCATTGTGGGGTCCACCAATGATTGTGCCGTAGTACGGATATTCCCCCCAAAAAAGAATATTCCCCGACAAACGAATAACAACTTACTTACTTTGTAAAATTATCAAATATCACCCTTAACTTTAACCCTCACTCAATTTAACCATTTACTAAATAAAATAATAATAAGAAAATTGAATAATTTCATTTCATAAAATTCGGGGTCTCATAATCTCCCCTCCTTATGAAATTTTTCCCTTGAAATTTACGTACCTGGTAGTTCGAAGAGATGAGAATACCTTGCTATCTTTTTGGGTTGTACCTTCCTGGTTATTTCCTCTGTATCATGATTTTCCCATTGTTCATCTCCTGTATTTCAGATATCATTCTAGAATATATCTTTAAAACAAAGGTTGATTGACATATCATAATTTGTCAACTTATCAAGTAAACAATTTTAGCTTAGGTAAGTCACACACTAAATAAGTATATAACTTTCGTCTCCCCTCCTAGTTCTAGACTCTTATCTCCGCCAATGACCATATCCCTAAGCTCTGATACCATTTGTGACGCCCCCAAAATAGGTCCACACGACCCATTCTGAGTCGCCAGATATCACACTATAAAAATCATTTACAAACTTCATTTATACAATTGTTGAAGCTGTAAATGCGAGATACGACCACTACGATTAAACTGTGAGTTTTAATACAAATGTATGTAACTCTCATGGTTCCTCGACCACAACCTTATAATGGTACTTTACATAAAAACACCAAAAACCTATTTTAGAAATTAAAATCTTTGGGAAGTGCTCAAGAAACCTTCGTACATGGGAGGCCATGCGTCAAGGTTATGATAGATATCATATGTCCACAGAATTATCCTTGGTTGATGTAAGACCCCAACTTTTATTAATAAAGATTAATTTCTCTCGAAATATATTTTTGAATATTATGGTGTGGATATAATATAATGTTATAGTTGTGGGTAATATTTACAAATTTTGCAAAGTAAGCAAGTGGTTATATAATATCTGGATTGGTGGGGAATATTTGTTTTAACAGGAATATTTAAATTTATTTCACACAATCATTAGTGGACCCCCTAACGGAAGTATTGTCATAGTTAGAAAATGACAAAATTATCTTTTATAAAAATAACGGCGGAAGTTTTACCGTTAAACTGTTGAACTACCCGGTAGAGTAAAAGTACAAGAATATGCTCGTGGTTGCATAAGTAGACGTGATATTGATTATTGATGCTTACGTGAGAAGTCACTTCGGTTATATTCAATTATTGCACGATGAATTGCCGCATCATATCTCTCATATTATTGATTCAATTATTGTCACATTATCATCTGCATAATATGTTATATTATTAAATCAATAATTGAGACGACAAAGTTGTTCATATTATTAAATTGCAATATTTATAATGTCTAGAAGTTTTGTCAAGGAGAGGTTTGGTCATCTAATTGTGCGCCAATAAGGAGAAATCCTTATCGGAAAGCCCCCTCTTTCCTGGGAACGACCTGGTTGTTAAATATTGTGAGTTATAATATTAATGATGAATAAGTTCATGTTGATTAAAGATGAAATTGATAGTGTGTACTATTGATTCACATTCTTGTACTATTTGTGACGCCCCCAAATCCGGGTATCTTTCAACCCGACAGATGGTGCTACACGGTACTACCATTCATTCATTCATTCATTCATTCATTCATTCATTCCATGAAATAGTCTCAAAAGGACCAATATAACTTCTATATATCCAAAATAATATTACATTCCCCAGGTTCTTTGTAACCCATTTGTTTGTTCTTGTCATAATATCAAATATATTACAAATCATTTAACTATTCTATTACATAAGCAATCTAAGGGTTCGTCTTTGCCTTGCCCTTGTCCTTGCACTCGAGGCTTGATTCCGCTTCGATCTTAGTCGTGTGTTCATATGGTTCAAGCAAGAGTGAGCATGACTAGCTCAGCAAGTACTACAATTCTAATAAACAACATACTTGAAACATAGAACTCATATATCTTCTGTAACTGAACAATAGTTACGAAGTACTATTGATAAATCAAAATAGCACTTCTTTTCCTTCAAAACATTTTACAACAACCATACTCAGCGGAATATCAATTATGGCTCAAGACTAAGAGCATTCATAAGTTCTTTTGAAAAGAACAACCCGACACTAAGTCCGTAAGTCTGGCATATCTTACGAGCACGTCTGAGTGATCAGCTCATAGTACTCTATGTTGATCAACACTACATTCATTAAACGTGTATACGTTTAAGTTGTGGCAACCTCACGTGCCTGTCGTTAAACGATAAAAACATTTTAGCATACTTGGTCTTCAATTGAAAACCATACCAATATAACTCGGTAAACATAAATCATGCTCGATGTAATCATAATATAATTCTAAAGAAAGAATGGCTTTTAGACTTCATCATTCAAGACTTCATGCGAAAGAATACATGAATTGCAAAACTTGTTCAGACTGAACTGAAACAAGGGTTAGAATACTTGCCTTCAGTGTCTGCTTACTAATTAAAACACGTACACTTTAAGTTTCTACGTTTCTACAATACATGATTATATAATGTACCACATTAGGTCTTATATAATCAAGTATGTATACTATTATATCTTACCCTTCATCTCAATGTAAATGTTGACTTAGATCTACTATTATGGGTTTCCGTCTTTCATTAAGTCATTCACATTTCGTTCACTTTCAATTGATTATCAACCTTTAATCATCATACATTACATGTCTAACAATGCCTTAACAATGTTATATTAACACCTTAGTTCATTACCAATGAGTTCTCTTTTATTCTATACTTGTAAACATTCTTGTCCATCAAAACTCTAGGACTAGGCGCCATGGGCCACATTAATCTCTGCATCTCATTGCATGGCATGAAGTTAGCGAGAGAAGATGATTTGTTCCATCCTCGTGTGTGGTATGAGCTTTATAATGTGAGTCGCGCCGCGGTGGGGACTCTGTGCTTCAGATAGTTTGCAAAATTTTGAAAATTTCACGAAACCCCCGGACACATAACTTCTTCGTTATAAGTCCGAATTGGTCCGTTAAAAAGCTTACGGTTCACAAATTACATACTCTATTCGTTCATGTAAGAATTTTATCTATTTGACTTCGTTTGCTAAAATTTCACCTATGAGTTCATTTTTAACGAAAATGATATTCGTTCGTGAACGTTCAACGCTCGTTTCTTCGTTCTAAGTTGGAATTCGGTCATTTTCGAGTCCGCAACTCTATAATGCCAAATATGACTTGTCTCCATCGAAAACCAACATTTCTGACTTCAAACACAAAATTCAACTTCCATTCCGAGAATTTTACGAATTCGACGATAATCGTCCAATCGTGTGAATTCTGGCAAAACTACATTCTTAATGATTCTAAATGGATTTCTACCAACATATGATCATTACAAGTTACTTATTACACCAACTTATAATCAAATTAGGTTTTGACTTATTCTCATAAGTCAATGACTTAATCAACTTATGAACTACAATTCCTCATGCTTATGACTTACTATGAACTTAAGTCCATCAATCAATGTTCTCATACTATATTCAACATACTAACATCATATGCCAAACATATGCTAGGTTCTTCATGATTCTAACATCTTATTAAAGTTCAAGTTGCTTATTCAACTTATTCGGCTTAAGTTCATTCATTAATAACTTATTACATGTTCTTAACAACCAATCCCCCTTCTATATCAATCCTATCATAGAAGAGATAAAGATAAAAGATATGAGTCTTACCCTTGAAGACTATGACTTCAATTCACTTTGGAAAATTTAACAAAGGTTGAAGTGGCTTATAAGTGCTTAAGTGGCTTATTCTCTCTACCAAATAAGTAGCTTATCTTGAGAGGAGTTGGATGAAATTTGAACAACCAACAAATGAATGGTGAGTTCTCTATTTATAGGCAACCAAAAGCTAGGGCATTATAGACAATTGGACATTCCACCTCCTTTAATCACCTCCTTATCCTCCAAGTCTACTTGCTAGCCACTTCTATTACTTGATCATCACAACACTTGGTCACCACACATAATGTTTTCCCATCAAGTCTACCCATTTCTCACTTGGTTTGCCCCATGGATCATGGCTTAATATTGGGCTTGCTAATTAATCTAGTTAATTCCTTATTGGGCTTGTGCTACCATAGTTTGGACTTATGACTTATCAAACACTTGGGCTTGATTGTCACATTCTATTGGACTTATACTATTAGGTTAATAATCCTACAAGTCCATTACCTTATATTTAACAACTTAACATAATATACCACGTATAATCTTTGTATGCTAGCTCGTATATTAATTCATAATATACGTTATCTCATTCTTCATACATAATAGTACAATACGTCGTATTATACTTACATTCATTACCTTCATAAAATGAATACACATTATACGATCACAACTTTCTTCCTTAACGATTAATAAACCTAACGTTCCCAAATTAGGTCCACATGCGAAATATTATGTTTTCCATACTTAGATTATTATTTCATAATCCATCTCACCTTGATATTATAACGTTATGTATTTCTCGAAAATTCAAAAATAATTCCCGAGCAGAAATCGATGAATAGTATTTTTTGAAAAATTTCTCGAAAATCTTTTATTTTCGTCTTAGAAATTCAAACACCTTAATTCATTCACGTAGTTAAAATACTACGATATTCTGACGTTTCTAGGTTATAGAACGACATTCATCTTATCAACACGTAATAATAATAAATAATATTATTTTATTCATTATTATAAGTAATTACAAAATGTTCGATTTTCCGGGGCGTTACACTATTAGGGGAGTTGGTGCAAGATTGATAATACTTGTATGACTAAGTTAAAAATGGAGGTATAGATGGAGGTACTATATTGTAATTCGTATTTTCACATGATTATAACTATTGATTCACATGATTGAACTATTGATTCACATTATTTACTATTAGGGGAGGTGGTGCAAGTTTGATAATACTTGCAGGAATGAAATTAAAAAATGAAGAAAAGAGGAAGGTATTATACAATAATATTTTGAGCCCCAAAATGTGCAATTATCGAAACTATATTTTCCTATAAATAGAAGCTCATTCTTCCTTCATTTCTCACCAATTCACTAAAGCTATAGAGCAATTATTATAGAGAGAAATTATATAGAGAAAGAAGAAGAGAAGTCTCGCCTACCTCACTATTCCAAAGATCCAGCTTTTTTTTCTAAGGTAAAGGGTATTATTCTTTCGTATTCATGAAGAGAGTTATTTTCTTTCAATACTCGTAAGAGTTGTTATTCCATTCTTTATTATTTTGTTGGAATAACTGCCTATCATCCAAGTATCGCATACATGGTTAAATTCTTCGTTATTCCATTCTTTATTATTTCATTGGAATAACCTCGTCATATATGCTCTATCGCATGCCCAGTGAATTCTGTTGTTATTCC
Source organism: Panax ginseng (assembly GCA_020205605.1). Classification (NCBI taxonomy): domain Eukaryota; kingdom Viridiplantae; phylum Streptophyta; class Magnoliopsida; order Apiales; family Araliaceae; genus Panax; species Panax ginseng. The sequence continues at coordinate 156,901,389 of CM035130.1, read as the reverse complement.
ATTCTTATTTTTTACGTTGAACATACCGTCTGCATGCGGATTACACATGACTGGTTCCATTCTTTATTATTCTCGTTGGAACATCCACATCGCACGCCTGCATGCGGATTACGCATGACTTGGTTCCATTCTTTATTATTCATTGGAACACATCTATCTGCACGGATTACACATGACTCGGTTCCATTTTTATTATTCTGCTGGAATATCACATCATCTTTGATTACGCATGACTGGTTCCATTCTTTATTATTACATTGGGAATAACTTATCGTATGTGGTCTATCGCATGCTCGGTGAATTCTTCGTTATTCCATTCTTTATTATTCGTTGGAATAACTCATTCTATGTGGATTACCGCATGCATGGTTAATGATCCTTTGTATTCATTTCTTATTAAATTGTGGAAATGATCATCTTACGTGGATTACCGCATGGCGGGCAAAAATCCATTCATATTTCATATATTCTATTATACTCAAATTGGTTTAAGTTTTGGTTTCTATACTCCATGAAATTAGTAGAATATCGTAGATATTTGCGCTTCATCCAGTATCTTTTCATGAAAATATTCTTCTGAGCATTCTTGAATTTTACTCCACAAAGCAGTATCATGTTGACAATTTGGACATAATTGGTTTCAGGATAAATTAACTTATAAATCTTTAAAATTTATTCTTGAACTTGTTTTATTGAATTATTATGTCATTGTCATCATCCTCATGCTTATATTGTGATGAAAGTCATCTTTGGCTTACGTGCATAGATGGACTTGGTATGATTATGACCAGGGATCATTCGGTATAATCATGACCTGTAATGTTATAAATGATGTGGTAAAAGTCTTCAATGGCCTGTAGCGCATAGATGGACTATTTTTGGTATGATTATGACCAGGGATTATTCAGTATAGTCATGACCATTGATGATTTAATGAATATCCTTGGCCCATGGTGTAGGGATGATTCGATGATGTGGTTTATTTATTAAGTTGAGTCTCAAATGATAAAATTGATGAAAACATTTTAAATCATAGAAGATAGTAGATATCATGCTCTACTGACTCTTCTAATGGATTGCTTATTTCATTTGCAGCTTAAACTTGATGTCTATTGTATTTTATCAGTTTAACATTGTTGAAGGCTAATGATAATTTATCCTGCATTATCTTAGTCATAATATTTCTTATTGGGCTAGTTGAGGTCACCCTTTTGCTTTCATTATTCTCTTCAGGAAATGAGAACGTAGCCGGGACTAGTCGGGGAACGGAGTGATGGTCCGAGATGGTGTTATAGTAGTCCTCACTATTCTATAAAATAGTGTGACAATAAATGTAATGAGGACTCTATTTGAGAGTGGATATTGTCTAGAAGACAATATTCCTTGTTAAACTCTCAGCTATGTTTTGTCGTATATTACACGACGTTTGTATAATTAAGTTTGTATTTGTATTTTGCACCATGTATTTGGTGACTCAAGATGGGTGATGTATACCTATGTTGGGGGTGTCACAGTTGGTATCAAAGCCATAGAAAAGAGCCCCGAGCCTTTATCTGGTGACTTCCAAGTCTTGGGATGCACCGAAGCCAGACTTTCCATAGGGGACACTGTGAGTAACGGTGGCAAGTTGATAGGTATCATTGTGAGGTGCTATCTAAGTCCTGGATGCGGGTCAAAGTTGGTATCAAAGCTTAGGGATATGATCCCTGGCTGAGATGTGAGACAAGAACTAGGAGGGGATAGACGGGGAATTCCTTCGCTAATATGACCTACCTAAGTTTATTTGGTATTTAATTGGTCGGTCAGAGTATAGGGATAATATGTGATATGTTAATTAACCCTTGTTTTGTGGTAGTATTTGGAAATGGCATCCGGAAATGTTGAGATAAGCAATGAAGCACATGAGACCGTTGAGTCACCACAGATTAATACCCAGGATAATGTGCAACAGGAAGACAATAATCCTCAGGTAAACAACAATGATCAAATGATGAACGATGGGGGTGTTCAGAGGTTTTATGCAATTTATGCAACATCATCTAAGGCGACTCTCATCCAAAATGCGGTGGAAACACCGACAACTCTTTGGACGGCCACCGCTATTAGCTCAAGAATTTGGGACCACCAAAGTTTTTTGGAGAGCCAAAACCACTTAAGGCGGAGACGTGGATAAAGCAAATCAACAAGATATTTGATGTCTTGGGATGCTTCGAGGAGCAAAAAGTTCCTTTTGCCACCTTCATGTTGCGAGCAGAGGCAGACATGGTGGGAATCGTACAAAGCGTAACAACTCGCCGTGACTCAAAATGTCTTGGGAGAAGTTCCAAGAGTCGTTTCAACGACAAGTACTTTCCTGAAAGTATTCATCACATGAAGGAGGTAGAGTTCATCAAGCTTGAGCAAAACAATATGACCATGGTGCAGTACAAAGCTAAGTTTGCCGAGTTGTCTCGGTTTGCGTTCCACTTGGTTGATAATGAGGAGAGAATGACGCGGATGTTTCTAAGAGGTTTGAAACCCGAGATACGTCAATACCTTATCTCTCATAAACTGTGTTTGTATTCAGATGTTGTGAATAGGGCTCAGTTATTGGAGCGCGATAATGAGTCAACCCAACCAAGAGAGAGCAACCGACAAGTCGATAATACCAGTGGTAGCAGTCATCAAAGTGGTGACAACAAACGTGGTGGGAATCAACATGCCAGAAATGGTAATCACTTCGGTGGTAATCATGGCCGTGATAATAAGAGTGGACATTTCAAGAAGAGGAGATTCAATAATGATGGAAAGACGTCAGCACCAACACCTATTGTTAAGGAAGGAGAACAACCACCGGTTGTATGTTACAAATGTGGAGGGGAAGGACACATAAGTCCAAACTGCATGATGCAGTCCAAAGCATGTTACAATTGTAGAAAAGAAGGTCACCTAGCCCGATTTTGTCGTGCACCAAAGTCAAGTCCAGCTGGGATGGAGGCATCAAAGGGTGTCCCGGACAAGAAAAAACCGGTACTTCAAGGAGAGCGTTTGTCGTAACCTCCCAAAAAGCGAGGAATCCGAACGAGGTGATCATGGGTAAGCTAATCATAAATTCTAGCAAAGTTTATACTTTATTTGATACCGCTTCTACCCATTCCTTTATTTCTCTTACTTACGCTCAACGTTTAAATTTGACTCTGGAGAAATTAGACTTTGACTTATCTGTTGAAACTCCGTTGGGAGAAACCTTCATTACATCCACGGTTTATAAGTCTTGTTTGATTCAAATCAGAATCAGACGTTACCTGTCGATCTTATTTCTTTAAAAATACTTGCATTTGATGTGATTTTTGGGATTGATTGGTTAACTACTCATCATGCTAAAATTGATTTTTTTCGTAGCTTTTATATTCCTAACCAACCTAATATAAGAATTCAAGCAACCAAACCACTAAAATCAATCACTGTCATATCAAGCCATAAAGCTATTTGTTTATTGAAAAACGGATGTTAAGCTTTCTTAGCCCATGTCACGGATTTAAATAAAAATACGTCAGATTTAAATGATATTTCTATTGTTAATAAATTTCCTGACGTATTCCCTGAAGAACTTCCTGGCCTACCCCAAGAGCGTGAAATTAAATTTTGTATCGACCTTGAAACCGGTAAATAACCCATTTCTAAAGCCCCATATCGAATGGCTCCTACTGAACTTCAAGAGTTAAAAAATCCAACTACAGGAATTATTAGACATCGATTTCATTCATCCTAGTACAGCTCCTTGGGGTGCTCCTGTTCTATTCGTGAAGAAGAAAGATGGAAGTATGCGACTTTGTATTGATTATCGGAAGTTGAATCATGTCACCATCAAAAATAGGTACCCGTTGCCTTGCATTGATGACCTGTTTGACCAGTTGCAAGGAGCTAAATTCTTTTCAAAGATTGATTTTCATTCCGGATATCATCAGTTGAAGATTAAAACTGATGACATTCCAAAGACTGCTTTCAAAAACTCTTAAGACGGCATTATGAATTCCTAGTCATGTCTTTTGGATTGACTAATGCTCCTGCTGCCTTCATGGACATGATGAATCGAGTATTCAAAGAATATTTGGATCACTTTGTGGTCGTCTTTATTGATGACATCCTCATATACTCCCAAACCCGTGAAGACCATGAGCAACACTTGAGGCTGATACTTCAAAAGCTTCGTGAAAACAAGCTATATGCTAAGTTGAAGAAATGCGAGTTCTGGCTTGAGGAAGTTGCATTCCTTGGGCACGTAATATCAAATCATGTAATATCTGTTGACCCGACAAAGATTGAAGCAATTCAAAGCTGGGAGCAACCTAAGTCAGTGACCGAAGTACATAGCTTTTTCGGCTTAGCTGGTTATTATCAGAGATTCGTGGAAGGATTTTCTCAAATCGCTAGTCCATTAACTTAGCTGACTTGAAAAGATACAAAGTTTGGTTGGAGCGAGGAATGTGAGAAGAGTTTTCAAGAACTCAAGAGAAGATTCATTTCAGCACCTGTTCTGACAATACCATATGGCTCGGAGGGATTTGTCATCTACAGTGATGTTTCAGGAAAAGGGTTAGGATGTGTTCTCATGCAACATGAGAAAGTCATAGCCTATGCCTCACGACAACTCAAAGAGTATGAGAGGAATTATCCTATTCATGATCTAGAGTTAGCAGCTGTTTTTTTTGCACTTAAGATCTGGAGGCATTACTTGTATGGAGAGAAGGTGGAAATCTATAAGGATCATAAAAGCCTCAAATATTTCTTCACTCAAAAGGAACTCAACATGCGGCAACGACGTTGGCTTGAGCGGTTGAAAGATTATGATTATACCATTCAATACCATCTTGAAAAAGCGAATGTAATAGCTGACGCATTGAGTAGAAGATCATATGCGGGTACGAGTGCGATATTGTCAATGCAAAATGTGACACCCCCAAAATAGGTATACATCACCCATCTTGAGTCGCCAAATACATGGTACAAAAATATAAATACAACTTAATAATACAATTGTCGTGTAAAATACGAAAAAATATAAATTGAGAGTTTTAATAAGAATATTGTCATCTAGACAATATCCACACTCAATGGAGTCCTCATTACATTTATTGTTACACTATTTAACAGAATAATGAGGACTACTAATGCTATCATCTGGACCATCACTCCGTTCCCCGACTCGTCCCAACTATATTCTCATTTCCTGAAGAGAACAATGAAAGAAAGGGTAAGCTCAACTAGCCCAGTAAGAAATATTATAACTAAGATAATGCAGAATAAATTATCATTAGTCTTCAACAATGTTAAACTGATAAAATACAATAGACATCAAGCTTAACTGCAACGGAATAAGCAATCCATTAGAAGAGTCAAGTAAAGAATAAAATCTACTATCTTCTATGGTATAAAATATTTTCATCAATTTTTATCGCTGAGACTCAGCTTAATAAATAAAACTCATCATCTAATCATCCTCGCATTACGTGCCAAGGATATTCATTAAATCATCAATGGTCATGACTATACCGAACAATCCTCGGTCATAATCATACAAAAATCGCCCATCAATGCATTATGTGCCACCGAGGACTTTTACCATATAATTTATAACATTACGTGTCATGATTATACCGAATGATCCCTGGTCATAATCATACTAAGTCCATCTATGCACGTAAGCCAAAGATGAATTTCATTACAATATAAGCACGAGGATGATGACAATGACATAATAATTCAATAAAACAAGTTCAAGAATTAATTTATCCAGAACTCAATAACGTCCAAATTGTCAACTTGATACTGCTTTGTGGAGTAAAATTCAAGAATGCTCAGAAGAATATTTCCATGAAAAAGATACTGGATGAAGCGTAAATATCCAGGATATTCTACTAATTTCATGGAGTATAGAAGCCAAAACTTTAACCAACTGAGTATAACAGAATATATGAAAGCGCAAATGGATTTTCACCGCCATGCGGTAATCCACGATCTGAGATCATTTCCACAATTTAATAAGGAATGAATACAAAGGATCATTCACCATGCATGTGGTAATCCACATAGACAAAGTTATTCCAATGAATAATAAAGAATGGAATAACGAGAAGGCACCATGCGTGCGATAGATCGCATGACAGATAAAGTTATTCCCAATGTAATAATAAATAATGGAACCAGTCGTGCAGAAACGCATGCATAGGATATTCCGGCAGAATAATAAATAATGGAACCAGTCCCACAGAACGCATGCATACGTGATATTAAAGCGAATAATAAATAGTGGAACCAGTCCAATGTAAACACACGCATGTGATATTCGGCGAGAATACTAAAGAACGAAATAATAGAAGAATTTCATCATGTTTTAAAGATTGCGCATAAACAAAGTTATTCCAACATAATAATAAAGAATGGAATAATGAAGAATTTCACTATGTATGCGGTATCAGCATAAACAAAGTTATTCCAACATAATAATAAAGAATGGAATAACAGAAGAATTTCACCATGTATGCGGTACTTCACATAAACAAGTTATTCCACCATAATAATGAAGAATGGAATAACAAAAGAATTTTACCATATATGCGGTACTTCGCATAAATAGGTTATTCCAACATAATAATAAAGAATGGAATAACAATAGCTCTCTTCAATACGAAAGAAATAATACCCCTTACAAGTACAACAAATAATATCCCTTACTTCAAAAGAAACTGGATATTGGAAAAGTGAAGTAGCAGAATACTTTTCTTCTTTCTCTCTATAGTTTCTCTCTCTAGAGTTTCAGTGAATTCGTAAGAAATAATGAAGGAATGATCTTCTATTTATAGAAGAACTGAAAGTGGCTCTTGGTCTTAACGAAGGGTCAAAATGACACTAGGTAATATTGAAGAGACAACTACTATTTGCGAAGGGGCAATTAACTCTTGGAACACTGAAGAGACAAGTAACTCTTAGAAAACTGAAGGGACAAATAACTCTTGGAAAACTGAAGGGACAAATAACTCTTGGAAAACCAAAAGGACAAGTTATTATTAAAACTTTAAACCAACGATCCATATTGATTTACTATTATAATTTCAACCAACGGTCTGAAAATTTAGCACATCTCCTCATGGAATAATATTGTACCCAAAAATGATTTGGACCGAAAAGAAATATATTTTTTGGGTGAATAGTACCCCGTGAATAGTACTTCAGGAATAGTAACCCCGTGAATAGTCCCCTGACATGAAAAGTGTCCCAAATACCAGAGTGAATAATACTAGAGTGAATAGTAATTGGGTGAATAGTAACTCGTGAATAGTTACTTATGAATAGTAACTCGTGAATAGTATTCCGACACAAAAAGTGCCCCGAATACCTGATTGAACAATATAACCTCCAGATATCAATTATTATCGAAATAAATATCGATTCATACTAACACTAATAGTTTCAAGACAATGGAACTATCAAATTCATCTTTAATCAACACAAACTTATTCATCATTAATATTATAACTCATAATATTTAACAACCAGGTCGTTCCTAGGAAAGAGGGGTCTTTCCAATAAGGATTTCTCCCTATTGGCGCACAATTAGGTGACCAAATCTCTCCTTGACAGAACTTCTAGACATTGTAAATATTGCAATTTAATAATATGAACAACTTTGTCGTCTTAATTATTGATTTAATAATATATCATATTATGCAGATGATACTGTGACAATAATCGAATCAATAATATGAGAGATATGATGCAAACAATCTATCGTAGCAATAATTGAGTATAAATCGAGTGAATTCTTACATAAGCATCAATAACCAATACGCTGGTATTGCTACTATGCAACCACGCCAGTACATTGTATTTTTTACTAGGGTAGTTCAAGCGGTTTGAACCAGAACACTTCCGTCGTTATTTTTATAAAAGATAATTACATGCTGTTTTCTAAATACAACAATACTTCATTTTGTGGGTTCACCAATGATTGTGCTGTTATACGGATATTCGGAATAAAAAGAATATTCTCCCACCAAACGTATATTTTATAACAACTTGCTTACTTTGCAAAATTTATAAATATTACCTACAACTATAACAGTATATCAAATCCACACAATAATATTCAAAAAAAAAATTTCGAGAAATTTAAATCTTTATTCATAAAATTTGGGGTCTCACAATCTCCCCTCCTTATGAAATCTTGCCCTCAAAATTTACGTACGTACCTGGTATGCCGAAGAGATGAGAATACCTTGACTTCATTTCAGATTCTAACTCTTGAGGTATATGTGACGCCCCCAAAAATAGGTATTCATCACCCATCTTGAGTCGCCAAATACATGACACAAAATTTAAATACAACTTAATAATACAACTATCGTGTAAAATACGACAAAACATAATCTAAGAGTTTTAATACGTATATTGTCATCTAGATAGTATACAAACTCAAAGGAGTCCTCATTACATTTATTGTCCCACTATTTAATCAGAATAGTGAGGACTACTAATGCTATCATCTGGACCGTCACTCCTTTCCCCGACTCGTCCCAGCTATATTCTCATTTCCTGAAGAGAACAGTGAAAGAAAGGGTGAGCTCAACTAGCCCAGTAAGAAATATTATGACTAAGATAATGCAGAATAAATTATCAATAGTCTTCAACAATGTTAAACTGATAAAATACAATAGACATCAAGTTTAATTGCAGCGGAATAAGCAATCCATTAGAAGAGTCAAGTAGAAAATAAAACCTACTATCTTCTATAATTTAAAAAGTTTTTCATCACTTTTATCGCTGAGACTCAGCTTAATAAATAAACCACATCTTCTAATCATCCCTGTACTACGAGCCAAGGATATTCATTAAATCATCAATGGTAATGACTATACCAAAAAATTCCTACTCATAATCATACCAAGTCCATCTCTGCACGTAAGCCAAAGATATGCAACTATAAAACCAACAACCAACAATCCATCTTTGCACGTAAGCTAAAGATATACAATTCAATAATCCACAGTTCATCAGTATTAAAACTTTAAACCAGCGGTCCATACTAATTCACTATTAAAACTTTAAACCAGCGGTCCATACTGATTCACTATTAAAACTTTAAACCAACGATCCATATTGATTTACTATTATAATTTCAACCAATGGTCTGAAAAATTAGCACATCTCCACATGGAATAATATTGTACCCAAAAATGATTTGGACCGAAAAGAAATATATTTTCTTCAGGTAAATAGTATCCCGTGAATAGTAACTTGTGAATAGTAACTCATGAATAGTAACTCATGAATAGTCACTCGTGAATAGTAACTCGTGAATAGTAACTCATGAATAGTAAATCATGAATAGTACTCCGACACGAAAAGTGCCCTGAATACCCGATTGAACAATATAACCTCCAGACATAAATTATTATCGAAATAAATGTCGACTTCCACTAACACCAATAATCCCAACACAATGGAACTATCAAATTCATCTTTAATCAACACGAACTTATTCATCATTAATATTATAGCTCACAATATTTAATAACCAGGTTGTTCCCAGGAAAGAGGGGGCTTTCTAATAAGGATTTCTCCCTATTGGCGCGCAATTAGGTGACCAAACCTCTCCTTGACAGAACTTCTAGACATTATAAATATTACAATTTAATAATATGAATAACTTTGTCGTCTCAATTATTGATTTGATAATATAACATATAAGGCAGATGATACTGACAATAATCGAATCAATAATATTAGAGATATGATGCAGCAATTACTGTAGCAATAATTGAGTATAACTAAGTGATTTCTCACGTAAGCATCAATAATCAATACCGTGTGCTACTATGCAACCACGCGTATTATTGTACTTTTACTACCGAGTAGTTCAACAGTATTAACGGTAAAACTTACGCCGTTATTTTCATAAAAATATTTTTGTCATTTTCTCAATCCGACAATAATTCCGTTGCGAGGTCCACCAATGATTGTGCCGTCGTACGAATATTCTCTGTTAAAATGAATATTCCCCGACCAATCGAATATTATATAACAACTTGTATACTTTGCAAAATTTATAAATACTACCCACAACTATAATATTATCTCAAATTCATACCATAATTTTCAAAAAAAATATTTAGAGAAAATTAAATCTTTATTCGTAAAATTTGGGATTTTACAATCTCCACTCCTTATGAAATTTTGCCCTCAAAATTTACATACGTACCTGGTATGACGAAGAGGTGAGGATACCTTGACTACCTTTATCGTCAAAAACATTAAATTCATCTTTGCAATACTACCAAAGATATTCAATAATAATTCATCTTTTGCACTACAGCCAATCAGATAACCAATAATCAACAGTTCATCTTTGCACTCTAAAAGCCAAAGATATACAATCAGAAACCAATAATCTTTGAAACTCACTTAATAGTATCACGACCACTTAATTATCCATGTCCTACGGGCCAAGGATATTCGTGTTTCAATTACTGGTCATGATTATACCGAATAATCACGGTCATAATCATACCAAGTCTATCTATGCATTACGGGCCAAAGATGACTTTTACCACATCATTTGTAACATTACGGTCATGATTATACCGAATAATCCCTGGTCATAATCATACCAAGTCCATCTATGCACTACAGGCCACAGATGACTTTCAACAAAATATAAATATGACGAGTAGTTAATCAATCGATTCCTAAAATCACATCAAAGGCAAGTATTTTCAAAGAGATAAGATCGACAGGTAACGTGAAAGTGTCGATTTGAAACAAGATTTATAAACAGTGGAGGTAACGAAAGTTTCTCCTAAAAAGTTTCAACCAATAAGTCAAAGTCTAACTTCTCAGGAGTCAAATTTAAACATTGAACACAACTAGGAGAAATACAAGAGTGGGTAGAACTAGTATCGAATAAGATATAGACTTCACAAGAGTTTATAAATAACTTACCCGTAATAACTTCGTTCGGGTTTTTTGAAAAACGCTCTCACTTAAACTATTGGATTTGACTTTGTTATAGGGTACATTCCACCCTTAAATGCTTCGTCATATTCCTGATCCATGATTTGAATCATTATTCTCTGATCCATATCGAATTGGGGTTGACCGCTCTGCACAGGGTAATTCCGAATTCGATGTTGGATTCTCCCAATTATTGTCCAAAAACAAATATCCATTTCATCTATTTTGACTTTATTGGATCGGACGTCTTTTTCGACAATATCAACGTGTCGTGCGACTTTTACCCACGTATCATCTATTTTCCTTCGTTTAGTTGTTTCTGCTTTAATCAGATCTTTGATCAAAGCATTCTCAGATTCCAGCTCTAATATCTTATACTCTGCCAAAGAGTGCTTCTGTTCAAACATCGCACATCGGGTAACACAATTTTGAATTGTTACATCTCTTTGCTCCACGACCGCCTGTCGTTCTTCTGCCTACTCTTCTAACTCATGAATACGATTTTGTAATTCTAAATTTTGATCATAAAATTCTTCTAATAAATTTTTCTCAGGTTCCTCTTCTTCCTCACTCTCAGCTGCTACCTCTGCAACTAGCTTGGGTGCAACTATTAGTTCTTCACTCACCACGTAGATATCTCTAATTTCTTCTTCGTCTGACATCACATTAACCTGGTTAGTGATTAAAGGTGTCTCAACGGTCTCCTATGCTCCATTGCTATTCTCAACATTCTCGGATGTCATTTTTAAATACTGTCACAAAACAAGGGTTAATTAACATATCACATATTATCCCTATACTCTGATCGACCAATTAAATACCAAATAAACTTAGTTAGGTCATACTAGCGAAGGAATTCCCGCTCTCCCTCCTAGTTCTTGTCTCACATCTCAGCCAGGGATCATATCCCTAAGCTTTGATACCAACTGTGACGCCCCCAAAATAGGTATACATCACCCATCTTGGGTCGCCAGATACAAGGTACTGAATATACAAATACAACTTGATAATACAACTGTCGTGTAAAATACGACAAAACATAAACTAAGAGTTTTAATAAGAATATTGTCATCTAGACAATATCCACACTCAATGGAGTCCTCATTACATTTATTGTCACACTATTTAATAAGAATAGTGAGGACTACTAATGCTATCATCTGGACCATCACTCCGTTCCCCGACTCGTCCCAACTATATTCTCATTTCCTGAAGAGAATAGTGAAAGAAAGGGTGAGCTCAACTAGCCTAGTAAGAAATATTATGACTAAGATAATGCAAAATAAATTATCAATAGTCTTCAACAATGTTAAACTGATAAAATACAATAGACATCAAGTTTAATTGCAATGAATAAGCAATCCATTAGAAGAGTCAAGTAGAAAATAAAACCTACTATCTTCTATGATTTAAAAGTCTTTCATCACTTTTATCACGAGACTCAAATTTTAATAAATAATCCACATCTTCTAATCATCCCTGTACTACGGGCCAAGGATATTCATTAAATCATCAATGGTAATGACTATACCGAAAAATCCCTAGTCATAATCATATCAAGTCCATTTCTGCACGTAAGCCAAAGATATACAACTATAAAACCAACAACCAACAGTCCATCTTTGCACGTAAGCCAAAGATATACAACTATAAAACCAACAACCAACAGTCCATCTTTGCACGTAAGCCAAAGATATACAATTCAATAATCCACAATCCATCTTTGCACGTAAGCCAAGATAACTTTTATTACCATATAAGCATGAGGATGATGACAATGATATAAACATTAATCAACTGCAAACAAGGATAAATATTAAAGACTTTAAATTTATCAAAATATTATCAACCACTCATAATCTAATATTATTAATATCATAACAATATTTTAATCACTTCTTAAACTTATAAACAATTTATTTCAATTGTTTACACTTTACCAAATAATACATTTAGTTATTCAAAAATTCTATACTCATAAGATTTTATCACCAATGATCAAATCCTTTATCAAAAATCTTCATATACCTTATATAGGATTTTCAAGCCACAAAATCCTATTTTCCAATTTTGTTACTTCACATAACATATTTAACTCATATGTTCGTAACTAAACTATTTTCATGAAAAATACCAAATCAGTTCCAAAAATATTTCTTTTCTGAGATTTAGCAGAATATAGTCCCATAATGAACATATATTTTTCTCAAAATTTTTAAAATTCATTTACTATTTTTCAAAAATCAATTTCTAATTAATTCCTTAAGAAATTAGCTACCTCAAGGTTAACTCCAGAAATTCCCAAATCTTGGCAGAATCTTACACATGTTAACGTGAGCCTCCAGTTTAAATTTCATGGTCATCGGAGTTATAGAACTTCGGTTATAGCGTTTTTCGTCAAAAAAACCTAAATATTGAAATGGTCATAACTTGCTCATTTTAAGTCGGAATGAGCTCATTTTTGGAAAGGAGGTAACTTATACTATATAATTTCATGTCCCAAAAGGCCAGAATTTTTCTCACAAATTTAGTGGCCGAAACAGCCCTTCTAAAAATCTGGATAGTAGCATTTTGGTAATTTCCAACTTTTGACTCCTTTGCTAAAATCAGTCCACACGAAAATCTACAACACCTTTTCCAGTGATTCTACTTGAAGATGCTACAAAACTCATAGATCTAACTCTAGAACTTGACCACACTCAAAAATTCAAAATATTATAGGAGATATGGTTAATTGAATTTCATATTCTATTTTCACCAAAATCTGATTTTCAACCCTTTGTGATTTCTAAGAAACTTTCATGTTTTCACATAATAACCAATATATCTCATCATAAAACTTACTAATACTTCATATACCCATGATTTTCATCAGTCCAATGCTTTTATTATGACTCTCATCATAATCAACGTAACCAGATCATTTCCACAATTTAATAAGGAATGAATATAAAGGATCATTCATCATGCATGTGGTAATCCACATGATAAAGTTATTCCAACGTAATAATAAAGAATGGAATAATGAAGGATTCACCATGCATGCGATAGAGACCGCATGCAGATGAGTTATTCCCAATGTAATAATAAATAATGGAACCAGTCCGGCATAAACGCATATGAGATAGGATATTCCGGCGAGAATAATAAATGCGAGAATAATAAATAATGGAACCAGTCCCACAGTAAAAGCGATGAGATGTGAGGATATTCCGACGGAATAATAAATAATGGAATAACAACAGAATTTCACCATGTATGTGGTATTTCACATAAACAGGTTATTCCAATAGAATAATAAAGAACGGAACCAGTCGTGCAAAATTAAGACCAAGCAGGATATTCCTGAGAATAATAAAGAATGGAATAATAGAAGAATTTCACCATGTATACTAAGATTACAGCATAAACAAAGTTATTCCAACATAATAATAAGGAATGGAATAATAGAAGAATTTTACCATGTATGCGAAGATTGATGCAGACAAAAGTTATTCCAACATAATAATAAGGAATGGAATAATAGAAGAATTTCACCATGTATGCAAAGACTTGCATGTAAAGTTATTAGACATAATAATAAGGAATGTAATAATAGAAGAATTTCACCATGTATTTAAAGACTTGGCATAGACAAAGTTATTAGACATAATAATAAGGAATGGAATAATAGAAGAATTTCACCATGTATGTAGTACTTCGCATAGACAGGTTACTCCAACATAATAATAAGGAATGGAATAATAGAAGAATTTCACCATGTATGCAGTACTTCACATAGACAGGTTATTCCAACATAATAATAAGGAATGGAATAAAAACTCTTGCGAGTATTGAAAGAAAGTATTTCTCTTCATGAATACGAAAGAATAATACCCCTTACCTTAGAAGAAACTGGATATTGGAATAGAAAGGTAGCAGACTTCTCTTCTTCTTTCTCTCTATAGATTTTCTCTCTATAGCTTCTCTCTATAATATCTCTCTATAATTTCTCTCTCTAGAGTTTCAGTGAATTCGTAAGAAATAATGAAGGAATGAGCTTTTATTTATAGGAGAATGGACTGAATAGTAACTAATTCATGAACGGTCCAGATTGATTTATTTTTTAAGCGGATATCCATATTAAAACTTAAAGCAACGGTCCATACCGATTCACTATTAAAACTTTAAGCAATGGCCTATATCTTGATTCACTATTAAAACTTTAAACCAACGATCCATATTGATTTACTATTATAATTTCAACCAACGGTCTGAAAAATTAGCACATCTCCTCATGGAATAATATTGTACCCAAAAATGATTTGGACTGAAAAGAAATATATTTTGTTCAGGTGAATAGTATCCCGTGAATAGTAACTCGTGAATAGTAACTTATGAATAGTCACTCATGAATAGTAACTCGTGAATAGTAACTCATGAATAATAACTCGTGAATAGTAACTCATGAATAGTACTCCGACACGAAAAGTGCCCTGAATACCCGATTGAACAATATAACCTCCAGACATAAATTATTATCGAAATAAATGTCGACTTCCACTAACACCAATAATCCCAACACAATGGAACTATCAAATTCATCTTTAATCAACACGAACTTATTCATCATTAATATTATAACTCACAATATTTAACAACCCGAGTTGTTCCCGAGAAAGAGGGGCTTCCAATAAGGATTTCTCCTATAGGCGGCGCTAAATTAGGTTACCAAACCTCTCCTCGATGTAACTTCTAGACACATCGTAAATATTGCAATTTAATAATATGAATAACTTTGTCGTCTCAATTATTGATTTAATAATATAACATATAATGCAGATGATACTGACAATAATCGAATCAATAATATGGGAGATATGATGCAAGAATTATCGCAAGACAATAATTGAGTATAATGAGTGATTTCTCACGTAAGCATCA
Source organism: Panax ginseng (assembly GCA_020205605.1). Lineage (NCBI taxonomy): Eukaryota > Viridiplantae > Streptophyta > Magnoliopsida > Apiales > Araliaceae > Panax > Panax ginseng. The sequence goes on along the minus strand of CM035130.1, from coordinate 156,885,477 downwards.
ATAATCAATCATGTGTGCTACTATGCAACCACGCTACTGCATTACTTTTACTACTAGAGTAGTTCAACAAGATAATCTGTAACACTTCCTACCGTTATTTTCATAATTTTTTTTTTTTCATTTTCTCAATCCGATAATAATTCCGTTGCGGGGTCCACCAATGATTGTGCCGTCGTACGAATATACCCTGTTAAAACGAATATTCTCCGACCAATCGAATATTATATAACAACTTGCATACTTTGCAAAATTTATAAATACTACCCACAACTATAATATTATCTCAAATTCACACCATAATTTTCAAAAAAAATATTTTGAGAAAATTAAATCTTTATTCGTAAAGTTTGGGATTTTACAGTATAATCTTTGAGTGTTGAATATGATCCTTCTTATCCAAGATTTTAACACGTATCTTCTCATACGTTAAATCTTCTGCTATCTTGTCTGGTTCCAATTTAATAATGTGGTTTGGGTCGTCCACATATTTACGTAACATCGATACGTGAAAAACGTTATGAACACATGATATACTTGGCGGTAAAACAAGTCTATAGGCCAAAGTTCCTACTCGATCGAGGATTTCAAACTAGCCAATTAAATCGAGGGTTGAGATTTCCTCTCTTCGTCGATTCTTGCTTCTAGAATAACGCCCTCTTGAACCTTCTTCTTCACATTCATCAGATTCGGGTGTGTAGCTTGAGCGACTTTAACTTTATCGATTAAAATTGATCCTACTCGTTTATTCGTTATCTTCACGTAGGTTCGTATATTCGCACTTGTAAACGCATATGATTTTCTACTCAACGCGTCAGCTACCACGTTCGCTCTTCCACCATGATATTGAATGGTTTGATCGTAATCTTCAACAGTTCGAGCCAACGTCTTTGGCGCATTATACGTTCATTTTGGTTGAAGAAATATTTAAGGGTTTTGTACTGGGGTCAATACAAAATTCGATTTCACGCTCTGGGTAGGTCAAGAAGTCTTCAGGGAATACGTCAGGAAATTTATTAACAATAGAAATATCATTCAAAACTGTGACCCTCATCCCAAGACTTGGATAGTACGTCACATTGATACCTATCAACTTGCCATCGTCATTCATGACGTCGCCTACAGAAAGTCTAGCTTCGGTGCATTCCACACAAGGAAGTCACCAGATAAAGGCTTAGGGCTCTTTACTTATGGCTTGATATGACAATAATTGACTTTAGTGGTTTGGTTGCTTGAATTCGCATAACAGGTTGGTTAGGAATATGAAAGCTAACAACCTTATGAAAATAATCAATTTTAGCATGATGAGTAGTTAACCAGTCGATTCCTAAAATCACATCAAAGCCAAGTACTTTCAAAGAGATAAGATCGACAGGTAACGTGAAAATGTTGATTTGAATCAAACAAGATTTATAAATAGTGGAGGTAACGAAGGTTTCTCCCAACGGAGTTTTAACAGATAAATCAAAGTCTAATATCTCCGAAATCAAATTTAAACATTGAGCGCAAGTAGGAGAAATAAAAAAGTGAGTAGAACTGGTATCGAATAAGGTATAGACTTCGCAAGAGTTTATGATTAACTTACCCGTAATAACTTCGTTCGGGTTTCTTGACAAACGCTCTCACTTAAACTACCGGATTTGACTTTGCTATAGGGTACATTCCACCCTTAAGTGCTTCATCATATTCCTGATCCATGATTTGAATCATTATTCACTGATCCATATCGAATTGGGGTTGACCGCTCTGCACAGGGTAATTTTGAATTCGATGTTGGATTCTCCCAATTGTTGTCCAAAAGGCAAAATCCATTTCATCTATTTTGGTCTTATTGGATTGGACGTCTTTTTCTATAATATCTACATGTCGTGCGGCTTTTAACCATGCATCATCTATTCTCCTTCGTTCAGTTGTTTCTACTTTGATCAGAACTTTGATCATAGCATTCTCAGATTCTATCTCTAATATCTTATACTCTGCCAAAGAGTGCTTCTGTTCAAACATCGCACATCGGGTAACACAATTTTGAATTGTTACATCTCTTTGCTCCACGACCGCCTGTCGTTCTTCTGCCTACTCTTCTAACTCATGAATACGATTTTGTAATTCTAAATTTCGATCATAAAATTCTTCTAATAAATTATTCTCAGGTTCCTCTTCTTCATCTTCTTCCTCGTTCTCAGCTGCTACCTCTGCAACTAGATCGGGTGCAACTATTAGTTCTTCACTCACCACGTAGATATCTCTAATTTCTTCTTCGTCTGACATCACATGAACCTGGTTAGTGATTAAAGGTGTCTCAACGGTCTCCTATGCTCCATTGCTATTCTCAACATTCTCGGATGTCATTTTCAAATACTGTCACAAAACAAGGGTTAATTAACATATCACATATTATCCCTATACTCTGATCGACCAATTAAATACCAAATAAACTTAGTTAGGTCATACTAGCGAAGGAATTTCTGCTCTCCCTCCTAGTTCTTGTCTCACATCTCACCAGGATCATATCCCTAAGCTTTGATATCAATCGTGATGGCGCCCCAAAATAGGTATACATCACCCATCTTGGGTGCATGGATACAAGGTCTTGAATATACAAATACAACTTGATAATACAACTGTCGTGTAAAATACGACAAAACATAAACTAAGAGTTTTAATAAGAATATTGTCATCTAGACAATATCCACACTCAATGGAGTCCTCATTACATTTATTGTCACACTATTTAATAAGAATAGTGAGGACTACTAATGCTATCATCTGGACCATCACTCCGTTCCCCGACTCGTCCCAACTATATTCTCATTTCCTGAAGAGAATAGTGAAAGAAAGGGTGAGCTCAACTAGCCTAGTAAGAAATATTATGACTAAGATAATGCAAAATAAATTATCAATAGTCTTCAACAATGTTAAACTGATAAAATACAATAGACATCAAGTTTAATTGTAGCGGAATAAGCAATCCATTAGAAGAGTCAAGTAGAAAATAAAACCTACTATCTTCTATGATTTAAAAAGTCTTTCATCACTTTTATCGCTGAGACTCAGCTTAATAAATAATCCACATCTTCTAATCATCCCTGTACTACGGGCCAAGGATATTCATTAAATCATCAATGGTCATGACTATACCAAACAATCCCTGGTCATAATCATACCAAAAACTGTCCATCAATGCATTACAGGCCACTGAGGACTTTTACCATATAATTTATAACATTACAAGTCATGATTATACCGAATGATCCCTGGTCATAATCATACTAAGTCCATCTATGCACGTAAGCCAAAGATGACTTTCATTACAATATAAGCATGAGGATGATGACAATGACATAATAATTTAATAAAAATAGTTCAAGAATTAATTTATCCAGAACTCAATAACGTCCAAATTGTCAATATGATACTGCTTTGTGGAGTAAAATTCAAGAATGCTCAGAAGAATATTTCCATGAAAAAGATACTGGATGAAGCGTAAATATCCAGGATATTCTACTAATTTCATGGAGTATAGAAGCCAAAACTTTAACCAACTGAGTATAACAGGATATATGAAACTGCAAATGGATTTTCACCCGCCATGCGGTAATCCACGTATACAGATCATTTTCACAATTTAATAAGGAATAAATACAAAGGATCATTCACCATGCATGTGGTAATCCACATAGACAGGTTATTCCAACAGAATAATAAAGAATGAAATAATAGAAGGATTCACCACGCGCATGCGATAGATCGCATGCATAAAAGTTATTCCCAATGAATAATAAATAATGGAATCGGTCGTGCAGTAAGCATACGTACGTGATATTAAAACGAATAATAAATAATGGAACGTGTGTCCGGCGTGAACGCACAAAGCAGTGATATTCCTAAAATAATAAATAATGGAATGGAAATTAAGTCCCACAGAACGCTTACATGCATGTGATATTCCGATAGAATAATAAAGAACGGAATAATAGAAGAATTTCACCATGTATGCGGTACTGCATGATAACAAAGTTATTCCAACATAATAATAAAGAATGGAATAATGAGAAGAATTTCACCATGTATGCGGTGATCAGCATAAACAAAAGTTATTCCAACATAATAATGAAGAATGGAATAACAGAAGAATTTCACCATGTATACGGTACTTCGCATAAACAGGTTATTCCACCATAATAATGAAGAATGGAATAATAGAAGAATTTCACCATGTATGCGTTACTTCGTATAAATAGGTTATTCCAACATAATAATAAAGAATGGAATAACAATAGCTCTATTCATGAATACGAAAGAAATAATACCCCTTACAAGTACAACAAATAATATCCCTTACCTTAGAAGAAACTAGATATTGGAAAAGTGATGTAGCAGAATACTTTTCTTCTTTCTCTCTATAGTTTCTCTCTCTAGAGTTTCAGTGAATTCGTAAGAAATAATGAAGGAATGAGCTTCTATTTATAGAAGAACTGAAAGTGGCTCTTGGTCTGAACGAAGGGTCAAAATGACTCTTGGTAATATTAAAGAGACAACTACTATTTACGAAGGGGCAATTAACTCTTGGAACACCGAAGAGACAAGTAACTCTTGGAACACTGAAGAGACAAATAACTCTTGGAAAACTGAAGGGACAAATAACTCTTGGAAAACCGAAAGGACAAGTTACTATTAAAACTTTAAACCAACGATTCATATTGATTTACTATTATAATTTCAACCAACAGTCTGAAAAATTAGCACATCTCCTTATGGAATAATATTGTACGAAAAAATGATTTGGACCGAAAAGAAATATATTTTTCGGGTGAATAGTACCCCATAAATAGTACTTCGGGAATAGTAACCCCATGAATAGTATCCCGACATGAAAAGTGTCCCAAATACCTGAGTGAATAATACTAGAGTGAATAGTAATCGAGTGAATAGTAACTCATAAATAGTAACTCGTGAATAGTAACTCGTGAATAGTATTCTGACACAAAAGTGCCCCGAATACCCGATTGAACAATATAACATCCAGACATCAATTATTATCGAAATAAATATTGATTTATACTAGCACTAATAATTTCAACACAATAGAACTATCAAATACATGTTTAATCAACACGAACTTATTCATCATTAATATTATAACTCACAATATTTAACAACCAGGTCGTTCCCAGGAAAGAGGGGGCTTTCCAATAAGGATTTCTCCCTATTAGCGCGCAATTAGATGACCAAACCTCTTCTTGACAGAACTTCTAGACATTATAAATATTTCAATTTAATAATATGAACAACTTTGCCATCTCAATTATTGATTTAATAATATATCATATTATTCAGATGATACTGTGACAATAATCGAATCAATAATATGAGAGATATGATGCAGTAATTACTGTAGCAATAATTGAGTATAACTGAGTGACTTCTTACATAAACATCAATAACCAATACCGTGTGCTACTATGCAACCACATGTATTACTGTACTTTTACTATCGGGTAGTTCTACAGTTTTAACGGTAATACTTCTGCCGTTATTTTTATAAAAAGATAATTCTGTCGTTTTCTAAATACAACAATACTTCCGTTGTGGGTTCACAAATGATTGTGCTGTCGTACGGATATTCCCGACAAAAAGAATATTCTCTGACCAAACGAATATTTTATAACAACTTGCTTACTTTATAAAATTTATAAATATTACCCACAACTATAACATTATATCAAATCCACACCATAATATTCAAAAAAAAAAATTTGAGAAATTTAAATCTTTATTCATAAAATTTGGGGTCTCACACAAAAGCCCATTTTGTATGACTTACAAAGGATGGATATAGAGTTAAAGACTACAGGGACCCATGTGATGATGGTGAATATACGAGTAGAACCGACTTTAATCGATAAAGTTAAAGCTGCTCAAACTACAGACCTGGAGCTGATGCGTATAAAGAAGAAAATGCAAGAAGGTGCTATTCCGGAAGCAAGAATCAACGAAGAAGGAATACTTCGAGTCAACTCCAGACTTTGTGTTCCTAACAATTCTGACTTGAAGTATAAAATCATGATGGAGACGCACAACACACCGTTTGTAATCCATCTTGGAAGTACCATAATGTATCGTGATCTTCGACATACATTTTGGTGGAGAAATATGAAGAGAGAGATAGCGGGGTTTATCTCAAGGTGTCTAACTTGTCAATGAGTCAAGGCGGAGCATCAAGTGCCAAAAGGTCCATTGCAACCACTTGAAATTCCAAAATGGAAGTGGGAGCACATTAACATGGATTTTGTTATTGGTCTTCCCAAGGTTTCTCAAGGCATAGATGTGATTTGGGTCATTGTTGATAGATTGACCAAGTCTGCTCATTTCTTACCGATACAAGAAACTTATACACTTGAACATCTTTCTAGTATGTACATAAACGAGATTGTAAGATTGCATGATATGCTAGTATCCATAGTTTCTGATCGAGACCCAAGATTCACTTCAAGATTTTGGGTTAGTTTGCAAAAAGCTATGGGCACGGATTTCTGATTTAGTTTAAGCATATCATCCTCAAACGGATGGCAAATCGAAAAGGACTATTCAAACTCTTGAAGATTTATTAAGACTCTGTGTCCTTGACTTCAAGGGAAGTTGGGACAAGTTCTTACCATTGGTGGAGTTTTCCTACAATAATAGTTATCAAGCAAGTATTGGCATGGCTCCATTTGAGGCGTTGTGTGGAAGAAAGTGTCGTTCTCCAGTTTGCTGGGATGAGGTGGGTGAAGCAACGTTGTTGGGACCGAATTTGGTACGTATGACTATAGAAAAGATTCAAACAATCCGACAACGTATAAAAACCTCACAAGATCGACAAAAGAGTTATGCTAATCTTCATCGAAAAGACGTGGAATTCAATATTGGAGATCATGTGTTGTTACGTGTTGCTCCATGGAAAGGAGTTACGAGATTTGGAAAGAGAGGAAAGCTCAATCCTCAATTCATTGGCCCATTTATAATCCTGAAACGAGTAGGAACTGTGGCCTATTGACTCGCCTTACCGCCAAGTATGTCTCGTGTTCATAACGTTTTCCACATATCTATGTTACGTAAATATGTGAAAGATCCGAACCACATTATTGAATTAGAACCAGACGAGATAGAGGAAGATTTAACGTATGAAGATTTACTTGTTAAAATCTTGGATAAGAAGGATCATATTCTACGCTCCAAGGTTATACCTCAAGTTAAAGTTTTGTGGAGAAACCATGATGTGGAAGAAATGACCTGGGAGTTAAAATCTGACATAAAGTCAAAATATCCTCACCTCTTCGATATACCAGGTACGTACCCTAATTTTGAGGATGAAATTTCATAAGAAGGGGATGTTGTAAGACCCCAACATTTATGAATAAAGATTAATTTCTCTCGAAATATATTTTTGAATATTATGGTGTGGATATAATATAATGTTATAGTTGTGGGTAATATTTACAAATTTTGCAAAGTAAGCAAGTGGTTATATAATATTCGATTGGTCGGGGAGTATTTGTTTTAACAGGGAATATTCGTACGACAACACAATCATTGGTGGACCCCACAACGGAAGTATTGTTGTAGTTAGAAAACGACAAAATTATCTTTTTATAAAAATAACGGCGGAAGTTTTACCGTTAAACTGTTGAACTACCCAGTAGTAGTAAAGTAAAAGAATACTGGCGTGGTGCATAGTAGCACACGGTATTGATTATTGATGCTTACGTGAGAAGTCACTCAGTTATATTCAATTATTGCTACAGTAATTGCTGCATCATATCTCTCATATTATTGATTCAATTATTGTCATAATATCATCTGCATAATATGTTATATTATTAAATCAATAATTGAGACGACAAAGTTATTCATATTATTAAATTGCAATATTTATAATGTCTAGAAGTTTTGTCAAGGAGAGGTTTGGTCATCTAATTGCGCGCCAATAAGGAAAATTCCTTATCGAAAAGCCCCCTCTTTCCTGGGAATGACCTGGTTGTTAAATATTGTGAGTTATAATATTAATGATGAATAAGTTCGTGTTGATCAAAGATGAAATTGATAGTTCCATTGTGTTGGAATTATTAGTGTTAGTGGAAATTGACATTTATTTCGATATTAATTGATCTGGAAGTTATACAATTTAGTCGGGTAATTAATCGGATAAATGAGCCATTAATTCACATGATTATAACTATTTGTTCATATGTGTGTACTATTGATTCACATTCTTATGCTATTAGGGGAGTTGGTGCAAGATTGATAATACTTGCATGACTAAGTTAAAAATGGAGGTATAGATGGAGGTACTATACTGTAATTCGTATTTTCACATGATTATAACTATTGATTCACATAATTGAACTATTGATTCACATTATTTACTATTAGGGGAGGTGGTGCAAGTTTGATAATACTTGCAGGACTAAATTAAAAATGAAGAAAAAGACGAAGGTATTATACTATAATATTTCGAGCACCAAAACGTGCAATTATCGAAACTATATTTTCCTATTAATAGAAGCTCATTCTTCCTTCATTTCTCACCAATTCACTAAAGCTATATAACAATTATTATAGAGAGAAATTATAGAGAGAAAGAAGAAGAGAAGTCTGCTACCTCACTATTCCAGTATCCAGTTTTTTTCTAAGGTAAGGGGTATTATTCTTTCGTATTCATGAAGAGAGTTATTTTCTTTCAATACTCGTAAGAGTTGTTATTCCATTCTTTATTATTTTGTTGGAATAACCTGTCTATGCGAAGTATCGCATACATGGTTAAATTCTTCTGTTATTCCATTCTTTATTATTATGTTGGAATAACCTGTCTGTGCGGTCTATCGCATGCCTGGTGAATTCTGTTGTTATTCCATTCTTTATTATTCTGTTGGAACATCACATGCATGCGGATTACACATGACCGGTTCCATTCTTTTTATTATTCGTTGGAATATCCCGTCTGCATGCGGATTACGCATGACTGGTTCCATTCTTTATTATTCGTTGGAATATCACCGTCTGCATGCGGATTACGCATGACTGGTTCCATTCTTTATTATTCATTGGGAATAACTTTCATGCATGCTGATCTATCGCATGCTGGTGAATTCTTACATTATTCCATTCTTTATTATTACATTGGAATAACTTGTCTATGTGGATTACCACATGCATGGTGAATGATCCTTCGTATTCATTCCTTATTAATTGTGAAAATGATCTGTCTACGTGGATTACCGCATGACGGGGAAAAATCCATTTGCAATTTCATATATTCTATTATACTCAGTTGGTTTAAGTTTTGGCTTCTATACTCCATGAAATTAGTAGAATATCCTGGATATTTGCGCTTCATCCAGTATCTTTTCATGAAAATATTCTTCTGAGCATTCTGGAATTTTACTCCATAAACCAGTATCATGTTGACAATTTGGACGTAATTGGTTTCAGGATAAATTAACTTATAAATCTTTAAAATTTATTCTTGAACTTGTTTTATTGAATTATTATGTCATTGTCATCATTCTCATGCTTATATTGTGATGAAAGTCATCTTTGGCTTACGTGCATAGATGGACTTGGTATGATTATGACTAGGGATCATTCGGTATAATCATGACCTGTAATGTCATAAATGATGTGGTAAAAGTCCTCAGTGGCCTGTAGTGCATGGATGGACAGTTTTTGGTATGATTATAACCAGGAATTATTCGGTATAGTCATGACCATTGATGTAAAATCCCAAATTTTACGAATAAAGATATAAATTTCTCAAATTTTTTTTTGAATATTATGGTGTGGATTTAATATAATGTTATAGTTGTGGGTAATATTTATAAATTTTGCAAAGTATGCAAGTTGTTATATTATTCGATTGATCGGGGAATATTCTTTGTGTCGGGAAATATTCGTACAACGGCACAATCATTGGTGGACCCCACAATAGAAATATTGTCGGATTGAGAAAATGACAAAAATATTTTTATGAAAATAATGGCGAAAGTTTTATCGTTAATATTGTCGAACTACTCGGTAGTAAAAGTACAGTAATACGCGTGGTTGCATAGTAGCACACAGTATTGATTATTGATGCTTATGTGAGAAGTCACTCAGTTTTGTTCAATTATTGCTACAATAGTTGCTGCATAGTATCTCACGTTATTTGATTCAATTATTGTTGATTGTTATATATATATATATATATATATTATATATAAGTTTTGTTTTATTAGTATTATTAATGTAATAAAACAGAAAAACTTTTTATATAAAACAGAATACTTTTATAAAGTTGATGAGTGAGTTTTATACACATGAATTGGATATATTCGGGCTTAATTTATTGTTGTTCTCAAGTCTTTTAGGATGTTTTTATGTGTTTGTGTCTATTCATGCATGTTTTATATTGTTTTGTAGGAATTGGGACAAAAGTTACTTGGATCGACGTTTGGGGTGGCTAGATTCGCGTTTTCGGCTTGCCATTTACACAACAGTCACTTCAGAGCCAATTTGACTATAGCTCCGGATATTATTTTGAAAAACTCAAAGAATGAAAGTTGTAGATCTACTTTTCCTCTTTTCGGATCATCTTGAATCATCAAAATCGGAGTTCGGATGAAGAAGTTATGGTCATTTTCCCAAAAGATGTAGGAGCAGAAAATGTCAGAACTTGTAACAAAGGTCTTGGGCGCTTATTCTTAGTTCATTTCCCGGCCTTTAGGGGTGCTATAAGGCGTTGTCCGAAGGTCGTCGTTCAAATATTGGGAGCTTTGGGGAAGAGGTTGGGTGCGGCCTGGACGCATTTTGGACGAATTTTGACACCTTTTTGACTCCAAATTGGATTGGGTTTGTTCCTAAGCTAAAAATTGGACTTGTAACCTATAAATACATGATGTAAGGCATAAAATAAAGGAAGATTACATAGATTAGACTAGATTAAACACTCTTTTAGACTAGAACATAACCCTAGTTCTTATTAGTTTTGGAGATTGAAGCAACTTGGAAACCATTGAAGATTCAAAGCAGGAGCAAGAGGGGAGTATCAAATTTGCTGACAACAGATTATATTCTCTTCTCTTCTCTTATTTTTATCTTTTAATGTCTATTCAATTATGGATTCTTGGTTTTAATTCATTAATTATGAACTAATTCTTTTTATTAAGATTCCAATGGAACCTTTTATGATTATGAATTGATTATTTAATTTATTCCAATTATTTATGTTGAAGTGAATTGTTCATCATACCTTGTATTTATTGATTAATTATCTGGCCAATAATTACCGTGTTACTCTAGGAGGAATCGAGAGAGGAATTCTAGTGTTAGAACTGGGTAGGGTGACATGTGACTTAGTTATTTGCATAGTGAATAATTAGGTTTGTGAATAGAATAAGAATATCTATTTGCCGCGTGTAACACATAAGGAATTGGGGTTGTAACGAGTTTAATTCAATTGTTTTGCATAGAGATATAGCAAAATTAATCTGGGTTAAATAGAAGGCAAATGATCACTTGAGAAAGGGCTTTTGGCACTTGAGAATTCTTGTTAATAATTCAGCAGACATAATAATTGGGATAATTGGATAATTGGTTTATAGTTCATAATTGGGGATATTGGAGTCTTAGCCTTTATTTATTTGAATTCATTTATAAAGTAACCTAGTTTTAATTGATCAATTTAGTTTTATTAATTAGAAAAATCACGATTTGAGATTGTTTAAATAAAATTAGTTTTGTTAAGAATTAGTACTTGGTGATTTTTATTAAATAATTCCTCGTGGGAACGATACTCTACTTTCACTTTATTACTTGTTGGCCGTGTATACTTGCACGTATTCATTGATCATGTAAATCGATCAACAAGTTTTGCGCCATGAACGGGAATTAATTTAATAATTATTTACCAATATTAATTTCAATCAAATTAGTCTTAATTTAAACATTTTATTTTTATTTTCATTCTCTTCCTATATTTCTCTCTTTTTAGGTACCATGGATGACTTTGCGTATCAATGGCCATACGAACATAACATGAGTCAACCAAGGGGAGGCGGAGATTGACAGACTCGAGAAACTTTACGCATTATCAAGACAGATGGAGACACTTTCGAGGATGTTTGAAGCTTTTTGAAGCTCAACGTCATCAAAGTGTGGTAATCGCATTTGTGATTATTATCTTTGGAAATCATATGAGTCATCAATGCGCCATCGATTTGAGTAGATGACAAGTATGGTGGTGATTACCCCAATAATTATGTCTATCTCAACAACTATCATCGAGGATTGGGGTATCACCCGGATTTTCATGGAGTATCAATCAAGATCAATTTTATGCTCCAAGTCCAACATACCCAACCGGATTTTCGTGTCCATCTCCACTACAACAGAAGAACATTCAAATTGGGAGGAAGCCTTGGAAAAAGTTATTAAAGCTTACGAAAAGAAACACGAGGAACATGAAAAGAAACTTAATCAAATAAGATTTGAGTATACAAAGTCAGAATGCATCGATCAAGAATCTGGAAAATCAATTGGGGCAGATAGCACATGCGTTGAACAATCGTCTTCAATACACTTGACTCTATGACATGAATTCTGAGACTGATGGTGAGCCCGAACCAAATCTACAACCGGATGTGCCAAATGATATAGATGTTGAAAGAGAGGAAAGTCTTGGGGACCAAGAAAAAGAGATCGACAAAGATCTAACTTTGAGTACCAACGAAGATGAGCCAATTTCATTAGTATCCCATGTGCCTCCTCCACCAAAGTTCAAGAATCAAGGCGGTTTGTAAAACCATGCCCAATTGGAAGTCATGTAATTTTAAGCAAAGCTCTTGGTAACGTAAGAGCTAATACGGTTAGCCAGAGTCATGGTGGGATAAAAAGGAGAAGATAAAGGAAGATTCCATTATGTTTATTAAGCTTTAATGCCCTAATCTGATCATCGACATAATGGAGGAAACACCTAGTGGTTTGCCGTTCTTAATGGGGATCCTATCTACAAAGAGCATGCTAGGTGACTTCAATTCAAGGGTTTTTCCTAATGGGAACCTCCCAAAAGAGACATTGCTTCTGATGGATGGAGGGTTCCTCAATTTTCATAGGGGAATTAGATAGAGAATTGAAGAAGTCAGGCTGAGACTATAAAACAAGCGCTTATTGGGAGGCAACCCAAGTTCAATTTTTATTTTTAGTTTTTATTAAGTTTTATATTAGTAGTTTTGAATTTGTATTTATTTAGGATTTAATAAAATTGCTTCTATCATGGTTTTACAGGTTATTCAAGTCAAATTCAAGTGTGGTGCCCAATTTGTTCCATGTCTTGCTTTATTCTCCAAACTTAGCGGACAAGGAGGAAGATTGCTATATTTTCAGGGAAGTCCTCTGCTTTAATTTTTTCTATTGTAGCCATTGAGGACAATGTCTAGTTTAAGTTTGGGGGCATTTTAGTGTCGTACTGCATATAGTTAGTTATCTGCATAGTAATTTATTTTTTTTGTGTTAGCATTGTGTTTTTTTAGGCTGCATATAATATATGGTATTTTTTTTTTGCATCTTCATATATGTGTTCATGTAGTATAATTGCATTTTTTCTTATTTTTGCATGAATCTGTGTGATAGGTTGGTGTGGTCTTAGCTCGGCCTATGATAAGATTGGTTTTGCTTATTAACTTGAATAGTGTTGATAATTGATGATGAGTTCTAATTTTAATCTTGATGATAATCTGAGCCTGTCAGAAACTTATGTAGGTTAGCACTTAAAGTTTAAATCATTTTAATCCACTTGGTTCAAGGGTTTCATAATTTGTTTATGAGGAAAATCTTTGTTAAAATTTAAGGAAATTAGTGAATGGCGGTAAAGGTTGGAATGACGTAAAAGCTTGAGTTTGGGGAATCTATGGGATATATATACTAAAAAAAAATTGATGAAGAGAAAAAAAATAGAAAATCCAGAAAAAAAGAAAAAAAAAGAAGAGAAAAATCGTGGTTAGTTTTGTTTCGGGGCCTTTGTTACTTGAGCAAGTACGCCCGAAGGGGTGTCTTAACACCTAGCGCCCTAAGGTCTTATATGGTCTGGGAGTCGTTGGTTGAAAGCTCGCTAAGGGGTGACATTGTTAGCCTAATGGAATGAGACATTGCACGACCATGAAAAAAAAAAACACAGTAAAGAGCAAAAATGCCCTCTGGTTGAATAAAAGTATAAATAAATCCTGTATTTACCCTTAGATTTGATAATTTCTTAGTTTTAACCGGAGTTGTCATGTTCACAAAAGTAATTGAATTGGAACTGAAATTTTCCTTATAAGAAGTTTGTTATGTCATTATCTTGAACTGTGGTTGGTTAGAATGGTTAACAAGTACACACACACAACATGGGTGATGACAGGTTTGGGTTGACTAATTGGTTAGAGTTATGGATTTTGAATTGATTGGATATATTGTTTGAGTACCAATGGTATCTTTGAGGCCTGTTGCTATATATCATACTGATTTATTACTCGGTTCGTAGGTATATTAGGAAGTAGATTATGCATATGCATTCATTTAGTTGAGTTATTTTGTTTATTTTTAGTTCTTTTGTGTTTTTACTTGAGGACAAGCAAAGGTTTAAGTTTGGAGGTATTTGATGAGTGAGTTTTATACACATGAATTGGATACATTCGGGCTTAATTTATTGTTGTTCTCAAGTCTTTTAGGATGTTTTTATGTGTTTGTGTCTATTCATGCATGTTTTATATTGTTTTGTAGGAATTAGAATAAAAGTTACTTGGATCGACGTTTGGGGTGGCTAGATTCGCGTTTTCGGCTTGCCATTTACATAGCAGTCACTTCAGAGCCAATTTGACTATAGCTCCGGACATTATTTCGAAACACTCAAAGAATGAAAGTTGTAGATCTACTTTTCCTCTTTTCGGATCATCTTGAATCATCAAAATCGGAGTTCGGATGAAGAAGTTACGGTCATTTTCCCAAAAGATATAGGAGCAGAAAATGTCAGAACTTGTAATGATCTTGGGGGCGCTATTCTTAGTTCATTTCGGTCACGGGTGCTATAAGGCGTTGTCCGAAGCGTTCGTTCAAATCTTTGAGCACCTTTGGGGAAGAGGTTAGTGCGGCTCGGACGATTTTGGACTTAATTTTGACACCTTTTTGACTCCAAA
Source organism: Panax ginseng (assembly GCA_020205605.1). Taxonomy (NCBI): domain Eukaryota; kingdom Viridiplantae; phylum Streptophyta; class Magnoliopsida; order Apiales; family Araliaceae; genus Panax; species Panax ginseng. The sequence continues at coordinate 156,870,295 of CM035130.1, read as the reverse complement.
TTGGATTGGGTTTGTTCCTAAGCTAAAAATTGAACTTGTAACCTATAAATACATGATGTAAGGCATAAAATAAAGGGAGATTACATATATTAGACTAGATTAAACACTCTTTTAGATTAGAACATAACCCTAGTTCTTATTAGTTTTGGAGATTGAAGCAACTTGGAGACCATTGAAGATTCAAAGCAAGAGCAAGAGGGGAGTATCAAATTTGCTGACAACAGATTATATTCTCTTCTCTTCTCTTATTTTTATCTTTTAATGTCTATTCAATTGTGGATTCTTGGTTTTAATTCATTAATTATGAACTAATTCTTTTTATTAAGATTCCAATGGAACCTTTTATGATTATGAATTGATTATTTAATTTATTCCAATTATTTATGTTGAAGTGAATTGTTCATCATACCTTGTATTTATTGATTAATTATCTGGCCAATAATTACCGTGTTACTCTAGGAGGAATCGAGAGAGGAATTCTAGTGTTAGAACTGGGCTGGGCAGGGTGACATGTGACTTAGTTATTTGCATATTGAATAATTAGGTTTGTGAATAGAATGAGAATATCTATTTGCCGCATGTAAGACATAAGGAATTGGGGTTGTAACGAGTTTAATTCAATTGTTTTTCATAGAGATATAGCAAAATTAATCTGGGTTAATAGAAGGCAAATGATCACTTGAGAAAGGGCTTTTGGCACTTGAGAATTCCTGTTAACAATTTAGTAGACATAATAATTGAGATAATTGGATAATTGGTTTATAGTTCATAATTGGGGATATTAGAGTCTAGCCTTTATTATTTGAATTCATTTATAAAGTAACCTAGTTTTAATTGATTAATTTAGTTTTATTAATTAGAAAAATCACGATTTGAGATTGTTTAAATAACATTAGTTTGGTTAAGAATTAGTACTTGGTGATTTTTATTAAATAATTCCTCGTGGGAACGATACTCTACTTTCACTTTATTGCTTGTTGACCGTGTATACTTGTACGTATTCATTGATTGCGAAATCGATCAACAAGTACCGTTTATTATTCCATTGAATATCCGCTTTGTTTTGCTTTTACGCCGCACTGATTCCGTTATTTATTATTCTGTTGGAATAACCTGTCTATGCGAAGTACCGCATGCATGGTGATTTCTGTTGTTATTCCATTCTTTATTATTCTGTTGAAATATCCTGTCGGTGCGTATTACACCTGACCTGGTTCCGTTATTTATTGTTCTGTTGGAATAACCTGTCTATGCAAAGTACCGCATGCATGGTGATTTCTTTTATTATTCCATTCTTTATTATACTCAGTTGGTTAAAATTTTGACTTCTATACTCCATGAAATTAGTGGAATATCCTTGATATTTGCGCTTCATCCAGTATCTTTTCATGGAAATATTCTTCTGAGCATTCTTAGATTTTACTCTACAAAGAAGTATCATGTTGACAATTTGGACGTTATTAGTTCCTGGATAAATTAATTCTTGAACTTGTTTTTATTGAATTCTTATATCATTGTCATCATCCTCATATTTATATTTTGTTGAAAGTCATCTGTGGCCTGTAGTGCATAGATGGACTTGATATGATTATGACCAGGGATTATTTGGTATAATCATGACCGTAATGTTACAAATGATGTGGTAAAAGTCCTCATTGTCCCGTAGTGCATTGATGGACAATTATTGGCATGATCATGACCATTGATGAATACACGAATATCCTTGGCCCGTAGTGCATGGATAATTTGTGGTTGTGATCTTATGAATATCCTTGGTAGTAGAAAAAGGATGAGGTGGATTATTTATTAAGTCGAGTCCCGGTGATAAAAGTGATGAAAACCCTTTTAAATCATAAAAGATAGTAGATTTTATTATCTACTTGACTCTTTTAATGGATTGCATATTCCGCTCCAGTTAAACTTGATGTCTATTGTATTTTATCGGTTTAACATCTGTTGAAGACTAATGATAATTTATTACGCATTATCTTAGACATAATATTTCTTCTTAGGGCTAGTTGAGCTCACCCTTTCTTTCCTATTCTCTTCAGGAAATGAGAACGTAGCCGGGACTAGTCGGGGAATGGAGTGACGGTCCAGATGATAGTATTAGTAGTCCTCACTATTCTATTAAATAGTGTGACAATAAATGTAATGAAGACTTATTCTAAGAGTGGATATTGTCTAGAAGACAATATTTGTATTAAAACTCACAGCTTTCTTATTGTATATTAAAGATTGTATTTGTATTCTGTACCATGTATTTGGCGACTCAGAATATGTGATGTATACCTATTTTGGGGGCGTCACAGTTGGTATCAAAGCTTAGGGATATGATCCCTGGCTAAGATGTGAGACAAGAACTAGGAGGGGAGAGACGGGGAATTCCTTCGCTAGTATGACCTACCTAAGTCTATTTGATATTTAATTGGTCGGACAGAGTATAGGGATAATATGTGATATGTTAATTAACCCTTGTTTTGTGGCATTGTTTGAAAATGGAATCTGAGAATGTTGAGAACATCAATGGAGCACAGGAGACCGTTGAGTCTCCACGGATCAATAATCAGGATAATGTGCATCAAGAAGGAGATAATCCTCCTGTAAATAACAACACTGATCAAATGGCGAACGACGTTACGTTTAGGAGCTTTTTAGAATTCATGCAACACCAAACGAGAGAGACTCCTGTTCATAATGCAGGTGGAAACAATGTCAACCCACGGTTGGTCACCGCTAAGCAATTCAAGGAACTGGGACCACCGGAGTTTTTGTGAAAGCCAGAACCACTTAAGGCGGAGACGTGGTTAAAGCAGATCACCAAGATATTTGATGTCTTGGGATGCTCCGAGGAACAAAAGGTTCCATTCGCCACCTTTATGTTGCGTGAAGAGGCAAATTACTGGTGGGAATCTATAAAACGTACCCAGCCTGACGCACTCAAGATGTCTTGGGAGAAGTTCCAAGAGCTGTTCAATGACAAGTACTTTCCCGAAAGTATTCGTCACATGAAGGAGGTGGAGTTTATCAAGTTGGAGCAAAACAACATGACCGTGTTGTAGTACAAAGCCAAGTTTGCCGAGTTGTCCCGATTTACGTCTCATTTGGTTGATAATGAGGAGAGAATGACGTGAATGTTTCTAAGAGGTTTGAAACTTGAGATACGTCAATATCTTATCTCTCATAAACTGTGTTTGTATTCAGATGTTGTTAATAGGGCTCGATTATTGGAAGCGATAATGAGTCAACCCAACCAAAAGAGAGCGGTAAGCAAAATGATAATCCGGTGATATGATCATCAAAGCGGTGACAATAAGCATGGAGGAATCAACATGCCGTAAATGGTAACCACTTGGTGGTAATCATGGCCAAAACAATAAGAATGGACATTTCAAGAAGAGAAGGTTCAACAATAACGTGAAGACGTCGGCACCAACACCTATTTCAAAGGAAGAAGAACGACCACCCGGTCGTATGTTTCAAAAATGCGCATGGGAGGGACACATCCGTTCAAACCTGCATTTTAACAATCCAAAGTGTGTTTTAATTGCGGAAGAGAAGGTCACCTAGCTCGATTTTGTCGTATGGTGAAGTCAAGTCCAGCTGGGATAGTGATGCCAAAGGATGTCCCAGACAAGCCAAAGCCGGTAGTTTAAGAGAGAGCTTTTTTTTCGTGATGAAACCTGAATAAAATTATCACGGGTATGTTAGTCATAAACTCTTGCGAAGTCTATACCGTGTTAGATACCGGTTCTACTCACTCTTTTATTTCACCTAGTTGTGTTCAATGTTTGAAGTTAACTCCGGAGAAGTTAGACTTTGATATATCTGTTTAAACTCAGTTGGGAGAAACCTTCGTTACCTCCACTATTTATAAATCTTGTTCAAATCAACACTTTCACGTTACTTGTCGATCTTATCTCTTTGAAAATACTTGTCTTTGATGTGATTTTTGGAATCGATTGGTTAACTACTCATCATGTTTTTAGTAAGGTTATTAGCTTTCATATTTCTAACCAACCTGTTATGCGAATTCAAGCAACCGAACCACTAAAGTCAATTATTGTCATATCAAGCCATAAGTAAAGATCCCTAAGCCTTTATCTGGTGACTTCCTTGTGTGGAATGCACCAAAGCTAGACTTTCTGTAGGCGAAGTCATGAATGACGATGACAAGTTGATAGGTATCAATGTGACGTACTATCCAAGTCTTGGATGAGGGTCACAGTTTTGAATGATATTTCTATCGTTAATAAATTTCCTGACGTATTCATGAAGACTTCCTAGCCTATCCCTAGAGCGTGAAATCGAATTTTGTACCAGTACAAAACCCCATTTCTAAATCCCTTAAATATTTCTTCAACTAAAACGAACGTAACATGCGCCAAAGACGTTGACTCGAGTTGTTGAAGATTACGATCGTACCATTCAATACCATCGTGAAAAGAAATGTAGTAGTTATGGCGTTGAGTAGAAGATCGATATGCGTTCTGAAAAGCGAATATACGAACCCACGTGAAGATAACGAATATACGATTAGAATCAACTTTAATCGATAAAGTTAAAGCTGCTCAAGATACATACTCAGAGCTGATGAATGTGAAGAAGAAGGTTCAAGAAGGCGTTATCTTAACCCTCGATTTAATTGGCCCATTTGAAATCCTCGATCAAGTAGGAACTGTGGCTTATAGACTCGTTTTACCGCCAAGTATGTCGCGTGTTCATAACGTTTTTTTCACGTATCGATGTTACGTAAATATGTGGACGACCCGAACCACATTATTGATTTAAAACCGGACGAGAGAGTGGATAATTTAACGTATGAAGATGTACCTGTTAAAATCCTGGAATGTATTCAACACTCAAAGGTTATACCTCAAGAGTTAGAATCGGACGAAGTGTCCTCATTTGTTCGGTATACCAGGTACGTACGTAAATTTCGAGGGCAAAATTTCATAAGGAGGGGAGATTGTAAAATCCTAAATTTTACGAATAAAGATTTAAATTTCTCAATTTTTTTTGAATATTATGGTGTGGATTTAATATAATGTTATAGTTATGGGTAATATTTATAAATTTTGTAAAGTATGCAAGTTGTTATATTATTCGATTGGTCGGGGAATATTCTTTGTGTCGGGGAATATTCGTACGATGGCACAATCATTGGTGGACCCCACAACAGAATTATTGTCGGATTGAGAAAACGACAAAAATATTTTTATGAAAATAATGGCGAAAGTTTTACCGTTAATACTGTTGAACTACTCGGTAGTAAAAAAGTGCGATGTCTGGCGTGGTTGCATAAGTAGTATTACCGGTATTGATTATTGATGCTTATGTGAGAAGTCACTTCGGTTTTGTTCAATTATTACATGATGAGTTCACGATAGTATCTCATGTTATTTGATTCAATTATTGTTGATTGTTATATATATATATATATAATTTTGTTTTATTAGTATTATTAATGTAATAAAAATGAAAAACTTTTTATATAAAAATGTAATACTTTTATAAAGTTATTCGTTTTATCGTGCTAATAGTAAAATCTTTTTATATAAAATGCAGAATACTTTAATAAAGTTTATATCTGCTTTATTAGACAATAATTAGATTATATTATATTTTATTCGTTTTATTAGATTATAAATAAAATATATTATATTTTATTGTAAACTAATTTGGACTGTCCGTTTAAAGTAAATCGATCTGGACCGTTCATGGATTGGTTACTATTCAGGTCCATTCTTCTATAAATAGAAGCTCATTCCTTCATTATTTCTTACTTAATTCCTTTGAAACTCTAGAGAGAAACTATAGAGATTTCTTCTTCTATAATCTTGAGCGTATTTCTTTAGAGTTTAAGAAAGCTTTGAGCATAGTGCAAGTTTTCTTCGAGTATATCCTCGCCCTACCAGTCGGAGTACGTATTCTTCTTTCAAAGGTAAGGGATATTAATTGTTGTACTCGTAAAGGGTATTTTTTTTCATATTCATGAAGAGAACTTCTGGTATTCCAGTCTTTATTATTCTGTTGGAATAACCTGTATACGCGGGCTACCCTTTACTTGGTGAAATTCTTCTGTTATTCCATTATTTATTATTCTGCTGGAATAATCTGTTTATGCGAAGTACCGCATACATGGTAAAATTCTATTGTTATTCCATTCTTTATTATTACATTTGGAATATCCTCGTCATGCATGCGTTTTTTCTGTGGGACTGTTTTAAAATCTTTATTATTCTATTGGAAATATCTTCATGCATGCGTGCTTTACGGACTGATTTCATTATTTATTATTACATCGTTGAATAACTTTATACATCTGATATCGCATACATGGTGATTTCATTGTTATTCCATTCTTTATTATTCTGTTGGAATATCCTGTAGGTGCGTATTACGCCTGACCTGGTTCCGTTATTTATTGTTCTGTTGGAATAACCTATCTATGCAAAGTACCGCATGCATGTTGATTTCTTTTGTTATTCCATTCTTTATTATACTCAGTTGGTTAAAATTTTGACTTCTATACTCCATGAAATTAGTGGAATATCCTTGATATTTGTGCTTCATCTAGTATCTTTTCATGAAAATATTCTTTTGAGCATTCTTAGATTTTACTCTACAAAGAAGTATCATGTTGACAATTTGGACGTTATTAGTTTCTAGATAAATTAATTCTTGAACTTGTTTTATTGAATTCTTATATCATTGTCATCATCCTCATATTTATATTTTGTTGAAAGTCATCTGTGGCCTGTAGTGCATAGATGAACTTGGTATGATTATGACCAGGGATTATTCGGTGTAATCATGACCGTAATGTTACAAATGATGTGGTAAAAGTCCTCATTGGCCCATAGTGCATTAATGGACAGTTGTTGGCATGATCATGACCATTGATGAATACACGAATATCCTTGGCCCGTAGTGCATGGATAATTTGTGGTTGTGATACTAATGAATATCCTTGGCCGTAATGCAAGGATGATGTGGATTATTTATTGAGTTGAGTCTCAGCGATAAAAGTGATGAAAAACCTTTTAAATCATAGAAGATAGTAGATTATAACTATCTCCACTGTTTGGAATTGAAAATTATATTTCAACCAAACTCCAAGATCATATAGGTAGTGCTCGTAGATATACTCAACAAGTGGATGTGCACAACCCTGTCTTATGATAACACGAGGTTATATGTCATTAGATATCTTGTATGATAGTGGCACAACACCCTTCCAAAGTTGGGTTCACCTCACCCTATTCGGTTCGCCAAAATTAAATATCAAATGACGTATACAATACGACACATTTATCTAAAGTTCTCAATAAAATTATTTCCATACTATTTAGGGAGAACCTCAACAGCTATAGACCACCGTTCTATTCCCCTGTTATCCCCGCTTGACCCGGCAACACTCTTATTACCTGAAAGGAATTGTAAAGAAAAAAGGGTGAGCACAACTAGCCCAGTAAAGAATATCATGACTAAAGATAATTTACATCATTAATAGCCTTCATCAGTAAGAAATCAGAGATATATAACATATGGTAGATGATAAAACTTTTCAACCATAGTTGCAGCGGAACGAGCAATCCATTAAAAGAGTCAAATAGACCATCAGGTCTATTATCTTCTCTATGTTAAAAGTCCACCAATAATGTTTTATCCCCGTAACATCAATCAACAATTCCTGTCCACAATCATATGAACAACTCATAATCATAATTGTGATTCTAAATTCTTCTTCGCACTCAGGACGAAGATAATTTTCATCACCTATCTTCACCTGAAATATTAAAAATCATGGTTATACCAAATCATAATTCCTGCTCATAATCATACTAATAAATTCATATTTGCACTACGGCCAAAGATATTCATTAACAATTCATCTTTGCACTATAGGCCAAAGACATACAACTGTATTTTAGAATAGTCAAGTAGAGCATGATATCATCTATCTTTTACGAATTAAAAGTGTATAATCAATATTTTATCGCTGAGACTCAGCTTAATAAATAATCCACATCATCGAATCATCCCTGCACTACGGCCAAGGATATTCATGTAATCATCAATGGTCATGATTATACCGAATAATCCCTGGTTATAATCATACCAATAACTGTCCATCAATGCACTATGGGCCAATGAGAACTTTTACCACATCATCTATAACATTACGGGTCATGATTATACCGAATGATCCCTAGTCATAATCATACCAATAAACAGTTCATCTATTGACATAAGCCAAAGATACTCATAAATCAATAGTTTATTTTTCCACGTAAGCCAAAGATATAAAACTGTAAAACCAATAATCAACAGTCCATCTTTGCACGTAAGCCAAAGATATACAACTGTAAAACCAATAATCAACAGTCCATCTTTGCACGTAAGCCAAAGATGACTTTCATCATAATATATGCATGAGGATGATGACAATGATATAAACATTAATCAAACGAAATCAAGGATAAATATTAAAGACTTTAAATTTATTCAGTGTTTAAAAATATCCAAATTGTCAACATGATACTGCTTTGTGGAGTAAAATTTAAGAATAATATTCATGTACCAAAAATAATTTGGATAGAAAAGAATTATATTTTTTGGGTAAATAGTACCCCGCAATAGTACCCTATGAATAGTGCTTCGGGAATAGTACCTCGTGAATAGTACCCTGGCATGAAAAGTACCCCAAATACCCGAGTGAATAATATTTGGGTGAATAGTAATTTGGGTGAATAGTAACCTATAAATAGTAACTCGTGAATAGTACTTCGATACGAAAAGTGCCCCGAATACCCGAGTGAATAATACTAGAGTGACTAGTAACCAGGTGAATAGTAACCCGTGAATAGTAACTCGTAAAAAAAATACCATAGAAAATGATATTCCATGACGAGTACAAAAGAAATGATATCTCATACGAGTATAATAGATATTACGAAACTGCAAAGGGATTTTCACTCGCCATGCGGTAATCCACGTAGACAAATCATTTCCACAATTTAATAAGGAATGAATACAAAGGATCATTCACTATGCATGTGGTAATCCACATAGGCAAAAGTTATTCCAATGAATAATAAAGAATAGAATAACGAGAAGAATTCACCATGCATGCGACGCATCAGCATGCACGGGCGAGTTATTCCCAAGCGTAATAATAAAGAATGGAACCAGGTCATGCGTAATCCGCACAGACATGATATTCCAACAGGATAATAAAGAACGGAACCAGGTCATGCGTAATCCGCACAGACATGGTATTCTAACAGAATAATAAAGAATGGAATAATAACATAATTCACCAGGCTTGCGATAAACCACATAGACAGGTTATTCCAACAGAATAATAAAGAATGGAATAACAACAGAATTCACCAGGCATACGATAGAGCGCCTTATGCATAAGGTTATTCAAAGCAGAATAATAAAGAATGGAATTATAGAAGAATTTCACCATGTATGCGGATTATCAGCATGTATGCAGTTATTCCAACATAATAATAAAGAATGGAATAACAACCCTTACGAGTATTGAAAGAAAATAACTCTTTTCATGAAAACGAAAGAATAATACCCCTTACTATAATAATAATATCCCTTACCTCAGAAGAAGACTGGATACTGGAATAGTGAAGTAGCAGACTTCGCTTCTTCTTTCTCTCAATAGCTTCTCTTTCTATAATTTCTCTATAATAATTGTTCTTGTGAGACTTAGTGAATTAGTGAAAAATAATGAATGAACGAGCTTCTATTTATAGAAAATTATAGTTTCCATAATTTCACATTTTGGGGCTCGAAATATTACAGTATAATACCCTCATCTTTTAATTCATTTTTAATTTAGTCATACAAGTATTATCAAACTTGCACCACCTCCCCTAATAATAAATCATGTGAATCAATAGTAAATCATGTGACTCAATAGTTCTAAACATGTAAAAAAAATTAATTATAGTATAATACCTTCAACTATACCTCCATTTTTAACTTAGTCATGCAAGTATTATCAAACTTGCACCAACTCCCCTAATAGTAAATCATGTGAATCAATAGTACACACATGTGAACACATAGTTATAAACATGTGAATTAATAGCAATTAATTAATCATTTATTCGATTAATTACCCGATTGGTCAATATAACCTCTAGACAACAATTATTATCGAAATAAATATCGATTTTCATTAACACTAATAATTCCAACACAATGGAACTATCAATTTCATCTTTAATCAACATGAACTTATTCATCATTAATATTATAATTCACAATATTTAACAACCAGGTCGTTCCCAGGAAAGAGAGGGCTTTCCGATAAGGATTTCTCCTTATTGGCGCGCAATTAGGTGACCAAACCTCTCCTTGACAAAACTTTTAGACATTATCAATATTGCAAATAATAATATGAATAACTTTATTATCTCAATTATTGATTTAATAATATATAATGCAGATGATACTGTGACAATAATTGAATCAATAATATGAGAGATATGATGCAACAATTCATCAGAGTAATAATTGAGTATCTTGAGTGACTTCACACGTAAGCATCAATAATCAATTGTGTGCTACTATGCAATCACGCGTAGACATCGTACTTTTTTACTAGGGTAGTTCAACAGTTTTAACGGTAACACTTTCGCCGTTATTTTATAAAAAGATAATTCTGTCGTTTTCTTACTACGAAAATACTTCCATTATGGGGTCCACCAATGATTGTGTCGTCATACAGATATTCCCCGAAAAAAAGAATATTCCCCGATCAAACGAATAACAACTTTACTTACTTTGTAAAATTTTTAAATATCACCCTTAACTTTAACCCTTTCTCAATTTAACCATTTACTAAATAAAATAATAATAAGAAAATTGAATAATTTTATTTCATAAAATTCGGGGTCTCACAGTTATGATAATGCCAACAACTGTCCATCAATGCACTATTACTGGCCAACGATGACTTTTACCACATCATTTGTAACATACAGGTCATGATTATACCGATACATAATACCTGATCATAATCATACCAATCAACAGTCCATCTATGCACTACGGGCCAAAGATGACTTTCATCATAATATAAGAATGATGATGATGACAATGATATAAGAATTTAATCAAACGAGATCAAGGATAAATATAAAAGATTTATAATTCAATTTATCCAGAGTTTAAGAATGTCCAAATTATCAACATGATAACTGCTTTGTGGAGTAAAATCCAAGAATAATATTTATGTAAAAATAATTCGGACAGAAAAGAAATTAATTTTTGTCATAAATAGTACCCGGGTGAATAGTACCCGAGTGAATAGTACTCCATGAATAGTACCCCTTGAATAGTACCCCGATATGAAAAGATTAAAACTTAACAAGAATGTTCAGAAAAATATTTCTATGAAACGATATTAGTTGAAGCGTAAATTTCAAGGATATTCTACTAGTTTCAGGAATTATAGAAGCAATACTTACCATAGTAAGTTTAAATTTAGGAATATGAAATGAAATAATATCCCTTACATAATATGGAGTATGAAAGAAAGTAATATTTCTTACGAGTATTGCAATAAAATGATATCCTTTACCTTTGTAGAAATTAGATTTGACTGGAATATCGGATATTATTCTGAGAAAATCATGCACAAAAAGCTACACTCAAAGTATCCTTATACTCAAGAAAAATAATCACAATACTATAGAATAAGAATTTCTGATATTGAAGGTGTGTTTTAGGAAGGAGGGGTTACCCCTTATTTATAGTTCAACGGAGGGAGAAAAGTTAAATAAACTTGCCTAACCTGCCAAACATTTCCTTCGCCTAATTTCTCATTTGAATGCCTAACTCTTCTCATTTTCCATATGGGTGGGGGCCACCCTTTGAAAGCAAAGGATTTGCAGGCAACTTTCAAGCCATCACTTTGGAAAATAACAAAAACAATGTGCACTAGAATTTAAAAAAAGGACAAGGCTACTATAATGCCTTTGAAAACAAGCATTCGTTTACAATTTGCCAACCTCTGCTCCTTTTTTGTCACATGTTATATATATATATATATATATATATATATAATATCATAACATTATTATTTAAACAATTATAATATATTATAATAATATATTTGAGTGAATATTTTATCGGAGAAATAATTGTAAATCCACAGAAAATATTCCAAACTTTCAACAATTATTTCATGCTAAAATTCCTTCATTTATAACAAAACTGAACCAATATCCACCACATAATAATTATTCAAAAATAATATTATAAGCTCAGAATATTAACAACCAGATCATTCCCAAGAAAGAGGAGGCTTTTCAATAAGGACTTCTCTTTATTGGCGCGCAATTAGGTGACCAAACCTCTTTCCTCGATAGAACTTTCTAGACATTGCCAATAATGCTAACTAATAATATAAATAATTGTGTCGCGTAAATTATTGATTTAATAATATAAAATATTGTGCAGATGATACTGTGACAATAATTGAGTCAATAATATGAGATACTGTGCAACAAATACTGTGGCAATAATTGAATAAAACTGAGTGACTTCTCACGTAAGCATCAATAATCAAAGATACTGTACAATACAGTGTGCTACTATGCAACCACGCGTATTATTGTACTTTTATCACCGGATATTTCAACAGTTAACGGTAAAACTTTTGTCGTTATTTTTATAAAAAGTTATTTCTGTCATTTACTAACTTCGATAGTAATTCCATTGTGGAGTCCACCAATGATTGTGTTGTCGTACGAATATTCCCTGTTAAAACGAATATTCCCTGACCAATCAAATATTTTATAACAACTTGCTTAATTTGCAAAATTTATAAATATTACCCACAGCTATAACATTATTTCAAATGCACATCTTATTACTCAAAATGATATTTAGAGAAAATTAATCTTTATTCATAAAAGTTGGTGTCTTATAACCTCTCCTTTTTATGAAAATTCATCCTCGAAATTGGTGTACGTACCTGGTATGTCAAAGAGGTGAGTATACCTTGATTTCATTTCAGATCTAACTCCCAGGTCATTTCCTCAACATCGTGATTTCTCCACAAAACTTTGACTTGAGGTATAACCTTGGAGCATAGAATATGTTCCTTCTTATCCAAGATTTTAACAGGTACCTCTTCATACGTTAAGTATTTGAGCCGCTATCTCGTCTGGTTCTAATTTAATAATTTGGTTCGGGTCTTCCATATATTTACGTAACATAGATATATGAAAAATATTATGAACACGAGACATACTTGGCGATAAAGCGAGTCCATAGGCCACAGTTCCTACTCGGTCGAGGATTTCAAATGGGCCACAATTCCTCTCTTTCCAAATCTTGTAACTTCTTTCCATGGAGAAACACGTAACAATACATGATCTCCAACATTGAATTCCACATCCCTTCGATGATTATTAACATAACTCTTTTGTCGATCTTGTGAGGTTTTTATACGTTGCCAGATCATTTGAATCATTTTCGTTGTCATGCGTACCAATTTTGGTCCCAACAACGTTGATTCACCCACCTCGTCCTAGCATACTAAAGAATGACACTTGCATCTGTACAATGCCTCAAATCGAGCCATGCCTATACTTGTTTGATAACTGTTAATGTAGGAGAATTCCACTAATGGCAAGAACTTGTCCAAACTTCCTTTGAAGTCAAGGACATAGAGTCTTAATAGATCTTTAAGAGTTTGAATAGTCCTCTGACTGCCCATCCGTCTGAGGATGATATGCCGAACTGAATCTTAAATCCGTGCCCATAGCTTTCTGCAAACTAACCCAAAATCGTGAAGTGAATCTTGGGTCTCGATTAGAAACTATGGATACTGGTATACCATACAGTCTTACAATCTCATTTATGTATATACGAGCAAGACGTTCAAGAGAATAAGTTTCTCGTATATGTAGAAAATGAGCAGACTTGGTTAATCTATCAACAATGACCCAAATTGTATCTATGCCTTGAGAAACCGTTAGAAGACCAGTAACGAAATGCATGGCGATGTGCTCCCACATCCATTCTGGAATTTCAAGTGGTTATAATGGACCTTTTGGCGCTTGATGCTCCGCCTTGACACGTTGACAAGTTAGACACCTTGAGATAAACTCCGCTATCTCTCTCTTCATATTGCTCCACCAAAATGTATATCGAAGATCACTATACATTTTGATACTCCCAGGATGGATTTCAAACGGTGTGTTGTGCGCCTCCATCAAGATTTTATACTTCAAATCAGAGTCGTTAGGAACACAAAGTCTGGAGTTGACTCAAAGTATTCCTTCTTCATCGATTCTTGCTTCTGGAATAACATCGATTCTCGTATATTTGACATCATCACGTGGATCCCTGGAGTCTTTAACTCTATCTCCATCCTTTTTAAGTCAACAAAATGGGCCTTTTCATTGACAATATCGCACTCGTACCCGCATATGATCTTCTACTCAATACGTTAGTTACCACGTTCGCTTTTCTAGGATGGTATGATCGTAATCTTTCAACAACTTAAGCCAACGTCGTTGCCGCATGTTGAGCTCCTTTTGGGTGAAGAAATATTTGAGGCTTTTATGATATGTATAGATCTCCACATTTTCCCCATACAGGTAGTGCCTCCAGATCTTTAACGCGAAAATGACTGCTGCCAACTCTAGATCATGAGTAGGATAATTCCTTTCTTATTCTTTGAGTTGTCATGAGGCATAGGCTATGACTTTCCCATGCTGCATGAGAACACATCCTAAACCTTTGCCTGAAGCATCGCTATTGTGACGCCCCCAAAAATAGGTATACATCACCCATCTTGAGTCGCCAGATATATGGTACAAAATACAAATACAACTTAATTATACAAACGTCGTGTAAAAATACGACAAAACATAGCTGAGAGTTTTAATAAGAATATTGTCATCTAGACAATATCCACACTCAAAGGAGTCCTCATTACATTTATTGTCACACTATTTAACAGAATAGTGAGGACTACTAATGCTATCATCGGACCGCCACTCCGCTCCGCACTCGTCCGCCTATATTCTCATTTCTCAAGAGAAAGAACAGTGAAAGAAAGGGTGAGCTCAACTAGCCCACTAAGAAATATTATGACTAAGATAATATCGAATAAATTATCATTAGTCTTCAACAATGTTAAACTGATAAAATATAACAAACATCAAGTTTAACTGCAGCGGAACAAGTAATCCATTAAAAGAGTCAAGTAGAGAATAAAATCTACTATCTTTTATGATTTAAAAAGGTTTTTCATCACTTTTATCGCTGAGACTCAACTTAATAAATAATCCACATCATCCCTGTACTACGGCCAAGGATATTCATTAGTATCACAACCACAAATTATCCATGCACTACGGGCCAAGGATATTCGTGTATTCATCAATGGTCATGATCATGCCAACAACTGTCCATCAATGCACTATGGGCTAATGAGGAATTTTACCACATCATTTATAACATTATGGTCATGATTATACCAATTAATCCCTGGTCATAATCACACCAAGTCCATCTATGCACTACAGGCCACAGATGACTTTCAACATAATATAAACATGAGGATGATGACAATGATATAAGAATTCAATAAAACAAGTTCAAGAATTAATTTATCCAGGAACTAATAACGTCCAAATTGAGCTTCTATTTATAGGAGAATGGACTGAATAGTAACTAATTCATGAACGGTCCAGATTGATTTACTTTTAAACGGATGGTCCATATTGATTTACGATGCAGTATTAATAAATTATTCTAATAAAACAAAATCTTTTAAATAAAATATAATATATTCTAATTATTGTCTAATAAAATAAATAACTTTATAAAAGTATTCTATTTTATATAAAAAGATTTTACAATGCGAAATACTATGCAGAGCACTATACAAACACTATGCATAATAAAATATAATATATTCTAATTATTGTCTAATAAAACAAATAACTTTATAAAAGTATTCATTTTATATAAAAAGATTTTACTATGCAAAATACTATGCATAATAAAATATATTATATTCTAATTATTGTCTAATAAAATAAATAACTTTATAAAAGTATTATGTTTTATATAAAAGCTTTTACATTTTATTACATTAATAATACTAATAAAACAAAATTTATATATAATATATATATATATAAACTTTCGTGACTTCATAAAAAGACACCTCAATATATTTAACAACATTTATCATCATTATTATAATTCACAATATTAATCGATCAGGTCGTTTCATGGAAACAGGAGGCTTTCCAATAAGGATTTCTCCCTATTAGCGCGCAATTAGGTGACAAAATCTCTCATTAGCAGAACTTCTAGACATCGTTAATATTCTAAATAATAATATTAATAACTTTCTTATCTCAATTATTGATTTAATAATATATAAAATATCGACAATAATTGAATCAAATAATATGAGATACTAGGCAACAATTACTATAGCAATAATTGAACAAAACTGAGTGACTTCTCACGTAAGCATCAATAATCAATACCGTGTACTACTATGCAACCACGCGTATTACTGTACTTTTAACACCGGGTGTTTCAACAGTTAATGATAAAACTTCCGCTGTTATTTTCATATAAAAAGATTTTACTATGCAAATACCATGCAGGCACTATACAAACACTATACATAATAAAATATAATATATTCTAATTATTGTCTAATAAAATAAATAACTTTATAAAAGTATTCTGTTTTATATAAAAAGATTTTACTATGTAAAATACTATGCAGGCACTATGCAAATACTATGCATAATAAAATATAATATATTCTAATTATTATCTAATAGAATAAATAACTTTATAAAAGTATTACTTTTTTATATAAAAAGATTTTACTATACAAAATACTATGCATAATAAAATATATTATATTCTAATTATTGTCTAATAAAATAAATAACTTTATAAAAGTATTACATTTTTTATATAAAAAGTTTTTACATTTTATTACATTAATAATACTAATAAAACAAAATTTATATATATATATATATATATATATATATAAACTTTCGTGACTTCATAAAAAGACACATCAATATATTTAACAACTTTTATCATCATTATTATAATTCACAATATTAATCGACTGTGTCGTTCCCAAGAAAGATGGGGCTTTCAATAAGGATTTTCTCTCATTAGTAGCATTAATTAGGTGACCAAACCTCTCTTGGCGAACTTCTAGACATCGTTAATATTGCAAATAATAATATTAATAACTTTCTTATCTCAATTATTGATTTAATAATATATAAAATATCGACAATAATTGAATCAAAAAACGTGAGATACTATGCAACAATTACTGTAGCAATAATTGAACAAAATTGAGTGACTTCTTACGTAAGCATCAATAATCAATATCGTGTGCTACTATGCAACCACGCGTATTACTGTACTTTTAATGGTAAAACTTTCGCCGTTATTTTCATAAAAATATTTTTGTCGTTTTCTCAATCCGATAATAATTCTGTTTTGGGGTCCACCAATGATTGTGCCGTCGTATGGATATTTCCTGATAAAAAGAATATTCCCCGACCAATCGAATATTATATAACAACTTGCATACTTTGCAAAATTTTTAAATACTACCCACAGCTATAACATTATCTGAAATCCACACCATAATATTCAAAAAAATATTTTGAGAAAATTAAATCTTTATTCGTAAAATTTGGGGTTTTACAGCTGTATATGACAAATCCCTCCGAACCAGATGGTATTGTCAGAATAGGTGCTGAAATGAGTCTCCTTTGGAGTTCTTAAAAACTCTTCTCACATTCCTCGCTCCAACCGAATTTTGTATCTTTTCTAGTCAGCTGAGTTAATGGAGTAGCGATTCGAGAAAATCCTTTCACTAATCTCCGATAATAAAAAGCTAAGCCCAAAAAGCTACGTACTTCGGTCACTGACTTAGGCTGCTCCCAGCTTTGTATTGCTTCAATCTTCGTTGGATCAATAGATATTCCGTGCCCAAGGAATGCTAATTCCTTAAGCCAGAACTCACATTTCTTCAACTTGGCATATAGCTTGTTTTCACAAAGCTTTTGGATTAGCAGCCTCAAGTGTTGCTCATGATCTTCACGGCTTTTGGAGTATATGAGGATGTTATCAATAAAGACAACCACAAAATGATCCAAATATTCCTTGAATACTCGGTTCATCATATCCATGAAGGCAGCAGGTACATTAGTCAATCCAAAAGACATGACTAGGAATTCATAATGTTTGTACCGAGTTCTGATGGTATCCGGAACGAAGATCGATCTTTGAAAAGAATTTGGCACCTTGCAACTGGTCAAATAGGTCATCCATGTGAGGCAACGGGTACCTATTTTTGACGGTGACATGATTCAACTCCCGATAATCAATACAAAGTCGCATACTTCCATCTTTCTTCTTTACAAATAGAACAGGAGAACCCCTAGGAGACGTACTAAGACGAATGAAATCGATGTCTAACAACTCCTGCAGTTGGGTTTTTAACTCCTGAAGTTCAATAGGAGCCATTCGATATGGGACTTTGGAAATGGGTTTTGTACCGGGTTCAAGATTAATACAAAACTCGATTTCACGCTCTGGGGGTATGCCAAGAAGTTCTTCAGGGAATACGTCAGGAAATTTATTAACAATAGAAATATCATTCAAATCTGACGTATTTTTGTTTAAATCTATGACATTGGCTAAGAAAGCTTGACATCTGTTTTTCAATAAACGAATGGCTTTATGGCTTGATATGACAGTGATTGACTTTAGTTGTTTGGTTTCTTGAATTCACATAATAGGTTGGTTAAGAATATGAAAGCTAACAACCTTACGAAAACAATCAATTTTTGCATGATGAATAGTTAACCAATTAATCCCTAAAATAACATCAAATGCAAATATTTTCAAAGAGATAAGGTCGATAGGTAATGTGAGGGTGCCGATTTGAATCAAACATGACTTATAAATAGTGGATGTAATGAAGGTTTCTCCCAACGGAGTTTCAACAGATAAGTCAAAGTCTAATTTCTCTGGAGTCAAATTCAAATGTTGAACGCAAGTAGGTGAAATAAAAGAATGGGTAGAACCGGTATCAAATAAGGTATAAATTTTGCAAGAGTTTATGATTAGCTTACCCGTGATAACTTCATTCAGGTTCCTCGCATTTTGGGAGGTTACGACAAATTCTCTCCCATGAACTATTGGCTTTCACTTGTCTGGGACGACCTTTGGTGTCTCCATCCCAGCTGGACTTGAATTCATTACAAGAAAAAATCGGGATAGGTGACCTTCTCTTCTGTAATTGAAACACACTTTGGGTTGCTGCGTACAGTTTGGAGCTGATGCGTATGAAGAAGAAAGTTTAAGAAGGTGCTATTTCGGAAGCAAGAATCGATGAAGAAGGAATACTTCGAGTCAACTCCAGACTTTGTGTTCCTAATGACCCTGATTTAAAGTATAAAATCATGATGGAGGCGCAAAACACACCGTTTGCAATCCATCCTGGGAGTACCAAAATGTATCGTGATCTTCGACATACATTTTAGTGGAGCAATATGAAGAGAGAGATCGCGGAGTTTATCTCAAGGTGTTTAATGTGTCAACGAGTCAAGACGGAGCATCAAGTGCCAAAAGGTCCATTGCAACCACTTGAAGTTTTATAATGGAAGTGGGAGCGCATTACCATGGACTTCGTTACTAGCCTTCCCAAGGTTTCTCAAGGCATGGATGCAATTTGGGTCATTGACGATAGATTGACTAAGTCTGCTCATTTCTTGACTATACGAGAAACTTATTCACTTGAATGTGTTGCTCGTATATACATAAATGAGATTATAAGATTGCATGATATGCCAGTATCCATAGTTTCTGATCGAGACCCAAGATTCACTTCACGATTTTGGGTTAGTTTGCAGAAAGCTATGGGCACGGATTTACGATTTAGTTTGGCATATCATCCTCAAACAGACGGGCAGTCGGAGAGAACTATTCAGACTCTTGAAGATTTATTAAGACTCTGTGTCCTTGACTTCAAGGGAAGTTCGGATAAGTTCTTGTCATTGGTGGAATTTTCCTACAACAACAGTTATCAAGCAAGTATTGGCATGACTCCATTCGAGGCGTTGTATGTACGCAAATGTTATTCTCCAGTATGCTGGGATGAGGTGGGTGAAACAACGTTGTTGGGACTAGATTTGGTATGCATAACAATGAAAAAGATTCAAATGATCCGACAACGTATAAAAACCTCACAAGATCGATAAAAGAGTTATGTTGATCTCATCGAAAGGACGTGGAATTCAATGTTGGTGATCATGTGTTGTTACATGTGGCTCCATGGAAAGAAGTTACAAGATTTGGAAAGAGAGGAAAGCTCATTCCTCGATTCATTGGCCCATTTGTAATCCTCGATCGAGTAGGAACTGTGGCCTATAGACTCGCCTTACCGCCAAGTATGTCTTGTGTTCATAACGTTTTTCACATATCTATGTTATGTAAATATATGAAAGACTCAAACCACATTATTGACTTAGAACCGAACGAGTTAGCGGAAGATTTAACGTATGAAGAGGTACTTGTTAAAATCTTGGATAAGAAGGATCATATTCTACGCTCCAAGGTTATACCGCAAGTCAAAGTTTTGTGGAGAAACCATGATGTTGAGGAAATGACCTGGGAGTTAGAATCTGAAATGAAATCAAGGTATACTCACCTCTTCGACATACCAGGTACGTACACCAATTTCGAGGATGAATTTTCATAAGAAAGGGAGGTTGTAAGACTCCAACTTTTATGAATAAAGATTAATTTTCTCTAAATATCATTTTGAGTAATAAGGTGTGCATTTGAAATAATGTTATAGTTGTGGGTAATATTTATAAATTTTGCAAATTAAGCAAGTTGTTATAAAATATTCGATTAGTCGGGGAATATTCATTTTAACAGGGAATATTCTACGACGGCACAATCATTGGTGGACCCCACAACAGAAGTATTGTCGTAGTTAGAAAATGACAAAAATATCTTTTTATAAAAATAACGGCGAAATTTTTACGGCGAAACTATTGAACTACCCGGTAGTAAACGTACAGTAATATGCGTGGTTGCATAGTAGCACACGGTAATGATAATTTTCATTGTGTTAGGATTATTAGTGCTAATGGAAATCAACATTTATTTCAATAATAATTGATTTCTGTAGGTTATATTGACCAATCAGGTAATTAATCGGATAAATGAGCAATTAATTGTTATTAATTCACATGTTTATAACTATTGATTCACATGCATGTACTATTAGGGGAGGTGGTGCAAGTTTGATAATACTTGCAGGACTAGATTAAAAATGAAGGAAAAGACAAAGGTATTATACTATAGTATTTCGAGCCCCAAAACGTGCAATTATCGTAACTATATTTTTCTATAAATAAAAGCTCATTCTTCTTTTATTCTCACCAATTCACTAAGACTCACAAGAGCAATTATAGAGAGAGAAGCTGTGACGCCCCCAAAATAGATATACATCACTTATTCTGAGTCGCCAAATACATGGTACAAAATACAAATACAATCTTAAATATACAACATGAGCTGTGAGTTTTAATACAAATATTGTCTTCTAGACAGTATTCAAACTCAAAATAAGTCCTCAATACATTTATTAACACACTATTTTATAGAATAGTGAGGACTACTAATGCTATCATCTGGACCGTCACTCCGTTCCCCGACTAGTCCCTGCTACGTTCTCATTTCCTGAAGAGAACAATGAAAGTAAAAGGGTGAGCTCAACTAGCCCAGTAAGAAATATTATGACTAAGATCATGCGAGAATAAATTATCGTTAGCCTTCAGCGATTGTTAAAGCGATACAATATAACAAACATCAAGTTTAACTGCAGCGGAATAAGCAATCCATTAGAAGAGTCAAGTAGAGAATAAAATCTACTATCTTCTATGATTTAAAAGGTTTTTCATCACTTTTATCGCTGAGACTCAACTCAATAAATAATCCACATCATCCCTGCATTACGGCCAAGGATATTCATTAGTATCACAACCACAAATTATCCATGCACTACGGGCCAAGGATATTCGTGTATTCATCAATGATCATGATCATGCCAACAACTGTCTATTAATGCACTACGGGCCAATGAGGACTTTTACCACATCATTTGTAACATTACGGTCATGATTATACCGAATAATCCCTGGTCATAATCATACCAAGTCCATCTATGCACTACAGGCCACAGATGACTTTCAACATAATATAGACATGAGAATGATGACAATGATATAAGAATTCAATAAAACAAATTCAAGAATTAATTTATCCAGGAACCGATAACGTCCAAATTGTCAACATGATACTGCTTTGTGGAGTAAAATTCAAGAATGCTCAGAAGAATATTTTCATGAAAAGATACTGGATGAAGCGCAAATATCAAGGATATTCCACTAATTTCATGGAGTATAAAAGCCAAAACTTTGACCAACTGAGTATAATTAAGAATGGAATAACAAAAGAAATCACCAGGTATGCGATAGACCGCACAGACAGGTTATTCCAATAAAATAATAAATAACGGAACCTGGTCATGCGTAAACGCATGACATGGGATATTCCAACGAGAATAATAAATAACGGAACCAGTCATACGTAAACGCATGCAGACGGGATATACCAGCGAATAATAAATAATGGAACGGTCATGCGTAAACGCATGCAGATGGGATGTTCCAAAGAATAATAAAAAATGGAATAGCATAAGAATTTCACCATGAATGTGGTAC
This sequence comes from Panax ginseng, assembly GCA_020205605.1. Lineage (NCBI taxonomy): Eukaryota > Viridiplantae > Streptophyta > Magnoliopsida > Apiales > Araliaceae > Panax > Panax ginseng. Next base: position 156,847,433 of record CM035130.1, on the reverse strand, counting down.
AGATGTAGCAGTTATTCCAACATAATAATAAAGAATGGAATAATGGAAGAATTTCACAAAGTATAGGGTAGTCAGCGTATCACGAAGTTATTCCAATGAGAATAATAAAGAATGGAATAATGTAAGTTCTCTTCATGAATACAAAAGAAATAATACCCCTTACCTTAGAAGAAACTGGATATAGGACTAGTGAAGTAGAAGAATACTTTTCTTCTTTCTCTCTATAGTTTCTCTCTCTAGAGTTTCAGTGAATTCGTAAGAAATTATGAAGGAATGAGCTTCTATTTATAGGAGAATGGATTGAATAGTAACTAATTCATGAACGGTCCAGATTAATTTACTTTTAAACGGACGGTCCATATTCAATTATTATGCAGTATTAATAAAATATTCTAATAAAACAAAATCTTTTAAATAAAATATAATATATTCTATTTATAATCTAATAAAACGAATAACTTTATAATAGTATTTTATTTTATATAAAAGATTTTACTATGCAAACACTATATGAGCACTATGCAAAACTTATGCATAATAGAATATTATATATTCTATTCATAGTCTAATAAAAGCGAATAACTTTATAAAAGTATTTTTTTTTTATAAAAAGTTTTTTCATTTTATTACATTTATAATAATAATAAAATAAAACTTATCACCTTTATTATAATTCACAATATTAATCGACCAGGTCATTCCCAGAAAAGAGGGGGCTTTCCAATAAGGATTTCTCCCTATTGGCGCGCAATTAGGTGACCAAACCTCTCTTTGGCAGAACTTCTAGACATCGTTAATATTGCAAATAATAATATTAATAACTTTGTTATCTCAATTATTGATTTAATAATATATAAAATATCGACAATAATTGACTCAAATAACATGAGATACTATGCAATAATTACTATAACAATAATTGAACAAAACTGAGTGACTTCTCACGTAAGCATCAATAATCAAAACCGTGTGCTACTATGCAACCAACAGGCGAGCTGTGAGCTTTTAACACTGGGTGCTTCAATAGTTAACGGTAAAACTTCCGCCATTATTTTCATAAAATATTTTTGTCATTTTCTCAATCCGACAATAATTCTGTTGCGGAGTCCACCAATGATTGTGTCGTTGTACGAATATACCCTGTTAAAACGAATATTTTCCGACCAATCGAATATTATATAACAACTTGCGTACTTTGCAAAATTTATAAATATTACCCACAACTATAACTTTATATCAAATTTATAACATAATATTCAAAAATGATATTTATAGAAAAATCATCTTTATTCATAAAAGTCGGGGTCTTACATTCTCCCCTTCTTATGAAATTTCGCCCTCGAAATTAGGGTACGTACCTGGTATATCGAAGAGGTAAGGATACCTTGATGTCATTTCAGATTCTAACTCCCAGGTCATTTCCTCAACATCGTGGTTTCTCCACAAAAATTTGACTTGAGGTATAACCTTGGAGCGTAGGATATGTTCCTTCTTATCCAAGATTTGAACAGGAACCTCTTCATACGTTAAATCTTCCGCTATTTCGTCTGATTCTAACTCAATAATGTGGTTCGGGTCTTCCACATATTTACGTAACATGGATATATGAAAAATGTTATGAACACGAGACATACTTGGCGGTAAAGCGAGTCTATAGGCCACAGTTCCTACTAGATCTAGGATTAAAAATGGGCCAATGAATCGAGGATTGAGCTTTCCTCTCTTTCCAAATCTCGTAACTCCTTTCCATGGAGCAACACGTAACAACACATGATCTCCAATATCGAATTCCACGTCCTTTCGATGAAGATCAGCATAACTCTCTTGTCTATCTTGTGAGATTTTTATACGTTATCGAATCGTTTGAATCTTTTTCGTAGTCATACGCACCAACTCCGATCCCAACAATGTTGCTTCACCCATCTCATCCCAGCATACTGGAGAATGACACTTTCTTCCATACAACGCCTCAAATGGAGCCATGTGAATACTTGCTTGATAACTGTTGTTGTAGGAACACTCCACCAATGGTAAGAACTTATCCCAACTTCCCTTGAAGTCAAGGACACAGAGTCTTAATAAATCTTCCAGAGTTTGAATAGTCCTCTCTGATTGTCCGTCCGTCTGAGGATGATATGCCGAACTAAATCGTAAATCCATGCCCTGCGACAGACATACTACCTTGTTTCAATTCCAGAAACTTAACTTCCATATCTTGTTGTGTATTCTCCGAGAAGTAATTCTCGAGGAATAGCTCCTTAAATCTCTCCCAAGGAATAACTCCTTCATCTGCTCGGCCCCTATTGGCTTTTCACCAATAGTTAGCTTCGCCCTTCATCATGAAAGTGGCAAAACTCGTCTTCTGTGCTTCGACCACGCGTGCGCCTTCAAACACCTTCTCCATTTCTTCTATCTATGTCTGGGCTTCGATTGGATCCAAGGTTCCCCGGAATTCCGGTTGTCCTACCAATTTAAAGTCCTTAAAGCTAGCCAAGTGTTGTCCTGGCTGCCCTGCTGCTGGCGGGGCTCTGTTTTGCATTGCCTTAGTTAATAGGTTAACGAAGTTCTGCACTGGATCAACATTTGCCCCTCCACCATTGTTAACAGATCCTTCCTCCCTCTGATTCCGCTGAACTCTCCTAGGCGGCATGATCTGAGGAAAGGAAGAAAATTATTAGGCTTTATGTGATATGTTATTCATGTTAGCATTAAGAAGTTTATGATGTCTATCAATCATTTTTGATTTAAATAAACAACTTCATTATCACAATAAAACTTGATGGATTTCCTCAACCCATCACTTACATACTCTACTTGAGTTTTCTACTAAGGTTATAACCTAGGTTTTGTATTCCTAACGTTTATAGCCTACTGCTCTGATACCAACCTGTGACACCCCTGAATCCGGATCCTCTGACCCCGGTTCGATCATCACGATAAGCTACAAACATCCACCTCTAAACAACATACGATAACTAAAATGTAGAATATAATAAACGTACGTCGTTCATATAAAAGGTGTTACTAGTCCCAAGATACGATAACCTTAATATCATCTTACAATCATACCCTAGAATAAATATTAGGGTTCACATTTCATAATCGTAATTTAAACTAAGCATAAGATAAATTCTGCTTCTCGTAATAATCCTACATCTTCCCTTTACCCTTGTCCTTTCCTGAGGTCTCGGGCTTAGCTGCAATATAATTCATGATATAGCAAGGATGAGTAACAAGTTTGCTCAACAAGTTTAAGTACAACAATAAGGATATATCATGATGAATGGAAAAATGTCTGGCAAAGGGTTCAACAGTATAATATCTGAAGGATTCAACAATATGAATATCATAAGCAAAGATAATGATTGCTTATAGAATAATTGCTAATCAAATAGACTTTGAACTATAATACTCCAATGGAATCAATAGCTAATTGACCCTTTGGTTACTGGCTACAGAATAAGTACTTGAGGGGATCAGCCTCACGTACTCTATGTATATGCATAACATTTAAATATGTTCATTATATCTTTATTAGATACCTGCAATCCCCTATCATAGAAAGGGGTGTTCTTTCAGTCTAAGAATCCTTACCGTCAATTGGTTTGGATAGCTTTTATAAAACTTCATAGGCTTGTCTGACCGAACAAAGGTTCAGACTCTATTACTTGCAACACAATAAATTCGGATACTTTCTCAATATAATTTAGAGTAAGTTTAGGGAAAATTGCCTAACAAAAGTAGGGTTCAAGGAACTTGTTTAACAAAAGTAGGGTTCAAGGAACTTGCTTACGGTATGCGTCGAATAAAGTAATGTAAGGGTTTAGGATACTTGCCTGCTTGCTCAGCTACAATATAATTCTAGCTTTAATTAACTTGCGTTGAAATGAACTAACATTAACAAGTCGGTCTTTCAATTAGTATGTGTAAACTAATACAAGTCTACACTTAAAAGAATTCAGTCACCACATAGCATGCTTCTTAACACATTATATGACCTATTGGTCACTCATTACAAAGTAAAGTAATCATATAAGCATGCCTTAACTTTCAGAACCAAAAATAGCTCATCTTGGCAAGATCGCAGGATTTGCCAGAGCAAGGCTAGTGTGTAAAGCTTAGGGATCTCAGCAAATTGCTGTTGTCCCTTAGCCGCACTGAGATTGAGCTTCTACTCTCCTGACTTCAGTCCAACTCTAACACACTAATCACACATACATTTTAACATACATACATGCTAGAGTTTCACATATAACACATGATCATACTTGAGTTCATTACCACAAGTTTAACTTACAACTTGTATGTCATTAAACATAAAAAGTTATGTAATCATCATGCTTAATACATATGAATCATATTTAGGAGTAATATAGCTATAACATGACATCTTACTACTTTAGTATCTAAGTACTCACATAATATGAAACTTATGTTTAAAAACATGTCCAAGGTTATCTTTGAAATCATTTTAGCCGAATGATGCAACATACACATACAAGACAACTTTAGAACTGATATCATGTGTGATTAGGTTATGCTTAACATCTTTTAACACATGAACCTACACCATGTAGTATTCATGTATAGTACTTCAGTATAACAATTTTTCCTTTAATACATTTCCTAACACATAGTTAACAAGTTTGAATCATGATAAAGACACTATACATCATATATCATGCTCACTTAGGTTCGAAATCAGTCATGTAAATGGTCTCGTAAGTTCAGAACTTGTGAACAAGAGTTTTCTTCAAAGTTAGTTTTGAAAACTTTATGTTTTGCCACAACTTTCTTACTAATTCAAGTTAATTACTTCATACCACATACGAAAGCTTTACATATCATGTTATACTCCTCTATGGGTATGTATCTAGGTCATAACATCAAGTTAATAACACATATCTGCGTAAACCAAAGAACTAATTTCGAGGTAGTGCAGAAATGTGTCATACACCCTAGTATATATAGGCGCTTGATTCTTGCGGCGGTATACGCATCGAGAGGCAAGAAGAGACTACATTTTGCGAGTCTTAACCAACTTGGTTTCCAACAATTTAAGCATGCTCCAAATCATTATTCGAGAGTTCAAACATGTAAGTAAACTTCTTAAACACATCATGGCATGATAATTCACATAAACTAACAAAGAATTTCAAGTAATTCTCAAGAATTTGACAAACCCAACTAAGAACAAAGCTTAGGATTTATACCTTTTGAAGCTTAATAGTCTTCCTACACTTTGAATATGCTTCTATGATATGCTCAGCAACTTAAGACTCTCAAACTAAGATTTATCAAACAACACAAACTAAATTTGGAGCTTACATTTATAAAAAAAACTATGAACTAGACATTGACATTACACAAGATTGGAGCTCATGGTGAAAAGGAAGAATACATTGGTTACTAAGGAGTGGTTCAACAACTCCCCATAGGCCATTGGCCTTGAAATCATTGCCTAAGTTTTAGCCATATGCAAGTTACATAAACTAGTTTTTGTCCACTGTTCATGTACTACTCTGACACTCATTTTGGGACAAGAAAGAAAACTCAGCATACTTGATCAACTAAGGCTTGGTTTGGACACTATAAATCCCATAATGTAATATAAATGTGTTACTACTACTACACAAAGTAAATTTGAGGATTATTTATGCACTCACATAAAATAACCCATGTTCATTAAATACACGAAGTAAAATAACGCAATTAAGTACTATTGTCCGGGTATCTCAATAATTATATTTTACTACACACATAAGCACATAACAACATTAGTTAATATCAATGTTTATTTAAACATCTAGTCATTCTCCCAGTTTCTAAATTACACAGCTATTTTGATCATTTCTGTGTTACGGATCACATGGGATTTCTTGCATAACTTGATATTTCATATCAACCTAATGTACCTTTACCCATATGATTTAATAATGCAACTTCTACAACAAAGTGTTCCATTTCATTTTCTACAGTAGAAACTAACTGATATTTCTCAGATTGGACATTAAGCCTTGCAATTGCGCCATTTTATATCTTTGAGGGGGCAATTGCTCTTTGGTCCCCGATTAATCGCCAAAATGGGTTAGCTTAAAGCCAGTTCAAATATCTATCACCACATAAGTCCTATATGAGGTAATTTAACTTCTTCAATGGTGATATATCCATACTTGACATAAATCAATATGTTCAACTCTCGCCACTATATTCAAATAAATTGAATATTTAAACAATAAGAATTCTATCAATGTCTTGATATTAAAACTATTAGGGTTAGTCCACCAATTTAAATCAACTATTAGTGACTCCCTTTAATCATTTCGTAAAATCAAATAACCACATAAGGTTTAAATAAACTCACAAAAATAACTCATCACATATTTAATTAATAAGGAGTTTAAAAATTCATGGTCGTTACATCCCTCCCCCCTTATAAAAATTCCGTCTTCGGAATTATAAAAATAAGGTTACTCAAATAAAAACGGATAATTCGCTCTCATTTTCTCTTCTAGATCCCACGTAGCTTCTTCTACTGCGTGGTTCCTCCATAGAATCTTAACGGAATGGATAATCTTATTCCTCAACTTCTTTTCCTTTCTATCTAGTATCTGGACAGGAGCTTCCTCGTACGATAAGTCTTTCTCGACTTGAATTGGTTCATAGGAGATAACGTGATTGTAGTCCGGTTTATACGGTCGTAATACTGACACATGAAACACGTTGTGAATGTGCTCAAGTTCAGGAGGTAACGTTACCTCGTACGCCACTTCACCAACTCGCCTCAAAATCTCGAACGGTCTTATGAACCTAGGGCTCAACTTGCCCTTCTTCCCAAAATGAATCTTCCTTTCCAGGGAGAAACTTTCAGAAAAGCAAAGCTTCCTACTTCAAAATCTCTCTTCTTGCGATGTAAATCCGCATACTTCTTCTGGCGATCTTGAGCTTCTACTAATCATGCTCTTATCACCCTGATGATTTCCACCGTCTATTGTACCAATTCTGGTCCCAACAATCGACGTTCTCCAACTTCGTCCTAGCATAAGGGCGTTCTACATTTCCTCCCATACAGTGCTTCGTATGGTGGCATTCCAATACTGGCGTGATAACTATTGTTATACGCGAACTCTACTAATGGAAGGTGATCCTCCCAACTACCCTTGAAGTCCATCACACAAGCTCGGAGCATGTCTCTAAGTGTGTTAATCGTCCTTTCACTTTGCCCATCAGTCTGCGGATGATACACGGTACTCATTCGTAGTTGTGTCCCCATTCTTTCTTGAAGACTCTTCCAGAAGTTTGACGTGAATCGCGGATCTCTATTTGATACAATAGATACCGGCACCCCATGCCTCGAGATAATTTCCTTAACATATAATTTGGCTAACTGGTCCAAACTATACTTAATCGGCAAAAAGTGAGCTGACTTAGTAAGACGATCTACAATTACCCATATGGCGTCGTGCCCTTTCTGCGTTGCTGGAAGTCACACCACAAAGTCCATTGTGATGTGCTCCCATTTCTATTCTGGAATCTCTAATGGTCGTAATAACCCGCTTGGTCATTGGTGCTCTGCCTTAACTCTCTGACAAGTTAGGCATCTACTCACGCATTCTGCAACCTCTCTCTTCATGTTTGGCCACCAAAAATGGTGACGCAAATCTTGGTACATCTTCGTGCTTCCTGGGTGTATCGAATATCTCGTACTGTGCACTTCTTGTAAAATCTCTTCTCTCAGTTCTGGTACTAACGGTACCTAAAATCATCCTTCAAATCTTAGCAGTCCAGTGCTATCAATCTTAAATTTCAACTCATCACCTTCAGTCAATCGCTTCTTGATGTTAATGCAATCTTCGTCCTTTTCTTGTGCTTTTTTTGTGACGCCCCCAAATTCGGGTATCTTACAACCCGACATATGGTGCTCCACTGTACTAACATCCATACAATCATTCCATTGAAATACAAAAAAATGAATGTAATTACTATCTTCTTATTACAATCAAAGTATAATCTGTCCCAGGTTTATAAACCGATTACATCGTTCATTGTTCATAATGTATAATACATGCAAACTTTCTAAACTATTACACAACGGCTAAGCATCCATCTTAGATTTGCCCTTATCTCGTTTGGCATTCACAGTACGTTCATCCATAACTGCAGTTATATAATTCACGCAAGAAGTGAGCATGACAACTCAGCAAGTTTAATCAAGGATAACAGTAATACCACATTCGTGAATTATATAACAATTACGACATAACCGAACAATAGTTATAAAGTATTATGAATCAATAATACTTTAACAGTTCATAACATCAATTCCCAAAGTATAGAATAGATTAGTAATTCTGAACCGATCGATAGACCATGAACAGTAACTATCAATTTTCATACTTGAAAAGGAGTCCACATCACTAAGGCCATTCATCCGATAACTTACGAGCACTTCTAGGTGATCAGCCTATAGTACTCTATATTGATCAACACTCATTCATTAAATATATTTACGTTTAATATTTTTGGCAAACTCGCGTGCCCATCGAATAATCGATGAAAAATACTTTTGTTTGTTCATAGACAAACCTTACCTCACGTTCGTACCAATTTCTTGGCATAGGATAGCGTTAACATTTCTATATAGAAAGATATGAATAATAATCAATCTATGTATTACGAATAGTCTAGCCGAGTTAAAATCTGGCATCGACCTTTTCTTCAAAATAAGTCTTGCAATTCAATTCAACGAATCACATACAACTTGGCTAACATGGAAGTTAGACAAGCGTTAAGAAAACTTGCCTTTCAGGATCTTTAAATAATTTACTCGACTGACCATAGCCTTTACAAAATCTACATGATATATTCACATAGCACACTGTAATTAGCTAACAAATAAATGTTTCTACCAACTTCTTTCTCTTTTATGTCTTAGTTAACTTAATAACTTTATTAAAGTCAACACGACTTATTACCCCTCGTCCCGGTTTATTACTCAACTGACGTTTATTAAACAAACTCGAACATCATTGATAAAGTATCAACTTTGTTCATCGTTCATAACTTGTTAACAAGCATTCCATTCCTAAGTTTCATACCATATACCTTAGTATAGGTAGTATAGGAATAGCTTTAATACACTTATGAAGTGTACAAACATTATCCCTATAGGTCTCCGAACAATTACAGTTGATAACCTAAGTCAAAATCCAAGCCCTTACACTCTTGCACAAGTGGCCCGACCTACATAACACTAGTGGCACTCTGGCGCACGACTACGCCAGCTAGCAATAGTGTAAGCTTCTGCCTCTGCACATTGCGACACGAGACTTAGTACTATATAAGTGGCTGCTGTAACCACTTTGCGATAACTCATTACACTATGCCGTCTTTGGCGTGGCAATTTATATATATGTCTCAGCCCATGGCTGAGACCTCGATTCTGATTCTCAGCAGATTTTGAAAATCTTTGTGAAATTCCCGGGGCCATAACTTATTCGTTATAAGCCCGATTTGGTCCGTTCAAAAGCCTACACGTCATAAATAACATAATCTACGCGTTCATATAAGAATTCGACACTTTCGAATCCGATAACTCAAAATTCACTATTGAGTTCATTTTTAGACGTTCGTAAACGTTAAAGAGCGTTCAATGCTCGTTTTCTTCGTTTTAAGTTGAAATTCGACGATTCTCAAACCCACAACTCTTAATCACCCTATCTCACGTGTTGACATTGAAAACCAATGTTTTCAAGTCTCATGACAACTAAATCCAGAATTCAACGTTTTCGACGTTTTAACGTCTATTTCCGTGAAATCCGCCATAACTTCGTTACTATCGTTCTCTAAGCCAAATCTCATGGAATACTCCATGGATTTCATATCTACATCCTAACCAAACAAGATGCGTATATTAACGTATTGATGGAGTTCAATTGTTTATAAACGATCAATCTCAACAAACAATATTTTCATGGTTCAAAACTATATTAAACCTTATGATTCTTATAATCTCATGACTTGTAGAGATTGAATCTATGGTAAGTCATCTTTAATCTCTCATTCAAGATGTATACTACCCATCTATGATTCTTCAATATAAAAGAGAAATCAAAAAGAGATGGAGAGGAAAAGTAAAGATTATTACCTCAATAACTCTTATGATCTTCCTTAGAAAACTATAAGATCAAGCTCCCAAAGTGTAGGATTTATAAGTATAGCTCTCTTTCTCTCTCAAATAATCTAGGTTGGAATTTGTAAAACTCTCAAATGAAACTTTCTAGCCTCATATTTATAGGAAACTAGAATGAAGGGTAATTTAGACTTAACACACTCAACCTCCTTACTATTCATGTGTGGTCACCAAGTAAAATACTTGGTGACCAAGCCTTATGCTTGGCTTCCACTCCAAGGTGGCTGGCCCACCACTTTCCATGGGTCATCCCATGGGTTGCCCCATAGGTTTTACCCATTCGGTGACCCACCGGATCGATCCACGGTTCGGTTTTAATGAATTGGGCTTAATCAAATAAACATTGGGCCTTGACTTGGGCTCAACTCACTAATCTCCTTGGGCTTCGTCATTTAATAATTGGATTAATAGAAATCCAACTCAAATGACTTATTCATTAAGACTTAATCTTAATCCTATAATACGAATTGTATTCTACACGTACAATTCACGTATTCTTTCCGTATACTACACGTACAATAATCGTACTGTACTTCGTATTTACTCAAAGAATTATATATAGATACTAAATAGTAGCATACTTGTATAACACTCGCATTAACCTTAACGCAATTCCTTCTACGCATATTATTTCCTTCTCGGAAATCAATATACTCAACCCTTATGTTTTAAGTCCGCAGGCGAAAATTGCGTTTGCCATAAATGAAATATTATCAGATATTCCATCTAATCTCAATATTATAACATTACACGTTTCTCGGAATTTCAAAATAATTCTCCGAGCAGAAATAGATGAATAGTATTTTTACGGAAATTTCTCGGAAAATATTTATTTTTGTCTTGGAAATTCCAAATAATTAATTCTAGCACGTAGCCAGAATACTAACCACGTTAGCACATTCTAGGTCATAGAACGACCTTCACATAGCTTACTCACAAAATAATCAATTAAATTCATTTAATTCACATAATCAAATAAAAATTTAATTGTCATAAAAAAAATCCGATTTTCTCGGTCGTTACATTCTCTCCCCCATATAAGGATTCTGTCCCTAGAATTTTAGCTTATAATTACATAAACAAATGAGGAAAATCTTCCATCATCTTACTTTCGAGCTCCCACGTTGCTTTCTTCAAAGATTGTGGTTTTCTCCATAACACCTTTCTTTGAAGGTATTACCTTATTTCTTAAAACTTGTTCCTTCCTATCAATAATTTGAACTGGAAGTTCCTCATAGGACAAGTCTTTCTCTATTTGGATAGATTCATATTCTATCACGTGTTTATAGTCCGGTTTATAATGACGCAACACTGACACATGAAATACATTATGAATGTGTTCCATCTCAGGAGGTAAAGCCACTTCATAAGCTACCTCTCCTACCCTTCTTAAAATCTCAAAAGGTCCTACAAACCTTGGACTTAACTTCCCTTTCTTCCCAAAAAGTATCTTCCCCTTCCAAGGCAATACTTTTAGAAAAACAAAAGATTCTACATCGAATTCTTTCTTTTCTCTATGAGGATCGACATATTTCTTCTGCCTATTTTGAGCAGCAGCTAATCGAGTACGTATTAACTTCACCATGTCCGCCGTCTGTTGTACCATCTCAGGTCCCAATATCTGACGTTCACCCACCTCATCCCAACACAATGGAGTTCGACACTTCCTTCCATACAACGCTTCGTAAGGCGGCATGCCTATACTAGCGTGAAAACTATTATTGTACAAAAATTCCACCAACGGTACATATTCGTCCCAACTCCCCTTGAAATCCATAACGCAAGATCTTAACATATCTTCTAGCGTTTGAATTGTCCTCTCACTCTGACCATCCGTCTGAGGATGATACGCCGTACTCAATCTTAATTGCGTTCCCATTTGCTCTTGTAAACTCCTCCAAAAGTTCGATGTGAATCGTGGGTAACGATCTGACACAGTCGAAATAGGTTCTCCATGTCTGGAAATAATTTCCTTGACATACAGCTTAGCTAACTGATCCAAGTTATACTTGACTCCTATTGGTAGAAAATGAGCCGATTTTGTCAATCGATCCACTATCACCCAAATAGCATCGTATCCTTTTCTGGTTGTCGGAAGTCCCACCACAAAGTCCATTGTGATGTGTTCCCACTTCCACTCTAGAATTTCCAACGGTTGCAACAACCCGCTAGGTCGTTGGTGTTCAGCCTTAACTTTTTGACAAGTTAAGCACCTACTAACGTATTCTGATATCTCCCTCTTCATGTTCGGCAACCAAAAGTTCTGACGAAGGTCTTGATACATCTTCGTACTACCGGGATGTATCGAGTACCTCGAACTATGAGCCTCCATCATTATTTCTTCCTTTAATTCGGGATTATTCAGAACCCAAATTCTTCCTTCAAAACGAAGTAATCCCTCCTTATCGAGGTTATACTTAGTCTTCTCTTCATCTTCTATCCTCTTCTGTATCTACTGGCATTCCTCGTTACTTAATTGTACTCCCCTAACCAGTTTCGCTATGGTCGGTTAGGTTTCCATGGAAAATAATATTCCCCCGCTTCTTCTGGTAACTTAACTTCTAGCTCCATGCTTGCCATCGCTGTTATCAACTCATTCTGAGTTGTTAACATTGACAGTTTCTCTTTACCCTTTCTACTTAGCGCATCGGCTACTACATTCGCTTTCCCCGGGTGATATAAAATATCACAGTCATAATCTTTGATTAATTCTAACCACCTTCTCTGTCTCATATTCAACTCCTTCTGTGTGAAAATATATTTCAGACTTTTGTGGTCCGTGTATATCTCACACTTCTCACCGTAAAGATAATGCCTCCATATCTTTAAGGCAAAAACTACAGCTGCCAATTCCAGATCGTGAGTAGGATAGACCTTCTCATAATCCTTCAGTTGACGTGATGCATACGCAATGACTTTGCCATGCTGCATGAGCACGCAACCCAGTCCTTTATGCGAAGCATATCGCTATACACTACAAAGTTCCCTGTATCGTCGGGTAAGGACAATACAGGTGCCTCACTCAATCTCTTTTCCAACTCCTGAAAAATGTTCTCACATTTTTCAGTCCACACATACTTCACCGACTTTCTTGTCTGATTTGTTAACGGAGTAGCTATTTTATATAATTCTGGAATGAACCTTCTATAGTATCTCGCTAACCCCAGAAAACTCCGAACCTCAGTTGGTGTTTTCGGTTGCTCCCATTCATTAATTGCTTCTACCTTTGTTGGATCTACGGAAATGCCATCCTTATCGATAACATGCCCTAGAAACTGCACTCGCTCAAGCCAAAATTCACACTTCATGAATTTCGCATACAACTTCTCCTTCCTTAGTGTTTCCAACACTATTCTTAAATGTTCTGCATGATCTTCTGGCGTCTTTGAATAAACTAGAATATCATCAATGAACACTACGGCAAACTTGTCCAAATATTATTTGAATACTCTGTTCATCATATCCATAAATGCGGCTGGCACATTAGTCAACCCAAACGACATTACCAGAAACTCGTAAAAACCATAACTAGTTCTGAACGTCGTCTTAGGTACATCCTCCTTCCTCACCTTTAACTTATGATACTCCATGCGTAAATTAATTTTAGAAAAATACTTTGCCCCTTTTAACTGATCAAATAGATCATCAATCCTGGGTAATGGGTATTTATTCTTAATCGTTAACTTGTTCAACTCTCGATAGTCGATACAAAGTCTTAGCGACCCGTCCTTCTTCTTTACAAACAACACCGGTGCTCCCCAAGGAGACACACTTGGTTGAATATACTTCCTATCTAATAGTTCTTGTAATGGAACCATTAACTCCTTCATCTCAACTGACGCCATACAATATGGTGCCCTTGAAACTGGTGCCATTCCCAATAACAGATCAATTACAAACTCAACCTCCCTGTCCGGTGGAATACCCGGTAACTCCTCCGAAAATACATCCGCGAACTCTTGCACTATAGGTATCTGTTCCAAGGATGTTCCCATTCTTTGGGTATCCACAACATGGCACAGATAACCTACACACCATTTCCTTAACATCTTCTGTAACGCCCCGGAAAATCGAACATTTTGTAATTACTTTTAATAATGAATAAAATAATATTATTTATTATTATTACGTGTTGAGAAGATGAAGGTCGTTCTATAACCTAGAAACATCGAAACGTCGTAGTATTTTAACTACATGGGAGAATTAAAGTGTTTGAATTTCTAAAATGAAAATAAAAGTTTTTCGAGAAATTTTCTGAAAAACACTATTCATCGATTTCTGCTCGGGAACTATTTTTGAACTTTCGAGAAAAACGTAACGTTATAATATCGAGGTGATATTGATTATGTATTAATAACCAAAGTATGGAAAACATAATATTTTGCATGCGAACTTAAATTGGGAATGTTAGGTTATTAAGCGTTAAAGGAAGAAAGTTGTAATTATATAATGTGTATTCATTATATGAAGTAATTGATGTAAGTATAATACGACGTATTGTACTATTATGTACAAAGAATGAAATAACGTATATTACGAATTAATATACGAGTTAGTATATGAAGATTATACGTGGGGTATAAATGTAAGTTATATAATTTAAGGTAATGGACTTGTAGGATTGATAGTCTAATATAGAAGTCCAATGTATATGATCATCAAGCCCAAGTGTTTGATTATCATAAGCCCAAACCATTGTAGCATAAGCCCATTAAGAAAGTAACTAGATTAATTATCCAAGCCTAATGTGAATCCATGATCCATGGGGCAATCCAAGTGTGAAATGGGTAAGTGTGATGGGCAAACAAGAAGTGTGATGACCAAGAACTTTATGTAGCTAGCAAGATAACTTAATGGTTAAGCAAGGAATAGTAAGGAGGTGGAAATGAGGAGGTGGGAAGTCTAATGACTAATGTACCCTCACTTTGCCAAGCCTATAAATACCAAGCTCATTTCATTTGTTGGTTGATCATTTTCATCCAACTTTCCTCTCAAATATAAAGCTACTTAATTGTTAAGGAGAATAAGTCACTTAAGCACTTATAAGCCACTTCAACCTTTGCTAGTTTTCCAAAGTAAATAGAAATCTTCAAGGGTAAGACTCATCTCTTTTATCTATATCTCTTCTACGATAGGATTGATAGAGAAGGGGGATGGCTTGAGGATAACATGTAATAAGTTATAAGGAATGAACTTAAGCCGAATAAGTTGAATAAGCAACTTGAACATTAATAAGTTGTTAGAATCATGAAGACTTTATCATATGTTGTCATATGATGTTTAGTATGTTGAATATAGCATGAGAACTTTGATTGAAGGACTTAAGTTATTAATAAGTCATGTGCATGAAGATTTCTAGTTCATAAGCTAAATAAGTTAATGACTTATAAAAATAAGTCAAAACCTACCTTGTTTATAAGATGGGTTAATAAGTAATTTGTAATGATCATATGTTGATTAAAATTCATTAAGAACGCTTAGTAATGAATATTTGCCGGACTTCACACGATTGGACGATTATCGTCGAATTCGTGAAATTCTCGGAATGGAAGTCGTAGTTTGTGTTTGAAATCGAAAATGTTGGTTTTCGATGGAGACAAGTCATTTTAGTCATTATAGAGTTGCGGACTCAAAAATGACCGGATTCCGATTTAAAACGAAGAAACGAGCGTTGAACGTTCACGAACGTTTATCGTTTTCGTTAAAAATAAACTCATAGGTGAAATTTTATCAAACGAAGTCAAATAGATAAAATTCTTACATGAACACGTAGATTATGATATTTGTGAACCGTAGGCTTTTGAACAGACCAATTCGGACTTAAAACGAAGAAGTTATGCGTCCGGGAAGTTCGTAAAAATGTCAAAACTGAAAAATTTTCTGAGGCACAAAGTCCGCGCCGCGGCGCGACTCTAAGCCTAATTACACGTACTTGCAAGTATGAGGCCAAACCATTGTGCACTGCTAACTCATACTGCAGTCATGAAGTCACACGAAGGCAATCCTTGGCGCATGACGCTTGATCAAGAAAAATGATAGTGAAGAATGATTTCAAGTGTAGAAGGAAAGGGAACTTGTTAGTACTGAATTAAGATGTAATCATGACATGGTTAAGACATTATAAGGTACTTGTAAGACACTAATGCATGTTGATTAAGAGTTAATAATCAACCGAAGATGAGCAGAATGTGAATAACGTAATGAAAGCCGGAAACCCTAAATAACGAATCTAAGTTAGGAATTACGTTGAGATGAAGGGTAAGGTATAATAGTAATCATACTTGATTGTGTATGACCTAATGTGATACGTTATATGATTATGTATTGTAGAATCATAGAGACTTAAAGTGTACGTGTGTTAATCAGTAAGCAGACGCTAAAGGCAAGTATTCTAACCCTTGTTCTAGTTCAGTCTGGACAAGCTGTGTAATTCATGTATTTTTTCGCATGAAGTTTTTAACGATGAAGTCTAAAGCCAATTCTTTCAGCTAGACTTATATTATGAATCTATCAAGCATAATTAACGTTACCGAGTTATATTGGTATGGTTTTCAATCGAAGACCAAGTATACTAAAATGTTTTTGTCGTTTAACCACAGGCACGTGAGGTTGCCACAACTTAAACGTATACACGTTTAATGAATGTAGTGTTGATCAACATAGAGTACTATGAGCTGATCACTCAGAAGTGCTCGTAAGCTATGACGGACTTACGGACTTAGTGTCGGGTTGTCCTTTTCAAAAGAACTTATGATATGCTCATTGACTTGAGCCATAATTGTTATTCTACTGAATATTGTTGGAAAACATTTTGAAGGAAAAGAAGTGCTATTTTTAATTATCGATAGTACTTCGTAACTATTGTTCAGTCATTGAAGATATGCAAGTTCTATGTTTCAAGCATGTTGTTTATTAGAATTGTAGTACTTGCTGAGCTAGCCATGCTCACTCTTGCTTGAACCATATGAACACAGCTAAAATTGAGCGAACCGAAGGCTCTGACAAGGATAAAGGCAAGGCGAAGACAAACCTGTAGCATACTTATGTAATAGTATAGGATGAATGTTTGTAATATATTGATATTATGACAAGAACAACTGAAAGGGTTACAAAGAACCTGGGGAATGCAATATTATTATGAATATATATAAGCTGTATTAGTCCTTTTGAGACTATTCAATGGAATGTATGAATGAAAGGTAGTACCGTGTAGCACCATCTGTCGGGTTGGAAGAGACCCGGATTTGGGGGCGTCGCATCTTCCTAGCTTGTGTCATAGACAGACAACAAGAGTGTCTCAGTGATTTACTATCGAAGAACACTACCTTGGTTTTCTTAGAAAGCCGAAGGTTTACTCTTTTCCTATGGCAATCTATAATCGCTTTATGGTTAACCAACCAATCCATACCAAGAATTACGTCGAATTCTTTTAACCGTATCGGTACCAAATCTACACAACAATCCTTATGAATATGTTCAATTGGGATTATCTCTTCGTTTGCTACCTTAACATCTAAAGGTATAAGTAACTTCTCAGGGATTAAACCTAATCACTTAGCAAATTCACATGCTATAAAAGAACAAGTAGCACCCGAGTCAAATAGCACATAAGCATTTATCTTATTGACCAGAATGATACCTGCTACACATCCGTTGATGCAACCGCATCTTGGGATAAATATATTAAGCGTATGGTGGGGTCTACCCACCGATGATGTTGGTCCAATAATGGCTAATTTACCACTACCAGAACTCGTATTCCCCTTTAATCCCTTCTTCAGACAGTTTCTTGCCATGTGGTCCTTTGATCCAAAGACAAAATACCCCTGATTCTTCTTAGGGTTAGGACAATTGGGTGACAAATGCCCCTCCTGCCCACAGTTGTAGCATACTGCTTTCCCCTTTAAGCAAACTCCCGTGTGAGGCTTTCCGCATGTCTTACATGCTTCCGTCCTCCGTTTGGGATCTCCCTGCTTTACCTCCCTCTAACTTGCTCTTAATTTTTCGCTCTTTGTGGTACTGAGACAAAGCCTCACCACCACCTTCAGCTATTATCGCCTTCTCCAGAATGGTCCCATAGGAAGCACTATGGAAAACAGATATCCTACTGTAGAGCCAGGGTTTTAAGCCCTGCTCAAACCTGCGCGCCTTTCTCTCCTCTGTATCCACCTGGTGTGGAGCAAATCTCGCCAATTCGTTAAACTTGGCGGCATACTGGGGAACTGTCATATCCCCCTGCTTAAGTTCTAAGAACTTAATCTCCATCCTACCCTCGATGATAGTAGGGAAATAGTTTTCGAAGAAGGCCTTCTTAAACTATTCCCACGTAACAGCCTCTGTCCTAGCCCCACCCTGGTGAGACTCCCACCAGTAGTTGGCTTCCCCCTTCATCATGTAAGTCTCAAAAGAAGTCTTTTGCGCCTCACTTATGTTTGTTACCACAAACGCCTTCTTAATCTCTCTAACCCATGTCTGGGCTTCTAACGGGTCCGTCGTTCCTCGGAACTCGGGAGGACCCACACTTTTAAAGTCCTTAAAGGTAGTTGTTCTTGATAACCCAGGAGCTACAGGAATCCCACCCCCCACTTGGTTAAATGCAGCCGTTAATAAATTAACGAACTCTTGCGTAGGGTTATTAGGACCCCCCTGATTCTCATTATGAGACTCGACCTCTTGGTTACGTTGTCTCCTTCTTAGCGGCATAATTCTGATTAAATAAATAAAGCTTCGTTATTATCTATTTAACTACCAGGTTATCATTCTCAATTAACAACAACCATTCACACCACATCGAACACATTTAATAAAAACTTCTTTATATAAAAATGATTTGTATAGTCAAAACTATTTACAACATGTTCCCTTAGCCAAAAGCTAATACATACTATCCCGCGATTGCCTTCTACAAAAATTGGGATTTACAAAAAGAGACTACCCTTAACTATACAAAAGAGGGTTTTACGTCACTACTACAAACAAAAAGATCTAACGATCTATTAACACTGTCGAACGTCATTCTCATACTTCTGATTTGCCAAAATTGACACTATATCTCGACTTATGGTATGTCGAGTCTGCCCGGACTCAATAGAATAACAAGCAATTTTCAGCTTGAAATCCTCATGAGCACATTCATGGATGTATGACATCCTAGCTATTTTCTGGTCTTTCTCAACCAGTTTCTTTTGTAGCTCAAGGACCTCATCCTTATAGTCACGAGCTTTATCTGTCATAAGCACTTTTTCATCGTGCTCAGACTCAAAGTCTGCCTCTGCAGATTCTTTTGCCTCATATAAGGCAGTTATCTCTTCAATCTGTGTCTCCACTACTGTGCGCAGTTGCACATTTCTATCCAACACGGCCTCATACAATGCTCGCATTGCATCCGGAGGTGTTGGCTCCTGCGTCGGCACCACCGTATTAACCGATGTCGCCTCTATTTCCTCTTCTACGTCTAGCATCTCATTAAGGTATGATGCTAGCCCCATGGTCTCTTCAGAGTATTCCTCCTCAGAGATGTACTCCTCAATGTCTGAGTCGTCTAGTACAACTATCGGTACCTCCACCACTGGCATTGGTACTATCTCAACTTGGTTAACTGAGTCCTCACTTATCATTTCCACGTTTCTAAACATCAAGTTATCGATTGACATCTACAAACACATAACACGTTGATTAGTACATAATACACAATAGTATAAGCACAAATCACATATAATATATTTAAGATTAATTTCCATGTTTTAATCCTTTCGATACTGAGTTATCTCAATACCTTATTAATTTAATGAACTTGAATTTTATTTCTCGGACTTTACCTTCCTTACGAGGTTATTAACCTAAGGTTTCCCCCCATTAAGTTTTATAACCTAAGGCTTTGATACCAACCTGTGACGCCCCCAAATTCGGGTATCTTACAACCCGACATATGGTGCTCCACTGCACTAACATCCATACAATCATTCCATTGAAATACAACAAAATGAATGTAATTACTATCTTCTTATTATAATCAAAGTATAATCCGTCCCACGTTCATAAACCGGTTACATCATTCATTGTTCAATACATGCAAACTTTCTAAACTATTACACAACGGCTAAGCATCCATCTTAGCTTTTCCCTTATCTCGTTTGGCATTCACAGTATGTTCATCTTTAACTGCAGTTATATAATTCACGCAAGAAGTGAGCATGACAGCTCAGCAAGTTTAATCAAGGATAACAGTAATACCACATTCGTGAATTATATAACAATTCCGACATAACTGAACAATAGTTATGAAGTATTATGAATCAATAACACTTTAACAGTTCATAACATTAATTCCCAAAGTATAGAATAGATTAGGAATTCTGAACCGATCGATAGACCATGAACAGTAACTTTCAGTTTTCATACTTGAAAAGGAGTCCACAACACTAAAGTCGTTCATCCGATAACTTACGAGCACTTCTAGGTGATCAGCCTATAGTACTCTATGTTGATAAACACTCATTCATTAAATGTATTTACGTTTAATATTTTTGGCAAACTCGCATGCCCATCGAATAATCGATGAAAAATACTTTTGTTTGTTCATAGACAAACCTTACCTTCACGTTCGTACAAATTTCTTGGTATAGGATAGCGTTAACATTTCTATAATAATCAATCTATGTATTACGAATAGTCTAGCCGAGTAAAAATCTAGCATCGACCCATTCTTTAAAATAAGTCTTGCAATTCAATTCAACGAATCACATACAACTTGGCTAACATGGAAATTAGACAAGCGTTAAGAAAACTTGCCTTTCAGCGTCTTCAAATAATTTACTCGACTGACCACAGCTTTTATAGAATCTACATGATATATTCACATAGCACACTGTAATTAGCTAACAAATAAATGTTTCTACCAACTTATTTCTCTTCTATGTCTTAGTTAACTTAATAACTTTATTAAAGTCAACACGACTTATTACCCCTCGTCCCGGTTTATTACTCAACTGACGTTTATTAACCGGACTCGAACATCATTGATAAAGTATCAACTTTGTTCATCGTTCATAACTTGTTAACAAGCATTCCATTCCTAAGTTTCATACCATATACCTTAGTATAGGTAGTATATGAATAGCTTTAATACACTTATGAAGTGTACAAACATTATCCCTATAGGTCTCCGAACAATTACAGTTGATAACCCAAGTCAAAATCCAAGCCCTTACACTCACACACATGCACTGGGCCTACATAAGACTAGGATGGCGATCTGGCGCCACGATTAGCGATAAGTAAGGCTCCCGTCTCGGCAATGTGGCACGAGACTTAGTACTATAAGTGGCACTGCGGCGCCACTCTGCAGTATCTCATTATATTGTCTTGCCATTACTACTGGCGTGGCAATTTATACTATATATGTCCGGCATGGCATTGGACCTCGATTCTGATTCTCAACAGTTTTAAAAATCTTTGTGAAATTCTCGGGGCCATAACTTATTCGTTATAAGCCCGATTTGGTCCATTCAAAAGCCTACACATCATAAATAACATAATCTACGCGTTCATATAAGAATTCAACACTTTCGAATCTGATAACTTAAAATTAACTATTGAGTTCATTTTTAGATATTCGTAAACATTAAAGAGTATTCAATGCTCGTTTTCTTCGTTTTAAGTAGAAATCCGAAGATTCTCGAACCCACAACTCTTAATCACCTTATCTCATGTGTTGACATTGAAAACCAACATTTTCAAGTCTCACGGTAACTTTTGACCCTTAATCCGGAATTCAACGTTTTTCGACGTTTTAACGTCTATTTCCTTGAAATCCGCCATAACTTCGTTACTATCGTTCTCTAAGCCAAATCTCATGGAATACTCCATGGATTTCCTATCTACATCCTAACCAAACAAGATGCGTATATTAACGTATTGATGGAGTTCAATTGTTTATAAACGATCGATCTCAACAAACAATATTTTCATGGTTCAAAACTATATTAAACCTTATGATTCTTATAATCTCATGACTTGTAGAGATTGAATCTATGGTAAGTCATCTTTAATCTCTCATTCAAGACGTATACTACCCATCTATGATTCTTCAATATAAAAGAGAAATCAAAAAGAGATGGAGAGGAAAGGTAAAGATTATTACCTCAATAACTCTTATGATCTTCCTTGGAAAACTATAAGATCAAGCTCCCAAAGTGTAGGATTTATAAGTATAGCTCTCTTTCTCTCTCAAATAATCTAGGTTGGAATTTGTAAAACTCTCAAATGAAACTTTCTAGCCTCATATTTATAGGAAACTAGAATGGAGGGTAATTTAGACTTAACACACTCAACCTCCTTACTATTCATGTGTGCTCACCAAGTAAAATACTTGGTGACCAAGCCTTATTCTTGGCTTCCAATCCAAGGTGGTTGGCCCACCACTTGTCATGGGTCATCCCATGGGTTGCCCCATGGGTTTTACCTATTTGATAACCCACTGGATCGATCCACGGTTCGATTTTAATGAATTGGGCTTAATTAAATAAACATTGGGCCTTGACTTGGGCTCAACTCACTAATCTCCTTGGGCTTGGTCATTTAATAATTGGATTAATAGAAATCTAACTCAAATGACTTATTCATTAATACTTAATCTTAATTCTATAATACGAATCGTATTCTACACGTACAATTCACGTATTCTTTCCGTATACTACACGTACAATAATCGCATTGTACTTCGTATTTACTCAACGTATTATACATAGATACTAAATAGTATCATACTTGTATAACACTCGCATTAACCTTAACGCAATTCCTTCTATGCATATTATACGCGTTTCTCAGAATTTTAAAATAATTCTTCGAGCAGAAATAGATGAATAGTGTTTTTACAGAAATTTCTCGGAAAATATTTATTTTCGTCTTGGAAATTCCAAATAATTAATTCTAGCACATTGCCAGAATACTAACCACGTTAGCACATTTTAGGTCATAGAACGACCTTCACATAGCTTACTCACAAAATAATCAATTAAATTCATTTAATTCACATAATCAAATAAAAATTTAATTGTCATAAAAAAAATTCTATTTTCTCGGGCGTTACATCTTTAACCTTATCCAATATAGTCGGACTCGCTGTCACTATAAATAATTGTTCGTTGGCTTCCATCGGATATCGAATCTCCAAGTCTAGTCGTTCGAAATCTTTCACCAATTCTTCTTGAATTGTTAATTTCAATAACTTCTCTATGCCTTTTCTGCTCAAGGCATCTGCCACTACATTTGCTTTGCATGGATGGTACAGAATCTCACAATCATAATCTTTGATCAATTCTAGCCATCGGTATTTGCCTCATGTTTAATTCTTACGTGGCGAAGATATACTTGAGACTCTTGTGGTGCGTATATATCTCACACTTCTCGCCATACAAATAATGCCTCCAAATCTTCAAGGCAAAAACTATCATTTCTTAACTCCGGATCATGAGTCTGATATCCCTTCTCATAATCTTTTAGACGGCGTGAAGCGTCTGTAATGACCCTACCAAGTGTTGCATCATTACACAACCAAGACCCCTTGTGTGACGCATAATTATACACTACAAACCCTCCCGTGTTGTCCGATAAGGCCAACACAGGTGTTTGACTAAGCCTCTTCTTCAATTCTAGGAAACTTTCTTCACACTTCTCCGTCCAATTGAACTTAACTATCTTTCTGGTAAGATTGGTCAACGGTGATGCCAATTTCAAAAAATCCTGAATAAATCTTCGATAGTATCCCTCCAATCCTAAGAAACTCCTAATTTCTGTCGGCGTCTTCGACTGTTCCCAATTGATAACCGCTTCTACCTTCGCTGGATCCACCGAAACACCATTCTTGTCGATAACGTGTCCTAAAAATTGCACTCTTTGCAACTAAAACTCATATTTGGAGAATTTTGCATACAGCTTCTTCCTACTTAATGTCTCCAACACCATCCGAAGATGCTCGGCGTGTTCTTCCTCCGTCTCTGAATATACTAGAATGTCATGGATGAATACAACAACAAACTTATCTAAATACTGCTTGAACACTCTGTTCATCAAATCCATAAATGTTGTTGGCGCGTTCGTCAGTCCAAATGACATTACCAGAAAGTCAAAGTGCCCATACCGAGTTCTGAATGCCGTCTTTGGAATATCCTCCGGCCTCATTTTCAATTGATGATAACCAGTCCTCAAGTCAATCTTTGAAAAGTACTTTGCCCCCTTTAATTGATCAAATAAATCGTCTATCCTGGGCAAAGGGTACTTGTTCTTAATGGTGACCTTGTTCAACTCTCGGTAGTCGATACAAAGTCTTAGCGACCCATCTTTCTTCTTTACGAATAAAACTGGTGCTCCCCACGGTGATACGCTTGGTCGAATGTATCCCTTATCTAATAACTCTTGTAATTGAGCCATCAGTTCTTTCATCTCTACCAGTGCCATATGATATAGCGCTTTGTATACCGGTGCTGTCCCTGGTGCCAAATCAATGACAAACTCAATCTCTCTATCCGGTGGCAATCCCGAAATCTCGTTTAGGAAGACATCAACGAAATCCCTTACAATAGGTATCTGACTCAGTTCACCCTCGACTCGTCGAGTATCAACCACGTCAGCCAAATAACCTATACAACCCTTCCTAAGCAACCTCTGTGCTTGTACCATTGTCAAACAATGAGATTGTCTCGGCGATTTACTACCATAAAATACCACATTTGACTTATTCGGAGTCTTAAGGACGTGTACACACTTCTTCTTACAATCTATAACTGCTTCGTGAACCGATAACCAATCCATTCCAAGGATTACATCGAACTCCCCCAAACGAATCGGTATCAAATCCACCTTGAGCTTAAATCCTCGCAATTCGGTATAACAATTCCTATGAATGTATTCTATGAGAATAATTTCCTTGTTCGCTACTTCTACATTCATAGGGTGTTCTAATCTCTCACAGGGTAAGTCTAACCGTTTAGCAAATTCTTCGGAAATAAAAGAGCAGGTAGCACCCGAATCATTGATCGGAATGATACCTAACACCACGTCCATAGACTCCACCGCATCCTGTGATGCGGTCATCTTTGAGCGTTCGTCTTGGTTGGTCTCATTGGCTTGGTGGGCAGCCCTCAATGTTCGATCCATTGTTGTTGTTGTTGTGGTTACCGCTAGCTGCATCGCTCTTTTTCTTCTGGCAATCCTTAATTTGATGGTTCGTGGCTCCACACGAGAAACATCCTCCCTTCGCTATATCGGACCTTAATCGAGGAGCCATGTGCCCCGGTTGTCCGCAATGATAACAAACACTCTTTCCCTTCATGCACTCCCCCAAGTGATTCCTCCCACAGTTGTTACACTTTATACTTTTCTTGGCCTCCCCTCCGGACTTATTGCCTCCAGAGGATTGGCTCTCCGTCCATTTACGCTTGTTGGGGTTGCTGCCTCCGTTGCTTCCCCCTTTCTGACCTTCCTGACGGGTCTTCTTTTCTTGTTTGAATCGAGCGATGGCTTCATTGCCTTTTTCGGCAATGATAGCCCTTTCCAAAAGATCAGAGTAAGTCTTGATCTTCAACACAGCCACTGCCTTCTGCACCCATGGTTTCAGTCCTAATTCGAACCTTCTTGCTTTTCTAGCCTCCGTGTCAACCTGATGCTGAGTGAATCGGGATAACTCGTTAAATCTCACCGTGTACTCTGCGACAAACATACTACCTTGTTTCAGTTCCAGAAACTTAACTTCCATACCTTGTTGTGTATTCTCCGAGAAGTAATTCTCGAGGAATAGCTCCTTAAATCTTTCCCAAGGAATAACTCCTTCGTCTACTCGGCCCCTATTGGCTTTCCATCAATAGTTAGCTTTGCCCTTCATCATGAAAGTGGCAAAACTCGTCTTCTGTGCTTCGACCACGCGTACGACTTCAAACACCTTCTCCATTTCTTCTATCCATGTCTGGGCTTCGATTGGATCCAAGGTTCCCCGGAATTCCGGTGGTTCTACCAATTTAAAGTCCTTAAAGCTAGCCAAGTGTTGTACAGTACGCCCCTGCTTTGCTGGCGAAGTGCATTTTTCATTGCCTCGATTAACGAGTTAACAATTTACATCTTGGATCAACATTTGCCCCTCCACCATTGTTAACGGATCCTTCCTCCTCCGATTCCATTTGAACTCTCCTAGGCGGCATGATGCGAGAAAGGAAGAAAATTATTAGGCTTTATGTGATATGCTATTCATGTTAGCATTAAGAAGTTTATGATGTCTATCAATCATTTTTGATTTAAATAAACAACTTCATTATCACAATAAAACTCGATGGATTTCCTCAAACCATCACTTACATACTCTAATTGAGTTTTCTACTAAGGTTATAACCTAGGTTTCGCATTCCTAACATTTATAACCTACTGTTCTGATATTAACCTATGACGCCCCCGAATCCGGATCCTCTAACCCCGGTTCGGTCATCACGATAAGCTACAAACATCCACCTCTAAACAATATACGATAACTAAAATGCGGAATATAATAAACGTACATCGTTCATTCAAAAGGTGTTACAAGTCCCAAGATACGATAACCTTAATATCATCTTACAATCATACCCTAAAATAAATAATAGGGTTCACATTTCATAATCGTAATTTAAACTAAGCATAAGATAAATTCTGCTTCTCGTAATAATCCTACATCTTCCCTTTACCCTTGTCCTTTCCTGAGGTCTCAGGCTTAGCTGCAATATAATTCATGATATAGCAAGGATGAGCAACAAGTTTGCTCAACAAGTTTAAGTACAACAATAAGGATATATCATGATAAATGGAAAAATGTCTGGCAAAGGGTTCAACAGTATAATATCTGAAGGATTCAACAATATGAATATCATAAGCAAAGATAATGATTGCTTTTAGAATAATTGCTAATCAAATAGACTTTGAACTATAACACTCCAATGGAATCAATAGCTAATTGACCCTTTGGTTACTGGCTCTGAGAATAAGTACTTGAGGGGATCGACCTCACGCACTTTCTATGTATATGCATAACATTTAAATCTGTTCATTATATCTTTATTAGATACCTGTAATCCCCTATCATAGAAAGGGGTGTTCTTTCAGTCTAAGAATCCTTACCGTCAATTGGTTTGGATAGCTTTTATAAAACTTCATAGGCTTGTCTGACCGGACAAAGGTTCAGACTCTATTACTTGCAACACAATAAATTTGGATACTTGCTCAATATAATTTAGAATAAATTTAGGGAAACTTGTTTAACAAAAGTAGGGTTCAAGGAACTTGCTTAACAAAAGTAGGGTTTAAGGAACTTGCTTACGGTATGCGTCGAATAAAGTAATGCAAGGGTTTAGGATACTTGCCTACTTGCTCAGCTACAATATAATTCTAGCTTTAATTAACTTGCGTTGAAACGACCTAACATTAACAAGTCGGTCTTTCAATTAGTATGTGTGAACTAATATGAGTCTACACTTAAAAGAATTTAGTCACCACATAGCATGCTTCTCAACACATTATATGACCTATTGGTCACTCATTACAAAGTAAAGTAATCATATAAGCATGCCTTAACTTTCAAAACCAAAACTAGCTCATCTTGGCAAGATCAAGGGGCGGCCATGCCACAAGCGTGGTCTAAGCTTAGGGGCCAGTACTTCTCTGTTTGTCCCTTGGCGGACTGGGATTGATCTTTTACGCTCTCGACTTCAAATTCAACTCTAACACACTAATCACACATACATTTTAACATACATACATGCTAGAGTTTCACATATAACACATGATCATACTTGAGTTCATTACCACAAGTTTAACTTATAACTTGTATGTCATTAAACATAAAAAGTTATGTAATCATCATGCTTAATACATATGAATCATGTTTAGGAGTAATATAGCTATAACATGACATCTTACTACTTTAGTATCTAAGTACTCACATAATATGAAACTTATGTTTAAAAACATGTCCAAGGTTGTCTTTGAAATCATTTTAGTCGAATGATGCAACATACACATACAAGACAACTTTATAACTCATATCATGTGTGATTAGGTTATGCTTAACATCTTTAAACACATGAACCTACACCATGTAGTATTCATGTATATTACTTTAATATAACAACTTTTCCTTTAATACATTTCCTAACACATAGTTAACAAGTTTGAATCATGATAAAGACACTATACATCATATATCATGCTCACTTAGGTTCCAAATCAGTCATGTAAATGGTCTCGTAAGTTCAGAACTTGTGAACAAGAGTTTTCTTCAAAGTTAGTGTTGAAAACTTTAAGTTTTGCCACAACTTTCTTACTAATTCAAGTTGATTACTTCATACCACATACGAAAGCTTTACATATCATGTTATACTCCTCTATGGGTATGTATCTAGGTCATAACATCAAGTAAATAACACATATCACAAGCGAAACCAAAGAATCGGGTTAGAGAGTATTGCAATGCATTCTGCTTTGCACCCTAGTACAAATAGGGTGCAGCTGTGCCATGCTAGAGACAGATCGATTTTTTTTTAGTTCTGGCAAGAAATTGCTGCCTTTACACCCTAGTACATATAGGGGCAATTGCTACCAGTATACGCATCGAGAGGCGATAAGCGAGACTACTTTTGCGAGTCTTAACCAACTTGGTTTCCAACTATTCAAGCATGCTCCAAATCATTATTTGAGAGTTCAAACATGTAAGTAAACTTCTTAAACACATCATGGCATGATACTTCACATAAACTAACAAAGAATTTCAAGTAATTCTCAAGAATTTGACAAACCCAACTAAGAACAAAGCTTAGGATTTATACCTTTTGAAGCTTAATAGTCTTTCTACACTTTGAATATGCTTCTATGATATGCTCAGCAACTTAAGACTCTCAAACTAAGATTTATCAAACAACACAAACTAAATTTGGAGCTTACATTTATAGAAAAAACTATGAGCTAGACATTGACATTACACAAGATTGGAGCTCATGATGCAAAGGAAGAATACATTGGTTACTAAGGAGTGGTTCAACAACTCCCCATAGGCCATTGGCCTTGAAATCATTGCCTATGTTTTAGCCATATGCAAGTTACATAAACTAGCTTTTGTCCATTGTTCATGTACTACTGTGGCACTCATTTTGGGACAAAAAAGAAAACTCAGCATACTTGATCAACTAAGGCTTGGTTTGGACACTATAAATCCCATAATGTAATATAAATGTGTTACTACTACTACGCAAAGGAAATATGAGGATTATTTATGCACTCACATAAAATAACCCATGTTCATTAAATACACGAAGTAAAATAACGCAATTAAGTACTATTGTCCGGGTATCTCCATAACTATATTTTACTACACATATAAGTACATAACAACATTAGTTAATATCAATGTTTATTTAAACATCTAGTCATTCTCCCAGTTTCTAAATTACACATCTATTTTAATCATTTCTGTGTTAAGGATCACATGGGATTTCTTGCATAACTTGATATTTCATATCAACCTAATGTACCTTTACCCATATGATTTAATAATGTAACACCTACAACAAAGTGTTCCATTTCATTTTCTGATGAGAAACTAAGCGATATTTCTCGAGATTGGACACTTCAAGAATCTCGCCATTTTGTCTATCTTTGGGAGGCAATTGTGGCCAATCCCCGACAAAGTGCCAAAATGGGTTAGCTTAAAGCCAATTCAAATATCTATCACCACATAAGTCCTATATGAGGTAATTTAACTTCTTCAATGGTGATATATCCATACTTGACATAAATCAATATGTTCAACTCTCGCCACTATATTCAAATAAATTGAATATTTAAACAATAAAATTCTATCAATGTCTTGATTTTAAAACTCTTAGGGTTAGTCCGCCAATTTAAATCAACTATTAGTGACTCCCTTTAATCATTTCGTAAAATCACATAACCACATAAGGTTTAAATAAACTCACAAAACTAACTCATCACATATTTAATTAATAAGGAGTTTAAAAATTCATGGTCGTTACAGAGAAACCTTGGGAAGACCAGTAACGAAATTCATGGTGATGTGCTCCCACTTCCATTCTGGAATTTCAAGTGGTTGCAATGGACCTTTTGGTACTTGATGCTCTGCCTTGACTCGTTGACAAGTTAGACACCTTGAGATAAACAGCGCTATCTCTCTCTTCATATTGCTCCACCAAAATGTATGACGAAGATCACGATACATTTTGGTACTCCCAGGATGGATTGCAAACGGTGTGTTGTGCGCCTCCATCATGATTTTATAATTTAAACCAGGGTCGTTAGGAACACAAAGTCTGGATTTGACTCAAAGTATTCCTTCTTCATTGATTCTAGCATCCGGCATAAAACCTTCTTGCACTTTCTTCCTCATACGCATCATCTCCAGATCTGTAGCTTGAGCAGCTTTAACTTTATCAATTAAAGTTGGTTCTACTCGTATATTCGCCATCATCACATAGGTCCCTGGAGTCTTTAACTCTATCTCCATCCTTTACAAGTCACACAAAATGGTCCTTTGTATTGACAATATCGCACTCGTACCCGCATATGATCTTCTACTCAATGCGTCAGGTACCACGTTCGCTTTTCCAGGATGGTATTAGATGGTATGATCATAATCTTTCAGCAGTTCAAGCCAACGTCATTGTCGTATGTTGAGTTCCTTTTGAGTGAAGAAATATTTGAGGCTTTTATGATCCGTAAAGATCTCCACTTTTTCCCCCATAAAAGTAATGCCTCCAAATTTTAAGTGCGAAGACAACAGTTGCCAACTCTAGATCATGAGTAGGATAATTCCTCTCATATTCTTTGAGTTGCCGAGAGGCATAGGCTATGACTTTCCCATGTTGTATGAGAACACAACCTAACCCTTTGTCCGAAACATCACTGTAGATGACAAATCCCTCTGAGCCAGATGGTATTATCAGAACTGGTGCTGAAATGAGTTTCCTCTTGAATTCTTGAAAAATCTTCTCACATTCCTCGCTCCAACCGAATTTTATATATTTTTGAGTCAACTGAGTTAGTGGAGTAGCACTTCGAGAAAATCTTTCCACGAATATCCGATAATAACCAGCTAAACCGAGAAAGCTACGTACTTCGGTCACTGATTTAGGTTGCTCCCAACTTTGAATTGCTTCAATCTTTTCCGGGTCAAAAGATATTCCATGACTTGATACTACGTGCCCAAGGAATGCTACTTCTTCAAGCCAGAACTCGCATTTCTTCAACTTGGCATAAAGCTTGTTTTCACGAAGCTTTTGGAGTATCAGCCTCAAGTGTTGCTCATGATCTTCACGGCTTTTGGAATATATGAGGATGTCATCAATAAAAACGACCACAAAGTGATCCAAATATTCCTTGAATACTCGGTTCCTCATATCCATAAAGGCAGCATGAGCATTAGTCAATCCAAAAGACATGACTAGGAATTCATAATGCCCGTACCGAGTTCTGAAAGCCGTCTTTGGAATGTCATCGGTTCTAAACTTCAATTGGTGATATCTAGAATGAAGATCAATCTTTAAAAAGAATTTGGCTCCTTGCAATTGGTCAAACAGGTCATCAATACGTGGCAATGGGTACCTATTTTTGATGGTGACATGATTCAACTCCCGATAATCAATACAAAGTTGCATACTCCCATCTTTCTTTTTCACGAATAGAACAGGAGCACCCCAAGGAGAAGTACTAGGACGAATAAATCCAATGTCTAACAATTCCTGCAGTTGGGTCTTTAACTCCTGAAGTTCAATAGGAGCCATTCGATATAGGGCTTTGGAAATGGGTTTTGAACCAGGTTCAAGGTCGATACAAAATTCAATTTCACGCTCTGGGGGTAGGCCAGGAAGTTCTTCAAGGAATACGTCAGGAAATTTATTAACAATAGAAATATCATTCAAAACTGACATATTTTTGTTTAGATCCGTGACATGAGCTAAGAAAGCTTGACATCCATTTTTCAATAAACGAATAGCTTTATGGCTTGAGATGACAGTGATTGATTTTAATGGTTTGGTTGATTGAATTCGCATAATAGGTTGGTTAGAAATATGAAAGCTAACAACCTTACGAAAACAATTAATTTTTGCATGATGAGTAGTTAACCAATCAATCCCTAGAATTACATCAAATGCAAGTATTTTCAAAGAAATAAGATTGACAGGTAACGTGCGGGTGCCGATTTGAACTAAACAAGACTTATAAACAGTTGATGTAATGAAGGTTTCTCCCAACGGAGTTTCAACAGATAAGTCAAAGTCTAATTTCTCCAGAGTCAAATTTAAACGTTGAGCGCAAGTAAACGAAATAAAGGAATGGGTAGAACCGGTATCAAATAAGGTATAGACTTCGCTAGAGTTTATGATGAGCTTACTCGTGATAACCTCGTTCGGGTTCCTTGCTTTTTGGGAGGTTACAACAAACGCCCTCCCTTGAACTACCGGCTTTGACTTTTCTGGAACGGCCTTTGGTGCCTCCATCCCAGCTGAACTTGCCTTCCCTGAACGACAAAATCGAGCTAGGTGACCTTCTCTTCCACAATTGTAACACGTTTTGGACTGTTGTGCACAGTTTGGACTGATATGTCCCTCCCCTCCGCATTTGAAGCATATGATAGGTGGTCATTCTCCTTCCTTAATAGCAGGTGTTGATGCTGACGTCTTTCCATCATTGTTGAATCTCCTCTTCTTGAAATGTCCATTTTTATTGTTTTGGCCATGATTACCACTTAAGTGGTTACCATTTCTGGCATGTTGATTCCCTCCACGCTTATTGTCACCGCTTCGATGACTGCTCTCACTGGTATTATCATTTTGTTGGCTGCTATCTTTTGGTTGGGTTGACTAATTATCGTGCTCCAATAACTAAGCCTTATTAACAACATCTGAATACAAACACAGTTTATGAGAGATAAGATATTGACGTATCTCAGGTTTCAAACCTCTTAAAAACATTCGCGTCATTCTCTCCTCATTATCAACTAAATGGGACACAAACTGGGACAACTCAGCAAACTTGGCTTCGTACTGCGATACGGTCATGTTGTTTTGCTCCAGCTTGATGAAATCTACCTCTTTCATGTGACAAATACTTTCGGGAAAGTACTTGTCGTTGAACAATTCTTGGAACTTCTCCCAAGTCATCTTCAGTGCGGCAGGTTGAGTACGCTTTACAGATTCCCGCCAGTAATCTTCCTCTGCTCGCAACATGAAGGTGGCAAAGGGAACCTTTTGCTCCTCGGAGCATCCCAAGACATCAAATATCTTACAGATCTGCTTTATCCACGTCTTCGCCTTAAGTGGTTTTGGCTCTCCAAAAAACTCTGGTGGTCCCAGTTCCTTGAACTGCTTAGCGGTGACCGTCAGAGAATTGCCAGTGTTTCCACCTGTATTTTGGACATGAGCCACTCTTGCCTGATGTTGCATGAATTGCATAAAGCCTCTGAATATTCCATCGTTCATCATTTGGTCAATGTTGTTATATGCATAAGGATTGTCGCCTTCCTGCTGCACATTATCCTGATTATTGATCTGTGGAGACTCAACGGTCTCCTATGCTCCATTGATATTCTAAACATTCTCGGATGTCATTTTCAAATACTGCCACAAAATAAGGGTTAATTAACATATCACATATTAATTTTCTCTAAATATCATTTTGAGTAATAAGGTGTGCATTTGAAATAATGTTATAGTTGTGGGTAATATTTATAAATTTTGCAAATTAAGCAAGTTGTTATAAAATATTCGATTGGTCGGGGACTATTCGTTTTAATAGGGAATATTCATACGATGGCACAATCATTGGTGGACCCCACAACGGAAGTATTTTCGTAGTTAGAAAACAACAAAAATATCTTTTTATAAATAACGGGGAAAGTTTTACCGTGAAACTGTTGAACTACCCGGTAGTAAACGTACAGTAATACGCATGGTTGCATAGTAGCACACGGTATTGATTATTGATGCTTATGTGAAAAGTCACTCAGTTTTATTCAATTATTGCTACAGTAATTGCTGCATAATATCTCTCATATTATTGATTCAATTATTGTCATAGTATCATCTGTATAATATTTTATATTATTAAATCAATAATTGAGATGACAAAGTTATTTATATTATTATTTGCAATATTAACGATGTCTAGAAAGTTTTGTCGATGAGAGGTTTGGTCACCTAGTTGTGCGCCAATAGGGAGAAATCCTTATCGGAAAGCCCACTCTTTCCTGGGAATGATCTGGTTCTTAAATATGGTGAGTTATAATATTAATGATGAATAAGTTCGTGTTGATTAAAGATGAAATTGATAGTTCCATTGTGTTGGAATTATTAGTGTTAGTGGAAATTGACATTTATTTCGATATTAATTGATCTGAAAGTTGATCTGGAATTATTAGTGTTAGTGTAAACGTACAGTAATACGCGTGGTTGCATAGTAGCACACGGTATTGATTATTTTCATTGTGTTGGGATTATTAGTGCTAATGGAAATCGACATTTATTTCGATAATAATTGATTTCTGGAGGTTATATTGACCAATCGGGTAATTAATCGGATAAATGAGCAATTAATTGTTATTAATTCACATGTTTATAACTATTGATTCACATGTATGTACTATTAGGGGAGGTGGTGCAAGTTTGATAATACTTGCAGGACTAGATTAAAAATAAAGGAAAAGACGAAGGTATTATACTATAGTATTTCGAGCCCCAAAACGTGCAATTATCGAAACTATATTTTTCTATAAATAGAAGCTCATTCTTCTTTCATTCTCACCAATTCACAAAGACTCATAAGAGCAATTATAGAGAGAGAAGTTGTGACGCCCCCAAAATAGATATATATCACCTATTCTGAGTCGCCAAATACATGGTACAGAATACAAATACAATCTTAAATATACAACATGAGCTGTGAGTTTTAATACAAATATTATCTTCTAGACAGTATTCAAACTCAAAATAAGTCCTCAATACATTTATTAACACACTATTTCATAGAATAGTGAGGACTACTAATGCTATCATCTGGACCGTCACTCCATTCCCCGACTAGTCCCTGCTACGTTCTCATTTCCTGAAGAGAACAATGAAAGTAAAAGGATGAGCTCAACTAGCCCAGTAAGAAATATTATGACTAAGATAATGCAGAATAAATTACCGTTAGCCTTCAACAGTGTTAAACTGATACAATATAACAAACATCAAGTTTAACTGTAGCGGAATAAGCAATCCATTAGAAGAGTCAAGTAGAGAATAAAATCTACTATCTTTGATGATTTAAAAGGTTTTCATCACTTTTATCATTTGAGACTCAAATTTCAATAAATAATCCACATCATCCCCGCACTTTCTGACGCCAAGGATATTCATTAGTATCACAACCACAAATTATCCATGCACTACGGGCCAAGGATATTCGTGTATTCGTCAATGGTCATGGTCATGCCAACAAGCGTCCATCAATGCACTACGGCCAATGATGAGGACTTTTACCACATCATTTATAACATTACGGTCATGATTATACCGAATAATCCCTAGTCATAATCATACCAAGTCCATCTATGCACTACAGGCCACTGATGACTTTCAACATAATATAAACATGAGAATGATGACAATGATATAAGAATTCAATAAAAATAAATTCAAGAATTAATTTATCCAGGAACCAATAACGTCCAAATTGTCAACATGATACTGCTTTGTGGAGTAAAAATTAAGAATTCTCAGAAGAATATTTTCATGAAAAGATACTAGATGAAGTGCAAATATCAAAGATATTCCACTAATTTCATGTAGTATAAAAGCCAAAACTTTAACCAACTGAGTATAATAAAGAATGGAATAACAAAAGAAATCACCAGGCATGCGATAGACCGCACAAACATGTTATTCCAACAGAATAATAAATAACGGAACCGTCATGCGAAACGCCGACAGACCAGGATATTCCAACAAAATAATAAATAACGGAACCAGGTCATGCGTAGCCTTACATAAAGCGAGGATATTCCAACAGAATAATAAATAATAGAACCAGTCATGCATAAACGCACTTGCAGACGAGGATATTCCAATGTAATAATAAAGAATGGAATAATGAAGAATTTCACCATGTATGCGGTACTTGCATGACAAAGTTATTCAACATAATAATAAAGAATGGAATAATGGAAGAATTTCACCAAGTATAGGGTAGTCCGCGATATACTGAGTTATTCCAATGAATAATAAAGAATGGATTAATGAAGTTCTCTTCATGAATACAAAAAGAAATAATACCCCTTACCTTAGAAGAAACTGGATATAGGAGTAGTGAAGTAGCATAATACTTTTCTTCTTTCTCTCTATAGTTTCTCTTTCTAGAGTTTCAGTGAATTCGTAAGAAATAATGAAGGAATGAGCTTCTATTTATAGGAGAATGGACTAAATAGTAACTAATTTATGAACGGTCTAGATTAATTTACTTTTAAATGGACGGTCCATATTCAATTACTATGCAGTATTAATAAAATATTCTAATAAAACAAAATCTTTTAAATAAAACATAATATATTTTATTTATAGTCTAATAAAACGAATAACTTTATAAAAGTATTCTGTTTTATATAAAAAGTTTTCTGTTTTATTACATTTATAATAATAATAATAAAACAAAACTTATCACCTTTATTATAATTCACAATATTAATCGACCAGGTCGTTCTCAGGAAAGAGGGTGCTTTCCAATAAGGATTTTTCCCTATTTGCGCACAATTAGGTGACCCACTTTGGGCTTTGTTGATTTACTGCGTGATGATTCAATGCAGACTTTGACGGGGATCAAATGGCTGTTCATAAAAATCCGAAAGTTCTTCTTTGTGAAGATAATACCAAAATATCAAGTTGGCTCAGTCGTCTTTATCTTGATCCTTGAACCCCTTTCACGCTCATGTCACGTCGAGGTACTGCAGAAGTCCGGATCAAGTGGAGACTAGTGACCTTAAGAGCCTGATCAGAGGAAAAGGTGGTTCGGAACCCACAAACCATCCCGACCGGCGGTCAGAATTTCTTCGAATATGTAAGAACTTCTAAACATCGTTAATATTGCAAATAATAATATTAATAACTTTGTTATCTCAATTATTGATTTAATAATATATAAAATATAAACAACAATTGAATCAAATAACGTGAGATATTATACAACAATTCTTATAGCAATAATTGAACAAAAGCGAGTGACTTCTCACGTAAGCATCAATAATCAAAATTGTGTGCTCTTATGAATGATACAGCGTATTCTTGTACTTTTAACTTACGGGTGTTTCAGCAGTTAACCAGTAAAACTTCCGCCGTTATTTTCATAAAATATTTTTGTCATTTTTCAATCAAGATGATAATTTAGATTCTGGGGTCCACCAATGATTGTCTTAGTAATCTGAATATTCACTGTTAAAGCGAATATTCCCAGGCCAATCGAATATTATATAACAACTTGCGTACTTTGCAAAATTTATAAATATTACCCATTAATTATAACATTATATCAAATTTATTCCATAATATTCAAAATGATATTTATAGAAAAATCATCTTTATTCATAAAAGTTGGGGTCTTCTGCAAGAAGCTATAGAGAGAAAGGCGAAGAGTATTCTGTGAGACCCCAAATTTTATGAATAAAGATTTAAATTCTCGAAATATTTTTGAATATTATGGTGTGAATTGATATAATGTTATAGTTGTGGATAATATTTATAAATTTTGCAAAGTAAGCAAGTTGTTATATAATATTCGATTAATGGGAATATTCGCTTTTAATGAAAATATTCGCACGACAAAGACAATCATTAGTGGACCCTACAACTAAGTATTGTCGTTGTTAAAAAATGACGTAATTATTATTTTATAAAAATAATGGCGAAAGTGTTACGTTAAAGCCGTTGAACTACCCGAGTAAAAAAGCAAAGAATATCTATGGTCGTAATAAGAAGACACTGTGATTGATTATTAATGCTTACGTAAGAAGTTACTCAGTTATACTCAATTATTGCTACAGTAATTGTTGCATCATATCTCTCATATTATTGATTCAATTATTGTCACAGTATCATGTGCATAATATGTTATATTATTAAATCAATAATTGAGACGGCAAAGTTATTCATAATAATTAAGTTTGTATTTGATTTATGTAACATGTATCTGGCGACCAAAGATGGGTGGTGTATACCTATTTTGGGGGCGTCACAGTTGGTATCAAAGCTTAGGGATATGATCCCTGGCTGAGATGTGAGACAAGAACTAGGAGGGGAGAGATGGGGAATTTCTTCGCTAGTATGACCTACCTAAGTTTATTTGGTATTTAATTGGTCGGTCAGAGTATATTGAAAATATGTAACATGTTAATTAACCGTTGTTTTGTGGCAGTGTTTTAAAATGGCAGCTAAAAATGTTAACAATGGAGTGAATGAGACCGTTGAGACACCTTTAATCACTAACCAGGTTAATGTGATGTCAGACGGAGAAGAAATTAGAGATATCTATATGGTGAGTGAAGAACTAATAGTTGCACCCGAGCTAGTTGCAGAGGTAGCAACTGAGAGTGAGGAAGAAGAGGAACCTGAGGAGAATTTATTAGAAGAATTTTACGATATAAATTTAGAATTACAAAATCGTATTCATGATTTAGAAGAGCAGCTGAAGAACGGCAGATGGTCGTGGAGCAAAGAGATGTAACAATTCAAAATTGTGTTACCCGATGTGCGATGCTTGAATAGAAGCACTCTTTGGTAGAGTATAAGATATTAGAGCTGGAATCTGAGAATGCTATTATCAAAGTTCTGATGAAAGAAGAAACAACTGAACAAAGGAGAATAGATGATGCATGGGTAAAAGCTGCACGACGCGTAGATATTGTAGAAAAAGACTTCCGATCCAATAAGGCCAAAATAGATGAAATGGTTTTTGCTTTTTGGACAACAATTGGGAGAATCCAACATCGAATTCCGAATTACCCTGTGCAGAGCGGTCAACCCCAATTCGATATGGATCGGAGAGTAATGATTCAAATCATGGATCAGAAATGTGACGAAGCAATTAAGGGTGGAATGTACTCTATAGCAAAGTCAAATCTGGTAGTTTAAGTGAGAGCGTTTATCGAGAAACCCGAACAAAGTTATTACGTGTAAGTTAATTATAAACTCTTGCGAAGTTTATATCTTATTAGATACCGGTTCTACACATTATTTTATCTCTCTTGCTTGCGCTCAACGTTTAAATTTGACCCCAGAGAAGTTAGACTTTGACTTATTGTTTGAAACTTCGTTAGTAGAAACCCTCGTTACCTCCACTGTTTATAAATCTTATTTGATTCAATCGACACTTTCACGTTACCTGTCAATCTTTTCTCTTTGAAAATACTTGCATTTGATGTGATTTTAGGAATCGATTGGTTAACTACTCATCATGCTTTTCGTAAGGTTTTTAGCTTTCATATTCCTAACCAACCTATTATGCGAATTCAAGCCACTAAAACCCTAAAGTCAATCACTGTCATATTAAGCCATAAGTAAAGAGCCCCGAGCCTTTCGCTGGTGACTTCCTTGTGTGGAATGCACCGAAGCCAGACTTTCTGTAGGCGACGTCGTGAATGACGATGGCAAGTTGATAGGTATCAATGTGATGTGCTATCCAAGTCTTGGATGAGAGTCACAATTTTGAATGATATTTTTATTGTTAATAAATTTCCTGACATATTCCTGAAGGACTTCTTAGCCTACCCCTAGAGCGTGAAATCGAATTTTGTATTGACCCTAGTACAAAACCCATTTCTAAAACCCTCAAGTATTTCTTCACCCAAAATGAACGTAACATGTGCCAAAGACATTGGCTCGAGCTGTTGAAGATTACGATCGTACCATTCAATATTATCGTGGAAGAGCGAACACGGTAGCTGACGCGTTGAGTAGAAGATCGTATGCGTTTATGAGTGCGATGTTGTTAACACAAATACTCATTTCGTATAACTTACAAATGATAAAGACAGAGTTAAAGACTCTAAGGACCCACGTGAAGATAACAAATATACGAGTAGAATCGACTTTAATCGATAAAGTTAAAGTCGCTCAAGCTACACACCCGAATCTGATGAATGTGAAGAAGAAGAAGGTTCAAGAGGGCGTTATTCTATAAGCAAGAATCGACAAAGAAAGGAAATCTCAACCCTCGATTTAATTGGCCCATTTGAAATCCTCGATCGAGTAGGAACTATGGCCTATAGACTCATTTTACCGCTAAGTATGTCGCGTGTTCATAACGTTTTTCACGTATCGATGTTACGTAAATATGTGGATGACCCGAACTACATTATTAAATTAGAACTAGACGAGATAGCAGAAGATTTAACGTATGAAGATATACATGTTAAAATCTTGGATAAGAATGATCGTATTCAACACTCAAAGGTTATACCTCAAGAGTTAGAATCTGAAATGAAGTCAAGGTATCCTCATCATACCAGGTACGTACGTAAATTTCGAGGGCAAAATTTCATAAGGAGGGGAGATTGTGAGACCCCAAATTTTATGAATAAAGGTTTAAATTTCTCAAAATATTTTTTTGAATATTATGGTGTGGATTTGATATAATGTTATAGTTGTGGGTAATATTTATAAATTTTACAAAGTATGCAAGTTGTTATAAAATATTCGTTTAGCCGGGGAATATTCTTTTTGTCGGGAATATCCCTACGACGACATAATCATTGGTGGACCTCACAACGGAAGTATTGTCGTATTTAGAAAATGACAGAATTATTATTTTATAAAAGTAACGGCGAAAGTGTTATTGTTAAAACTGTTGAACTACTCAGTAGTAAAAGTACAATAATACGCGTGGTTGTATAGTAGCACACGGTATTGATTATTGATGCTTACGTAAGAATTCACTCGATTATACTCAATTATTCTACAAGAATTGTGTTGCATCATATCTCTCATATTATTGATTCAATTATTGTCACAAAGATCATATGCATAATATGTTATATTATTAAATCAATAATTGAGGCGGCAAAAGTTATTCATATTATTATTTTCAATATTGACAATGTCTAGAAGTTACATCAATGAGAGGTTTGGTCACCTAATTGCGCGCCAATAAGGAGAAATCCTTATCGGAAAGCCCCCTCTTTCCTGGAAACGACCTGGTTGTTAAATATTGTGAATTATAATATTAATGATGAATAAGTTCGTGTTGATTAAAGATGAAATTGATAGTTCCATTGTGTTGGGATTATTAGTGTTAGTGGAAATCGACATTTATTTCGATAATAATTGATGTCTGGAAGTTATACTGACCAATCGAGTAATTAATCGGATAAATGAGAAATTAATTACTATTAATTCACATGCTTATAACTATGTGTTCACATGTGTGTACTATTGATTCACATGATTTACTATTAGGGGAGTTGATGCAAGATTGATAATACTTGCATGATTAAGTTAAAAATGGAGGTATAGATGGAGGTACTATATTGTAATTCGTATTTTCACATGTCTAGAACTATTGATTCACATGATTTACTATTGATTCATATGATTTACTATTAGGGGAGGTGGTGCAAGTTTGATAATACTTCCAGAACTAAATTAAAAATGAAGGAAAAGAGGAAGGTATTATACTGTAATATTTCGAGCCCCAAAATGTGCAATTATCGAAACTATATTTTTCTATAAATAAAAGCTCATTCCTTCAATATTTTTCACCAATTCACTAAAGCTATAGAGCAATTATTATAGAGAGAAATTATAAAGAGAAAGAAGAAGAGAAGTCTGCTACCTCACTATTCCAGTATCCAGTCTTTTTTTGAGGTAAGGTGTATTATTCTTTCGTATTCATGAAGAGAGTTATTTTCTTTCAATACTCGTAAGGGTTGTTATTCCATTCTTTATTATTATGTTAGAATAACTTTGTCATACATGCGATGTACCGATACATGGTGAAATTCTTATGTTATTCCATTCTTTATTATTACGTTGGAATATCACATGCGTGTGGATTCTATGACTGGTTCCATTCTTTATTATTACATTGAAATATCACATCTCATGCTAGATTACGCATGACCTAGTTCCATTCTTTATTATTCTATTGGGAATAACTTTGTTTGTGCGATTCTATCGCATGCCTAATGAATTGATTGTTATTCCATTCTTTATTATTACGTTGGAATATCACATGCATAAGCGGATGACTGGTTCCATTCTTTATTATTACTGTTGGAATATCACATGCGTGTGGATTACGCATGACTGGTTCCATTCTTTATTATTCATTGGAATAACTTTTATGCATGCGATTTATCGCATGCACGGTGAATTCTTTTGTTATTCCATTCTTTATTATTACATTGGAATAAACATCATGCATGTGGACTACCGCATGCATGGTGAAAGATCATGCGTATTCATTCTTTATTAAATTGTGGAAATGATCTATCTACGTGGATTACCGCATGGCGGGTGAAAATCCATTTGTAGTTTCGTATATTCTATTATACTCGTCTAAGATATCATTTCTTTTATACTCGTCATGGAATATCATTTTCTTTGGTATTTTTTTACGAGTTATTATTCACAGGTTACTATTCACCCGATTACTATTCACTCTAGTATTATTCACTCGGGTATTCGGGGCACTTTTCGTGCTGGAGTACTATTCATGAGTTACTATTCACAGGTTACTATTCACCCGATTACTATTCACTCTAGTATCATTCACTCGGGTATTCGGGACACTTTTTCGTGTTTCAAAGTTACTATTCACGAGGTCTTATTCACCTAAAAATATATTTCTTTTCTGTCCAAATTATTTTTGGTACATGAATATTATTATTGAATTTTACTCTACAAAGCAGTATCATATTGACAATTTGGACGTTATTGATTTCTGGATAATTTAAATTATAAATCTTTAAAATTTATCCTTGAACTTGTTTTATTGAATTATTATGTCATTGTCATCATCCTCATGCTTATATTGTGATGAAAGTCATCTTTGGCTTACGTGCATAGATGGACTTGGTATGATTATGACGAGGATTATTCGGTATAATCATGACCGTAATGTGACGAATGATGTGGTAAAAGTCCTCATTGGCACGTAGTTCATTGATGGGCGAGGTTGTTGGTATGATTATGACCGAGGATTATTCGGTATAATCATAACCATTGATGATTACATAAATATCCTTGGCCGTAGTGCGGGGATGATTAGATTTTATTTATTAAGTCGAGTCTCAAATTGATAAAGTTGATGAAAAACTTTTAAATCATAGAAGATAGTAGATTTTATGCTCTACTTGACTCTTCTAATGGATTGCTTATTTCCGCTGCAGTTGTTGATCTAAAACTTGTTGTCTATTATATTCTATCAGTTGTTATACTGTTGAAGGTTAAAGATAATTTATTCTGCATTATCTTAGTCTTAATAT
Organism: Panax ginseng; assembly: GCA_020205605.1. Classification (NCBI taxonomy): domain Eukaryota; kingdom Viridiplantae; phylum Streptophyta; class Magnoliopsida; order Apiales; family Araliaceae; genus Panax; species Panax ginseng. Next base: position 156,803,703 of record CM035130.1, on the reverse strand, counting down.
TTTTTACTGGGCTAGTTGAGCTCACCCTTTCTTTCATTGTTCTCTTCAGGAAATAAGAATATAGTTGGGACGAGTCGGAGAACGGATTGACGGTCCAGATGGTTATTTTAGTAGTCCCCACTATTCTATAAAATAGTGTGACAATAAATATAATGAGGACTCCATTGAGTGTGGATATTGTCTAGATGACAATATTCTTATTAAAACTCTTAGATTATGTTTTGTCGTATTTTACACGACTGTTGTATAATTAAGTTGTATTTGAATTTTGTACCATGTATCTGGCGACCTAAGATGGGTGATGTATACATTTTGGGGGCGCCACGGTTGAGTATCAAAGCTTAGGGATATGATCCCTGGTGAGATGTGAGACAAGAACTAGGAGGGGAGAGACGGGGAATTCCTTCGCTAGTATGACCTACCTAAGTTTATTTGGTATTTAATTGGTCGGTCAGAGTATAGGGATAATATGTGATATGTTAATTAACCCTTGTTTTGTGACAGTGTTTGAAAATGGCATTTGAAAATGTTGAGATCAGCAATGAAGCACATAAGACCGTTGAGTCACCAACGATCAATACCCAGGATAATCTGCAACAAGAAGACAATAATCCTCAGGTAAATAACAATACTAATCAGATGATGAACGATGGGATGTTCAGAGGCTTTATGCAATTCATGCAACATGTGGCGAGAGAGACTCCTGTTTAAAATGCAGGTGGAAATAATGGCAACCCACAGCTGGTCACTGCTAAGCAATTCAAGGAGTTGGGACCGCTGGAGTTTTTGGGAAAGCCGGAAACACTTAAGGCGAAGACGTGGTTAAAGTTGATCACCAAGATATTTAATGTCTTGGGATGCTCCGAGGAGCAAAAGGTGGGAATCTTTATGTTGCTGGTGGGAATCTATAAAACGTACCCAGCCTGACGCACTCAAGATGTCTTGGGAGAAGTTCCAAGAGTTGTTCAACGACAAGTACTTTCCCGAAAGTATTCGTCACATGAAGGAGGTGGAATTTATCAAGTTGGAGCAAAACAATATGACTGTGTCGCAATACAAGGCTAAATTTGCAGAGTTATCCCGATTTGCATCCCATTTGGTCGATAATGAGGAGCGAATGACGTGAATGTTTCTAAGAGGTTTGAAACCCGAAATACGTCAATACCTTATTTCTCACAAACTTTATTTATATTCAGATGTTATGAATAGGGCTCAGTTATTGGAGCGTAATAATAAGTCAGCACAACCAAAAGGTAATAACCAGCAACACGATAATAATCGTACCGGTGGCAACGGCCATCGGAACAATGATAACCATCGTGGGGGAAATTATTATGCCAAGAATGGTAACCACTTCGGTGGTAATCATGGCCAAGATAATAGGAGTGGAATTTCAAGAAGAGAAGCTTCAACAACGATGAAAAGACAGCAGCACCAACACCTGTTTTCAAGGAAAGAGAACGACCACCAATTTTGAGACGCCCCCAAAATAGGTATACCTCACCCATCTTGAGTCGCCAGATACATGGTACCAAATTCAAATACAATCTTAATTATACAACAGTCGTGCAAAATACGACGACATATATACTGTGAGTTTTAATATAAATATTGTAATGTATATAATACGACAATATTCATACTTAAATTAATACATGCCATATAAAGTACAGCAGTAAATATTTCAAGTCTCCAAAGGGACACGAGAAGATTTATGTTCTCTTCATTTTACAATGGTGCACTTTTGACGCTTTCAGGGTTGGGTTCTCATCACCATATTGTTGTTCACCAAAATCAATGATTAAGTGACATATAAAATACGACACATACATCTTAGATCCTTAATACAATTATATATTGCATGTCCTGCCATAGTAAGGACTACTAATGCTATCATCTAGACCGTCACTCCATTCCCCGACTAGTCCCAGCTATATTCTCATTTCCTGAAGAGAACAATAAAAGAAAGGGTGAGCTCAACTAGCCCAGTAAGAAATATTATGACTAAGATAATGCAGAATAAATTATCAATAGGCTTTAACAATGTTAAACTGATAAAATATAATAGACATCAAGTTTAACTGCAGCGGAACAAGCAATCCATTAGAAGAGTCAAGTAGAGCATAAAATCTATTATCTTCTATGATTTAAAAAGATTTTCATAAACTTTATCATTTGAGACTCGACTTAATAAATAAACCATCATCATCCCACTACACCACGGCGAGGATATTCATGTAATCATCAATGGTCATGATTATACAAGAATAATCCACGGTCATAATTATACCAATAAGCGTCCACCAATGAACTACGTGCCAATAAGGACTTTTACCACATCATTCGTTACATTACTACCATAATTATCCGAATAATCCTCGGTCATAATCATACCAAGTCCATCTCGCACGTAAAGCAAAAAGATGACTTTCATCACAATATAAGCATGAGGATGATGACAATAATATAAGCATTAATCAAGCGAAAACAAGGATAAACATTAAAGACTTTAAATTTATCCAAATATTATCCATCACTTAAATAACTCATAATCTAATATTGTTAATATTATAACAATATTTTAATCACTTCTTAAACTTATAAACAATTTAATTTAATTATTTACACTTTACCAAATAATGCATTTAATCATTCAAAATGTCATACTCATAAGATTTCATCACCAATGATCAAATCACTCATCAAATATATCTGATATACCTTATATAGGATTTTCAAGCCTTAAAATCCTATTTACCAATTATTCAAATGCACATAACATATTTAACTCATATGTTTGTAACTAAACCATTTTCATGAAAAATTACCAAATCAACTTATTATTTTTCTATCCTTTGTCCAAACATATATACATATATTTCATACACAAAAAGTATTGTTTTTATAATTTTTAAACACCCTTAAGTATTTTTCAAAAATCAATTTCTAATTAATTTAAGAAATTAGCTACCTCAAGTTTAACTCCAGAAATTCTAAAATCTTGGCAGGATCTTACACATGTTAATGTGAGCTTCCAGTTTAAATTTCATGGTCATCGGAGTTATAGAACTCCGGTTATAGCATTTTTTGTCAAAAAAACCTAAACATTGAAATAGTCATAACTTGCTCATTTTAAGTCGGAATGAGCTCATTTTTGGACATGAGGTACTTTATACCATATATTTTCATGTCCCAAAATGCTGGAATTTATTTCATAAACTAAGTGGTCGAAAATGCCCTTTTAAATTTATGGGCAGTAGTTTTTTGGTACATTGCAGTTTTTGACTCCTTTGCTAAAATCAGTCCACACGAAAATTTACAACACCTTTTCCAGTGATTCCACTAGGATAAGTTAGAAAACTCATAGATCTAACTCTAGAACTTGACCACACTCAAAAATTCAAAATATAATAGGAGATATGGTCAATTGAATTTCATGTTCCATTTTCACCAAAAATTTGATTTTCAACTCTTTGTGATTTCTAAGAAACCTTCATGTTTTCACATAATAACCAACATAACTTATCATAACACTTACTAATACTACATATACACGTGATTTTCATCAGTCCAATGCTTTTATTATGACTTTCATCATAATCAACAGTCCAATGTTTATATTATGACTTTCATCATAATCCACGTAAACAGATCATTTCCACAATTTAATAAGAAATGAATACAAAGGATCATTCACCATGCATGTGGTAATCCACATAGACAGGTTATTCCAACAGAATAATAAAGAATGGAATAACAGAAGGATTCACCATGTAATGCGATGCGCATGCAGACGAGTTATTCCCAAAGAATAATAAAGGATGGAACGAAGTCATGCGTAAACGCACGCAGACGAGGATATTAAAGCGAATAATAAAAAACGGAACCGGTCAAGCGAAATTACTTGACCGACAAGATATTCCAACGAGAATAATAAAGAATGGAATAACAACAGAAATCACCGTGCATGCGATAGGCCACATAGTATGAGTTATTCCAGCGAGAATAATAATTAATGGAACGGTCGCGTAATATGTTACATGCATAAGCGAGGATATTCCAACAGAATGATAATGAATGAAATAACAGAAGAATTTCACCATGTATGCGGTACTTCGCATAGACAGGTTATTCCAACATAATAATAAAAAATGAAATAATAGAAGAATTTCACCATGTATGCAGTACTTCGCATAGACAGGTTATTCTAACATAATAATAAAAAATGGAATAACAGAAGTTCTCTTCATGAATACGAAAGAAATAATACCCCTTACGAGTACAACAAATAATATCCCTTACCTTATAAAGAAGAGTACTCTGACGGGTAGGGCGGGGATATACTTGTAGAAAACTTGCACTACGCTCAAAGCTTTCTTAAACTATAAAGAAATACGCTCAAGATTATAGAAGGAGAATTCTCTAAACTTCTGGTGTGATTTTCAATGCTAACTAAGCATCCTATTTATAGGAAAAATAGAAAAGATACTATGCAATAAAATATAATATATTCTATTTATTATATATAAATAAATATAATATATAATATAGAAAAGATACTATGCAATAAAATATAATATATTCTATTTATTATATATATATATATATTTAAAATCTAATAAAACAAATAACTTTATAAAAGTATTCTATTTTATATAAAAAGATTTTACTATGCAAACACTATCGAGCATTTATATGCAAATACTATGCATAATAGAATATAATATATTCTAATTATTATCTAATAAAATAAATAACTTTATAAAAGTATTCTATTTTATATAAAAGATTTTACTATGCAAAATACTATGCATAATAGAATATAATATATTCTATTTATAGTCTAATAAAACAAATAACTTTATAAAAGTATTCTATTTTATATAAAAGCTTTTACATTTTATTACATTAATAATACTAATAAAACAAAATTTATATATATAATATATATATATATATATAAAACTTAGTGACTTGAGAAAAAGACACCTCAATATATTTAACAACATTTATCATCATTATTATAATTCACAATATTAATCGATCGTGTCGTTCCGGAAAGAGGGGCTTTCAATAAGGATTTCTCCCTATTGGTAGCGCATGATTAGATGACCAAACCTCTCCTTGGCGAACTTCTGAACAACGTTAATATTGCAAATAATAATATTAATAACTCTATCATCTCAATTATTGATTTACTAATATATAAAATATCAACAATAATTGAATCAATTAACGTGAGATACTATGTAACAATTCATCGTAGCAATAATTGAACAAAACCGAGTGACTTCTCACGTGCATCAATAATCAATATCGTTTGCTACTATGCAACCATGCGTATTACTGTACTTTTACTACAGAGTAGTTCAACAGTTTTAACGATAAAACTTCCGCCGTTATTTTCATAAAAATATTTTTGTCGTTTTCTCAATCAGATAATAATTCCGTTGTAGGGGTCCACTAATGATTGTGTCGTTGTACGAATATTCTCTGTTAAAATGAATATTTCCCGACCAATCGAATATTATATAACAACTTGAGTACTTTGCAAAATTTATAAATATTACCCACAACTATAACATTATCTCAAATCCACACCATAATATTAAAAAAAATATTTCGAGAAAATTAAACTTTTATTAAGTAAAATTTTGGGTTTTACAAATTGTATGCTTTAAAATGCGGAGGGAGGGACATATCAGTCTACACTGTGTGATGCAATCCAAAGCATGTTATAATTGAGGAAAAGAAGGTCACCTAGCCCGATTTTGTCGTGCACCAAAGTCAAGTCCAGCTGGGACGGTGGCACCAAAGGCGGATACGGAGAAAACAAAGTCGGTGGTTTCAGGAAGAGCGTTTTTCGTGACTTCTTAAAAAGCGAGTGACCCGAACGAAGTTAACACGGATTAGTTAATTATAAATTCTTGTGAAGTCTATACCTTATTAGATACCGGTTCTACCCATTATTTTATCTCTCTTGATTGCACTCAACATTTAAATTTGACCCTAGAGAAGTTAGACTTTGACTTATTGGTTGAAACTTCGTTAGTAGAAACCTTCATTTCATGTGTTATCCAAGCCTTGGATGAGAGTCACAATTTTTAAATGATATTTCTATCGTTAATAAATTTCCTAACGTATTCTCGAAGAACTTCCTGGCCTACCCCAGAGTGTGAAATCGAATTTTGTATTGACCCCAGTACAAAACCCATTTCTTAAACCCTCAAATATGTCTTCAACCAAAACGAACGTATAATGCGCCAAAGACGTTGGCTCGAGCTGTTGAAGATTACGACCATACCATTCAATATCATGGTGGAAGAGCGAACGTGGTAGCTAACGCGTTGAGTAGAAGATCGTATGCGTTCACGAGTGCGATGTTGTTAACACAAAAACCCATTTCGTATAACTTACAAATGATGAAGATAGAGTTAAAGACTCTAGGGACCCACGCAAAGATAACAAATATAAGATTAGAATCGACTTTAATCGATAAAGTTAAAGCCGCTCAAGCTACATACTCGGAGCTGATGAATGTGAAGAAAAAGGTTCAAGAGGGCGTTATTCTAGAAGCAAGAATCGACGAAGAGAGGAAATCTTAACCCTCAATTTAATTGGCCCATTTGAAATCCTCGATGGAGTAGGAACTGTGGCCTATAGACTCGTTTTACCGCCAAGTATGTCGCGTGTTCATAACATTTTTTTTTCGTATCGATGTTACGTAAATATGTGGACGACCTAAACCACATTATTAAATTAGAACTAGACGAGATAGCAAAAGATTTAATGTATGAGGAGATACGTGTTAATCTTGGATAAGAAGGATCGTATTCAACACTCAAAGGTTATACCTCAAGAGTTAGAATCTGAAATGAAGTCAAGGTATCCTCATCATACCAGGTACGTACGTAAATTTCGAGGGCGAAATTTCATAAGGAGTGGAGATTGTGAGACACCAAATTTTATGAATAAAGATTTTAATTTCTCAAAATATTTTTTGAATATTATGGTGTGGATTTGATATAATGTTATAGTTGTGGGTAATATTTATAAATTTTGCAAAGTAAGCAAGTTGTTATATAATATTCGATTTATCAGGGAATATTCGTACGACGGCACAATCATTGGGGACCCCACAACAGAAGTATTGTCGTAGTTAGAAAACGACAGAATTATCATTTTATAAAAATAACGGCGAAAGTGTTACCGTTAAAACTGCTGAACTACCCGGTAATAAAAGTACAGTAATATGTGTGGTTGCATAGTAGCACACAGTATTGATTATTAATGCTTACATAAGAAGTCACTCAGTTATACTCAATTATTACTACAGTAATTGCTACATCATATCTCTCATATTATTGATTCAATTATTGTCACAGTATCATCTGCATAATATGTTATTTTATTAAATCAATAATTGAGACGGCAAAGTTATTCATATTATTATTTGCAATATTGACAATGTTTAGAAGTTCTGCCAAGGAGAGGTTTGGTTACCTAATTGCGCGCCAATAAGGAGAAATCCTTATCGAAAAGCCTCATCTTTCTTGGGAACGACCTGGTTGTTAAATATTGTGAATTATAATATTAATAAAGAATAAGTTCGTGTTGATTAAAGATGAAATTGATAGTTCCATTGTGTTGGGATTATTAGTGTTAGTGGAAATCGACATTTATTTTGATAATAATTGATGTCTGGAAGTTATACTGACCAATCGAGTAATTAATCAAATAAATGATCAATTAATTGCTATTTGTAACGATCGAGAAATTTGTAATTTAATTTAAATATTTATTGAATTAAATAAATACTTTAAATAATTTATTTATTGAGGAAAATAAATAATTGTTGATTTATGCTGAATTAATTGAGGAACTAAATTGATTAATGTTAATTAAATTATGTATTGATAATTTTATTTGAAGGATTTAATTTAAGGAAATAATTAAATTAAATCAATTGCTTAATATTTAAGAAAATAATTAAACTAAATGAATTGTTTAATTTAAAGGAAATAAATAAATTAAATAAAGTGATGTGTCTAATTTATTAATTAAATTAGATATATAATTATTTATTAATTATAAGTATAATGATAATAAGATTATTATTATTATTATAAGCTACTTAATGGTTGCATGTGTGACAAGTGTAACTATATAATATAAATAATATAAAAATAAATTAGTTTAGGGAAAATATGTGGTAGCCAAATAAGGCCTTGTGGCCTTTGGCTTATTCAACTGACGCAGACTTTTTATTTTTCTAACGTAAGGGAAAGTGGGAGAGGCCAGTATATTTTTCCTTTACGTCTTATTTCTTTGCCTAAGCTAAGAACAAAGATTTTGTGAGAAAAAGGGGAAAAACACAAAGAGAGAATTGCAGAGGAGATTGAGAGTGGGAGCTTGAGAGATTGTTCTGAGATTTCAAGAAGAAGGAGAGGATTGCTAAATCTTGTTGTCATCTTTTGCTAGCCAATAATCAAAGATTAAGGTATAACTAATTCTAATTCTCAAACTTGTGATTTTCTATTCTCTGTAAATTGGTTTACGGATTTGTTGCTCAAGCGTTATGTATATGGTATGGATTATGTTGTAGAATCTGTTGTCATCTTGTATGTGTGTTGTATCAGTTATCAAATTCGTGAGAAATTGGTTGTAGGAAGAAAAGGAAAATAACAGTGTTTATGTTCATATGTTATGGCCTTAGAAAGTACCAATTTTAGTGGGAAAATTATATGTGAAACTGTAAATTGAAGCTTGTATATGCTAGTTCATTAAGATACGAGTATAACGTAATTTGAATGAGGTGATTTGGCCAAATAATGAATTCACAGTGTTGATTTTTTGGGATAGACTATCAAAAATGGAGTTTTATATGAAAAACATGAAAATTGAGAAATTAAAATAGTTTTAGTTATTGTTAAATTGTGCGAAGTGGTTGAATATGTTAGCAATCATGTTTATGATAGTTGTATATTTATTTTTCATGTTGTTATCACCGTTTGATGGGTGAAATTGGTATTTTTTGGGCTAAAAGTAGAAACATCGTTCATCACTGCCTCTCTGCGTCTGTCTGTGCATGGTAGCGCAGATCTTGCGCGTTAAGGCCAAAATTGCTGACTCTGTTGTGCAAGAATTTCTTGCAGAAAGTCCTGAAACCTAAGTGTGGGCAGCAGCACGCCACACCACCTAACTGTGATGATGAGGTGCGCTTGTTTGCAAGTTAGGCATAATGGACTTATATTAGTTTAGTAAGCATGTTATTAATGATGAGGCATAATATAAACTATAATAGCAGATTATCATGCGTTATAATACAAAGTATAAAAGATTTTGAAGTGATTGTTAATACAAAGGATCATTCACCATGCATGTGGTAATCCACATAGACAGGTTATTCCAATATAATAATAAAGAATGGAATAACAGAAGGATTCACCATATATGCGATAGATCGCATGCAGACGGGTTATTCCCAATGAGAATAATAAAGGATGGAACGGTCGTGCGAAGCGCACGCACGGATATTACGACGAGAATAATAAAGAAGCGGAAACTGGTCAAAGCGAAATTATGACCGACAAGATATTCCAATGTAATAATAAAGAATGGAATAACAATGAAATCACCATGCATGTGATGTAATCCAGATGAGATAGGTTATTCAAAGCAGAATAATAATTAATGGAACCGAACCGGTCGCATAATACGCACTTATGCAGGATATTCCAATGTAATGATAAAGAATGGAATAATGAGAAGAATTTCACCATGTATGCGATACTTGCATGATAGACAAAGTTATTCCAACATAATAATAAAGAATGGAATAATAGAAGAATTTCACGGTACTTAGATAGGCAAAGTTATTCCAACATAATAATAAAGAATGGAATAACAGAAGTTCTCTTCATGAATACGAAAGAAATAATACCCCTTACGAGTATAACAAATAATATCCCTTACCTTATAAAGAAGAGTACTCTGACGGGTAGGGCGGGGATATACTTGAAGAAACCTTGCACTACGCTGAAAGCTTTCTTAAACTCTAAAGAAATACGCTCAAGATTATAGAAGGAGAATTCTCTAAACTTCTGGTGTGATTTTCAATTCTAACTAAGCACCCTATTTATAGGAAAAATAGAAAGGATACTATGCAATAAAATATAATATATTCTATTTATAAAATATATATATATATATTATTTAAAATCTAATAAAATAAATAACTTTATAAAAGTATTACATTTTTTATATAAAAGATTTTACTATGCAAACACTATCTGAGCACTATGCAAACACTATGCATAATAGAATATAATATATTCTAATTATTGTCTAATAAAACAAATAACTTTATAAAAGTATTACATTTTTATATAAAAGATTTTACTATGCAAAACACTATGCATAATAGAATATAATATATTCTATTTATAGTCTAATAAAACAAATAACTTTATAAAAGTATTCTATTTTATATAAAAACTTTTACATTTTATTACATTAATAATACTAATAAAACAAAATTTATATATAATATATATATATATATATAAAACTTAGGGACTTCATAAAAAGACACCTCAATATATTTAACAACATTTATCATTATTATTATAATTCATAATATTAATCGATCGAAGTCGTTCCTCGAGGAAAGAGGGGCTTTCAATAAGAATTTCTCCTATCAAGCGTATGATTAGATGACCAACCTCTTCTTCGCGTAACTTACAGACATCGTTAATATTACAAATAATAATATTAATAATTTTATCATCTCAATTATTGATTTAATAATATATAAAATATCGACAATAATTGAATCAATTAACGTGAGATACTATGTAACAATTACTGTAGCAATAATTGAACAAAACTGAGTGATTTCTCACGTAAGCATCAATAATCAATACCGTGTGCTACTATGCAACCACGCGTATTACTGTACTTTTACTACCAAGTAGTTCAAGCGGTTTTTAACGGTAAAACTTTCGTAGTTATTTTCAAAAAAATATTTTGTCATTTTCTCAATCCGATAATAATTCCGTTGTAGGGTCCACCAATGATTGTGTCGTTATGCGAATATTCCCCGCTAAAATGAATATTCCCCACCAATCGAATATTATATAACAACTTCGTACTTTTTTGCAAAATTTATAAATATTACCCACAACTATAACATTATCTCAAATCCACACCATAATATTAAAAAAATATTTCGAGAAAATTAAACCTTTATTCGTAAAATTTGGGGTTTTACAATCTCCTCTCCTTATGAAATTTTTCCCTCGAAATTTACGTACGTACCTGGTATGCCGAACAGATAAGGACACCTCGTCAGATTCTAACTCTTGAGGTATAACCTTTGAGTGTCGATATGAACCTTCTTATCCAAGATTTTAACACGTATCTCCTCATACGTTAAATCTTCTGCTATCTCGTCTAGTTCCAATTCAATAATGTGGTTCGGGTCATCCACATATTTACGTAACATCGATACATGAAAAATGTTATGAACACGCGACATACTTGGCGGTAAAATGAGTCTATAGTCCACAGTTCCTACTCGATCAAGGATTTAAAATCGGCCAATTAAATCGAGGGTTGAGATTTCCTCTCTTCATCGATTCTTGCTTCTAGAATAATGCCTTCTTGAACCTTCTTTTGCGTGTTCATCAGCTCCGGGTCTGTAGCTTGAGCGGCTTTAACTTTATCGATTAAAGTCGATTCTACTCGTATATTCGTTATCTTCACGTGGGTTCGTATATTCGCTTTTAAAACGCATATACGATCTTCTTACTTAGCGTCAACTACCATGTTCGTTTTTCCACGATGGTATTGAATGGTATTATCATAATCTTCAAATTTCGAGCCAACGTCTTTGGCGCATTATCGTTCATTTTGGTTGAAGAAATATTTGAGGGTTTTAGAAATGGGTTTTGTACTGGGGTCAATACAAAATTTGATTTCACGCTCTAGGGGTAGGCTAAGAAGTCTTTAGGAATACGTAAGAAAATTTATTAATGATAGAAATATTATTCAAAACTATGACTCTCATCCAAGACTTGGATAGTACGTCACATTGATACCTATCAACTTGCCACCATTATTCACAACGTCCCCTACGGATATTCTGGCTTCGGTCTATTCCAAGACTTGGAAGTCACCAGCGAAAGGCTCGAGGCTCTTTACTTATGACTTGATATAACAGTGATTAACTTTAGTGGTTTGGTTGCTTGAATTCGCATGATAGGTTGGTTAATAATATGAAAGCTAACAACCTTACGAAAAGCATGATGAGTAGTTAACCAATCGATTCCTAAAATCGCATCAAAGGCAAGTATTTTATAAGAGATAAAATTGACAGGTAACGTGAAAGTATCGATTTGATTTAAACAAGATTTATAAACAGTAGATGTAACGAAGGTTTCTCCTAATAGAATTTCAACAAATAAATCAAAGTCTAATTTCTCAAGAGCCAAGATCAACCGTTGAACACAACTAGGTAAAATACAAGAGTGGGTAGAACCGGTATCGAATAAGGTATAGACTTTGCAAGAGTTTATGATTAACTTACCCGTGATAACTTCATTCGGGTTCCTCGATAAACACTCTCACTTAAACTACCAAATTTGACTTGTCTGGGACATCCCAGTTGGACTTAACTTTGTTGTAGAGTACATTCCACCCTTAATTGCTTCGTCACTCCTGATCCATAGTTCGAATCATTATTCTCCGATCCATATTGAATTGGGGTTGACCGCTCTGCACAGGGTAATTTCGAATTCGATGTTGGATTCTCCCAATTGTTGTCCAAAAAGCAAAATCCATTTCATCTATTTTGGCCTTATTGGATCGAACGTCTTTTTCTATAATATCTACGCGTCGTGCGGCTTTTACCCATGCATCATCTATTCTCATTCGTTCAGTTGCTTCTTCTTTCATCAGAATTTTGATCAGAGCATTCTCAGATTTTAGCTCTAATATCTTATACTCTGCCAAAGAGTGCTTCGCTCAAGCATCGCACATCGGGTAACACAATTTTGAATTGTTACATCTCTTTGCTCTCCACGACCAAATACGTCGTTCTTGACTTTATTCTAACTCATGAATACAATTTTGTAATTCTAAATTTTGATCATAAAATTCTTCTAACCAATTCTCCTCAGGTTCCTCTTCTTCCTCTTCTTCCTCACTCTCAGCTGTAACCTCTACGACTAGCTCAAGGCGCAACTATTAGTTCTTCACTCACCATGTAGATATCTCTAATTTCTTCTAAAATCTCGACATCACATTAACTTTGAGTTAGTGATTAAAGGTATCTCTACTGGTCTCATTCACTCCATTGTTAACATTTTCAATTTGCCATTTTCAAACACCGCCACAAAACAAGGGTTAATTAACATGTCACATATTATCAATATACTCGACCGACCAATTAAATACCAAATAAACTTTGGTAGGTCATACTATGAAGGAATTCCCGTCTCTCCTTCCTAGTTCTTATCTCACATCTCGGCCAGGGGATCATATTCTAAGCTTTGATACCAATGTGGACGCCCCAAAATAGGTATACCTCACCCATCTTGAGTCGCCAGATACATGGTACCAAATTCAAATACAATCTTAATTATACAACGATCAAGTAAATGCAAAAATACTGACGATATATATCTTGTGAGTTTTAATATAAATATTGTAATGTATATAATACGACAATATTCATACTTAAATTAATACATGCCATATAAAAGTACAATGATAAATATTTCAAGTCTCCAAAGGGACACGAGAAGATTTATGTTCTCTTCATTTTACAATGGTGCACTTTTGACGCTTTCGAGTTCAGTTCTCATCACCATATTGTTGTTCACCAAAATCAATGATTAAGTGACATATAAAATACGACACATACATCTTAGATCCTTAATACAATTATATATTGCATGTCCCGCCATAGTAAGGACTACTAATGCTATCATCTGATCCGTCACTCCATTCCCCGACTAGTCCCAGCTATATTCTCATTTCCTAAAGAGAACAATAAAAGAAAGGGTGAGCTCAACTAGCCCAGTAAGAAATATTATGACTAAGATAATGCAGAATAAATTATCAATAGGCTTTAACAATGTTAAACTGATAAAATATAATAGACATCAAGTTTAACTGCAGCGGAACAAGCAATCCATTAGAAGAGTCAAGTAGAGCATAAAATCTATTATCTTCTATGATTTAAAAAGATTTTCATAAACTTTATCGCTGAGACTCAGCTTAATAAATAAACCACGTCATCCCTACACCACGGCCAAGGATATTCATGTAATCATCAATGGTCATGATTATACCGAATAATCCCTGGTCATAATTATACCAATAACTGTCCACCAATGAACTACAGGCCAATAAGGACTTTTACCACATCATTCGTTACATTACGGTCATAATTATACCGAATAATCCCTGGTCATAATCATACCAAGTCCATCTCTGCACGTAAGCCAAAGATGACTTTCATCACAATATAAGCATGAGGATGATGACAATAATATAAGCATTAATCAAACGAAAACAAGGATAAACATTAAAGACTTTAAATTTATCCAAATATTATCCATCACTTAAATAACTCATAATCTAATATTGTTAATATTATAACAATATTTTAATCACTTCTTAAACTTATAAACAATTTAATTTAATTATTTACACTTTACCAAATAATGCATTTAATCATTCAAAAATGTCATACTCATAAGATTTCATCACCAATGATCAAATCACTCATCAAATATCTGCATATACCTTATATAGGATTTTCAAGCCCTAAAATCCTATTTACCAATTATTCAAATGCACATAACATATTTAACTCATATGTTTGTAACTAAACCATTTTCATGAAAAATTACCAAATCAACTTATTATTTTTCTATCCTTTGTCCAAACATATATACATATATTTCATACACAAAAAGTATTGTTTTTATAATTTTTAAACACCCTTAAGTATTTTTCAAAAATCAATTTCTAATTAATTCCTTAAAAAAATAGCTACCTCAAATTTAACTCCAAAAATTTCTAAATCTTGGCAGGATCTTACACATGTTAACGTGAGCTTCCATTTTAAATTTCATGGTCATTGGAGTTATAGAACTCCGGTTATAGCGTTTTTCGTCGAAAAAAACCTAAATATTGAAATAGTCATAACTTGCTCATTTTAAGTCGGAATGAGCTCATTTTTGGACAGGAGGAACTTTATACCATATATTTTCATGTCTCAAAAGGCCGGAATTTATTTCATAAACTAAATGGTCGAAAATGCCCTTTTAAATTTATGGGCAGTAGCTTTTTGGTACTTTGCAGTTTTTGACTCCTTTGCTAAAATCAGTCCACACGAAAATCTACAACACCTTTTCCAGTGATTCCACTTAGATAAGTTAGAAAACTCATAGATCTAACTCTAGAACTTGACCACACTCAAAAATTCGAAATATAATAGGAGATATGGACAATTCAATTTCATGTTCCATTTTCACCAAAAATCTTATTTTCAACTCTTTGTGATTTCTAAGAAACTTTCATGTTTTCACATAATAACCAACATAACGCATCATAACACTTACTAATACTACATATACCCGTGATTTTTATCAGTCCAATGCTTTTATTATGACTTTCATCATAATCAACAGTCCAATATTTATATTATGACTTTCATCATAATCCACGTAAACAGATCATTTCCACAATTTAATAAGAAATGAATACAAAGGATCATTCACCATGCATGTGGTAATCCACATAGACAGGTTATTCCAATATAATAATAAAGAATGGAATAATGAAGGATTCACCATATATGCGATAGATCGCATGCATAAAAGTTATTCCCAACAGAATAATAAAGGATGGAACCAGTCATGCGAACGCGCATACGCATGAGGATATTCGACGAATAATAAAGAAACGGAACCGAGTCAAAGCGTAAATTATGACAAACAAGATATTCCAACGAGAATAATAAAGAATGGAATAACAATGTAAATCACCATGCATGTGATAGAATCGCATGATAGGTTATTCAAACGAATAATAATTAATGGAACCAGTCAGGAGCATCATACGCGCAAGCGATTGGATATTCCAATGTAATGATAAAGAATGGAATAATGAAGAATTTCACCATGTATGCGATTACTTAGCATGGCATGAGTTATTTCAACATAATAATAAAGAATGGAATAATAGAAGAATTTCACCATGTATGCGGTAGATTTGACAGACAAAGTTATTCAACATAATAATAAAGAATGGAATAATGAAGTTCTCTTCATGAATCTGAAAGAAATAATACCCCTTACTACGAGTATAACAAATAATATCCCTTACCTTATAAAGAAGAGTACTACGGCCGGGTAGTAGGGGATATACTTGAAGAAACCTTACACTACTGTTGAAAGCTTTCTTAAACTCTAAAGAAATACGCTCAAGATTATAGAAGGAGAATTCTCTAAACTTCTGGTGTGATTTTCAATTCTAACTAAGCACCCTATTTATAGGAAAAATAGAAAGGATACTATGCAATAAAATATAATATATTCTATTTATAAAATATATATATATATATTATTTAAAATCTAATAAAATAAATAACTTTATAAAAGTATTCTGTTTTATATAAAAAGATTTTACTATGCAAACACTATACAGGCACTATGCAAACACTATGCATAATAGAATATAATATATTCTAATTATTGTCTAATAAAACAAATAACTTTATAAAAGTATTCTGTTTTATATAAAAAGATTTTACTATGCAAAACACTATGCATAATAGAATATAATATATTCTATTTATAGTCTAATAAAACAAATAACTTTATAAAAGTATTCTATTTTATATAAAAAACTTTTCTGTTTTATTACATTAATAATACTAATAAAACAAAATTTATATAATATATATATATATATATATAAAACTTCCGGGACTTCATAAAAAGACACCTCAATATATTTAACAACATTTATCATTATTATTATAATTCATAATATTAATCGATCAGGTCGTTCCCAGGAAAGAGGGGGCTTTCCAATAAGAATTTCTCCCTATTGGCGCGCAATTAGATGACCAACCCTCTTCTTGGCAGAACTTCTAGACATCGTTAATATTACAAATAATAATATTAATAATTTTATCATCTCAATTATTGATTTAATAATATATAAAATATCGACAATAATTGAATCAATTAACGTGAGATACTATGTAACAATTACTGTAGCAATAATTGAACAAAACTGAGTGATTTCTCACGTAAGCATCAATAATCAATACCGTGTGCTACTATGCAACCACGCGTATTACTGTACTTTTACTACCAAGTAGTTCAACAGTTTTAACGGTAAAACTTTCGCTGTTATTTTCAAAAAAATATTTTGTCATTTTCTCAATCCGATAATAATTCCGTTGTGGGGTCCACCAATGATTGTGCCGTTGTACGAATATTCCCTGCTAAAATGAATATTCCCCGACCAATCGAATATTATATAACAACTTGCGTACTTTGCAAAATTTATAAATATTACCCACAACTATAACATTATCTCAAATCCACACCATAATATTAAAAAAAATATTTCGAGAAAATTAAACCTTTATTCGTAAAATTTGGGGTTTTACAATCTCCTCTCCTTATGAAATTTTTCCCTCGAAATTTACGTACGTACCTGGTATGCCGAACAGATAAGGACACCTCGTCAGATTCTAACTCTTGAGGTATAACCTTTGAGTGTCGATATGAACCTTCTTATCCAAGATTTTAACACGTATCTCCTCATACGTTAAATCTTCTGCTATCTCGTCTAGTTCCAATTCAATAATGTGGTTCGGGTCATCCACATATTTACGTAACATCGATACATGAAAAATGTTATGAACACGCGACATACTTGGCGGTAAAATGAGTCTATAGTCCACAGTTCCTACTCGATCAAGGATTTAAAATCGGCCAATTAAATCGAGGGTTGAGATTTCCTCTCTTCATCGATTCTTACTTCTAGAATAATGCCTTCTTGAACCTTCTTTTGCGTGTTCATCAGCTCCGGGTCTGTAGCTTGAGCGGCTTTAACTTTATCGATTAAAGTCGATTCTACTCGTATATTCGTTATCTTCACGTGGGTTCGTATATTCGCACTCGTAAACGCATACGATCTTCTACTTAACGCGTCAACTACCATGTTCGTTTTTCCACGATGGTATTGAATGGTATTATCATAATCTTCAACAGCTCGAGCCAACGTCTTTGGCGCATTATACGTTCATTTTGGTTGAAGAAATATTTGAGGGTTTTAGAAATGGGTTTTGTACTGGGGTCAATACAAAATTTGATTTCACGCTCTAGGGGTAGGCTAAGAAGTCTTTAGGAATACGTAAGAAAATTTATTAATGATAGAAATATTATTCAAAACTATGACTCTCATCCAAGACTTGGATAGTACGTCACATTGATACCTATCAACTTGCCACCATTATTCACAACGTCCCCTACGGATATTCTGGCTTCGGTCTATTCCAAGACTTGGAAGTCACCAGCGAAAGGCTCGAGGCTCTTTACTTATGACTTGATATAACAGTGATTAACTTTAGTGGTTTGGTTGCTTGAATTCGCATGATAGGTTGGTTAATAATATGAAAGCTAACAACCTTACGAAAAGCATGATGAGTAGTTAACCAATCGATTCCTAAAATCGCATCAAAGGCAAGTATTTTATAAGAGATAAAATTGACAGGTAACGTGAAAGTATCGATTTGATTTAAACAAGATTTATAAGCGATGTAGATGTAACGAAGGTTTCTCTAATAGAATTTCAACAAATAAATCAAAGTCTAATTTCTCAAGAGCCAAGATCAACCGTTGAACACAACTAGGTAAAATACAAGAGTGGGTAGAACCGGTATCGAATAAGGTATAGACTTTGCAAGAGTTTATGATTAACTTACCCGTGATAACTTCATTCGGGTTCCTCGATAAACACTCTCACTTAAACTACCAAATTTGACTTGTCTGGGACATCCCAGTTGGACTTAACTTTGTTGTAGAGTACATTCCACCCTTAATTGCTTCGTCACTCCTGATCCATAGTTCGAATCATTATTCTCCGATCCATATTGAATTGGGGTTGACCGCTCTGCACAGGGTAATTTCGAATTCGATGTTGGATTCTCCCAATTGTTGTCCAAAAAGCAAAATCCATTTCATCTATTTTGGCCTTATTGGATCGAACGTCTTTTTCTATAATATCTACGCGTCGTGCGGCTTTTACCCATGCATCATCTATTCTCATTCGTTCAGTTGCTTCTTCTTTCATCAGAATTTTGATCAGAGCATTCTCAGATTTTAGCTCTAATATCTTATACTCTGCCAAAGAGTGCTTCTGTTCAAGCATCGCACATCGGGTAACACAATTTTGAATTGTTACATCTCTTTGCTCCACGCACCAAATACGTCGTTCTTGACTCTTTATTCTAACTCATGAATACAATTTTGTAATTCTAAATTTTGATCATAAAATTCTTCTAACCAATTCTCCTCAGGTTCCTCTTCTTCCTCTTCTTCCTCACTCTCAGCTGTAACCTCTACGACTAGCTCTGGCGCAACTATTAGTTCTTCACTCACCATGTAGATATCTCTAATTTCTTCTCCGTCTGACATCACATTAACCTGGTTAGTGATTAAAGGTATCTCTACGGTCTCATTCACTCCATTGTTAACATTTTCAGCTGCCATTTTCAAACACTGTCACAAAACAAGGGTTAATTAACATGTCACATATTATCAATATACTCTGACTGACCAATTAAATACCAAATAAACTTTGGTAGGTCATACTAGCGAAGGAATTCCCCGTCTCTCCCTTCCTAGTTCTTATCTCACATCTCAGCCAGGGATCATATCTCTAAGCTTTGATACCAACAGTGACGCCCCCAAAATAGGTATACCTCACCCATCTTGAGTCGCCAGATACATGGTACCAAATTCAAATACAATCTTAATTATACAACAAATGTGCAAAAATCTGACGACATATATATACTGTGAGTTTTAATATAAATATTGTAATGTATATAATACGACAATATTCATACTTAAATTAATACATGCCATATAAAGTACAGCAGTAAATATTTCAAGTCTCCAAAGGGACACGAGAAGATTTATGTTCTCTTCATTTTACAATGGTGCACTTTTGACGCTTTCGGGGTTGGAGTTCTCATCACCATATTGTTGTTCACCAAAATCAATGATTAAGTGACATATAAAATCGACACATACATCTTAGATCCTTAATACAATTATATATTGCATGTCCCGCCATAAGTAAGGACTACTAATGCTATCATCTGAACCATCACTCCATTCCCCGACTAGTCCCGACTATATTCTCATTTCACAAGAGAACAATAAAAGAAAGGGTGAGCTCAACTAGCCCAAAGAAGAAATATTATGACTAAGATAATGCGAATAAATTATCAATAGGCTTTAACAATGTTAAAGCGATAAAATATAATAGACATCAAGTTTAAGCTGCGGTGAACAAGCAATCCATTAGAAGAGTCAAGTAGAGCATAAAATCTATTATCTTCTATGATTTAAAAAGATTTTATAAACTTATCATTTGAGACTCGATTTTAATAAATAAACCACATCATCCCTACACCACGGCCAAGGATATTCATGTAATCATCAATGGTCATGATTATACCGAATAATCCCTGGTCATAATTATACCAATAACTGTCCACCAATGAACTACAGTGCCAATAAGGACTTTTACCACATCATTCGTTACATTACATTACGGTCATAATTATCTTAGAATAATCCACGGTCATAATCATACCAAGTCCATCTCTCGCACGTAAGCCAAAGATGACTTTCATCACAATATAAGCATGAGGATGATGACAATAATATAAGCATTAATCAAGCGAAAACAAGGATAAACATTAAAGACTTTAAATTTATCCAAATATTATCCATCACTTAAATAACTCATAATCTAATATTGTTAATATTATAACAATATTTTAATCACTTCTTAAACTTATAAACAATTTAATTTAATTATTTACACTTTACCAAATAATGCATTTAATCATTCAAAAATGTCATACTCATAAGATTTCATCACCAATGATCAAATCACTCATCAAATATCTGCATATACCTTATATAGGATTTTCAAGCCTTAAAATCCTATTTACCAATTATTCAAATGCACATAACATATTTAACTCATATGTTTGTAACTAAACCATTTTCATGAAAAATTACCAAATCAACTTATTATTTTTCTATCCTTTGTCCAAACATATATACATATATTTCATACACAAAAAGTATTGTTTTTATAATTTTTAAACACCCTTAAGTATTTTTCAAAAATCAATTTCTAATTAATTTAAGAAATTAGCTACCTCAAGTTTAACTCCAGAAATTCTAAAATCTTGGCAGGATCTTACACATGTTAATGTGAGCTTCCAGTTTAAATTTCATGGTCATCGGAGTTATAGAACTCCGGTTATAGCATTTTTTGTCAAAAAAACCTAAACATTGAAAAATAGTCATAACTTGCTCATTTTAAGTCGGAATGAGCTCATTTTTGGACATGAGGTACTTTATACCATATATTTTCATGTCCCAAAATGCTGGAATTTATTTCATAAACTAAGTGGTCGAAAATGCCCTTTTAAATTTATGGGCAGTAGTTTTTTGGTACATTGCAGTTTTTGACTCCTTTGCTAAAATCAGTCCACACGAAAATTTACAACACCTTTTCCAGTGATTCCACTAGGATAAGTTAGAAAACTCATAGATCTAACTCTAGAACTTGACCACACTCAAAAATTCAAAATATAATAGGAGATATGGTCAATTGAATTTCATGTTCCATTTTCACCAAAAATTTGATTTTCAACTCTTTGTGATTTCTAAGAAACCTTCATGTTTTCACATAATAACCAACATAACTTATCATAACACTTACTAATACTACATATACACGTGATTTTCATCAGTCCAATGCTTTTATTATGACTTTCATCATAATCAACAGTCCAATGTTTATATTATGACTTTCATCATAATCCGTAAAGCATGATCATTTCCACAATTTAATAAGAAATGAATACAAAGGATCATTCACCATGCATGTGGTAATCCACATAGACAAGAGTTATTCCAACGAATAATAAAGAATGGAATAATGAAGGATTCACCAATGCGATAGTATCGCATGCATGAGGTTATTCCCAATGAGAATAATAAAGGATGGAACGGTCATGCGTACGCGCACGACGTGATATTAAAGCGAATAATAAAAGAAACGGAACCAGTCAAGCGAAATTCGCGACCGACAAGATATTCAACAGAATAATAAAGAATGGAATAACAAAGAAATCACCATGCATGCGATAGGCCACATAGGCGAGTTATTCCAACAGAATAATAATTAATGGAACCGGTCGAGCGTAATACTTAAGCGATGGGATATTCAATGAATGATAATGAATGAAATAATGAAGAATTTCACCATGTATGCGCAGATTGATGCATAGCGAGTTATTCAACATAATAATAAAAATGAAATAATAGAAGAATTTCACCATGTATGCGATTACTTTGCGATGACGAGTTATTCTAACATAATAATAAAAATGGAATATGAAGTTCTCTTCATGAATACTGAAAGAAATAATACCCCTTACGAGTACAACAAATAATATCCCTTACCTTATAAAGAAGAGTACTACGGCGGGTGAGGCGGGGATATACTTGTAGAAAACTTGCACTACGCTCAAAGCTTTCTTAAACTATAAAGAAATACGCTCAAGATTATAGAAGGAGAATTCTCTAAACTTACGGTGTGATTTTCAATGCTAACTAAGCATCCTATTTATAGGAAAATAGAAAAGATACTATGCGATAAAATATAATATATTCTATTTATTATATATAAATAAATATAATATATAATATAGAAAAGATATATGCAATAAAATATAATATATTCTATTTATTATATATATATATATATTTAAAATCTAATAAAACAAATAACTTTATAAAAGTATTCTATTTTATATAAAAAGATTTTACTATGCAAACACTATGCGAGCCTTATGCAAATATCTTATGCATAATAGAATATAATATATTCTAATTATTATCTAATAAAATAAATAACTTTATAAAAGTATTCTATTTTATATAAAAAGATTTTACTATGCAAAAAATACTATGCATAATAGAATATAATATATTCTATTTATAGTCTAATAAAACAAATAACTTTATAAAAGTATTCTATTTTATATAAAAAGCTTTTACATTTTATTACATTAATAATACTAATAAAACAAAATTTATATATATAATATATATATATATATATAAAAACTTAGTGACTTGAGGAAAAAGACACCTCAATATATTTAACAACATTTATCATCATTATTATAATTCACAATATTAATCGATCAAAGTCGTTCCGGAAAGAGGGGCTTTCCAATAAGGATTTCTCCCTATTGGCGCGCAATTAGATGACCAAACCTCTCCTTGGCAGAACTTCTAGACAACGTTAATATTGCAAATAATAATATTAATAACTCTATCATCTCAATTATTGATTTACTAATATATAAAATATCAACAATAATTGAATCAATTAACGTGAGATACTATGTAACAATTACTGTAGCAATAATTGAACAAAACTGAGTGACTTCTCACGTGCATCAATAATCAATATCGTTTGCTACTATGCAACCATGCGTATTACTGTACTTTTACTACAGAGTAGTTCAACAGTTTTAACGATAAAACTTCCGCCGTTATTTTCATAAAAATATTTTTGTCGTTTTCTCAATCCGATAATAATTCCGTTGTGGGGTCCACCAATGATTGTGTCGTTGTACGAATATTCTCTGTTAAAATGAATATTTCCCGACCAATCGAATATTATATAACAACTTGAGTACTTTGCAAAATTTATAAATATTACCCACAACTATAACATTATCTCAAATCCACACCATAATATTAAAAAAAATATTTCGAGAAAATTAAACTTTTATTCGTAAAATTTTGGGTTTTACAAATTGTATGCTTCAAATGCGGAGGGGAGGGACATATCAGTCTACACTGTGTGATGCAATCCAAAGCATGTTATAATTGAGGAAAAGAAGGTCACCTAGCCCGATTTTGTCGTGCACCAAAGTCAAGTCCAGCTGGGACGGTGGCACCAAAGGCGGATACGGAGAAAACAAAGTCGGTGGTTTCGGGAAGAAGCGTTTTCGTGACTTCTTAAAAAGCGAGTGACCCGAACGAAGTTAACACGGATTAGTTAATTATAAATTCTTGTGAAGTCTATACCTTATTGAATCTGGGTTCTACCCATTATTTTATCTCTCTTGATTGCACTCAACATTTAAATTTGACCCTAGAAGTTAGACTTTGACTTATTGGTTGAAACTTCGTTAGTAGAAACCTTCATTTCATGTGTTATCAAGCCTTGGATGAGAGTCACAATTTTAAATGATATTTCTATCGTTAATAAATTTCCTAACGTATTCTCGAAGAACTTACGGCCTACCCAGTGTGAAATCGAATTTTGTATTGACCCGAGACAAAACCCATTTCTTAAACCCTCAAATATGTCTTCAACCAAAGCGAAGCGATATAATGCGCCAAAAGCGTTGGCTCGAAAGTACATTGAAGATTACGACCATACCATTCAATATCATGGTGGAAGAAGCGAACGTGGTAGCTAACGCGTTGAGTAGAAGATCGTATGCGTTCACGAGTGCGATGTTGTTAACACAAAAACCCATTTCGTATAACTTACAAATGATGAAGATAGAGTTAAAGACTCTAGGGACCCACGCAAAGATAACAAATATAAGATTAGAATCGACTTTAATCGATAAAGTTAAAGCCGCTCAAGCTACATACTCGGAGCTGATGAATGTGAAGAAAAAGGTTCAAGAGGGCGTTATTCTAGAAGCAAGAATCGACGAAGAGAGGAAATCTTAACCCTCAATTTAATTGGCCCATTTGAAATCCTCGATGGAGTAGGAACTGTGGCCTATAGACTCGTTTTACCGCCAAGTATGTCGCGTGTTCATAACATTTTTTTTTCGTATCGATGTTACGTAAATATGTGGACGACCTAAACCACATTATTAAATTAGAACTAGACGAGATAGCAAAAGATTTAATGTATGAGGAGATACGTGTTAATCTTGGATAAGAAGGATCGTATTCAACACTCAAAGGTTATACCTCAAGAGTTAGAATCTGAAATGAAGTCAAGGTATCCTCATCATACTGTACGACGTAAATTTAAAGGGTTAAATTTCATAAGGAGTGGAGATTGTGAGACACCAAATTTTATGAATAAAGATTTTAATTTCTCAAAATATTTTTGAATATTATGGTGTGGATTTGATATAATGTTATAGTTGTGGGTAATATTTATAAATTTTGCAAAGTAAGCAAGTTGTTATATAATATTCGATTTATCAGGGAATATTCGTACGACGGCACAATCATTGGGGACCCCACAACAGAAGTATTATCGTAGTTAGAAAGCAGCGTAATTATCATTTTATAAAAATACTTGGCGAAAGTATTCTGTTAAAAGCTATTTGAACTACCCGGTAATAAAAATACGATAATATGTGTGGTTGCATAGTAGCACACAATATTGATTATTAATGCTTACATAAGAAGTCACTCCGGTTATACTCAATTATTACTACGATGAATTGCTACATCATATCTCTCATATTATTGATTCAATTATTGTCACAGTATCATCTGCATAATATGTTATTTTATTAAATCAATAATTGAGACGGCAAAGTTATTCATATTATTATTTGCAATATTGACAATGTTTAGAAGTTACGCGAGGAGAGGTTTGGTTACCTAATTGCGTGCCAATAAGGAGAAATCCTTATCGAAAAGCCTCATCTTTCTTGGGAACGACCTGGTTGTTAAATATTGTGAATTATAATATTAATAAAGAATAAGTTCGTGTTGATTAAAGATGAAATTGATAGTTCCATTGTGTTGGGATTATTAGTGTTAGTGGAAATCGACATTTATTTTGATAATAATTGATGTCTGGAAGTTATACTGACCAATCGAGTAATTAATCAAATAAATGATCAATTAATTGCTATTTGTAACGATCGAGAAATTTGTAATTTAATTTAAATATTTATTGAATTAAATAAATACTTTAAATAATTTATTTATTGAGGAAAATAAATAATTGTTGATTTATCTTTGAATTAATTGAGGAACTAAATTGATTAATGTTAATTAAATTATGTATTGATAATTTTATTTGAAGGATTTAATTTAAGGAAATAATTAAATTAAATCAATTGCTTAATATTTAAGAAAATAATTAAACTAAATGAATTGTTTAATTTAAAGGAAATAAATAAATTAAATAAAGTGATGTGTCTAATTTATTAATTAAATTAGATATATAATTATTTATTAATTATAAGTATAATGATAATAAGATTATTATTATTATTATAAGCTACTTAATGGTTGCATGTGTGACAAGTGTAACTATATAATATAAATAATATAAAAATAAATTAGTTTAGGGAAAATATGTGGTAGCCAAATAAGGCCTTGTGGCCTTTGGCTTATTCAACTGACGCAGACTTTTTATTTTTCTAACGTAAGGGAAAGTGGGAGAGGCGATTATATTTTCCTTTACGTCTTATTTCTTTTGCCTAAGCTAAGAACAAAGATTTTGTGAGAAAAGGGAAAAACACAAAGAGAGAATTGCGAGAGGAGATTGAGAGTGGGAGCTTGAGAGATTGTTCTGAGATTTCAAGAAGAAGGAGAGGATTGCTAAATCTTGTTGTCATCTTTTGCTAGCCAATAATCAAAGATTAAGGTATAACTAATTCTAATTCTCAAACTTGTGATTTTCTATTCTCTGTAAATTGGTTTACTGGATTTGTTGCTTTCAAGCGTTATGTATATGGTATGGATTATGTTGTAGAATCTGTTGTCATCTTGTATGTGTGTTGTATCGAGTTATCAAATTAAGTGAGAAATTGGTTGTAGGAAGAAAAGGAAAATAATGATGTTTATATGTTCATATGTTATGGCCTTAGAAAGTACCAATTTTAGTGGGAAAATTATATGTGAAGCGTAAATTGAAGCTTGTATATGCTAGTTCATTAAGATACGAGTATAACGTAATTTGAATGAGGTGATTTGGCCAAATAATGAATTCACAGTGTTGATTTTTTGGGATAGACTATCAAAAATGGAGTTTTATATGAAAAACATGAAAATTGAGAAATTAAAATAGTTTTAGTTATTGTTAAATTGTGCGAAGTGGTTGAATATGTTAGCAATCATGTTTATGATAGTTGTATATTTATTTTTCATGTTGTTATCACTTAGTTTGATGGGTGAAATTGGTATTTTTGGGCTAAAATTAAACTCATTGTTCATGGTAGTCTCTGCGTCATGTTCATCGTGCCACAGAGATGCCTTGATGTTAAGCCAAAAATCAAATTATGACTCTGTTGGCTAGCATTCTTGTGAGTCCCGAAACCTAAGTGTGGTGGCAATTGCGCACACCACTACAACTAATGATGATGAGGTGCGCTTGTTTTGCAAGTTAGGCATAATGGACTTATATTAGTTTAGTAAGCATGTTATTAATGATGAGGCATAATATAAACTATAATAGCAGATTATCATGCGTTATAATACAAAGTATAAAAGATTTTGAAGTGATTGTTAATTGAGTTACATAATGAAACTAAAAGTGGCATTTTTTAAAAGTTAGAGATGAACGATTAAGTTATGTTGATCAAAATGTAATTTCAAAAGCATTAAGTATGTTAGCTTACGTGGTTAGGTGCTATGTTAGGGTTGTGACTTAAATGATGGTTTAAACCCTAAAAGCTAATATCCATGCAATTAATTGTTGTTGCGATTTCGATGATATGTGTAGGATAATTGGAGATTATTTCATTTGTGTAGCTTACAATCAAGGCAAGTTTTCTAACTCTACCTTGTTATTATTAAGCAAGTTTCTAAACCTTAACTCTTTACATTGAGCAAGCTTTTGAACTTCATTCTTTTCATATTAAATGCAAGTTTCCATTCCTATATTATTGTTGTTCAAGTAATTGAGCAAGCCTAATCTATCTTGAATACGTCTGTACAAGTTCTTATAACCTAATTCAATATAACGAGCGAGTTTTACTTTCCTAATTATTATTCAAAGCATATATTGTTTTAACGCATCGATTCAAATGAGATTGTTCTAACACTTATGGTTATAGCATTTTTCTTGTATATCATGTTTATTCAATCACATATGTTGTTATTCAATCTTTGATCTTGATAGCCTTGTTCAGTTGTACATTTTGTATTAAACCTTTATTGATAGAAATTGAATAGTGTTCTAAAATTCTAGAAATATTGATAAGCTAGTTCCAAACTAAACTTTCTTTAGTGCGGAAATTCTAAATTCAAACTGAGACGAACAACCCTAATATAGGGGATTTTGTACGTGTAACGTTTAGATATTTGTGCACAATACATGGTACAAAGGTTGATCCCCTAAATACGTTAAGAATTAAAAGTATCATCTAAATGACTGTTAAGGTTGGGTAATAATACCTAAGTACCAGGGACATAGTTCGTGGTCTTAAGACCCTCAGATAATTAAAGTTCGAACTTGTTTTCTAGTTTGATTTGTAGAACAAGTTCCTTATCGTTCAGCTTTCGTTGTTCACTCTCATGTTACCATCATTGCTACTTTCTATATCAGTAAGCATTTGTTTGCTCACTCTTGCAATTAATACTGCAGCTAAAGTGGAGAAAGTTGATGAGCCGTCGACTAGCAAAGGCAAGGGAAATATGTTCAAATGATGAAGACTTTTGAGAATTTTATTTTAATGAATTATTTTAACTTGTTTTAATATATGATGTATTCCGTAAACTTATGTAATAATTTTAAGGTTAGATTACCTGGGATTTAATTTGAGATGATGTTGTAACCCTTTAATGGGAAAGATTATTGTTTAAGATTATCTAAATTATGTCTTTATCCTTTATTAATGGGTAGTTAGATGTAATAGTTTTGATAAGTGAGCACCAAATCCTATGGGAATGAAGTACCTGGATTTGGGGGTGTTACAGGTTGGTATCAAAGCTTTAGGTTATGAACCTTAGGTGGGGAGAAATTCACTAAAGCTATAGAGCAATTATTATAGAGAGAAATTATAGAGAGAAAGAAGAAGAGAAGTCTGCTACCTCACTATTCCAGTATCAAGTCTTCTTTTGAGGTAAGGGGTATTATTCTTTCGTATTCATGAAGAGAGTTATTTTTTTCAATACTCGTAAGGGTTTTTATTTCATTCTTTATTATTATGTTGGAATAACTTTGTCTGTCATGCTAAATACCGCATACATGGTGAAATTCTTACATTATTCCATTCTTTATTATTACATTGGAATATCATGCATGCGGATTACGCATGACCTGGTTCCATTCATCATTATTTTTTTGGAATATCATGTCTGTGCGGATTACACATGACCTAGTTCCATTCTTTATTATATTCTATTATACTCGTCTACGTGGATTACCACATGGCGGGTGAAAATCCATTTTGATTTCGTATATTCTATTATACTAAATTCGAGATATCATTTCTTTTGTACTCGTCATGGAATATCATTTTCTTTGGTATTTTTTTTACGAGTTACTATTCATGAGTTACTATTCACTCGATTACTATTCACTCTAGTATCATTCACTCGGGTATTCGGGACACTTTTCGTGTCGGGGTACTATTCACCTGAAAAATATATTTCTTTTCATCCAAATTATTTTGGTACATGAATATTATTATTGAATTTTACTCTACAAAGTAGTATCATGTTGACAATTTGGACGTTATTGATTTCTGGATAAATTAAATTATAAATCTTTAAAATTTATCCTTGAACTTGTTTTATTGAATTATTATGGCATTGTCATCATCCTCATGCTTATATTGTGATGAAAGTCATCTTTGGCTTACGTGCATAGATGGACTTGGTATGATTATGACCAGGGATTATTCGGTATAATCATGACCGTAATGTGACGAATGATGTGGTAAAGTCCTCATTGGCCTGTAGTTCATTGATGGACAGTTGTTGGTATGATTATGACCAGGGATTATTTGGTATAATCATGACCATTGATGATTACATGAATATCCTTGGTCGTGGTGCAGGGATGATTTGATGTTATTTATTAAGCTAAGTCTCAGCGAGAAACTTGATGAAAAACTTTTTAAATCATAGAAGATAGTAGATTTTATGCTCTACTTGACTCTTCTAATAGATTGCTTATTTTCGCTGCAGTTGTTGATCTAAAACTTATTATGTCTATTATATTCTATTAGTTGTTTATCTTTGTTGAAGGCTAAGGATAATTTTTTACGCATTATCTTAGTCATAATATTTTTCTTCTTTGGGCTAGTTGAGCTCACCCTTTCTTTCACCGTTTCTCTCTTGAAATGAGAATATATCTAGACCAGTCTGGGGAACGAATTGGTGGTCCAGATGGTTGTTTTAGTAGTCCTCACTATTCTATAAAATAGTGTGACAATAAATATAATGAGGACTCTATTGACTGTGGATATTGTCTCGATGACAATATTCTTATTGAAACCCTTAGATTATGTTTTGTCGTATTTTACACGACTGTTGTATAATTAAGTTGTATTTGAATTTTGTACCATGTATCTGGCGACCCAAGATGGGTGATGTATACCTGTTTTGGGGGCGTCACATATTCTGCTACTTCACTATTCCAGTATCCAGTCTTCTTCTAAGGTAAGAGATATTATTTTTGTTCAGTATTTATAAGGAATAATATTTTCTTCCATACTATATAGTATGTGAGTAATATTATTTTGTCTCATTTTCCTGATTATACCCTCATTTTGTTAAAGAATTGCTTCTATACTCCGTGAAATTAGTAGAATATCCTTGAAATTTGCGCTTCATCTAGTATCGTTTCACAAGGATATTTTCTGCACATTCTTGTTAAATTTTAAGCTTTTCATGTCGGAGTACTGTCAATGAGTACTATTCATTTATACGGTACTATTCATAAAGTACTATTCACGGGTACTATCCATAAAGTACTATTCACAAAATACTATTCACGAGCACAAAGTACTATTCTTGAAGTACTATTCACCCAGGTACTATTCACTTGGAACACTATTCATGGCAAAAATTGATTTCTTTTCGGTACAAATCATTTTTGATACAATATCATTCTTGAATTTTACTCCACAAAGCAGTATCATGTTGGCAATTTGATCATTATTGAATTCTGGATAAATTAAATTATAATCTTTAAAAATTTATCATTTGCTTTCTTTTAATTGAATTCTTATATCATTGTCATCATCCTCATGCTTATATTGTTATGAAAGTCATCTTTGGCTTACGTGCATAGATGAATTTGTTGATTGGTATGATTATGACCGAGGATCATTCGGTATAATCATGACGTAATATTACAAATGATGTGATAAAAGTCCTCATTGGCACTTTGTAGTGCATTGATGGACGATTCTTTGGTATGATAATAACCATTGGTGAAAACACGAATATCCTTGACCGTAGTGCATGGATAATTCATGGTCGTGATGATACTAATGAATATCATTGGGCACGTAGATGCGGGGATGATTCGATGATGTGGTTTATTTATTAAAAGTGAGTCTCAAATGATAAAATTGATGATAAACTTTTTAAGTCATAGAAGATAGTAGATATCATGCTCTACTTGACTCTTCTAATGGATTGTTTGTTCCGCTGCAGTTAAACTTCATGTTTATTATATTTTATTAGTTTAACACTGTTGAAGGCTAACGATAATTTATTGTGCATTATCTTAGTCATAATATTTCTTACTGGGCTAGTTGAGCTCACCCTTTTGCTTTCATTGTTCTCTTTAGGAAATGAGAATGTAGTCGGGACTAGTCGGGGAACGGAGTGATGGTCCGAGATGGTGTCATAGTAGTCCTCACTATTCTACGAAATAGTGTGATAATAATTGTAATGAGGACTCCATTTGAGTTTGAATATTGTTTAGAAGATAATATTCGTGTAAAAACTCTCAGCTCATGTTGTATAATTAAGTTTGTATTTGTATTTTATACCATGTATTTGGCGACTAAGAATGGATGACGTATACCTATTTTGGGGGCATCACAGATTTACCCGTCTCTCCCCTCCTAGTTCTAGGCTCAAATCTTAGCCAGAGATCATATCCCTAAGCTTTGATACCAACTGTGATACCCCCAAAATAAGTCCTCATTATAATTATTATCACACTATTTCATAGAATAGTGAGGACTACTATAACCATCATCTCGGACCATCACTCCGTTCCCCGACTAGTCCCACCTATATTCTCATTTCCTGAAGAGAACAATGAAAGCAAAGGGTGAGCTCAACTAGCCCAGTAAAGAATATTATGACTAAGATAATGCAGAATAAATTATCGTTAGCCTTCAACAGTGTTAAATTGATATAATATAATAAACAACAAGTTTAACTGCAGCGGAATAAATAATCCATTAGAAGAGTCAAGTAGAGTATGATATCTACTATCTTCTATGATTTAAAAGTTTATCATCAATTTTATTGTTGAGACTCAGCTCAATAAATAATTCACATCACTAAATTATCCATGCATTACAGGCCAATGATATTCATTATTAACACATCCACGAATCATTCCTACACTACGGGCCAAGGATATTTGTTATTATTACCAATGGTCATGATCATGCCAACAACTGTCCATCAATGTACTACCGGCTAATGAGGACTTTTACCACATCATTTGTAACATACAGGTCATGATTATACCGATACATAATTCCTGGTCATTATCATATCAATCAACAGTCCATCTATGCACTACGGGCCAAAGATGACTTTCATCACAATATAAGCATGGGGATGATAACAATGATATAAGAATTCAATCAAACAAGATCAAGGATAAATATAAAAGATTTATAATTCAATTTATCCAGAGTTTAAGAATGTCCAAAATATCAACATGATAACTGCTTTGTGGAGTAAAATTCAACAATAATATTCATGTAAAAATAATTCGAACAGAAAAGAAATCAATTTTTGTCATGAATAGTACCCGGGTGAATAGTACCTGAGTGAATAGTACTCCGTGAATAGTACTTCATGAATAGTACCCCGTGAATAGTATCCCGACATGAAAAGATTAAAACTTAACAAGAATGTTCAGAAAAATATTTCTATGAAACGATATTAGATTAATCGCAAATTTCAAGGATATTCTACTAATTTCAGGAATTATAGAAGCAATACTTACCATAGTAAGTTTAAATTTAGGAATATGAAATAAAATAATATACCTTACATAATATGGAGTATGAAAGAAAATAATATTTCTTACGAGTATTGCAATAAAATAATATCCTTTACCTTTGTAGAAACTGGATTTGACTGGAATATCGGATATTATTCTGAGAAAATCTTGCACAAAAATCTACACTCAAAGTATCTTTATACTCAAAAAAATACTCACAATACTATAGAACAAGAATTTCTGATATTGAAGGTATGTTTTAGGAAGGAGGGGTTACCCCCTATTTATAGTTCAACGGAGGGAGAAAAGTTAAATAAACTTGCCTAACCTGCCAAACATTTCCTCCGCCTAATTTCTCATTTCAATGCCTAACCCTTTGAAAACAAAGAATTTGCAGGCAACTTTCAAGCCATCACTTTGGAAAATAACAAAAATAATGTGCAGAAGAAGTAAAAAAAATGACAAGGCTACTATAATGCCTTTGAAAACAAGCATTCGTTTACAATTTGTCAACCTCTACTCCCTTTATCACATGTTATATATATATAATATAATAACATTATTATTTAAATAATTATAATATATTATAATAATATATTTGAATGACTATTTTATCGGAGAAATAATTGTAATTCCACAGAAAATATGCCAAACTTTTAACAATTATTTCATGCTAAAATTCCTTCATTTATAACAAAATTGAACTAATATCCACCACATAATAATTATTCAAAAAATAATATTATAAGCTCAGAATATTAACAATCAGATCATTCCCAGGAAAGAGGGGGATTTCCAATAAGGACTTCTCCATATTGGCGCACAATTAGGTGACCAAACCCCTTTCCTTGATAGAACTTTCTAGACATTGTCAATAATGCTAACTGATAATATGAATAATTGTGTCGCATAAATTATTGATTTAATAATATAAAATATTATGCAGATGATACTGTGACAATAATTGAATCAATAATATGAGATACTGTGCAACAAATACTGTGTCAATAATTGAATAAAACTGATTGACTTCTCACGTAAGCATCAATAATCAAAGATACTGTACAATACCGTGTGCTACTATGCAACCACGCGTATTACTTTACTTTTATCACCGGGTATTTCAATTGTTAACGGTAAAACTTTTGCCATTATTTTTATAAAACGTTATTTCTGTCATTTTCTAACTCCGAAAGTAATTTCGTTATGGGGTCCACCAATGATTGTGTCGTCGTACAAATATTCTCTTATAAAACGAATATTCCCCGACCGAACGAATATTTTATAACAACTTGCTTACTTTGCAAAATTTATAAATATTATCCACAACTATAACATTATATCAAATCCACACCTTATTACTCAAATTGATATTTCGAGAAAAATTAATCTTTATTTATAAAAGTTGGGGTCTTACAACCTCCCCTTCTTATGAAATTTCATCCTCAAAATTAGGGTACGTACCTAGTATGTCGAAGAGGTGAAGATACCTTGACTTTATCTCAGATTCTAACTCTCAGGTCATTTCCTCAATATTGTGGTTTCTCCACAAAACTTTGACTCGAGGTATAACCTTGGAGCGTAGAATATGTTCCTTCTTATCCAAGATTTTAACAAGTATCATCTCATACGTTAAATCTTCTCCTATCTCGTCTAATTTTAATTCAATAATGTGGTTCGGGTTGTTCACATATTTACGTAACATCGATACGTGAAAAATGTTATGAACACGTGATATACTTAGCGGTAAGGCAAGTCTATAGGCCACAGTTCTAACTCGATCCAGGATTTCAAATGGGCCAATTAAATCGATGGTTGTGAATTCCTCTCTTCATCGATTCTTGCTTCTAGAATAACGCCTTCTTGCACCTTCTTCTTTATATTCATCAGCTCCGGGTCTGTAGCTTGAGTAACTTTAAATTTATCGATTAAAGTCGATTCTACTCGTATATTCACTATCTTCACGTGGGTCCTTAGAGTCTTTAACTCTATCTTTATCATTTATAAGTTATACGAAATGGGTTTTTGTGTTTACAACATCGCAATCGTAAATGCATAAGATCTTCTACTCAACGCGTCAGCTATCACGTTCGCCTTTCCAGGATGGTATTGAATACTATGGTCATAATCTCTCAACAGCTCGAGTCAACGTCTTTGGTGTGTGTGTTACGTTCGTTCTGGGTGAAGAAATATTTAAGGATTTTGTACCTGGTTCAAGGTCGATACAAAATTCTATTTCACGCTCTTGGGGTAGGCCAGGAAGTTCTTCGGGGAATACGTCAAGAAATTTATTAACAAAAGAAATATCATTCAAAAATGTGACTCTCATCCAAGACTTGGATAGCACCTCACATTGATACCTATCAATTTGCCACCGTTATTTCACGGCGTCCCCTATGGAAAGTCTGGCTTCGGTGCATCCCAAGACTTGGAAGTCACCAAATAAAGGTTCGGGGCTCTTTACTTATTACTTGATATAACAGTGATTGACTTTAGTTGTTTGGTTGCTTGAATTCGCATAATAGGTTGGTTAGGAATATGAAAACTAACAACCTTACGAAAATAATCAATTTTAGCATGATGAGTAGTTAACCAATCAATCCCTAAAATCACATCAAATGCAAGTATTTTCAAAGAGATGAGATCGACAGGTAACGTGAGGGTGCCGATTTGAATCAAATAAGATTTATAAATAGTGGATATAATGAAGGTTTCTCCCAACAGAGTTTCTACAGATAAGTTAAAGTCTAATTTCTCCGAAGTCGAGTTTAAACATTAAGCACAATTAGGTAAAATAAAAGAGTGGGTAGAACCGGTATCGAATAAGGTATAGACTTTGCAAGAGCTTATGATTAACTTACCCATGATAACTTCGTTTGGGTTCCTCAACAAACGCTCTCACTTAAACTACCGGATTTGACTTGTCTGGGACAGCCTTTAGTGTCACCATCCCAACTGGATTTGACTTCACTACACGACAAAATCGGGATAGGTGACCTTTTCTTTCGCAATTGAAATAAGCTTTGGGTTACTACGTACAATTTGGACGGATGTGTCCTGACTTCATATCCGCATTTGTAGTATACGACCGGTGGTCGTTCTCCTTCCTTGGAAACGGGTGTTGGTGTTGTTGCCGATGTCTTTCTGTCATTGTTGAATCTTCTCTTCTTAAAGTTGTTCCCACTTAGTTCACATTTTCTATTATCTTGGCCATGATTACCACCAAAGTGGTTACCATTTTTGGCATGATAATTTCCTCCATGATGGTTATCGTTGTTCCGATGGTTGTTGCCACCGTTATGATTATTATCGTGTTGTTGGTCGTTTCCTTTTGGTTGTGCTGACTCATAACCGCATTCAAATAATTGATTGAGACCTATTCACAACATCTGAATATAAACAAAGTTTGTGATAAATGAGGTATTGACGTATTTCGGGTTTCAAACCTCGTAGAAAAATTTGCGTCATTCGAACCTCATTATCAACCAAATAGGATGCGAACCGGGATAACTCAGCAAACTTAGCCTCATATTGCGATACGGTCATATTGTTTTGCTCCAGCTTGATGAATTCTACCTCCTTCATGTGACGAAAACTTTCGCGAAAGTACTTGTCGTTGAACAATTCTTGGAACTTCTCCCAAGACATCTTCAGTGCAGAAAGATGAGTACATTTTATAGATTCCCACCAGTAATCTACCTCTTCACACAACATAAAGGTGGCGAAGAGAACTTTTTGCTCCTCTGAGCATCCCAAGACATCAAATATCTTGGTGATTTGCTTAATCCATGTCTCTGCCTTAAGTGGCTCTGGCTTTCCCAAAAACTCTGGCGATCCCAGCTCCTTGAACTGTTTAGCAATGACCAGCCGTGAGTTGGCATTGACTCCACCTGCATTATGAACAGGAGTCTCTCTCGTTTGGTGTTGCATGAATTCTAAAAAGCTCCTAAACATACCATCATTCATCATTTGGTCGGTGTTGTTGTTTACACGAGGATTATTGCCTTTCTGATACACATTATCCTGGTTATTGATCATCTGTAACTCAACGGTCTCATGAGATCCATTGCTTATCTCAACATTTTTAGATGTCATTTTCAAACACTGCCACAAAACAAGGGTTAATTGACATGCCACATATTATCCCTATATTCTGACCTATCAATTAAATAACAAATAAGCTTAGGTAGGTCATACTAGCGAAGGAATTACCCATCTCTCCCCTCCTAGTTCTAGCCTCAAATCTCAGCCAGGGATCATATCCCTAAGCTTTGATACCAACTGTGACGCCCCCAAAATAGGTATACATCACCCATTCAGAGTCGCAAAATACATGGTACAGAATTCAAATATAAACTTCATTTATACAACTATTAAGTGTCATGCAGAATACGACAAAACATAAGCTGTGAGTTTTAATACAAATATTGTCTCCTAAATAATATCCAAACTCAAATAAGTCCTCATTACAATTATTATCACACTATTTTATAGAATAGTGAGGACTACTATAGCAACCATCTTGGACCATCACTCCATTCCCTGACTAGTCCCAGCTATATTCTCATTTCTTAAAGAGAACAATGAAAGAAAAGGGTGAACTCAACTAGCCCAGTAAAGAATATTATGACTAAGATAATGTAGAATAAATTATCCTTAGTCTTCAACAGTATAACAACTGTTAGAATACAATAGACAACAAGTTTTAGATCAACGACTGCAGCGGAATAAGCAATCCATTAGAAGAGTCAAGTAGAGCATGATATCTACTATCTTCTATGATTTAAAAGTTTATCATCAATTTTATCGCTGAGACTCAGCTCAATAAATAATCCACATCACTGAATTATCCATGCACTACGGGCCAAGGATATTCATTATTATCACATCCACGAATCATCCATGCACTACGGGCCAAGGATATTCGTTATTATCACATCCACGAATTATCCATGCACTACGGGCCAAGGATATTCGTTAGTATCACCAGTGGTCATGATCATGCCAAATAACAAATCATCTTTGCACCATTGGCCGAAGAGAACCCATGGTCATGATAATACCAACAACTGTCCATCAATGCACTACGGACCAATGAGGACTTTTACCATATCATTTGTAATATTACAAGTCATGATTATACCGAATAATTCCTGATCATAATCATGCCAATCAACAGTTAATCTATGCACTACGGGCCAAAGATGACTTTTATCACAATATAAGTATGAGGATGATGACAATGATATAAGAATTCAATTAAGTGAAAGCAAAGAATAAATTTTAAAGATTTATAATTCAATTTATCCAAAGTTTAAGAATGTCCAAATTGTCAACACAATACTGCTTTGGGAGTAAAATCCAAGAATAATATTCATGTATCAAAAATAATTTGGACAAAAAAGAAATCAAATTTTTGGGTGAATAGTACCACATGAATAGTTCTCCAACATGAAAAGATTATAATTTAACAAGAATGTCCAGAAAAATATTCCCGTGAAAAGATACTCGATGAAACGCAAATTTCAAGAATATTCTACTAATTTCAAGGAGTATGGAAGCAATACTTATCAAAATGAGTGTAGAATTCAAAATTTGAAACGAAATAATATTACTTACAAACTACAGAGTATGGAAGAAAATATTATTTCTTACGAATATTGAACAAAAATAATATTCCATACAACTGTGGAACGAAAATAATATCCCTTATGAATATTGAACGAAGATAATATTCCTTACGAATATTGAACAAAAATAATATTTCATGCGAATAGTGAACGAAATAAAATTTCTTACGAATACGAAAAATTATATCGTAAGCGAATATGAAATAAATAATACCCCTTACCTCAAAAGAAGAGTAATTCTGACTAGTATAACGGAGATATTCTTGAAGAAAACTTATATTATTTTCTACACTCAAAATTTTCTTAAACTCTAAAGAAATACGCTCAATATTATAGAAGAAGAATTCTCTGATTCTGGTGTGATTTTTATTTCTAAAATGAGCATCATATTTATAGGAGAATGGCAGGATACTATTTGGATGCACAGTAAAGGAAAAATCACGGACTGCACAGTAGAAGTTCACGGGCGATTTCCACAGCTAAAACTTTGAAAATTTTGATTTTTACTATGCAGCACTATGTTGCACTATGCAGTACTATACAACACTATGCAGTACTATGCAAACAATAAAATATAATATATTATATTTTACATAAAAAATAAAACTTATAATATATATATATATGTGTGTGTGTGTGTGTGTGTGTGTTACATGCCTTATACGATAAAACATATATATATATATATATATGAGTAATAAAAAAACTAAAATAACTTTCTACCGACTATTTTGAAAAATGAGTAAGTGGAGGTCCATATAATAAGCCAAATTTACAACAAATACTTCATAAAAAATTCCTCTATTTATCTCAATATTTCACTTAGCTTCTCAAAACACATTTTTAATAACATTCATCATTAATATTATAACTCACAATATTAACAACCAGATCATTCACAGGAAAGATGGAGCTTTCCGATAAGGACTTCTCCTTATTAACGCGCAATTAGGTGATCAAACCCCTTTCCTCGACAGAACTTTCTAGACATCCTCAATAATGCAAATAATAATATGAATAACTTTGTCGTCTCAATTATTGATTTAATAATATAAAATATTGTTACAATAATTGAATTAATAATGTGAGATACTATGCAGCAATTACTGTGGCAATAATTGAATAAAATTGAGTGACCTCTCATGTAAGCATCAATAATCAAAGATATTGTGCAATACCGTGTGCTACTATACAACCACGCGTATTACTATACTTTTATCACTGGGTATTTCAACAGTTAACGGTAAAACTTTTGCCGTTATTTTTATAAAAAGTTATTTCTGTCATTTTCTAACTCCGACAGTAATTCTGGTGTGGGGTCCACCAATGATTGTACTGTCGTACGAATATTCCCTGATAAAAATAATATTCTCCGACCAATCGAATATTTTATAACAACTTACTTACTTTGTAAAATTTATAAATATTACCCACAACTATAACATTATATCAAATCCACACCATAATATTCAAAATGATATTTAGAGAAAATTAATTTTTATTCATAAAAGTTGAGGTCTTACAATATACAGTATATACACATGCATGCATCACATGGAATTAATTTAATGAAGGATGGTGTATAAAATGAAGATTGATTATTTTTGATAAAGTGAAAGTGTGATTAATTTTGAATTTAATCTTGCTTATATACCCATGGATATTTAGAAGTTTTCTTTTAATCATTGAACCCAAAAATATTTTTGAATTTTGTGGGTATATTCACTGCAAACCCTCACGAGACACAACTCATCCATTTGGGGTAACATTGGGGTTTAAAAGTTTGTTGCACATGCTAAGTGCAATCGTGTTTTCTACGAAAATGGGGTAGTTTAATTTTTATTTTACTCGAGGACAAGCAAAAGCTAGGTATAGGGGTATTTGATAAACACATAATTAATACATTTTAATATTCCCATAATTATTATTTTATATGCTTATTTTATTTAACTAACACATTTTATTTTGTTTTGTAGGAAATAACATTTATTTTTCTTGGGGAGCAAATAAAGGATTTATATCCAACTTTTAAAGATGAAAAATGCATGAATCTTAGAGAATTACCATATAGATATTGAAGTCAAGAAAGAAAGAAGAGGGAAAAAAGGAACAAAAGTGTCCAAGTTTAATGAATCTAAATTAGGGCACAAATTTATATTTTCTATAAATATGTCTCTTGTTTTAGAGAGAATGAGCATTAGGTTAGGAGTATGAGTAGCTTAAATTACTTCTTTATTGTATGTTCGTTGGATGATCGTTAATTAAAGGGAGTTTTCTTATTTATTTTTAATCTTCTTCTTTTCTTTATTTTAGTTAATTTAACTATTTTTAATGGGGAGCTAATTTCTTTAATCTAGGATGAAGATGAAATTAAATAATTATTCATGATAATATTTTTCATCTCTTCTATTATTTATGCTTTTATTTTTAAATAATTTCGCCTTCATGTTTCGTTATTGAAATACCTTCGTTTTATAGTTCTTATGTGATTTTAAATTAATTAAAAGGTTTTGATATATTATTGTTAAGATATGAGTTTTTCATAATTCATGCTTGCTTAAAGAAGTTTTAATGGGTTATAGTTAATCATTAAATTTTCATAGTCTATGTTTGTCCACGTTAATTGTAAAATTACTAAATTAAAGGGAAGAGATATCAAAATCATAGTTGAGTTATAAAAATAGAAGAGATTGAATTATATGTTATGTTTAATATTTAATGGATTCAGATTCCTAGATTGTTTCCTTATTATTAGTTTTCATATTCTAGTTAATCAATTTTCAATCTTTATTTCTATTTCGCCTGATATTAAGAATACATTAAAATTAATCTAGTTTCTGTGGGTTCGACCTTTACTTACCAATTTTTCAATTTGACACTGTAAACTTGCAGTACATAATTTTAACACATCACTAACTAAGGTGGGTGTGACGCCCCCAAAATAGGTCCACACGACCCATTCTGAGTTGCCAGATATCACACTATAAAAATTATTTACAAACTTCATTTATACATTTGTTGAGCGTAAATGCAGAATCGACTACGTTAAACTGTGAGTTTTAATACAAATGTA
Source organism: Panax ginseng (assembly GCA_020205605.1). Taxonomy (NCBI): domain Eukaryota; kingdom Viridiplantae; phylum Streptophyta; class Magnoliopsida; order Apiales; family Araliaceae; genus Panax; species Panax ginseng. Next base: position 156,761,490 of record CM035130.1, on the reverse strand, counting down.
TGTAACTCTCATGGTTCCTCGACCACGACCTTACAATGGTACTTTACATAAAAAGTACGGTCAAAAACTATTTTAGAAATTAAAATCTTTGGGAAATGCTCAAGGAAACCTTCGTACATGGGAGGCCATGCGTCAAGGTTATGATAGATATCATATGTCCGCATAATTATCTTTGGTTGACCCAATAGACCCCAAAGAAAAATGAGAAGATTACTATCATGTTCTTTCCAATGGTGAATCTTCTCTTGACATATAGCTATCTCCACTATCTGTAATTGAAAATTATATTTCAACCAAATAAACTCCAAGATCATATAGGTAGTGCTCGTAGATATACTCAGCAAGTGGATGTGCACAACCATGTCTTATGATAACACGAGGTTGTATGTCATTAGACATCTTGTATGATAGTGGCAAAACACCCTTCCAAAGTTGGGTTCATCTCAACCTATTCGGTTCACCAAAATTAAATATCAAATGACGTATATAATACGACACACTTATCTAAAGTTCTCAATAAAATTATTTCCATACTATTTAAGGAGAACCTCAACAGCTATAGACCACCATTCTATTCTCATGTTACCCCCGCTCGACCTAGCTACACTCTTATTACCTGAAAGGAATTGTGAAGCAAAAAGGGTGAGCATAACTAGCCTAGTAAAGAATATCATAACTAAAGATAATTTACATCATCAATAGCCTTCATCAATAATAAATCAGAGATTTAGAACATATGATAGATGATAAAACTTTTCAACCATAGTTGCAGCGGAACGAGCAATCCATTAGAAGAGTCAAATAGACCATCAGATCTATTATCTTCTCCATGTTAAAAGTCCACCAATAATGTTTTATCCCTGTAACATCAATCAACAATTCCTTTCCACAATCATATGAATAACTCATAATCATAATTGTGATTCTAAATTCCTCTTCGCATCCAGGACGAAGATAATTTTCATCACCTATCTTCACCTGAAACATCAAAAATCATGGTTATACCAAATCACAATTCCTGCTCATAATCATACTAATAAATTCATCTTTACACTACTACCAAAGATATTCATTAACAATTCATCTTTGCACTTCACAAAGCTAAAGACATACTGTTGTGTATTTTAGAAGAGTCAGTAGAGCATGATATCTACTATCTTTTACGAATTAAAAGTGTATAATCAATATTTTATCGCTAAGACTCCAGCTTAATAAATAATCCATATCATCGAATCATCCCTGCACTACGACCAAGGATATTCATGTAATCATCAATGGTCATGATTATACCGAATAATCCCTGGTTATAATCATACCAATAACTATCCATCAATGCACTACGGGCCAATGAGGACTTTTACCACATCATCTATAACATTACGGGTCATGATTATGCCGAATGATCCATGGTCATAATCATACCAATAAACAGTTCATCTATGCACATAAGTCAAAGATACTCATCAATCAATAGTTCATCTTTGCACGTAAGCAAAGATATACAGTTGTAAAACCAATAATCAACATGATCCATCTTTGCACGTAAGCCAAAAGATATACAACTATAAAACCAATAATCAACAGTCCATCTTTGCACGTAAGCCAAAGATGACTTTCATCATAATATAAGCATGAGGATGATGACAATGATATAAGCATCAATCAAACGAAATCAAGGATAAATATTAAAGACTTTAAATTTATCCAGTGTTTAAAAATATCCAAATTGTCAACATGATACTACATTGTGGAGTAAAATTCAAGAATAATATTCATGTACCAAAAATAATTTGGACAGAAAAGAAATATATTTTTCGGATAAATAGTACCCATAATAGTACCTATGAATAGTACTTGAGAATAGTATCTCGTGAATAGTACCAAGATATGAAAAGTACCCCAAATACCCAAGTGAATAATATTTGGGTGAATAGTAATTTGGTGAATAGTAATCCCGTGAATAGTAACTCGTGAATAGTACTCCACACGAAAAGAGCCCCGAATACCCGAGTGAATAATACTAGAGTGAATATTAATCGGGTGAATAGTAACCCGTGAATAGCAACTCGTAAAAAAAATACCAAAGAAAATGATATTCCATGACGAGTACAAAAGAAATGATATCTCATACGAGTATAATAGATTATATGAAACTGCAAATGGATTTTCACCCGCCATGCGGTAATCTACGTAGATAGATCATTTCCACAATTTAATAAGAAATGAATACGAAAGGTCATTCACCATGTATGCGATAATCCACATAGGCAAAGTTATTCCAATGGAATAATAAAGAATGGAATAATGAAGAATTCACGGGCATGCGATAGACCGCATGTACATGTTATTCCCAGCGAGAATAATAAAGAATGGAACCGGTCATGCGTAATCCGCATGCATGTGAGGATATTCCAATGAATAATAAATAATGGAACCAGTCATGCGTAATCCTCACAGCATGAGGATATTCCAATGTAATAATAAAGAATGGAATAACAACGAAATTCACGAGAGCTTGCGATAATCGCATGAGACGAGTTATTCCATGAGAATAATAAAGAACGGAACCGGAGTCATGCGTAATGTCGCACGCACGAGGATATTCCAATGTAATAATAAAGAATGGAATAACAACAGAATTCACCGGCATGCGATAGATCGCACGCAGACGGAGTTATTCCAGCGAGAATAATAAAGAATGGAATAATGGAAGAATTTCACCATGTGTATGCGGTACTTGGCAGAGCAAAGTTATTCCAACATAATAATAAAGAATGGAATAACAACCCTTACGAGTAATGAAAGAAAATAACTCTCTTCATGAATCTGAAAGAATAATACCCTTACTATAATAATAATATCTCTTACCTCGTAAGAAGACCGGATCTTTGGAATAGTGAAGTAGCAGACTTCGCTTCTTCTTTCTCTCTATAGCTTCACTCCCTATAATTTCTCTATAATAATTGCTCTTGTGAGACTTAGTGAATTGGTGAAAAATAATGAAGGAATGAGCTTCTATTTATAGGAAAATATAGTTTTCATAATTGCACATTTTGGGGCTCAAAATATTACAGTTTAATACCCTCATCTTTTCCTTCATTTTTAATTTAGTCATGCAAGTATTATTAATCTTGCACCAACTCCCCTAATAGTAAATCATGTGAATCAATAGTATACACATGTGAACACATAGTTATAAGCATGTGAATTAATAGCAATTAATTGCTCATTTATCTGGTTAATTACCCGATTGGTCAATATAACCTCCAGACATCAATTATTATCGAAATAAATGTCGATTTCACTACTAGAAAAATAAGAATACGTGATGGAATTTTGTGATAGTTTTTAAAAACAATCACAAAAGATAGTAATTTGTGATGGACTTTTTAAGCAATCACAAAATAATAGTATATATGATGGCTCTTAGTGATGACTATTCTTGCCATCAATGTATTATAATTGTGATGGTCATGTCAATCACACCAATTTTTTCATGCAAGATAAATTTTCTTTTTGTGACGCACTAAGTCATCACTTATAGATATACCTTTTTCGTGATTGCATTTAAGCTATCACTAAAATTTTAATGTAAGAAATAATCAAAACAATATTTTATAACGGTCGTGACAATCATTAAAAAAAGATAGATTTTTGTGACGACTTTTATTTGCAATTACAAAAAGAAAGTATTTTGTGATGAAATTTTCAAGTCATTATAAAACAATAAAATATATGATGGCTCTTAGTGATGACTAATTTTACCATCATTATAGAGTATTTGTGACTACCATTGCAATCACCAAATCTTATGTGGAAGTAATTTTGTTTAGTAAGTCAACTCACATATGTTTCCTTTTATATTTTGTTTTAAAATTATAATCATGATCTAGACTTTGGTGTAGTGATAATACTCGTTATTTAGTTCGCAAATGGGAGAGGGTTCGAATTCTACAAGTATCATTTGATACAATTAATATAGGTACAATTAATACAGTGAAATAAATTATATGTAAATAGAGATTCACGTTCTTACATATGATCCCTAAAGTCTTGTTTTTTTGTGATGACTTTGACAATCACAATAGATTATATGTTAATGTGATTGTATTAATCATCACAAAAGCACTAAAAGTTTGCGTGATTGCCAAAACTATCACGTAAAACCTTTCATGATGGGTGTATACAAGACGACCATTGTGATGCTTAAAGTCATCACGTAAACCTTTTGTGGTGGTTTTCCTACTTTTTGTGATGGATTTTGGCCATCACAAATAACCATTTTTTTAGTAGTGTTTCCATTAACACTAATAATTCTCACACAATGGAATTATCAATTTCATCTTTAATCAACATGCACGAACTTATTCATCATTAATATTATAACTCACAATATTTAACAACCAGGTCGTTCCCAGGAAAGAGGGGTTTTTCGATAAGGATTTTGCCTTATTGGCGCGCAATTAGATTATCTAACCTCTCCTTGACATAACTTCTAGACATTGTCAATATTGTAAATAATAATATGAATAACTTTATCGTCTCAATTATTGATTTAATAATATAATATATTATACAGATGATATTGTGACAATAATTGAATCAATAATATGAGAGATATGATGCAGCAATTACTGTAGCAATAATTGAGTATAACTGAGTGACTCTCACGTAAGCATCAATAATCAATACTGTATGCTACTATGCAATCACACGTATTACTGTCCTTTTATCACCAATTATTTTATGACAACTTGCTTACTTTGAAAAATTCCCTTAACTTTAACCCTTTATCAATTTAACCACTTACTAAATAAAATAATAATATAAGAAAATTGAATACTTTCATTTCATAAAATTCGGGATCTCACAGTGGGGGTATTTAAAAAAATTTTATAGCCGCTATTAAGAGAAGCGACTAACAAAAAAAACATTCTCTAGGTAGCGGCCTGTAAAAAAAAAATCTTTTTGGGTCGTTGGATCTCTGAATTAACACTATAAAATCAGTTTGCTGGAATAGTATTAATAGCAACGATTTGTTATGCATCACTACCCATATACATATTACTGGTCACAGGAGGGAGTAGCAACTAGGAGAAATGTCTAAAATACCCCCACCTTAGTTAGATTTAAATAGTTTCAATATATAAAATATTTGTATAAATAATTTTTTATTTAATAAAATACATTGAATAATTATTAAAATATAAATACATTAAAAAAGTATTACTTAAAAAATTATTCATACAAATAAATACATTGAATACATTATATATAGTTGATAATATTAATTTATATTACTTAAAAATTTATTTGTACAAAAATTCTTTTTGGGTCATTGAATATCTAAATTAACGATATAAAATGCATTTGCTGAAATAGTGCCCATAACAAGTGATTGCTATGGAACATTCTCATATATATATATATATAGGGGTATATGTATATACACAGTTGTGCATTACACAGTCGGGCTATGACGACGGATTTTTGGGCTATGGCGACGGTTCAACTATTGTCGTAGCCCAGAATAGCTATGACGACAAGTGAAACCGTCGTCATAGTCCAAAAAACCGTCATCATAATCGACTGTGTACTATACATCTGTATATATACATTTTTTTCATATATATATAAGCTGCCCACTTAGGCCTCACCCCCTCCATATTAGTAATTGTTTTTAGCTTTCTTTTCATGCACGTCCCACCCATATAAAGCAAAACTAATATCATGCACGTTACCAGCACTCTCTCTCTCCCCTAATGATACAAATTAACTGCACAAAAAGCTCGTTTCTGGTATTGAATAAAGCAATAAAGAGAGATCACAACTTAACAGAAAAGAAACAGAGGGACTTAATATGTGAAATACGCTTACCAAACCCTACATAGGCTTCCTCTTTTATGCTAGTTATAGCTAAAGGACACAACAATGAATATATGCCCTCGAGAGTATGGCAATGTAGTTTAGCTAGCTAGCTAGCTAGAACAAGAACAATGTTACTATCACATAAAAAAAGAGTCACATAATGTTTACATACACACACATGCATATTGTGGCCTCCCGCCTGATATGTGAGTCCCGCAGTATATATATGTGTGTATGTGAGCATTATGTGACCCTTTTTTATGTAATAGTAGCATTATTTCTAGAACAATAATCAACCTCGATAAAAAAAATTAACAAAAAAAATTAAGTACTTTTCCAAATACATTTTATCAAATTCTTTTGATTAAGGCCACATCTTAAGCAATGATTTCTCGTGTCGTTCAATCCAAGAATCTAATGGTTAAATTTTGTCAGAATATAATAACGTAACAAAAAAAATATCAAATAAAAACTAACCGAAAGAAAAACAATCATACACGACATAAAATTTTATATACTTCCCTAAATGATGAGTTACTCAATATTACACAATATTACTTAAAAAGTTATTGGTCCTCAATTAATATTGCACAATATTATTATCCATTATATGACTATTTTTCCGATAGGTATATTTAAGGATGATTAATAGCATATTTGTCCCACGTATGTATACATCGAATTACAAGAAAACAAGATTATCATTTGAAGAGGAAGGGAGTAGTCCACTTGAGCATATATAATTCTCAGTAAATCAAAAGCAGGGAAGAATTAATGTAACTAGACACCAATGACATATTTATTCGTTCGTAACCCCCAATAAGTTTTCTCCTCCTCCCCAAGAAAGGAATTAAACGGACCGGGTTAGCATGGAGTTTATTTTTAAATAAGTTGGTCAATTAACCAATAAAATACTGACACGCATAGAGTCTCGTCTGCGTGTCAGTACTCTATTAACCAATTGACCAACTTACTCAAAAATAAACTTCATACTAACCACTTCCAAATTAAACTAACCAGAACAGAATAAACAAAACTATTGTTGAAATTTGCACAAATTTCTATATATGGTGTGTTGTCTTGTAAAAACAATAAAAAGAAAGGAAATTATACAAGAAATTAAAGTAAGAATAAACAAATAATACTATTGGAAGAAAATATATATATATACATATATAATGATGATGGTGATGATTTTCATGCAAGAGGGGTTGGACTTGCTTTGGGTCTTCTTTGGTTTCTGTTCTGCTGTTTGTCAGTAGAGAGCAGCCTTTTCCATGGGGTTTCCTTCCTTTTCTCTCTTTGTTTCTCTTTATTTTCCTTTTTTCAACTTGAGTTGCTGTGATACAGTTAGTTCAGAGAGAGAAAGAGGAAACTATAATATATATATATATATATATATATATATATATATATATATATAGATGCTGATGATGACTCTTGGCCTCATTTTGAAAAGATTTTGAAGAAGGCTTCAAGTACTATATAGTATAATGATGATAATATAATGATGTTGTCTCTGTCTATAAATATACTCCATGATTTTTGTTTATTTTCTCTTCAATTCTTCATCTTCTCTTTATTTTTGAATGTTTCTTCTTCTTCTTCTTGTTCACTTTTGCTCCTACCCATGATGATCCGGGTTGACAGGGTCATGCGGGTCAGGCCAGAAGGTAGAGTACTTTAACCATTCTGCCTCTTGTGGGTTTGTGTTTGCTGACTCCTGCAATAACACAACAAACAAAAACAAGTTCAAGCTAGTACTTATAGGGTTAGGGTTTGTACAGAATTTTATTAGTTATTGAAATCCCATAGTTTCTATTTCTCTTTTTTTTTAATATAAATAATGTGTCTGTATATATATACACACACAAAGACACTAGAAAAGTTTACTGGTCACTATATATATATATATATATATATATATATATATATATATCTTCATTATATGTGTGCTAATTAACACATTTCTTACTGTTGCAAATCTTCTGTTTTCAGAAGGAAGTTCATAGTTAAGTGAACAAATTAAAGTTATTAGTTTCAACTTCAGTTTCTTAACACTTTTTTTTCATAAAAAAGAAAGAATTGATTTTGATGCAATACTTTCTTTCTTTATATTTGAGTTAAATGATTAGAAGAAAAGGTATCCACCTCGAAAAACCTCAGCTGCAAACCCTTCCCCAGTCCCCACTTCAGAGAGAGAAGTAAAAGAAAGCAACGAAGAATATTTGAACATGTAATTGGTAAAAAGAAACCTAAAGAACATAAAATTATTCCTATCTTTACTCTAAAACTTCTAACAACTAGAGAAAAAGAAAAAAGTAAAAGAAAAGTTGCTCTCATAATATATATCTTGAATACCACAGGAAACCAACATGCAAAAGTACACTGTGTTTGTCCAATGCACAATATTATATGCATAAAAAGGAAAAGGAAATAAAAGGCTTCAAGTTTCTCGTTTTATTTTAAAATTTTCTTAATAATATATATGGCAATTGCAATATAAAGTTCATGATTCATCTATACTTACCTCTTTGATATCAGTAGAAGTGCAACCCATAATGAGTTCCTCCAATCCAGATGAAGACCTTCCTCCTAGTTTATGATGATGATGCTGCTGCTGCTGCTGCTGCTGCTGCTGTTGGTGTTGCCGCCGAAAGATACAAATATATGCAGTCATTAGAAGAAGGCAAAACATAATCATCTATATGATCATGTATTGTCTCCACAAACAAGGGTTTTAAATGTGAAAACTATAATATCTTGCTTGCTACCAAGTTAACATATATATATATATAGAATAAAATCACCAAGAATAAGACTAAGTTACTTCATATTTAATTCTCTTGTACAATTGAAGGTCTCATTTGACTTTTATTTAATTTCTTAACACACACACATATATATAAGGCGTAACACATATTTAATTATATATTTATTGTTTTCCTTTTATTAATATTTGTCCCATAACAATTAAGTTTTAGTCTTAAATTTAGTATTGAAAATTCATGCTTTTTACACACCTACCTACTTAATTTCTTCAAAGAATTATGGTTTGCATAAAATACATTTAGCTGGACTTTAAAAAATTTAATATAAACTTTTATAGCTTATGAAATTTAATCATAAAAATATTGTTCAAATGTTTCTTATGCAAACCTTAACATTTGTAAGAGAGAGAAAAGTGAATATATATATATATATATATATATATATATAAGAAAGTAGTTGTAGTGATAAATAAGGAGATCTGGTTGGTTAAATGAAATGTACGTATATATATACCTGGAAATTTTCATTTTGAAGCATCATTCTGGAAACATGAAAGGAATCTTCATCGAGAATAATGGAAGTAGTGTGATGGAGGGGAGGAGGAGAGAGAATGGTGGAAATGGAGTGAGAAGGCCTGCTGATGTGGAAGTTGGCTGCTGTTGCAAGTTGCTGATGAGTCATGTGATGATGTGGCCTTTGGAGGTCATGCTCTTCGCACGTGCCTGTCGTCGCCGGAGTAGTACTCTCCCTTGCAGTTGAAGCCTCTCCTCCTCCTCCTGTTCCCACCTGTAACATCATGTATAGTTAATCACCTTATTATAAATTGCTAACTTATTATCTTTCTTGTAGCTTTTCATTTATTTTTTTCGTGTTTTATATCTTTAGTGATCTATTTTCATTTACAATTTTTGGATGGGAGCATAATTATTAAAACTTAATTTTAGATAGACAACTGTTATTATCAAACCAGTTTGATAGAGTACGTTGTCATGCATGCTTTTGTTACAAGTAATGTGTATGAGATGTTTTCTTCAACTCGTGTAAATAAATAACACATAAGAATATATAACGGGAGAAAAAGATTAAAGAAAGGATAAGAAGATGAAACAAGGGTAGGAATTGTGTTCTCGTGATATGTAATTTATATTCAATATAATTGTTATATTGTGTCTATATAGAAAGTCAACGAATAGTAAATAACTAAGGATATATGTTATCATCTTTACAAGAATATTTACTTGATCTTTTAAGCTAGCTAGCTAGCAAGAATAAATTCATAAAAATAAAAATAAAAATTTTAGTGATGAAGATTAAATTAACTAATAATGAATGAAAAAAAATACCTGATCATCAAAGCTCTTGCCAAATGGAACAAAGCTGTAGCTATCATGAGCTTTAAATTGCTGCATTTCCATGGGATTATAACTCAAAATCGGAGCACCAACACCAACAACAGACAGTACTTCATCTCTATGGGTGGCTATTTCCTTAGAAGAACAACTCCCACTCCCACTATCTCTTCTACTGTTAGGTTCACTATTAATTATATTTCCTTCATTACCGCCGATAGCTAAACCACTAGTACTATTAATTCTATCAGACCAATTGCATTGCCTCGGCTGAGTCTGATAAAATATCTTGGAAACCACAAGCTCCCCTTCCCTTTCTTCTTCATGCTGCCCCAAGTGATATTGATGCATCACCCAATTCGTCTTTTCGGGTTTTCGATTCTTCCCAAAATTTGTGTAGAGGACTAGAATTTTCTTGCACCCTTTTTGCTTGCCATTCGCCATCACCGGCCTCGTCTTGCCGGTTTTGTGCCACCTTGTTTCGCCGCCTTGGAGGTCGCATTCGGTTTGGATTTTCCTTCTCTTTCTTGTACCGGTTGTGTAAGCTTTTGAAGGTCTATGGAAGAAATGTCTACTCAATCCATCTCTTGTAACTCCTGCAAATTAATTAAGAGCTAGCTACAAGTTAAATTTTATGTTTACCAAAAAAATAAATGGAAGTTAGGCTGACTTAGGTGTAACAAACTGAGTAAGTCGTAACTAACAATTTTTAGGTAGTGAAGAAATGATCGATGCAATTTTAAAACTGAGAGAGATATAATTATTTATTTAATTAATCAAAAATAGTGATCGACCTGGAAGTTTTTCAGGATGAGTATAACAAATTCCATCTTCTCCTTCAATAGTAGGGATGAATTCATCAATCAAAGGGTGAGATTGAAATTCTTTAGCTTCAACTTTTGCTTCAAGGTGTTCTATCAATTCTTGGTCTGTGGGATCAAATTTCACTCCTGCTGGTAAACCTACCCAGTCCTGCAAATTTAAATAAAATTAATTGTGAAACCAAAAAAGAATAAAACATATATATATATATAGAAACATATATATATATAAGCTAGAAATTAAAGACAGAAATGTATAGAAGCTTTGTATTTTGAAGAAATAATACTAGTTAGTAGTATGGAAATAATTAAAAGCAACATCGCATATGTATATATAATTTTATTCGTATATGATTCTTCTTTATTTCAAAGTCTTTCTGTTGAAGCCAAGAATATTACTACTACTGCTACTACTAGATATGTAATTTTTATATATATATATATATATGCATGTATCCGTACATACCGGCTTTCCTTCAAGCTTGTGTCCACAGCCAAGGCAGTGCTTGGATCCACACAATTGATGCTCCTCAAGCTTTGCATCAATGAGATCAGAGCTGCTGATGGATGATGACCCCAACTGAGTATTACTACTCTTGTTCATGGCTCTAGCCATATATATATATATATATATATATATATATATATATATAGCTAGCGCTCTCCAAATAAATTAACCTATCGATGGTGATATATATTAGCTAGTTAGGATGGCTATAAAATCATGAAAATTCATCCTCGAGAACTTGGAATTCAGCCAGGGATAATAAGATTAATCCAAGAAATTTTAAGGAAATTAATTAAAGAAGAAATAATAAAAACAAAGGATATATATATATATAGAACGTACAACTTTAAAAAGATCAAAACTTTTTAATATATCTAGCTAGCTAGTACAAGAAATTCAACAAATTAAAGTTCTAATTAATGGGATAGCTAGATATTAATTTATGTATAACCGAAAATGGAAAATAAAATTCTGTTGTGGCTAAGAGGAAGGGCGGAGAAAGGAGATCTAGAAGAACAAAGAAGATAGAATAGAGAGGAGCAAGAAAGAGAGAAAAGGAGAGAAGAAATTAAGTAGTATGATGAGTATATAGGGGTATAAAACATGCTTTTAACCATGGAAAACACCAGAAATTCCTCTACTTTAACCGAAGCCAGTGAGATAAAGAAAAAGGTACTGCTTCATACATACATACATACATACATACCCCTAGGCCTAGCTATACTCTTTAACTCTCTTTCCTAATTTCAAGTACTATATATATATATATATATATATATATATATAACAACATTTTATTTAGGCGGTTAAGAGAGAGAAATAAGTTAACAGGATAGATAGATAGATACATAGATAGAACTAAATAAAGAAAACCTCTCCCTCTCTGCGTTGGTTTTTTATTTTTTTTCTTTTCTTTTTTTTCCCCCTAATTAAAGCTCAAGCTTTTAATTGTTTCCTGTCTAATGTCTATTTGACTAGTACAGCAAAAGCTAATTAAGAAACGGCCTTCACAGCTGTATATGATTGATTAATTAATTTATATATTGGAATAATATATATATATATATATATATATATATATATATATATTAATCTATCAATATTCTATATATAATTAATTACCTTAATAAAATTATTTCTTTTGTTCATAATTAAATACTAGTTAGTTTGTTTATTTTTTCACATCACAGTAAAAGGTTGATTGAGGAGAATTCTAAATTAAATCCATAAAGCTAACAATTTAGCCTTGTAGTGAATATTTAGTATGCGAACAATTTTTAAAATTTTTTCGTATTGAATACAATATTGGAGAAAAATATATATTAATTAGAAAGATATATATATATATATAATTTATAATGAGTTATTGCTCATAGTTTCATTTGGATAGAAATTTTTTGAAATTATTAATATATATATATATAGAATTAATATATAAAACCTTAAATATATACTTAAAATTTAAAGATATATAGGAACTCACATGCTTTTTAGCGGTGGAGTGCTGATCCATCATGATTCATTTGGTATGAATGTTGCAGAGATAGAGGGTACAAGGTTGCTTGATATGCAAGGTAATTGAGCAGACGTACGTAGTATACTTGATATATGGACCACCACCATCCTCTATATATATAAAATTATATATATATATATATATAATTAAAACCAACAAAACTTCAACAATAAGCACCAAATATATATATATATATATTAGCTCATCTAAAAGCTGAATACGAGGGCAAGAAAATATGCATCGTCAATTCTCGTATGTGTTAGTTAATAATATTATGATATCTTTCGGTCTTCAGTCTTCACCTTGTGCAAATTTTGGAAACTTCGTCTGACATGCTTCACACACACATCTATTATAAGAATGAGACAGTTTTTGATGAAACCTCCTGAAAATACATATATATATATATATATGAAAAAAAAAAACATGTTCATGTCTAAGAAACACACAAACTCTATATTTTTTAATATTTTTGCATAATATTGAAGAAAAATTAAATGTAGTAGTATAGGTTCTTCACAACGGGGGCAAAAAATTGATATTGAAGAAAAATATGACATTCTTTGTCGGACATATATATACATATTTATATAGAGAATTTCATTCACAGCAGAGCAACCGGTTGATATATATATATATATATATATATAAACATCGATTTATATATCAACATGATCGAACAGGTAGGATATTAGCTGTTATGATGTTGGTCCTACAATGGATATCTTATCTCTACCAATCAGATGATGGCTAAGCATTCATATTATAACATTTTGTATGAATAGTCAAAGTGTAGATGATGTAAAATGTTTGTAGAAAACATATGGCTATGATTATGCATTGCTCATGTGTCTGAGTATTTCTTTTCGGGTATGACCGAAGCATAGTTTTTCATTAGGAATTAATTTCTTAACATTTTTATGTATTACAATAATATTTTTATATGAATTTCTCTCACATAAATGTGAGACTCATTCGATATTTATGTGAGAATGATCATGTGGAATCTGGTTAAGTACTTGGTCAGTTGACCAATATAATGTTGACACACAGAGAGATCACCTTCCAACTTACATGTTGATACCTTAATTAATAAATTAATTGATCAAAATTAATTTCATGTTAACCACCCTAATTATATAAAAATATTAATTTTTTTATATAAAAATATCAGTTCGCTTCTATTATTATACAGGAAAAAAAAAATCGAAGGACAAATAGAGAGAGAGAGAGAGGACAGTGATTCTATTTTATGCGAAAATGAGTTAATTGAATCAAATGGCATCTTTTTTGTTTAGATTAGATTTCTCTCTTTTTTGTATCTAAATTAATTAGATAATCAAATTCTTTGCATGAGACTATATATCCAAAAAAATGAGTTGAGCATTGACAAATCCACTACTGGACCCCACATATCTAAACATTGTTTTATTTTCTTGATTGTCATTTCTCCACGTGTCATAATCATTTTTTCTTTTTTCGTACTTGTGTATTCATAGCTTAATTAAGATTAATTATAACCACCAATTTTGTTTTCTCAAAACAAACTGAAAAGGAGAAAAAGAATTATATTATGCAACTTTTTAATTACAATTTTCTATTTCATAATGCAATGTACATTAAGGTTAGGTGTAACTGACTTTGGCAATTTATTAGTAGTCCGTTCTTAGATTTTACTAATATTTTGAATTTTATGAGTTCAATTATATTTTTTCTGTTTTTAAAAGATTGTCGTTTTAGAAGAAAAAAATTATTTCAATTTATTTGTCGTTTACAACTTTCTAGGAGAATAAATTATTTACTTTCCTATATCACCCTTACCTTCTCTCATTGTCCCAAAAAATTCTCTCCCGTGTATTAATAGTTTTCAACTTCCTATAAAGGGGTAGTGATGGAATTTCAAACAAATTTTAATTGTTACTCCCTCCATTCCTAAATAAGTGACGTTTTAGAAAGAAAAAAATTGTTCCAATTTATTTGTCATTTACAACTTTCTAGGAGAATAAATTATTTACTTTCTTATATCACTCCTACCTTCTCTCATTGTCCCAAGAAATTCTCACTCTTAGTATTAATAGTTTTCAACTTCCCATAAAAGGGTAGTGATGAAATTTTACACATTTTAATTATTAAATGATAGTATTAAATGACTTTCTTAATCTATGTGCAAAAATCTTAAACGGCACTTATTTAAGAACGAAGGGAGTAAATGATAGTATTAAATGACTTTCTTAATCTATGTGCAAAAATCTTAAACGACAATCTTTTAGGAACGGGGGTAGTAGTAATTAGTATTTTTTAGCTAGTTATTATAAAAAAAAAACATTGTTTGGTGTGTGGATTGTTATAGAGTATATGAGATATATAATAAATACATCAGACAAACAAAATTAACCAAATTATTAGTGAACTAATTGTATGTTCTTACTTTTTCATTCTTCATATGATCGTGTCTATTATTTCGGTCTTAAATCTAACAACTTCTTCTTAATTTATTGATTACTTTTATAATTTTAGTTATTGAATACTTAATCAAATGATTATCAAATTGTACGTAGCATAGTTGTATCTTGATTAATTTTAAACCATGTTAATTAAAGTGTAAAAAAAGAATAGTGGGATATACAATACATGTTGAGAATGCTTAATTAGTCTTAATTTGTAGCATAGTCGAGGATGATTCATGAAAATGACCATAGTATGTATTTACAAGATAAAGTTACGATCATATTGAATAATATTTATGGGGACAAATTTCTTCATTAGTCTTCACCAAACAACTAATGTCCAAATGAAGGTGAGACTATTGTGTACACATTTCCTAAGATGTCCCCACAATGGAACAAATTAGAGGGGACATTTTTCCGTGTGACCTGTATCTTGTATTTTTGTTAAATACACAATAGAAAATGTTATTTTTACAACAAAAGTGTCACTATAGATCCTATAACGACGATTTTCACTGTCGCTATACATCTATAACGACACTTTTATTGTGGAAATAATAAAAAATATTATAGATTTAACAATTCTCTTTCATAAAATATCCAAACAAAATTGAAAAAGAGTATATATGATCATGGAAAAATATGCGCCTATGAAAATGAATAAAAAGAAATGCTCCAAATTTGTCGAGTGTATACAAATTTGTTTCAACTTTGTCGCTTGTCTCGTGATTTAAGAGAGAAATTGAGTTCAACCGTAAATTCAGAGATCTTGAGTTCAACTCCCACTCGAACCAGCTCATACGTAAGTGTGTTTCGAAAATCTTGTTTGGGATGAAAAGATTAATCCGACAGACTTCACGTATCAAAACACTAACTAGGTTAAAGAAGAAAAGGATATTGTAGAGGTTAAGACTCAATATAGGTTGGGTATGACTCCCAAGATCTAATAATATTTATATATTGACATTGCTCAAGGAAACTAACAGATATTAATGTTAGGTTCATCTAATTTTTCCCTTTCACTTCTCACCCACTCACTCCATCTATTTCTTAATTTTGTGAGTAACATGTATATCTTGTCTCTACTTATTTTTTTGAATATTATTCTACAATTTGAGTGAAACAAAAATAGTCTATTTATTAACTTTTTTGTACTTTAAAAATGATCTTTTTTTAAGTGATAGTAGTGTAAAATAAGACGGTGTCCTTAAATTTACCATCATAATTTTATTAAAATAATAACTTATTATTTTAAGGATGGAAAAATATGAAATAACCACTTTATGCTGAATAGTTTTCAGCTTCAAAAGCAAAGATTTTCCTGTCCCTGCGGTTGGCATAGCCTCTTTCTTTATTATCCTCAGACTTGTGGTATCACAAGTTAATTCAGGGTCCTTTGAAACTATTATGATTAAACGTAAAATTTTAACAAAAATTTGATTTCATAGAATTATAGATTTCAATTCCGAATCATAGCATGAATTTAAAGTATATAATTATTGGGACAATTATATAATTGCTGGGGCAATGAAATAGCAAGAAGGTGGACCTCTTCTCCATCGAAAGAAACGAGATTATCGCGAATCCAAGACATTAAAATAAATTAACCAAATTTGCTTGATGTAGAGGCAATCAAGAAAGCCGCATAAGTGAATATATAACCTACAGAAAAATGGGCTAATCCAACCAATTGTGCAAGGCCACCGAAACTCAACACTTGCACCCTTAAAAGGAATAGGTACCCATTTTCCAGAACCAAAAAACTCTCTGCCCCCATGAATTACAAGGAATACAAAGAATGAATTGTGCGTCGACGCATTATTGTGGATATGGAGAGCATTTAATTTCCTCTTATTTTCCATAGCTATTGGCTATTAAGAGAATTCCACTGATTTGTAATGCACAAAAGATTTAGGTTGTCGAGTGGCATGAAAAGCGACATCATTTTGAATGGAACTTGCTGCTGACTGCATCATAGCTTGGGACATGTAGAACTGCCAAAACATTGTAAAAAAGAGGTTTACATTCGAAATTGAAGGCCAATGAATTTACGATAGAAAATTAAATTCACAGAACTGGAAAATTACCATCTCCGTGGCACGCCATTGTAAGAGGAGAAGAAAGGAGCTTCTGTGCGATGGAAGCAATATCCTTTGCTGAAACTTACTCAACAAACTTCAAAAAATGCTCCACAGGTTTCCTGCAAAACATAGCAATGACTATGCATGTCAATAAGATACAAACAAGTTTAACTGCTAAATGATTACAAGATATGCAAGTTGTGCCAGTAAAATAGCAGCATTATCGTTCAAACGAAGGTTAATTCTCCAAAATTTATCAAAGGAAGAAAAGAAGAACCACATCTGTGTACCAGAGAACAAACCAATTTCTTAGAATTAAAGCCCATAGGTTACAACAAACTATGGCAAACAGAGAAATCAACAAAGAAAATTGAAGACAATAACATTTACGTGGAAAACCCAAATCGGGTAAAATCATGCCGAGATGCAGAAAATATTTACTTAATCAGAATGTGAATAATACAATCGATGAAGAGAACTCTCAGATCAAAAAACCCCAATAAACCCCAATTGTACTCTCTAAAGGCGGATATAATAACCACACATATATATGCCTGGGCTAAAAACATAACAGACCCAAAATAACATAACAGGTTCATACCACGGGAACGATCAGCCTAGGCCCTCTCATCAACAATGTTTGGTAGTTCCTAGTGAATTTTTTTTATAGATTTGAGCTTATGATTTTAACAAAAATTCCAATTAACCCATTATTGTGACCAACTAATTTTATAATAGTTTGAATATATTTTTAATAGTTATCCGCCCAAGCCAACTTGAGCCCATCAACATTATCATAGGTTGGTACTTGGGCACAGGCCCGGCCTCTAGGCCTGCCCACCCAAACTGATAAATTTTGCGTGGGATTGGGAGGACTCTTAGGCCGGCCTAACCCGCCCAAATAACACCCCTACTTGCCATCAGCATCAATTACTTTCTGGGAGTCAGTCTCACAATGCATATCAAGCAAACAGCAATTCTCAAATTATATCATGCCAGAAGGCTTACTTAGATGAACAATCTAAATTTAGGCACAAGTAGCTGTTGAAAAATTGCATTAATGATTAAATTAACCAACAGAATTTGCACAGGCATATCACTGGTTCGGAAATATTATCCACATTTCACAACCAAAAATGCTATACCTCTCTCCATATGTCAAAATTTGTCTACCCATATCTTCTGATGCAACCATCTGCAAATCAGAACTCAAAGATAAACACATCGAATACATGAGCCTGCTGTGAAAAAAGCGGAACAAGTAATTAAGTCAACATAGTGATCATCAGATGCAAAAAAACAGGTTTCATACTCTGGATTCCAGATTCATCAGAATGGCAGCCTTTGTTGACTGTTTGGCTCGATCTAGCTGTTCCTGGTCAACTGCAAGAGAGTGGGAAGACGAGAGGAGAAAGAAAATAAGTAAAGAGGGTAGTACAGGAGTCATGAATCAATAATGAACTACTTAAATTAGCAACATCCACCCAACAAGAGTAATTATCCGTTTCAAATTCACAAAAAAAAAAAAAGCTTATGTTAATATGGACACCAAATGGAGAAATATACTCTACTTGATTTAAATTATAAGCTACGAACCTTCTGCAGGGGATGCAACAGCAATAAGTTCTTTAACTGCAATATCGATGGCTTGTGATACAAAGTCAGAGCCCTGAATCCACACACGTGAGACTATTCAGATTTAGATGGCATGCCAATGAAGACAAACCAAGAAGACCCAACACTCTCACCAGGAAAAAGAGAGGACTTTAGAAAGATTTCAATAAAATTTCCAATTTAGTTTCGTTGTTAACTTTTTAAGTTCAAAACCCTAGATTAATATATCCTTCTTAAAATTTTGACCAAAAAAAAAAAAATTGTGCAAAAAGTAATCATATCCAAGATTCTGAACAAGTTAGTTACATACGATTTCAAAAAAAAATTCAATTTGAACCCCTTATCATACAATTAGACCTGACAAAATATGGTTATGGGTTAGTTTTGGTTTTCAAAATATGGTTATGGTTCAATTTAAGAACTAAAACCATATTGACCATTTTTAATATGGGTTGTGTGGGTTGAAACTATATGGTTATGGTTAAAAACCATATTAACCATATTAACCATTTTAAGATGTTTTGACTTTTAAGCAAAACTTTTGGAAAATGAAATTGTGATCGTCACAATTAAATTAATTAAGTAATAATATGATATAAAAATTATTAATATAAATAATAAAATGCTAAAAAACTATACTAATAAAATTTTAAACAAGTAGTACTCCATGATCGTCATATATTTATATTAATTATGTAAAATTATGTTTGAAATATTTTAATTATTGGTGATTTAATTGAATTAATTATTTAAATTTATTATACTTTCACCCTAATTAAGATTATATAAATTGATAATAAGGATAAAATAGTAAAATATTATATTCGGACCTATTATAAAAATTGATTATCAAACAACTCTTTTATATTTAATTAAACTCTATTTGAAAACCTTAATAAATATTTGTATTTTATATAGAACCTCAATTTTAATAAACTTTCATTACAAAGTTTTATCAAATAGTAAAATTTTAATTATTTATTTGTTTAAGAATCTAAACATAGTCTAAAAATACATTATTTGTGTGGTTAGTAAGGGTGCTCATTGGTAAAAAAATCGAACCGAAATCTAAAAAATAATAACCCAGTACCGATCCGAAATTATCGAAAAACAAGAAGCGAAAATCCAGATAGAATTACGGTTAAGGTACAAAATCAATCTGGAATTTTTTCGGTTCGGTTTTCGATTATACCGCATGGTAATATATATATAATTATTAATAATAATTAAATAATTTTTTTATATATTAATAATTTTTAAAAACTAAGAAATCATTAACTATTAATAATAATTAATATAAAAAATAAAACTACAAAACATTATTAATATATATAAAAAAATTAATAAAACTACTATTATATAGAAATTATTAATATATAAAAAAATTATTTAATATATAAAATTACAAAACATTAACTATTAATTATTAAACTATTAAATTTCGGTATTTTTGGTATTTCGATTTTTACCGAATTCAAAAAAGTCATTACCGCTACCGGTACCGAAAAGTGTTAAAATACCGGAAAACCGGTACCGAAAAAAACCAATACCGAAAAAACCGAAAATTTTAAGCACCCCTAGTGGTTAGATAGAGGAATGAAAGGTGATGTTGTAATGGTAAATAGTTCCATCTCCTTAGATCTTAAGATGAAATGAATGAAACAAGGAAAAAAATAATTCTCTAAAAAAAAGGAAAGAAAGTTGAATTGAGCTATTTATTTATTTAGGTAAAGCGGGACTGCGTTGTTTTAATTCTTCAATGTTGAAGGCTTCTTGTGGTCATGTTGTGTCACGGCCCATGAGTGTTGATTTTTTATAAAAGTGCACACATTAATGTTTTGATGATTATGGAAATGAAATATGGGTTAAAAAATGGTTAATCGGTTAATTAACTATATTTGTTTTAAAAAATATGGGTCCAAACTTTAACCAACCTGAATAAATAAAAATAGTTAACTAACCCATTTGATTCAAGTTAATATGGTTAGACCCAACAGTAAACTAATTATATTGCCAGGTCTACATACAATACATTATACACCTACAAAAACTTTTGCTTCAAATTTGGTACAACTACTCTCTTAGTCAGTTAGTTGAGTTATTTCAAAACTTTGAATAAATCGTTTCGTCTTTACTATAAACATGCTGTACACTTTGGTTCAATAAAATGGTCATAAATATGCTAATGTTCTTTTTTGGCAAAACTAATGATTTCCACACTATACTTGACACGTTTTACTCATTACACCACTGAACTTTTAATTTTTGTAATTACCACATTAAACTAATTAAAATAGTCAAATTGCACTATTTTGTTGAATTAATTAAATGACCGTTAAATTGAGATGTATAATTTCATACGTGGCAGTAAGAAAAAAGGAGGAAAATAAATTTTTACTGAAGTGGCCAATCCCATGTGGATTTGCAGCAACATGAGAATTAAAAATACAAATAAATTGACTTTTTTTACTTTACCTTTTCTTTCTCTTTCTCTTTCTCTTTCTCTTTCTCTTTCTTCATCTGGGTAGAATTTCGGGTGGGCCCAAATCCTTCATCTCACCATCTTCTACACTACAAAACTTAGATTTATCACCTACTTTCTCATGAATTTTCATTCCAATAGTTTTATATGATGGGTGGATGATAGATGAAGAGTTCAGATAATTAAGTGTTACCGGCGAACACATATGATGGCGCCGTTGTATACTGCCGATAAAATCTTCCACATTCAGAGATGAACAAGTCTTGAAAGCCATGAAAATAGAGGAGGAATTTACTACTTCTTTCAATTGGTAATGATGGAAACCTTAGTTAACTACTGGAAAGAAAAAATAAGAAAGTGCTTGGGTAGTGATGAAAGAAATGTATGATGCTAATTTGGCATCCCACCACCTTCAACTACTAAAAAATCTAGATCGATAATCTTCTTATTCTTTTTTTCTTTTTTGTTCTTCTGTAATGATGCAAGTCGATGGTGCCGCCGATGATGGCGGATTCCGGCGATGCATATTCGGTGATGACAATGAGGATGAAAGTTTTTATAAAATGGGATACAATTTTAGGGCTTTCAATTTGATTTGAAAGAAGGGGAGAAGAGAGAGATGGAGGGAGGAACAGAGAGAATAAATAAGATTTTTTTCCCTCTCACGTGTTACGGAGACTCCAAGTCAAAAACAACGAAGAGATTTTTTATATTTGTTATTTGGAGTTTTTATTATGTTTAATATAAAAGTAGTTGATGTGATTTATGTATTTCATTTATTAGTGGAGATTTAGGATGAGTGATTAGGAATTATAAATAAGGGTATTTTAGTCGTTCAGTACTTTTATTATTCTCCAAGTAATATTACGGTTTTGTCTCTCTTTAAATAGTGATGTAATCCCCACAAGTCATTTAAACTACATACTATTGATATATTGAAATTGATTATTGTATTCATACCGTTGAGGTATTTTATCCATCTTGGTGTTGTTACGTGAAGTTGATACACTTGAGAGATCCTAGTGATTTAAACGTGGAGTATAAATCCTAATTTATATACTTCTCACTTATACCCTTTTATCATTTTAAATCAGCCCCTACACTTTTTGCATTTATACTTTAGCCCCTGTTTTTTATTTTCTTTTCAGTTAGGCCCTTAAGTTATCAACAACTAAAAAAAATATTTTATTTATTTATTTATTTTATAACCCATTGTCCCAAACACCCAATGTCTCTAGCCAGTAGCCACTAAAAAATTGCTTGCGGAAGTAAAGGAGTATATTTGGTTTCTCAACGGTGAAAGTAGTCAAATACACTACCTTAATACATGTGGTCATAAATATTAGATGGGATATGGTTGATGCACAAAATTACCTTGAAAAATTACGTCGGTATCAAGATGAACAAAGAAAAGTTGAAAGAAACGTTAACTAGTTAAAACAAAAGAACTTCAAAAGGCTACACATGAAATGATTTCTATATGTTCTCCTATAAAAGATAACATCTCTTTTATAAAAGATGACATCTCTTCTATAAAAGAAGGCTTATTGACTAGCTTGAACATATTCAAGCATAGCAAAAGAAAGAAAAGAGGATGTTCGAAATTTTTGGGCTATAGACAGTAGCGACGTGTCCATGAAAATTTTTGAAATTCCAAAAATTGAATTAGAGATTGTGTATGAGCAACAAATTGAGAAAAACTCTAAAGTTGCTTTTGAGTTGTTTGTTATCGAAGAAAAAAGGACGATTCGAGAAGTTGATCTAATATAAGTTGACATTGTTGACTTAGTTGTTTCAGAAAGCTTCTTTTCAGCACCTTTGAATACAAAAGCGTCTTTCAAAAAAATTTTGAGCATTACTGTGTGATGATGTTGTCAAAGGTGTTCTAAAATATTCTTCCGTTGCAGAGGAGTTTGTGGCTTATTCTATCATATATTATAAAACTCAAGATCGAGTTTTCTCCAACAAGAGAATAATGGGAACTCCAAGTCAAGAACAAAGAAAAAAATATATATTTATTATTTGGAGTTTTATTATATTTAATATAAAAGTAGTTGATGTGATTAATGTATTTTATTTATTAGTGGAGATTTAGGACATTAATTAGTGATTAGAAATTATTAATAAGGGTATTTTAGTCGTTTACTACTTTTATTATTCCCCAATTAATATTAGCGTCTTGTCTCTTTAAATAGTGATGTAACCCCACAAGTCATTTAAACTACATACTATTGATATTGAAGTTAATTATTTTATTCATACCGTAGAGATATCCTACTGTAGAGGTATTTTATCCATCTTGGTGTTGATACACTTGAGAGATCCTAGTGGTTTAACTTTGGAGTTTAAATCCTAGTTTATTTTTTATTAATTTTTCATTCTAAATCTGTCTTGCATCATGTGTCCTTTTAATTTTTGATGTCATTGTTGTTGATTGGTCACCTCATTTTCTATTTCATGTTCACTTTTTTTTGCTTCCACGTATGAAAAACCTTGAACCAATTTGACAGGCGTTAAATTAATTTAACAGAATGGTCCAATTTCACCATTTTAATTAGTTTGATGTGGTAATTACAAAAATTAAAAGTTCAATGGTGTAATAAGTAAAATGTGTCAAGTATAGTGAGGAAATCATTAGTTTTGTCATTCTTTCTTCTTTTAAATAACGGTAGAACCGTGAAATATGCCAACCACCGACCGAATGCACGTATGTGCACCAAATAAGCTCAAAGTAAACTATGTTTGAGAGGTCTCAAGAGAGATCATTTCCTTTGTGGAGTACAAACCCATAATCTCTGTCTTTTCTAACAATTATGACTTATCACAAGACACACTACCACTTGAATTAATTCCTTGTGGTTACGTTGAAAAGGTTTTTTTTTCTCCTCAAGAAACCCTTTGTTATGGACTTTAACTTCTAATTTCCTAGTTTATCAAAATTGAACCAATTAAGATGTAGGTTTATCTTTATTCACCAACAGCAATATTTGCTGACTAGTTTCTATCCTTGTATCTGGGTTTCAATATACAGTCAGTGTCTCTAAATCCAACCAGGCACATTTGAAAATATAGCATGTAGTAATAAGCCAATATAAGGAAGACAAGAATAAGGTTCTCCTATATCTGAATTCTGAAACCATTAACATTTTCTGAAGGTATAAATCAATGTCTGATTATAAAATAATGTTAAAGAGATAGAAGCGAGCATGATTTTAACAGATGGAAGCACATAAATCACTATTTGAATAAAGTACAAATCGATAAATATTCAACAACACCACTTTTGGACATTGCTTAACAGGTGATTGACACTTCATTCTACACGTACATAATTTAAATGTAACAATTATTTATATCGAGAGTAAGGTTGTAAACGAGCCAACACAGTTCGGGCTCGATTCGGGCTCGACTCGAAAAAATACGAGCGAGACTCGGATTCGTTAATAATATGATCCAAATCTGAGCATTAAAAATAGTTCGAATAAAAATATGAGTAGAATCTGAGCAAGGTTATACTCGACTCGTTTAAGATTCAAACTACTCGAATTTTTTATTGTAATTTGATACATACTCGGTTAATACATATTCGATTAGATATTCGATACATTCTCTTATAATATATACAAATTTAAATCAAATTAGAATAATTAGTTATTATTTTGTTTTGTTTTTAATTTTAATTGTGATTTTATATTTGTAAAGTATAATAATAAATATATTTTCTCATTTTTAAGTAAAATAACAAATTTAATTTATAATTATATTTATTATAAAACTAGTTATTATGTGGAGATTCGAATTCGAACTTGAATTTGAAGCTCGCGAGTAGTTTGAATAAATATTCGAGTCGAGTCGAATCGAATTCGAGTAATAAATATTCGAGTCGAGTCGAATCTGAGTAGGAATTTTCAAATATAATTCGAATTCGAGTACGAATTTATCATTTCGAGTCAAATTCGAGTAGCTCTCTGTTCGCTCCGGTTCGACTCGTTTACACCCTTAATCGAGAGTGATGCAAGACAAGCCCGACAAACTTGGTTGGACCAATACAAAAGTCTTTATAAGCACATGCCAAAAAGTCCAACAAGTAGATTATTCTATAATTTAGATTTATTTTAATTTAGTAATTCTCATATTATAATCCTTCATGGTTTAGGAATTTAGTAGTTTACTTTTTATATGGATGTAATCCTCACTTTGGAGACACAGATTGATTATAATAATTTTTGAGCAATATTGGTCATTTCTGTCTCTTCTCAATTTCTTCTCCAATCCTAAATAAATGAATCAACAGCTTCACTGCTGGATATGACTGACCTCAGCAAATAAGCTAAAAATTAACACAGAGAACTCTTAACAGACTAGTATTTGTGGTTAAAGAAGATGAAAATGTAGACTTGATACTTAACATAACGCAAAGCACAACATGATTAATCAACTAACAAATCCACTAATTATATTATGCTTGCAGTTTGCAGGTATCATTGTCAGAGATGACTGTAAAATTATCCAAAAGAATTGACAATTTTCCAAGTAACTGAAGTTTCATAGTGGATGTCTTACCGTGGTAGCTTGAATTCCGAATAAGCCAGTATTATTATAAATGGTGTTGAACGCAGAAAATGACTGAATTTGTGGGTACTCGTTCAAGACGCGAAGATCTGTCCAGCATATCAGCAAAAATTTATGAATGCAAAAGTTGAAATCAAGAAGAATTTAATTGTAGAAAACTATCTACACAAGGATATTGTATCAAAACAAGAAGGGAAGAATTGTTATCAGTAAATATCATGTAACATATGATAACGATGCTAAACAAGTAATTACAGATTCATCTGGTATGTCATATTCCGGGTAAGTGTGTAGACTGCTACTTGCATTTGTAATTCCAAAGATAAATAAGGATTCAAGGGATATTAATGTTTATACATACATAGCCGTGAGTACATCCCTTTCCCTGGACCCCCAGCTTAGAAAGATCCACCACCTCCCATCAGCATCTACAAACGAATTAGATTAATCATTCCTCCCAAAATTGACATCTCATCAAGAAGCACAAGCAAACTAACGTCATGCGACAAG
Organism: Panax ginseng; assembly: GCA_020205605.1. NCBI lineage: Eukaryota > Viridiplantae > Streptophyta > Magnoliopsida > Apiales > Araliaceae > Panax > Panax ginseng. The sequence continues at coordinate 156,734,950 of CM035130.1, read as the reverse complement.
GAATTAAAGATAAGAAAGCTATCTACATACTGAGAACAACTGTATAAACACATGCAAAATACTTCTATTTATATTTGGATACAACACCTGAAGAACTGTTAGAGTCATAGCTTCCTTCTCCTTAAGCCAGCCACCAGGAATTTCAAATGCAAGAGCAAAATTGGTTTGCTGCTCACAAATGAACATGACAAAGAAATTTGCAACATAGTCAGATAAAAAAGTTTCAGTGTTTGAAGATTAACAATAGATAAATTTGTACATGATATAGATGACCAACCCCTGAGCCAGCATGATAACGATAATCACCGCCGACGTATACTGATTGTGGTTCCCTAGGTCGTGGCACACTAGGTAAATCAGAGAGAAGAGGTTCTGCATATTTTAACAGTTCCTCGTGTTCAACACCTGACGCGGCAAGGACCATTCGAGCAGCAGTAAAATTTTCCTAAATTTTAAAACCCTTTCAGTGGCAGAAAAAGATCCAGAAAACTATTAATAAATATTGAACTAAGAATCAAGCAGTGAAATAACAAAAGGAGATAGAAGAAAAGCAAAATGATCTATTCTTAGTTTATAAAACATTTCTTAAACTCACAGCAACAAATTGCTCCAGCACGGTACTATTCAATCTGTTTAGTGAAGATTCTAGGGCCATAAGAGGATTCCCCAATGCACCAGAATAACCAGCAGAATGAATTGCCTCCAAAAGCACAGCTTGCGGATTCTTGGATGCTTCAGTAATCTCATCTTTCACCTTCTCAAGCTGCAGATGATTGCATATATTTTGAGAACATCGTCTGCAACAGAATAAACTATTTGCACATTGTAAAGGATGCCAGGAAGAGGGGGAAATACCTGCTCGTTCACCTCCCAGTCCAGGAAAACAGGGTTCCTGACCGAGTCAATAAGCAGTTCTACCTTTTGAGGAACATAAGTCTTGAGAGCATCATAAGTATAACACGTTTGCTCCCGAGAAGAAACAGCTGCCACATGGCCACCAATTGCTTCAACTTCCCGCACAATGCGCAAGTGGCTTCGATTAGCTGTGCTTTTAAAAGCCATACGTTCCAGAAGGTGTGTGGTCCCAAATGATTCTGGCGTTTCATAGATTGAGCCAGAGTCAACAAACAACCCAATTGACGCCGCAGGGTTCTGCATAACCAATTTTATCGATATCAACTTTATTAATGGAAGAGAATCATAACCTTCTTCAAACCAAAGAGCATAACTAATAATTATGCGTACCGCAGATGTTTCTGATGCTATTTTGACACCGTTTTTGAGAGTTGTTATCCTGGTCTTTCCCTGTTCAACATAATCCGGTAGCGGAGGAGGGAGGGTAACATCCTTAAGAGGAAAGTCTAGAGGAGGAAAAGAGCTAGATCTTTCTCCAGTCAACCAGCCAAATAAACCTCCCGAGGATGATGACTTGGTGGCAACAGCACTTAAACTTGCAAACCTGGTCAATGTCCTGTTGCTACCCTCCTCATATATTAAAACATCAAACACGACCCACGGTCAAACTATTAAGCTACCCCTTCATAATAAATGGCAATGTGACAAAATTTGCTCTGCCAACAAACTTCAACATACGTGAAGATTCTGAATGTTAACATAACTACACCAAAATGACTGCCAAAAAACTCCAAATAATGAATCAAGTATCCTACTTTACAAGCACCTCATATTCCTTGGTCAATCTTATTCCCAAAAGCAAATCTTTGGACCATTTAAAATTTAAAAATGTTAAGCAGAACATTTACAAAGCTGCATTTCTTGTGTACATATTCGTATGTATTAAAGAAAAACGATATCTTAGAATCAAAAAATACAAACTAGGTAGTGTCTTGAGCCAGGAAAAGTTTCGGTATTGTAGGAAAATAAAATTGTAACATTTTCTAGCAAACATTAAAAAAAAAATCAGTGCAAAAATACGAGCAGATCTCGAAACATTTAGGTTAAATAATTTAAGAATTACATATCATCACATTACCTGTATCAATAATCAATACTAAACTAGGTTCTCTCGTATCTATAAATTCATGTAAAAATACAAACACATATACAAATATAAAATAAAGAAGAAGAAAAAAAAAATATATATATATATATATATATATATGTATGCAATTGAAATTGTGACTGACCTTAAGAACCCTAAGTCGTGAAGCGGCGGTTCGGTACATGGTGATGGCGGTTGATCTCTAGCCGGAAAAAGTTATATACCTTGTTGATTTTAGCTAGAAGAGTTCACAGAGGGGAGGACTGGTGTGATTTTTGAAGACGTTTTCGTCTATTGGTTTGGGCTAACCGCTAAAGTGTGAAGGAATTTCAGCGGCACGTGCGAATTTTCCGTCTACCAGGTTTGCATAAACCTGCTAGCAATCTAAACCGTCCGTGGCTGAAGATCCAACGGAAACCAATCAATCTTGCTTTGACATTTTCGATTTTTTTTCTTTATTATAATATATATATATATATATATATATAATTTACAATTTTCCTCATTCATTCAAAATTGGACCTAAATTCAACCCAAGTAAAATATGAATCGAGTCAACAAAAAAATGTAAAATACTTTAATTTATGGATTTTTCTTATAAAATGGGTTTCATATTTCAATCTCTCAATTTTATGAATTTTTGTAAAATATCCAATAAAATTGTAATTCACTTTTACTTATTTCACTCTTATTGTAATTTTTTTTTTCTTTGGGGTGATTTGTTTAGAAAATCACAATAGCTTATATTAAATGTGATTATGATTAGATGCATAAAAACTCAAAAAACAATTAGACATGGGTATTCAATCAATACTAAAATATATGCATCTATCATCAATAATTACAAAAGTTGAAAAAAAAAATTAATGCAACAAACAATAAAATTTAACATTAACAATTACTGAGTCAAATCAATTGTAATTATTAAACACAACATTTACTACTATTGAGTTAATTTGATTGATATTTTAATTAATTAAAAATTAAACTTAAGTCAATTTTATATATATATATATATATATATATATATATATATATATATATATATCGCTTATTTCATAGCATACGCTAGTTTGGGTACTATTCCAACTAACAGATCTTGGACCGTTCAAATGAATTATTTAAAGGATACTTGGGCGCGGACGCTAGTAAGACTTGATACCGGTGCAACTCCTTCCTGCGACCAGACTAATTACCAAATTTCCCCTAATTTTTTATTTTATTTTCACCCCTTTGCATGATTGCATCTCTTTATTGTGGCCAGTTAAAATGTTGTCGTTTGTTAGTGTACTAGGCCCTTGTTAAGCAAGAGTTCCTAGGTTCAGCCCATCTCCCATGAAAAGAGCAAAAAAATATATATGGCTTGGGCGCAGATAGGACCTGCGGCCAGGCTTGATGCCTTGCACTATCTGTATGTTGGTTGCAGGTAGGACATGCAACTAATATACAGTGAATTGGCACCATCTCCTAAACCTGTGCAATACCAAATTCACCATGTAATCACCAATAACAATACCAATTTAATACAACCAAGCTCATACATTGAACGAATTAAACGATCATCCATTTAAAATAAAATAACAGACATTGAAATGAAAAAAACTTGATTTGATTGAAATTAAAATATAATCCTTTACTTGATGCCCGCGGCCATAATGTTTGATTGAAATTAAAATATAATATTTATTTTTTGCTATTTTCATAGGAGAGAGGCCTAGGAGCCTAATACACTAAGAAAGATATCGTGGATAAATCTAATTGATAGTAATATTTTTACGATGTATTTTATAATACTATAAAATCTCATGTATTGATATACGTTTGGCTTTGATTCTGCTGTCGAGGAAGCTCACGTGCTATTAATGCAGCCCATGTTGAAGCTGAAAGTTTTGATAATGGTATTGGTCTGGTGAAGTTAATGGGTCGCTACTAATTCACACATATATGTTGTTGTTTATGGTTCTCTGCTATTATTCCTTGCTAACCCGTCGAGCTGCATGCATCTCTTAGGTCAGATGTGAACCGGTATAAGATTATGTTTCTCTGAGAAGCATGCAAAAGCTATAAATTTTAAGTTTTGCTGATAACTTCATAAATTACTCGTGCTTCGAGGTCTGATTTAAGATTATATGCCTGAATTTTAAATAATATTCTACAGATTAATTTATATTTTTGACTATAATGTAGCTTGAATTACAAATAATTGGTTGGTTTTAATATACAAGGAAATTAATAAATATTATTATGTTACGATGTCTTGGTATGGTATACCCTCCTTTTCAAAACTTAACCTGGTTGATACAGGGTTTATTGCAATGTATGCTACTCTTGCCAGCCGAGATGTCGACAGTTGCTTGATTCCAGAGTCGCCCTTTTATCTTGAAGGAGCGGGTGGACTTTTAGAATACATAGAGAAACAGCTCAAAGAAAATGGACTTGTCATAGCTGAATTAAGGTGCAGGACAAGAGCTTCTGTCTGAAAGTTTGAAATCTAGTGACCAGCAGGATGCCTCTGGAAACAGCCTTCTGCATGATGTTGGGATTTGGATATCTCAGAAAATCAATGTACACATCCTGATGCCAATTTTGTTTGTTTGCATGTTTAATAAAAGTCTTTTTGCAGGCATTCACGCAAATGGCGATGCACCCACGTTCCTCTTTTGCTGCAGACCAAAATCTGAACTCGAGCCTCTTGGAGTGTTCGTTTTCATACTGAAATAGGCAGATTTTCTCATTGTACTCAGCGTATGATCGATGTTGAAAGTCCCTGCTCATGAGGTGGTGGCTAAAAGGAAGTCCACATAAAATTATTGTGATTTGGTAATCATAAATTAAGATAGTGGCAACCTTTGTAAAACCCACACTTGACCGGTTCAAGTCAAGTAAACCCGAAATATTTTTAGATATAAAATCAGTATTTTAATTTTGCAGGATCACTTTTCCAGACAAAAGAAGATGGCTATCAACCTCAAAAATATAGGTTGGTGTTACAGGTTAACTTTCTGGTATGCAACTTAAGGGAGATTGGAGATGGTCCAGATGGTTGGTCTAACCAAGTGATGCTCTTTGTTTTCTGGCAGATCCTACCTACATGATCCGGGAAATTCCTAGCAATGCGTCCGACAATGTGTATTGCACACTTCTTGCTCAAAGCGCCGTTCATGGAGCAATGGCTGGTTACACAGGTTTTACTGTTGGGCATGTCAATGGCAGACACTCATACATTCCCTTTCATGTAAGTTAACACATAAATTACACAAAATAAATTTTAAACATGCCCTATGGGATTTGGAATTCCAGTGGTCGATAACAGGAGTAATTGTTAAATTGCATATGTGCAGCGAATCATTGAGGGACGGAACAAGGTTGTGATAACAAATAGGATGTGGGCTAGGCTCCTATCTTCAACCAATCAACCAAGCTTCTTAACTGCGAAGGATGTTGCAGTATTAATACAGCAAGGAGGAAGAACCATCCACCCAGTTGTTGGATGACAGTCGGGTAGATAAGTTGGTCAATAAAGATACGGGCATGAGCTGAGAGGGCCATTGTGATTGCTTTGGACTTTCACCGTCATTGCTTTGCAAGTAATTTCATCAACCCCTTTGCTTTTTTCTTAAAGTAGTTTTTCTTTTTAAACGCCATGCAAGAAGGCCAATCATTAGAGAATCCTTGAATATATTGTAATCACAATGCTTTAATACTTGAAGTATAATTATATACAAAATAGTTTCTAAATTTAGAATACAAAAATCAAGTTGAGAGATATGTGAAACACTCCTTCCAGTCGTGGGAATTTCTTATCAGACAGCCGCAGGTCTCCCATCTTTCCTAGGGTCACTAACAGCAGTAAGAATCCCATGTAATACATGTTCTTTTTCCCCTTTCCCATTTTTCCTCCCCATGGAAATCTTATTCCGAAGGTTTTGAACAACAAACTGGCAAACGGCTCCCCCTGATTTCGCCTCGAGTTCATGACCTCTGTCTTCCAAGAATTGCCTTTTCTCATACGCAAGCTCAATATGTTCGCCGTCGATGCAAGTCCAGTTTTCGTACAAAACCACATTTGGTATTAGCTGCACACAAAATCAGGCCTTCAATAGTTTTCTATCAATCATTAAGTGAGATAAGATATATGTTATAGATTTAGATAAAGACCTTGTGGTAGACTCTTGGACTCTGAACAGCTGGTAAAGGATCCATCCCCAAGATAAAGTGGTTTAGAAAAACTTGGATCACTGCTGGAATTATGTATATACCCCCGCTACCTCCAATCACCCCAGCCAACTGATTATCCTGTAAACAATGCATAACAAGAATATATTATCTAAACAATGTATTATCAAATAGACAAGCAAATAACATACTAAAAATGAAAAAATGTATCTCTGATCTTGGAAGGGAGGGAGTACATCTCAAATATCATAGCCGTTTCCTTACCTTGAGAACAATGATTGGGGTCATGGAAGATAATGGTCTCTTATTTGGTTTGATGAAATTAGTAGGAGACGGAGGGAGATGATGAGGGGATATCTCTGTTGGAGTCGAAAAGTCATCCATTTCATTGTTGAGCACAATGCCAGTGGAAGGTGACAACACCTTAGCTCCAAAGCTATAATTTATGGTGGTCGTCATTGATACAGCATTTCGGTCTGTATCTACAATGCAGAAATGGCTGGTACCATGGTCTCTCAACTGACTCCACCTGATAATGACGAGATTTGAAGGTTTAATAATCCCTGATTATACCGAGAAAATTGTAAAGCTTTTTTTGAAATATTTAGGTAATGAGATGAACCTGTGCAGATAATATTCTGGAGGGAATGTGGTATTGTCAAATATCCTTTGCTTAATTTTCTTAGCAAAAGATAGGGAAAGCATGTCGGATATAGTTCTGCTGATATTTACAAAGTTGGGATCGCCTAAGTTCATTCGGATAGCAAACATGTGTTTTAGTGCTTCGATTAGGCGATGCAGACTTAGATTTCCCTTTGCATCACTTGAACTCCCATAACTGTCTAAGACTTTTAGGACCTGGTTTTACATTTGCATATTAGCAAATATGAATCGATAATATATTAGCATAAGTTAAAATTTTAGTGTTGAATGAAGGAGCAAAGAAAAGGGAAAATACCCACCAGAGAAATCCCAAGTGTTCCACTTGAAGGAGGAGGCATTCCTAAGATAGTGTAGCCCATGGTATTCACAGCCACAGCCTCCGTAACATCCACTCTGTAGCTCCTCAAATCTCCCATTGTCAAAATTCCACCTGCTTGTCTAACATCCTTTACAAACTTCTCGCCAACCGCGCCATCATAAAAAGCTTGTGGCCCTTGTTCTGCTATTGCTTCTAAGCTGTGACCAAGTTCCACATTGTAGCATATATCACCAGTTTTTAGCAGTATTCCATCTGGTGCATAAACTTGTCGTAAACCTGGATCACTCGTGATCGAGTCCGAGTGTTCATCAATTGCATTACCAAGATACGGAGCAATCACGAACCCATCTCTTGCAAGTTTGATGGCAGGCTGAAATAATGATTTCCAAGGCAATCGCCCGTGTTTCAACCAGGCTTCATAAAGGCCAGCTATCTCACCCGGTACGCCTAATGACAGCGCTCCAACAGATTTGGTGTCAGGATTGTTGGCATACATATTCTGTTTGATGTCAATTATAGCATTATGGAACTGGGAAGTAACGGGGCTCAAAAGAAATATGTACAAGTATCAGACAATCCTGCTATTTGCGGGAGCCTCGTAAATCGAGTAAAATACTAAAATATATTAAATAATTTATTTCTGAAACCGCAGTGGTTCACCCGGGACGAGCCATAGACTCGGACGTTCGAATACCACCCACTCCAATTTGTCAAGCCAAATAAAAGGGTCATGGGCGCAAGTCCGTATGAAAAGCCCGGTCACGACCGGGGTGGGGAGATTAGTTGGACTGTAACACCTCCTATGGGCTATGCATATATATCAATAACATTTTATCAAGTGAGATTATGGGGGGGAATGCAAATTGCTTATGAACTAATTAAAGTACATAATTAACAATTGCCTTGAATTTTCAGTATGAATAATTAACAATTGCCTTGAATTTTCAGTATGAACCTGTGAAGAAGCTAAGGGAGCAGTTTCCCTCATGTCAAATGCCTGGGTTTGAGATGTTTTTGAAGATCGAACGACCATGAAACCTCCTCCACCTATTCCGCTGGCCATCGGATTGACCACACCGAGGCATAAAGCGGTTGCCACCGCAGCATCAACTGCATGCCCACCACCCTGTCTAAGGGTTGATGCGCCAATTTGAGAGCAGCGAGCATCATCAGCCGCGACAACTGCTTTTTCTGACTCGACAACTTCACCGTTATTTCCAAGTTTTATCCTCTCATTAGTATACTGTATCTCACCTCTCACCACTCTGTAATCTAAGTGGCCTGTTAATGCTAGGCCGGCTACTGGAAAATGCAAAACAATATGGCTAGCATTAGAAACAACACAATTGAATCATGTATGTATGTATGTAAAAGAATAAATTAAACTACTTTTAACGCCTAAATTTCATATTTTTTCTTTACATGTTCTATGAATTGTTACCAAGGCCTTGAGTTTATTTTAGTTGAATAAATCAATGATTATTAGTTCTGTAAATTTATTTTAGTTGAATAACCCAGGGCCGTTCCTGAGATTTGATGGCGTGGGGGCGAAAAATGAAACAAAAAGAAAAAGTACAAACTTTATTTAAAAAAAGTGCATTTTCGAAACTTAAAACATAATAATTTGAGCTCCAGCGCTATATTAAAGTTGACCCCGTTGAGTTCTTAAAATTTTATTGAACTTTAAAAATTACTTTTTTATAACTATATTATTATATATTTATATTTTTATATATACTATATATATATAAAAGATCATGTGCCTAGGCCGGTCGATCCTTCCGCTCGTGGTTGAATAACCACGAGTTTATGAAAGACTCAAAAACAGGGCAATTTGAATAAAACTGAGAGAAACCACATACATGTTAAGGCTATGAGTGCAAGGAGGAAGCACAGATCCCTGCCCCATCTCCTTCTACTGGAATTTTTCCTCCCATCACTCCATAGAAATGGAGCTTCAAGTCTCTGCTGCTCCATCTCACCTAACCAGGAAGATGAAGATGAGAGAGAGAGCAAGTTTGGTAGTTTGTTTAGTTAGGAGACAGAGTATATAAATAGGCTGGGGACTTATAATTGGAGGGAATGGCCAATTACGTTAAGAGGAGGTAGAGTACAAATAAAAAACTTGTCCCATGTCCCACTTTGACCCCTTAATTTTGAAAAAAGAATTATACAGTAAGTTGAATATTCATCAACGTGACAAAATAAATAAATAAATATTTCTCCTCCTTGTCCCCTTTTATTTTGGAAAAAATAATATTTTTATGTATTTTTGATATTTTTACACGATTTTTTTAACTTAACTTTTGTATTTATTAATTTTTTTTTTAATACAATTAGATACAACATATTTAATACTTATTATAAGAAGAAGAAAAAAATTAATTCTTAATACTATTATTAAGTTAAACTCAGCAGGAATATAATATTTAAATAAGCACTTAAAATTATAGTGAAAAAAAATGCTATAAAAATTAAAGGAGACTGACTACTCATATATAATCTTGAAACCCTAGCTTAGCAAGGTTATATGTCATGGCGATTGATTTTTGGTGAAGGAAGAAAAGGCAAACATATGTTTCGACTGGACTCTTAATTATGAATTTGGCCGGCAATATGGGTGATATTCCAATTAAGAAAACAGAAGAATCACGCATGTGTTATTTTGACTTTATGTTATGGCCAGATTCCAAATTAGATTACTTACTAAAAATTAAAAAAAAATCAATAAGATGGTTACTGTTATAAAATCTTAACAAAGTATAGAAAGATACTCTTATAATTACATATATTTATAGAGAATAAGTAAGAGATAAATAGAGAGAAACCTTCAAAAAAATTCTTATTTATTTTTCTTCAGTATCATTCCTTTATAGGCCTGGCAAAATATGGTTATGGGTTGGTTTTGGTTTTCAAAATATGGTTATGGTTCTATTTAAGAACTAAAATCATATTAACCATTTTTAATATGGATAATGTGGGTTGGAACCATATGGTTATAGTTAAAAACCATATTAACCATATTAACCATTTTAATATTATTATGGGTTATGGGTTCCATGAAGACTTGATTTGACACTAATATTATGTGATTATATATATACCCCTTACATCCACCCCACCCCCCCCCCACCCCCCCCACCCCACTACCACTAAAAAAAATAATATTATGTGATTATGTATATACCCCTTACCCCCCACCCCAACCCAACCCAACCCAACCCAACCCAACCCAACCCAACCCAACCAAAAATAATAATATTATGTGATTATGTATATACCCCCTTAACTCACACCCCCACCCCAACCCCAACCCCAACCCCAACCCCAACCCACTCCCCACCCCACCTCCCCCCACCCCAACCCCAACCCCAACCTACCTACCCACCCCCACCCCTACCCCCACGTGTAAGACCCAGCTTTTTATGAATAAAGATGATTTTTTATAATTATCATTTTTGAATATTATAGAATGAATTTGTTATAATGTTATAGTTGTGGGTAGTATTTATAAATTCTGTAAAGTATGCAAGTTGTTATATTATATTCGATTGGTGGGGAATATTCATTTTAGTAGGAATATTCGCATACAACGACGCAATCATCATTAGTGGACCCCACAGCGTAATTATTGTCGGATTGAGAGAAAGCGACAAAAATATTTTTTATGAAAATAACGGTGGAAGTTTTACCATTATCTTTGTTGAACTACTCGGTAGTAAAAGAAATGAATGTCTGGCGTGTAGTTGCATAAGTAGCACACCGGTATTGATTATTGATCTTACGTTAGAAGTCACTCGATTATACTCAATTATTGCTACAAAGAATTGTTGCATCATATCTCTCATATTATTATTCGATTATTGTCACAGTATCATCTGCATTATATGATATATTATTAAATCAATAATTGAGACGACAAAGTTATTCATATTATTAAATTGCAATATTTACAATGTCTAGAAGTTCTGCCAATGAGAGGTTTGGTCACCTAATTGCGCACCAATAGGGAGAAATCCTTATTGGAAAGCCCCCTCTTTCTTGGGAACGACCTAGTTGTTAAATATTGTGAGTTATAATATTAATAATGAATAAGTTCGTGTTGATTAAAGATGAATTTGATAGTTCCATTGTGTTAGGATTATTAGTGTTAGTAGAAATCGACATCTATTCCGATGATAATTGATGTCTGAGGGTTATATTGATAAATTAGGAAATTTATCGGATAAATGAGCAGTTAATTGCTACTAATTCACATGCTTATATAACTATTTGTTCACATGTGTGTACTATTGAATCACATTCTTATATTATTAGGGGAGTTGGTGCAAGATTGATAATACTTGCATGATTAAATTAAAGATGGAGGTATAGATGGAGGTACTATACCGTAATTCGTATTTTCACATGATTATAACTATTGATTCACATGATTGAACTATTGATTCACATTATTTACTATTAGGGGAGGTGGTGCAAGTTTGATAATACTTGCTTGCAGGCTAAATTAAAAATGAAAGAAAAGTTGGGGGTATTGTCTTTGTAATTTTTCGAGCCCCAAAAGCGTGCAATTATCGAAACTATATTTTTCTATAAATAGAAGCTCATTCTTCCTTCATTTCTCACCAATTCACTAAAGCTATAGAGCAATTATTATAGAGAGAAATTATAGAGAGAGTTTATAGAGAGAAAATCTATAGAAGAAGAGAAGTCTCGCTACCTCACTATTCCATTAAGATCCAGTTTCTTCTGAGGTAAAGGGTATTATTCCTTTTGTAGTCATGAAGAGAACTTACATTATTTCATTCTTTATTATTCGTTGGAATAACTTGTATCATGCCAGGCTACCTTATACTTGGTGAAATTCTTACGTTATTCCATTCTTTATTGTTCATTGGAATATCCTCGCTGCCGGTCTTTTACGCATTTGGACTCGGTTAAAAGTCTTTATTATTACATTGGAATATCCCATTCGGTAATTTCTTTTGTTATTCCATTCTTTACTATATACTCGGTTGGTTAAAGTTTTAACTTCTATATTCCATGAAATTAGTGGAATATCCTTGATATTGCGCTTCATCCAAAGATCTTTTCATGGAAATATTCTTACGAGAATTCTTGAATTTTACTCTACAAAGAAGTATCATGTTGACAATTTGGACGTTATTAGTTCTTGGTTAAATTAATTATTGAACTTGTTTTATTGAATTCTTATATCATTGTCATCATCCTCATGTTTATATTATGTTGAAAGTCATTTGTGGCCTGTAGTGCATAGATGGACTTGGTATGATTATGACCAGGAATTATTCGGTATAATCATGATCATGACCATTGATGAATACACAAATATCCTTGGCCCGTAGTGCATGGATAATTTATGGTCGTGACCCTAATGAATATCCTTGGTCGTAGTGCATGGATGATGTGGATTATTTATTAAGTTGAGTTTCAGCGATAAAAAGTGATGAAAAACCTTTTTAAATCATAAAAGATAGTAAATTTTATTCTCTACTTGACTCTTTTAATGGATTGTTTGTTCTGCTGCAGTTAAACTTGATGTCTGTTGTATTTTATCAGTTTAACATTGTTGAAGGCTAATGATAATTTATCTCCGCATTATTTTTGTCATAATATTTCTTCTTTGGGCTAGTTGAGCTCACCCTTTCTTTCACCGTTTCTTGTGAAATGAGAATATATTTGGAATGAGTAGGGAGCGGAGTGACTATCCCAGATGATAGTATTAGTAGTCCTCATTATTCGTGAAATAGTGTGATAATAAATGTATTGAGGACTTATTTTGAGTTTGTATACTGGCCTGTAAGACAATGATTGTATTAAAACTCACGACTTATGTCAGTATATTTAAGTTTGTATCCGAATTTTGTACCATGTATTTAATGACTCGAATAGGTGATGTATACCTATTTTGGGGCGTTATGATTGGTATCAAAGCTTAGGGATATGATCACTGGCTAAGATGTGAGACAAGAACTAGGAGGGGAGAGACGGAGAATTCCTTCGCTAGTAATTATTGATCCTTGGCTAAGATATGATCCCTGGCTAATTTTGTTTTAAATTAATTGATAATTATTGATTTTATGAAACATGTTGAATGAAGTTGATAGTTAAATTGTATATTGAATTGTTGATAAATGAATGCATAACTTTTACTAACTATTTCGTAAACTTGTCCGTGCTTACACCGGTGCGCTGCTTGTAAAACATTTATATAATGAGGGAGGAGCCAATATCTATATTAAGAAGAAAAAAAAATTATACTATGTTTATATCTATATCATTAAGTGCAGTTTAACAAATTTAAAACCGCATATGAAACTACTTGTGATGGGTGCGGTACGGTTTTAAATCGTGCGATACGATTTTATTTGGTACGTTTTCGGTTTCAAAACCAATTAAAATAACAAACTCGAAAATTTGGTTACAAGCTATATGGAGATAACTTAGCAAAATATTCGATATGTTCAATGTGGTGGCCACTACTCATGGACCTTTGATGAATCTAAGAATCTGTAAACGTATTACGCAGTGAACACAATCGTGGAGCTAACTTAGCAAAATAATTTCAAGCATCAACAATTGTATGGTTGATTTATACTACGTTGTCACATTTGATTTAGGAAATAGCAAGCCACTCTTGATTTGCAAACATAATTCATATTGCTGATTTTTCATTTAACTTTGCAATATCTGTCTTCTAAAATAAAATGAGGAGAATATGTTATAGTAGATAAATTATATATACTCGTAATAAAATTGAGAAAATATGATGATTATTTGGTGCGATTTTGGTTATTTGTGTGCACTATTGGCTAGTAACTAAACTGAAATCGTAATTTCAGTTTTTTCAACCCACCTAAAATCGCCACATTAAATCGAACAAGTTAGTGCGATTTGTGCAATTTTTTGGGTACATTTGATTCCAATTTGATTCTTTTGTCAAATTTCAAATATCATCGACAATAAAAAAAAATTAATTTACAACTTGTAACTGTACAATGGATAGAGATGCTTATTATACAATGGATAAAAATGCCTATTACATATGGTAAGTAGGCCCCTTCAACTTACAATTTACTCTCTCCGTTCCTAAAAGATTGTCGTTTTAGAAGAAAAAATTTGTTCCAATTTATTTGTCGTTTACAACTTTCTAGGAGAATAAATTATTTACTTTCTTGTATCACTCCTATCTCTTTTCATTGTCCCAATAAATTCTCTCCCTTGTATTAATAGTTTTTAACTTCCCATAAAGGGGTAGTGATGAAATTTCAAATAAATTTTAATTGTTAAATGATAGTATTAAATGATTTTTTCAAATTCATATGCAAAAAGCTTAAATTACAATTTTTTAGTAACAGATGTAGTATTATTATAGAATGGATAAAGTTGCCTATTACATATGATAATTGGGTACTTTTAAAGAAACTTGTGCATTATATACTTTTTTCGTTATAACATAAACGTCTTCAAAAATAATTAAACTAAAGTACTAGACTAACTTAAATAATAAATAAAAATATAATAATTATTAAAAATAATTAAACCTAAGTACTAGACTAACCTAAATAATAAATAAAAATATAATAATTGTTAAAAATAAGTAAACCTAAGTACTAGACTAACCTAAATAATAAATAAAAATATAATAATTGTTTAAATTTTCGTACATCTCAAAATATAAATTAAATTCGATTTTCACTCATAATTTTTCCCGTGCTATTTTATACAAAATTAAATAAATTATGATAGAACCCTATTTATTATATATTTTTTAAAAAAAAAATTATCACTAATTATTTAGAAGAGTTATTTTATATATATATATATATATATGTGTGTGTGTGGGAAAAATATATGTACACAGCTGTGTATTACACTGTCGGCTATGACAACAGTTTTTTGGGCTATAGTGACGGTTTCACCCGTCGTCATAGCTATTCTGGACTATGGCGACAGTTTACCGTCGTCATAGCCAAAAAAATCCGTCGTCATAGCCCTATTGTGTAATACACAGCTGTGTGTATATATATATATATATATATATATATATATATATATATATATATATATATAGGGAAATGATCCATAAAATACGTTAGCCAGAGGGACTGTTTTTGTAAGACCCCAACTTTTATGAATAAAGATGAATTTTCTATAATTATCATTTTTGAATATTATGAAATGAATTTGATATAATGTTATAGTTGCGTGTAATAATTATAAATTTTGCAAAAAACGCATGAAGTTGTTATATAATATTCGATTGGTGGGGAATATTCGTTTTAACAGGGAATATTAAATACGACGGCACAATCATTAGTGGACCCCTAACGGAATTATTATCGGATCGAGAAAACGAATAAAAAATATTTTTATGAAAATAACTACGAAAGTTTTACGATTAAAAGCTGTTGAACTACTCGGAAGTAAAAGTAAAGAATCTGGCTGTGGGTTGCATAGTAGACATGGTATTGATTATTGATGCTTACGTGAGAAGTCACTCAGTTTTGTTCAATTATTGCTTCAGTAATTGTTGCATAATATCTCACGTTAATTGATTCAATTATTGTCGATATTTTATATATTATTAAATCAATAATTGAGACGACGAAGTTATTAATATTATTATTTGCAATATTAACGATGTCTAGAAGTTCTGCCAAGGAGAGGTTTGGTCACCTAATTGCGCGCCAATAGGGAGAAATTCTTATTGGAAAGCCCTCTCTTTCCTAGGAACGACCTGGTCGATTAATAGTGTGAATTATAATAATGATGATGAAGTTTGTTTTATTAGAATTATTAACGTAATAAAACAGAAAAACTTTTTATATAAAACATAATACTTTTATAAAGTTATTCTTTTTATTAGACTATAAATAGAATATATTATATTCTATTATGCATAGTGTTTTGCATAGTAAAATCTTTTTATATAAAACAAAATACTTTTATAAAGTTATTCATTTTATTAGACTATAAATAGAATATATTATATTTTATTATGCATAGTATTTGCATAGTGCCTGCATAGTGTTTTGCATAGTAAAATCTTTTTATATAAAATAGAATACTTTTATAAAGTTATTCATTTTATTAGATTATAAATAGAATATATTATATTTTATTTAAAAGATTTTGTTTTATTAGAATATTTTATAGTAAACCAATCTGGACCGTCCGTTTAAAAATAAATTAATCTGGACCATTCAGGAATTAGTTACTATTCAGTCCATTCTCCTATAAATAGAAGCTCATTTCTTCATTATTTTTTACGAATTCACTGAAACTCTAGGGAGAGAAACTATAGAGAGAAAGAAAAAAAGTATTTTGCTACTTCACTACTTCTATATCCAGTTTGTTCTAAGGTAAGGGGTATTATTTCTTTCTTTCGTCTTCTTGAAGAGAACTTTTGTTATTCTATTCTTTGTTATTATGTTGGAATAATCTGTCTATGTGAAGTACCGCATATTTGGTGAAATTCTTCTGTTATTCCATTCTTTATTATTATGTTGGAATAACCTGTCTATGCGAAGTACCGCATACATGGTAAAATTCTTATGTTATTTTATTCTTTATTATTCTGTTGGAACATCCTGTCTATGCGTTACGCATGACCTGATTCCGTTATTTATTATTACATTGGAACATCCCACATGCGTGCGTTTACGCGTGACACAGTTCCGATTGTTTATTATTCTGTTGGAATATCTTGTCGTGCGCCACGCATGACACGGTTCCATTATTTATTACTCATTGGAATATCACATGCAATGCGTTTCGCATGACACTGAGTTAGATTATTTATTATTACGTTAGAATATCCCATGTCATGCGATTCATCGCATGCCAGGTGATTTCTTTTATTATTCCATTCTTTATTATACTCAATTGGTTAAAGTTTTGGCTTTTATACTCCATGAAATTAGTGGAACATCCTTGATATTTGCGCTTCATCTAGTATCTTTTCATGGAAATATTCTTCTGAGCATTCTTGAATTTTACTCTACAAAGAAGTATCATGTTGACAATTTGGACGTTATTAGTTCCTGGATAAATTAATTCTTGAACTTGTTTTATTGAATTCTTATATCATTGTCATCATCCTCATGTTTATTTTATGTTGAAAGTCATTTGTGGCCTGTTGTGCATAGATGGACTTGGTATGATTATGACCAGTGATTAATCGGTATAATCATGACCGTAATGTTACAAATGATGTGGTAAAAGTCCTCATTGACCCGTAGTGCATTAATGGACAGTTGTTGGCATGATCATGACCATTGATGAATACACGAATATTTTTGGCTCGTAGTACATGGATAATTTGTGGTTGTGATACTAATGAATATCCTTGGCCGTAGTGCAGGGATGATGTGGATTATTTATTAAGCTGAGTCCTAGCGATAAAAGTGATGAAAAACCTTTTAAATCATAAAAGATAGTAGATTTTATTCTCTACTTGACTCTTTTAATAGATTGCTTATTCCGCTGCAGTTAAACTTGATGTTTGTTATATTGTACCAGTTTAACACTGTTGAAGGCTAACGATAATTTATTTTGTATTATCTTAGTCATAATATTTCTTACTGGGCTAGTTGAGCTCACCCTTTTACTTTCATTGTTCTCTTCAGAAAATGAGAACGTAACAGGGACTAGTCGGGGAACGGAGTGACGGTCCATATAATAACATTAGTAGTTCTCACTATTATGTTAAAATAGTGCGATAATAAATGTAATGAGGACTCAATTGAGTGAGGATATTATCTAGATGACAATATTTGTATTAAAACTCACAGCATATGTTTTGTCGTATTTTACACGACTGTTGTATAATTAAGTTGTATTTGAATTTTGTACCATGTATTTGATGACTCAAGATGGGTGATTTTGGGGGCGTTACAGTTTTTTAACTAACATTTCATCCAAATTATTCAAAATGAAAGTGAATGATCGAGATGAGGCCCAATGGCTTACTCCCTCTAATGGCCAAATTAATTTTTGTTGGCCTCTCTTGCCTCAGCGGCCAAATCAAGCGACCATGTTTTATTTGGCCATTAGAGAGAATAGAATGACAACAAATTTTTTTCGCTTAATTACAGATTATCCGATTATCCTCCTACGTATTACTTATTAATCAGTAATAAAATAATAAAAAATTATAAAGATAATTAGTAATTATCTTTATACTTATTAATGATTATTCTTATACACATTACTTATTAATCGGTAAAATAAAATAATAAATGAAAAGGATAATTATAAAGATAATCAATAATTATCTTTATATTTATCCTATACTTATTAACAAAATAAGTATGTATAAGAATAATTATCGATTATCGTTTTATGATTTTAATTATAAATGAGAAATAGTGATTGAGTTTATATATTTGAGTAGGAATATAATATAAATTCAATCACTATTTCCTATTTATAATTAAAAATCATAAGACGATAATTATTAATTATCCTTATACATACTTATTTTATTAATAAGTATAAGGATAATTACTGATTATACTTATAATTTTTTATTATTTTATTTTATTGATTAATAAGTAGTATGTAGGAGGATAATCAGTAATTAAGCCAATTTTTTTTTTGTTTGTCTTACTCTCTCAGTGGCCATTCAAAAACACGGTCGTTTTAAGCTGGCCGCTAGAGAGGAGAAGTGACCAACAAAAAAAAATTTACGGCCATTAGAGGAGTATGGTGGCCCTCATCTCGATCATTCACTCTAATTTTGATAATGGTGGATGGCGTTAGTTAAGCAGTTCCTCTGACTAACGTATTCTATGAATCATTTCTCTCATATATATATATATATATATATATATACACACACATATGATCCGGATCTTAAACTTACCCCTTATCTAACATACCTTGCATACCCCTTTAGCGACGGATCGGACGACGATTCGGTCCGTCGATATATATAGAACCGTTGTCCTAACTTTTAACGATGGACAAGATATAGCGACGAACCGAACCTATAGCGACGAACCGAATTGTAGTTCAGTCCGTCGTTAAAAGGGTATGCAATGTATGTTAGATAAGGGGTAAGCTTAATCCGGACTATATCATTTATCAAAAAATATAAAGATCGGTTAGGCCGAGTGTCACGTGCAGCGCACGCTAGAGTGAGCTGTGAGGAGTGAGAAAAGAAAAGGCTGTTTGAGCAAGCGGGCACAGCACAATATATTTCCCGCCTCTCACATTTCCCGCTCCACCGAAACCCTAATCGCGAAAAAATGGGGACGAAGCACCTCTCCTCCGACCCGATCTCTGAGTCGAAGAAGCGAAGGCGCGTCGGATTCTCCAAAATAGGTGAGTGTTAAAGCATTTGTTTGCAGATTTAGCTTCCTTATTCACTTTTTCTTTCCCTTGATTGTTTCGGGGCAGATGCTGGAGTTGAACCGAATGACTGCATCAAAGTTTATCTAGGTATGAATTTGTACTAATAAACACAGATATTTTTCGAATTTGTAGGGATTTTGTTGAAATTTTCTCACTGTACATGAAGCTGTTTCATTTTTATTAAAAGTGAAGTGTGTACTTGTTTGTGCCTGTGTGTGTATGTAGTTCTATATATGGAAACAGATGCAACCCAAGATCCTTCACCTGTCAATACAATCAAATCTGATATGTTTAGGATCTGTTTGGATAGCATTCTCAAATATTTATAAACTGTACCCATTTTCTAATGTTTATAGGAAATTTGTTTGCACAATACTTTTTTTGTTTTTGAAGAAATTTGAAACTGCTATGTTGTTTTTAGAACAAAATAGGAGTGAATGGGTTCGAGAATGATTAGTTTACATATTCTCAAGTTTAATGAACTGGAGGTTATTATACTCTTAGATATAAACAAATAAATTTTCTATGTTTCTCATAAATTTTTACCAAGAATTTTTTGTGAATATTTTTTGAAAATGGTAACCAGACATTTTCTCATTTTCAGAACTTTAAAAAACAAAAAATGAATAAGAAAATAGAAAATTAGAAAACATATGTGATAAGTGAATAGGCCCTTGGAAACTTGTGTTCCATGATAAAACTGATAATTTTTTTAACTTTGAAGATTGACCATAAAGGATGTTTTAATGAATTGAATGACCCGAGTTTTTTTAGACTCAAACTCATTCACCTATTTGTAGGTTGGGACTGAACTGAATCAACTGACCTTCATGTAGAAGGTTGGTCGCTAGTTCAGTTCTTTTTCTGTTAACTCTGTAAAGAATTTTCAATTTTGAATTACATTGAGCTTAGTGATGTAGCGTGGTCACGTTTGCCTCCATTAGTCTGGTCTTGCTCTGAATATGAGCAACTGATGATAGAAATTTAGCATATCTTTTCTTTCATTTGATGTACTAAATTTTCATATTTCCTGTTAGCTGCCTGCATATTAGTGTTACTTTTAGTTATATGCTGGGTCTTAACAAGTTGCACCTGTTTATAATTTATGATTTCTAGTTTCTAGCAAAGAGGAAGTGGATTCTCCAGACAGCTTCTGTATTGAACCCGTGGACTTATCGCGCTTCTTTGAAGAAGATGGGAAAATATATGGTTATCAAGGATTGAAGGCAAGACTTATTTATCAGGAAGAGTAGATCTTAAAATATTTAGCAAGTAGCATTGCTGGTTGAAATGTTCACCTCCCACGCCTTGATTCCCTGTGGACTTCATGTGTCTCTCGCTGGGATAAGGATCATATGAACTGCATTCCCTTTCAAATTTGAAAACCTTTTTTTCCCCATATAAAGCGATGTAATGAAAATATGAAATTATTGACTGTGGAAGATAGATGATCTTGCCAAAAATTTCTCTTGCAGTTCTATATCAAAAATCAAACTTTCTAAAGACATTGATGCCGAAATCCGCACAATCTTTCAGAAAATTTAATTTACAAAGGATATTCTAAGAAACGACTTCAGATACATTGATTGCGTTTTTGAGTATCATGGTTAATTTAATTTCTTACTACGTGGTACTATTGATGTGATTAACAATTCTTTATTATAATAAGTATCTGTTTCTCATTAATAATGCAGGTCACCATATGGGTTAGCAGCATATCATTTCATGCATATGCCGATATTTCTTTTGAGAAAAAATCTGATGTAAGTATTTGCTTCATATCTTAAAGCTACCACGATCCCAGAAGAGTTATTACTTGCTAATTCATACTGGTTTCCTTGATAAAATACGAAATTTGGTTCAATTACGTTTCGGCCTTTTGGTACTGTTTTATTAATTTTTTGGTTCTGAATTTATAAAGGGTGGCAAAGGAATCACAGATCTAAAAGCTTCTCTTCAGGTAATTGTTGACCATCTGTGTTAAACCTACCTTCTATATATCTTCAATCCTCATGTGTGCATTATGTGATATTCTGTAATTTGTGTCTTACAGAATATTTTTGCTGAAACTCTTATTGAGGAAAAAGATGACTTCCTCAAAACTTTTTCGACAGAGCGCCATTCTGTTAGGTTCGTTGCTTTAACTCACCTGTAGCTTACCTTTCCATAGATCCAATGTGAATGGTATTTCTTACAATCCACTTTTGATTTTCAGTTTAATCTTCCTCAAGTTGTATTAATTTTGTTTGTTTTCCCTTTCTTGTATGGTAATAGATCTATGGTCTCAAACGGAAAGGTATTGCAGCAAAAATCCTCTAATGGACTCAGCAATGATTCAAACAGTCATCCAAAAACAGAGGCTTCTAATGTGGAGGTGAATTCCACTCTGTTTGCTTACATCTTCTCGCATCACTTGTATATTGTCGCAAAAGAGTAACAGGGCTTCTCCCCTTAATTCTTTATTGATTCCCAAACAGGCCTTATTAGGCTTCTGTTAGTTAAAGTTATTAATCATTAGGAATAATCTTGGCATTATGAAGTACAAATCTTGTCGGGCTTCCCTTAAGTTGTCGCCGTTGGAAGCTATAGACCACATGTATGGTTCAATCTCCACGTAGGTGAGCTATGCCACTATTCATGTACAAGTGCAACAACTATTGTGATTCAGGCATATTCTTGTCGATATTTTCCCCTTAGTCTTTCGCCCTTTTTTGTTTTTTTTTTGTGGGTGGGTGGGTGGGTGGGTGGGTGGGGGGGGGGGAATACTGAACAGCCCAGGCAAGATATGATGGGACAGGCAGTGACCAGATTTTCTCCAGATATCTTACTTAGTTTACCATCTACTGTGCAATCTCTGTTGGATTTCATAGTTGAGTTGGCACAAAGTCTGAGGAGAAAATTGTTCTTATATTTTCTTCTATAATTTTTAGAAGTATAATATAGTCCGTTCTAACTATTAATTGTACTGGAATTCTAAAGGTAACAGTAAGTGGTTTTCTCTATGTATGTGCATTCATTTGTATAACTGTCTTTTATTGAGTGCCATTCTAAATAATTTTTCCTATTATTGAACCAGGTTATTCGGGTTGTTGGCACATCTATTGGGGAAGTCTATGTTCGCTTGGTTCCTCTTGTTATTCTCCTTGTAGATGGTAATTCTTCACCTAATTTGGCTTATAGAAGCATGGTAGGCCTTATTTGGTTGTGGAAACTTTAAAACAGTAGCTTCAGTTTTTAGCCAATCATATTTTTGAACCAGGTAGCAGTCCTATCGACATAAGAGATCCAAGATGGGAGATCTATCTTTTAGTTCAGAATAAAGTAGGTGAGCAGGAGGACATTCAACACAGATTGCTTGGGTTTGCAGCTCTTTATCGGTTTTACCATTACACAGCAAGCGAACGCTTAAGACTTGGTCAGGTATGCTTTCTTTTACAAAAGCAACTGGTTAGGCAGACTGAAGACGGCACATGTTTCTTTTTGGGTGATTATTAAATTCATCCTTGATATCATTGAATGGCATATGGTAATATGTCTGTTAGTTTTTCCTTGCATCTGCTGAGATTTGAATTCATTGCAGATATTGGTATTGCCTCCTTACCAGTGCAAGGGTTATGGGCGTTTCCTTCTAGAGGTGCTCAACGATGTTGCTGTTTCGGAAAATGTTTATGACCTGACAGTTGAAGAGCCACTGGACTCCTTGCAACATGTGCGCACCTGTATTGATGTACAACGTTTACTGGTTTTTGATCCAATCAAGGATGCTCTAGCTTCAGTTGTCTTGCGTCTAAAGGAAGAAAATCTAGCAAAGAAAAGTCACGCTTGTCGAGTTGGGCCACCTCTAGATGTTGTTGAAGATGTCAGGAAGAGTTTAAAGATTAACAAGAAACAATTTCTACAGTGTTGGGAGGTTCTAATCTATCTCGGCCTAGATCCGATTGACAAGTACATGGAGAATTATAGAATCGTCATTTTAGACTGTATTAAGGCTGATGTTATAGGTAAAGACTCTGGGGATGCTGGGAAGCAGATTATTGATGTCCCGACCGAGTATGATCCGGAAATGTCGTTTGTCATGTTCAAATCGCGGAACGGAGAATCTAATAGCATGGAGAGGGATGATGGTCAAACTAACCAAGAGGAGCAGCTGCAACAACTAGTTGATGAAAGAATAAAAGACATCAAGTTGATTGCACAGAAGGTATCTCAGCATCATCCATGAACACTAGGGAATATTGGTATGAGCAACTGTGTTGTTTAGGCTATTTATAATTATGAACTTGTATAAAGACATTTGAACTGTTTATCTGCAATCTCTTGGGAAAAAGAAGTTTTTCATCTTGCATGTTATAATTGTCTACTTCACATTATGATTGAATAATCATTTTGTCAAGTACAGGAAATTTATGTATCAGCTCTTTTTAGGAGAAAATCTAGGGCTAAATTACTACTACAAAATATTTGTTTTGATAAATTACTGCTTGAAAATAAATCTAACAATTTTTTTTAATATTTTGATCATTAAAAAAGATTTTCAAGTAGCTAAACATTACTCCCTCTGTTCCTTTTTAATTCACGTTTTGAGAACAAAATTATAAAGATTAAAAAATGCAATAAATATTTTTTTTGATTAATCTAAATGATTATAAAATATTAATACTATGCATTTAACCCTAGTAGTTGTCGCAGTGGTTTAAAAGAGATATTGGGCGAGCTGTAAATTCGATGGTTTTGGGATCAAATACTACCAACAACAATTTGTTAAGGCTAGAAATAGTTTATGGGGTTGCGGGCTTAAGTCCGTATGAAAACAAATATATTATGCATTTAAAATTTATTGAAAAAGATGAAATAGAAACAAGTTAATAGTATTTAATGTAATGTTCTCAAAATAGGTTCACACAATCCATTTTGAGTCGCTAAAATACACGGTACAAAATTCAAATATAAACTTCTATATTAACAACTATTAAACTATCGTGCAAAATTTGACAACACATAAGCTGTGAGTTTGAATACAAATATTGCACCGTACATAATACAACAATATCCAAACTCAAATTAAGTCTTCATTACAGTTATTATCACACTATTTCACAACATAGTGAAAACTTCTATGGTAACTATCTTGGATCATTACTCCACTCTCCGACTAGTCCCAGCTACACTTTCATTTCCTGAGAAGAACAATAGAACAAAAAGAAAAAAGGTGAGCTCAACTAGCCCAGTAAAGAATATTATGACTAAGATAACGAAGAATAAATTATATTTAACCTTCAACAATGATAAATCAAATAAAATATAATGGACAACAAGTTTTAGATCAACAACTGCATCAGAAATAATAATTCATTAAAAGAGTCAAGTAGAACATGATGTTTACTATTTTTTATGATTTAAAAGTTCATCATCAATATTTTATCCCTGTAACATCAATCAATAATTGTTTCAAATCAACGAATTATCTATGCATTACGGGCCAAATATATTCGTTTGTATCACCAGTGGTCATGATCATGCCAAACACCTGTCCATTTATGCACTACGGACCAAATAGGACTTTCACCACAAACATTTATCTGTAACATTAAAGGTCATGATTATATCAATACATAATTCCTGGTTATAATAATACCAATCAACAATTCATCTTTGTCCAACGAGCCAAATATGACTTTCACCACAATATAAGCATGGAGATAATGACAATGATATAAAGAATGAATCAAGTGAGATCAATGACAAATATTAGAGATTTATAATTTAATTTATTCTGAGTTCAAGAATGTCAAAATTGTCAACATGATCACCAATTGTGAAGTAAAATTCAAAATGATATTTAAGATTCAAATTTCAAAGATAATTTGGACAAATAAAAGAAACAAAATTCCGTCGTGAATAGTACTCCGACATGAATAGTACCTTGAATTAATAGTACCCCGGATGAATAGATTAAAATTTAATAAGAAATTTCAGACTGATATTCCAATGAAATGATATTATATGAAGCGCATACTATTAAGGATATTATACTAATTTCAGGGATTTTCACTATTTAATAATAAGGTTATGGAAACAAACAATAATTTCGTATCATAAATGGAATAATATGAAAGAAAACAATATCATTTGACGAGTACAAAAGAAATGATATCCAATACGAGTATGAAAGAATATACGAAATTAAAAATAGATTTTCACCCGTCATGCAGTAATCCGCGTAGACATATCATTTCCACAACTTAATAAAAAATTAATACGAAGGGTTATTCACCAGGCGTGCGGTAAATCGCGTAGACAGGTTGTACCCACAGATTAATAAGGAATAGAATGACAACCCTTATGAATATGAAGAAAATAACATCTTTTACCTTAATAGGAGAATGGTTATTACTGGAATAGTGGAGATTATCTTGAGAAAATCTTGCACTACACTTAAAGTATACTCACAAGAACTCTCTCTTTCTAACTCTTGATTATAACTTGATTTTATAAATTGGTGAAGAACTAATGAACTTAACTATCTATTTATAGAAAACATAATTTCGATAATTACACGTTAGGGACTAGGCTTATTATAGTTTGGTACCTAGATTAATTACACTATAGTACCTCATTAATTGCACCTTAGTCCCCCAATCATCTTTCACTAGGTGACATCATCATGATGACATCATCTTTGTGTTTCTTTAAGGATGATGTCATGGTTACATCATGCTTGCATCATCTCTTCTCTGATTAGTTGGTTCACTTTGGTACCCCTAAAGTTTTCTAAGTTTGCATTATTCTCTTTTAATATTTGTAAGTCACTTATCTTTAATCAACAAATTAAAATATTTAATATTTTCAATAATTATTCACCATTAATATTATAAATCACAATATTAACAACTAGATCGTTTCCAGAAAAGATGAGGCTTTCTGATAAGAATTTCTCCTTACTGGCGCATAATTAAATAACCAAACCCCTTTTCTCGACAGAATTTTCTAGACATTGTCAATGATGCAAATAATAATATGAATAACTGTGTCGTGTCAATTATTAATTTAATAATATAAAACTGTGACGCCCCCAAAATAGGTATACATCACCCATCTTGAGTCGCCAAATACATGGTACAAAATACAAATACAAACTTAATTATACAAACATCGTGTAATATACAACAAAATATAGTTGAGAGTTTAAACAGGAATATTGCCTTCTAGACAATATCTGTAAGACCCCAAATTTTATGAATAAAGATTTAATTTTTTCGATTTTTTTTTTTTTGAATATTATGGTATGGATTTGAGATAGTGTTATAGTTGTGGGTAATATTTACAAATTTTACAAAGTAAGCAAGTTGTTATATAATATTCGATTGGTCGGGGAATATTATTTTGTCGGAGAATATCAAATGACGACGGCACAATCATTGGTGGACCCCCTAACGGAAGTATTGTCGTAGTAAGAAAAGCGTGAATTATCTTTTATAAAAATAACGGCGGAAGTTTTACCGTTATCTTTGTTGAACTACCCGGTAGTAAAATTACGATGTCTGGCGTGATTGCATAGTAGCATTACGGTATTGGTTATTGATGCTTACGTGAGAAGTCACTCGGTTATACTCAATTATTGCTATAGTAATTCTTTGCATCATATCTCTCATATTATTGATTCGATTATTGTCACGATTATCATCAGTATAATATGATATTTTATTAAATCAATAATTGAGGCGACAAAGTTATTCATATTATTAAATTGCAATATTTACAATGTCTAGAAGTTACATCGAGGAGAGGTTTGGTCATCTAATTACTGGCGCCAATAAGGAGAAATCCTTATCGGAAAGCCCCCTCTTTCCTGGGAACGGCCTGGTTGTTAAATATTGTGAGTTATAATATTAATGATGAATAAGTTCATGTTGATTAAAGATGAAATTGATAGTTTCGTTGTGTTGGAATTATTAGTGTTAGTAGAAATCGACATTTATTTCGATATTAATTGATGTCTGGGGGTTATATTAATAAATCGGGTAATTAATCGGATAAATAAGGAATTAATTGCTATTAATTCACATGATTATAACTATTTGTTCACATGTGTGTACTATTGATTCACATTCATGTACTATTAGGGGAGTTGGTGCAAGATTGATAATACTTGCATGACTAAGTTAAAGATGGAGGTATAGATGGAGTTACTATACTGTTATTCGTATTTTCACATGATTATAACTATTGAATCACATGATTGAACTATTGATTCACATTATTTACTATTAGGGGAGGTGGTGCAAGTTTGATAATACTTGTGGGACTAAATTAAAAATGAAAGAAAAATTGGAGGTATTGCACTGTAATTTTTTGAGCCCCAAAACGTGCAATTATTGAAACTATATTTTTCTATAAATAGAAGCTCAGTCTTCCTTCATTTCTCACCAATTCACTAAAGCTATAGAACAATTATAGAGAGAAAGAAGAAGAGAAGTCTGCTACCTCTCTATTCCAGTATCCAGCTTTATTCTAAGGTAAGGAGTATTATTTCTTTCATTTTCATGAAGAGAGCTATTGTTATTCCATTTCTTATTATTATGTTGGAATAACCTGTCTATGCGAAGTACCGCATACATGGTGAAATTCTTCTATTATTCTTTTCTTTATTATTCTGTTGGAATATCCTGTCTGTGCGTATTACGCATAACCTAGTTCCACTATTTATTATTCTGTTGGAATAACCTGTGAGACCCCAAATTTTATGAATAAAGATTTAAATTTTCTTGAAATATTTTTTTTAATATTATGGAGTAAATTTGATATAATGTTATAGTTATGGGTAATATTTATAAATTTTATAAAGTACGCAAGTTGTTATATAATATTCGATTGATTGGTGGGAATATTCATTTTAACAGGGAATATTAAATACGACGACACAATCATTAGTGGACCTCTAGCGGAAATTATTGTCGGATTGAGAAAACGCGAAAAAATATTTTTATGAAAATAACTTAGCGGAAGTTTTACCGTTAAAACTGTTGAACTATTCGGTAGTAAAAAAAGAACGATGTCTGGCGTGGTTGCATAGTAGCACCTGATATTGATTATTGATGCTTACGTGAGAAGTCACTCGATTTTGTTCAATTATTGCTTGAGAATTGTTGCATAGTATCTCACATTATTTAATTCAATTATTGTCAATATTTTATATATTATTAAATCAATAATTGAGATAACAAAATTGTTAATATTATTATTTGTAATATTAACGATGTCTAGAAAGTTACATCCAAGGAGAGGTTTGGTCACCTAATTGCTGGCATAATAGGAGAAATCCTTATTGGAAAGCCCTCTCTTTCCTAGGAACGACACGGTCGATCAATATTGTGAATTATAATAAAGGTGATAAGTTTTGTTTTATTATTATTATTAATGTAATAAAACAGAAAATCTTTTTATATAAAACATAATACTTTTATAAAGTTATTTGTTTTATTAGACTATAAATAGAATATATTATATTTTACTTAAAAGATTTTATTTTATTAGAATATTTTATTAATACTGCATAGTAAATCAATATGGATCGTTCGTTTAAAAGTAAATCAATCTGGATAGTTTCATGAATTAGTTACTATTAGGTCCATTCTCCTATAAATAGAAGCTCATTCCTTCATTATTTCTTACGAATTCTTTGAAACTCTAGAGAGAGAAACTATAGAGAGAAAGAAGAAAAGTATTCTGCTACTTTCTTTACTACTCCTATATCCGGTTTCTTCTAAGGTAAGGGTATTATTTCTTTTCGTATTTATGAAGAGAATTTACATTATTCCATTCTTTATTATTACATTGTAATAACTCAGATAATGGGCTACCCTATACTTGGTGAAATTCTTACATTATTCCATTCTTTATTATTATGTTGGAATAACTTTATCATCAAGATATCGCATACATGGTGAAATTCTTACATTATTCCATTCTTTATTATTATTTTAGAATAACTTTGTCTATGCCAAGTACCGCATACATGGTGAAATTCTTACATTATTCCATTCTTCATTATTATGTTGGAATAACTCAGAGTATATATCTGATATCACATACATGATGAAATTCTTCTGTTATTCCATTCTTTATTATTATGTTGGAATATCTTGTCTGTGCGTATTACGCATGACCTGGTTCCAATATTTATTATTTTGTTGGAATAACACATGCTGCATGCGATCTATCGCATGCACTCGGTGAAGTCTTTTGTTATTTCATTCTTTATTATTACATTGGAATATCTCGTCATGCGTTTACGCGTGACACAGTTCCATTATTTATTATTACATTGGAATAACACATGCGTCTTGATCTATCGCATGCATGGTGAATTCTTCTATTATTCCATTCTTTATTATTACATTGGAATAACTTTGTCATGTGGATTACCACATGCATGGTGAATGACCCTTCGTATTCATTTCTTATTAAATTGTGGAAATGATGCATCTCGTGGATTACCGCGTGGCGAAGCGAAAATCCATTTGCGATTTCATATATTCTGTTATACTCAGTTGGTTAAAGCTTTGATTTCTATACTCCATGAAATTAGTGGACTATCCTTGATATTTGCGCTTCATCCAGTATCTTTTCATGAAAATATTCTTCTGAGCATTCTTGAATTTTACTCTACAAAGCAGCATCATGTTGACAATTTGGACGTTATTGAATTCTGGATAAATTAATTCTTGAACTTGTTTTATTGAATTCTTATATCATTGTCATCATCCTCATGCTTATATTATGTTAAAAGTCATTTGTGGCCTGTTGTGCATAGATGAACTTGGTATGATTATGACCAAGGATTATTCGGTATAATCATGACCGTAATGTTACAAATGATGTGGTAAAAGTCCTCATTGGTCCGTAGTGCATTGATGGACAGTTGTTGGCATGATTATGACCATTGATGAATACACGAATATTCTTGGCCCGTAGTGCATGGATAATTTGTGGTTGTGATCTTAATGAATATCCTTGGTAGTAGAGTGCGGGGATGATGTGGATTATTTATTAAAATTTGAGTCCAGTGATAAAAGTGGTGAAAAACCTTTTAAATCATAAAAGATAGTTGATTTTATTCTCTACTTGACTCTTTTAATGGATTGCTTATTTTGCTGTAGTTAAAATTGATGTTTGTCATATTGTATCAGTTTAACATTGTTGAAGGCTAACGATAATTTATTCTGCATTATCTTAGTCATAATATTTCTTCTTGGGCTAGTTGAGCTCACCCTTTCTTTCCTTTATTCTCTTGAAATGAGAGCGTGGCCGGGACTAGTCGGGGAGCGGAGTAATGGTCCGGATGATAGCATTAGTAGTCCTCACTATTTACGTTAAATAGTGTGACAATAAATGTAATAAGGACTCCATTGAGTGTGGATATTGTCTAGATGACAATATTCTTATTAAAACTCTTAGATTATGTTATGTCGTATTTTATCATTTGTTGTATAATTAAGTTATATTTGTATTACGTACCATGTATTTGGCGACTCAGAATATGTGATGTATACCTATTTTGGGGGCGTCACCGTTGGTATCAAAGCTTAGGGATATGATCCCTGGCTGAGATGTGAGACAAAAACTAGTTGGGGAGAGACGGGGAATTCCTTCGCTAGTATGACTTACCTAAGTTTATTTGGTATTTAATTGGTCGGTCAGAGTATAGGGATAATATGTGATATGTTAATTAACCCTTGTTTTGTGGCATTATTTGAAAATGGCATCCGAAAATGTTGAGATAAACAATGAAGCACATGAGACCGTTGAGTCACCAACGATCAATACCCAGGGTAATGTGCAACAGGAAGACAATAATCCTCAGGTAAACAACAACGATCAAATGATGAGCGATGGGATGTTCGGAGGTTTTATGCAATTCATGCAACATCGGTAAGGCGGCTCTCATCCAAAATTTAGGTGGAAACAACGATAACTCTCGAGCAGTCACCGCTTAAGCGATTCAAGGAGTGGGACCCTTTGGAGTTTTGGATAGCCAAAACCACTTAAAAGCGAGACGCGTAGATAAAGCAGATCGACAAGATATTTGATGTCTTGGGATGCTCCGAGGAGCAAAAGGTTCCCTTGCCACCTTTATGTTGCGTGAAGAAAGTGACATTGGTGGGAATCAGTAAAAGCGTACCGACTGGCCGACTCAAGATGTCTTGGGAGAAGTTTCAAGAATTGTTCAACAACAAGTACTTTCCTGAAAGTATTCGTCACATGAAGGAGGTAGAATTCATCGAGCTGGAGCAAAACAATATGACCGTGTCGCAGTACGAGGCTAAGTTTGCGGAGTTATCCCGGTTTGCATCCCATTTGGTCGATAATGAGGAGAGAATGACGCGAATGTTTCTGAGAGGTTTGAAAATCGACATACGTCAATACCTAATTTCCCATAAACTTTATTTGTATTCAGATGTTGTGAATAGGGCTCAGTTATTGGAGCGCGATAATGAGTCAGCATAACCAAAAGGCAACGACCAACAACACGATAATAATCGTACCGGTGGCAACGACCATCGGAACAATGATAACCATCGTGGGGGAAATTATCATGCCAAGAATGGTAACCACTTCGGTGGTAATCATGGCCAAGATAATAAGAATGGAAATTTCAAGAAGAGAAGGTTCAATAATGATGGAAAGACAGCAGCTCCAGCACCTGTTTCAAAGGAAGAAGAACGACCACCGGTCATATGTTTCAAATGCGGACAGGAAGAACACATCCGTCCAAACTGTACGCAGCAATCCAAAGCGTGTTTCAATTGCAAAAGAGAAGGTCACCTAGCTTGATTTTGTCGTGTAGTGAAGTCAAGTCCAGCTGGGATAATGATGCCAAAGGATGTCTCAGACAAGTCAAAGCCGGTAGTTTAAGTGAGAGCGTTTGTCGAGGAACTTGAACGAAGTTAGCACGGGTTAATTAATTTTAAATTCTTGCGAAGTCTATACCTTGTTAGATACCGGTTCTACCCATTCTTTTATCTCTCTTGCTTGCGCTCAACGTTTAAATTTGACTCCAGAGAAGTTAGACTTTGACTTATTGGTTGAAACTTCATTAGTAAAAATCTTCGTTACCTCCACTGTTTATAAATCTTGTTTGATTCAAATCGACATTTTCACATTACCTGTAGATCTTATCTCTTTGAAAATACATGCCTTTGATGTGATTTTAGGAATCAATTGGTTAACTACTCATCATGCTTTTTCGTAAGGTTGTCAGCTTTCATATCCCTAACCAACCTATTATGCGATTCAAACAACCAAACCACTAAAGTCAATCACTGTTATAGTAAGCCATAAGTAAAAAGCCCCGAGCCTTTCGCTGGTGACTTCCTTGTGTGGAATGCACCGAAGCCAGACTTTCTGTAGGGGAAGCCGTGTATAACGATGACAAGTTGATAGGTATCAATGTGACGTACTATCCAAGTCTTGGATGAGGGTCACAGTTTTGAATGATATTTCTATTGTTAATAAATTTCCTGACGTATTCTTGAAGACTTCTTGACCTACCCAAGAGCGTGAAATCGAATTTTGTATTGACCCTAGTACAAAACCCATTTCTAAAACCCTCAAATATTTCTTCAACCAAAACGAACGTATAATGCGCCAAAGACATTGGCTCGAGCTGTTGAAGGTTACGACTATATCATTCAATATCATCGTGGAAGAACAAACGTAGTAGCTGACGCATTGAGTAGAAGATCGTATGCATTTACGAGTGCGATATTGTAAACACAAAGACCCATTTCGTATGACTTACAAATGATAAAGATAGAGTTATAGACTCTAAG
This sequence comes from Panax ginseng, assembly GCA_020205605.1. NCBI lineage: Eukaryota > Viridiplantae > Streptophyta > Magnoliopsida > Apiales > Araliaceae > Panax > Panax ginseng. The sequence goes on along the minus strand of CM035130.1, from coordinate 156,701,577 downwards.
GACCCACGTGAAGATAATTAATATACGAGTAGAATCGACTTTAATCGATAAAGTTAAAGCCGCTCAAACTACACACCTGGAGCTGATGAATGTGCAGAAGAAGGTTCAAGAGGGCGTTATTCTAGAAGCAAGAATCGATGAAGAGAGGAAATCTCAACCCTCAATTTTATTGGCCCATTTGAAATCCTTGATCGAGTAGGGGCGTGGCCTATAGACTCGCGTTTTACCACCAAGTATGTCGGCGTGTTTATAACATTTTTCATGTATCGATGTTACGTAAATATGTGGACGACCCGAACCACATTATTGAATTAGAACTAGACGAGATAGCAGAAGATTTAACGTATGAGGAGATACGTGTTAAAATCTTGGATAAGAAGGATCGTATTCAACACTCAAGGGTTATACCTCAAGAGTTAGAATCTGAAATGAAGTCAAGGTATCCTAACCTCTTCGGCATACCAGGTACGTACGTAAATTTTGAGGGCGAAATTTCATAAGGAGGGGAGATTGTGAGACCTCAAATTTTATGAATAAAGATTTAAATTTTCTTGAAATATTTTTTTTAATATTATGGAGTAAATTTGATATAATGTTATAGTTGTGGGTAATATTTATAAATTTTGCAAAGTACGCAAGTTGTTATATAATATTCGATTGGTCGAGGAATATTCGTTTTAACAGGGAATATTCGTACGACGGCACAATCATTGGTGAACCCCACAACAAAATTATTGTCGGATTGAGGAAATGACAAAAATATTTTTATGAAAATAACGGCGGAAGTTTTACCGTTAAAACTATTGAACTACTTGGTAGTAAAAATGCGATGTCACGCATGGTTGCATAGTAGCACACGCAGTATTGATTATTAATGCTTACGTGAGAAGTCACTCGGTTTTGTTCGATTATTTACTACGAAGAATTGTTGCATAGTATCTCACGTTATTTAATTCAATTATTGTCAATATTTTATATATTATTAAATCAATTATTGAGATAACAAAGTTGTTAATATTATTATTTGCAATATTAACGATGTCTAGAAGTTCTGTCAAGGAGAGGTTTGGTCACCTAATTGCGTGCCAATAGGGAGAAATCCTTATTGAAAAGCCCCCTCTTTCCTAGGAACGACCTGGTCGATTAATATTGTGAATTATAATAAAGGTGATAAGTTTTGTTTTATTATTATTATTATTAATGTAATAAAACAGAAAATCTTTTTATATAAAACATAATATTTTTATAAAGTTATTTATTTTATTAGACTATAAATAGAATATATTATATTTTATTTAAAAGATTTTGTTTTATTAGAATATTTTATTAATCTTGCGTATAGTAAATCAATATGGGTCGTCCAGTTTAAAAGTAAATCAATACGGACCGTTCATGAATTAGTTACTTATTAGGTCCATTCTCCTATAAATAGAAGCTCATTCCTTCATTATTTCTTACTTAATTCTTTGAAACTCTAGAGAGAGAAACTATAGAGAGAAAGAAGAAAAGTATTCTGCTACTTTACTACTCCTATATCCAGTTTCTTCTAAGGTAAGGGGTATTATTTCTTTCGTAATTATGAAGAGAACTTCTGTTATTCTATTTTTTATTATTCTGTTGGAATAACCTGTATACGTGAAGTACCGCATACATGGTGAAATTCTTCTGTTATTCCATTCTTTATTATTATGTTGGAATAACCTGTGACGCCCGCAAAATAGGTATACATCACCCATCTTGGGTTGCCAGATACAAGGTACTGAATACAAATACAAACTAAATTATACAACAGTCGTGCAAAATACGACGACATATATACTGTGAGTTTTAATACAAATATTTTAACGTATATAATACGACAATATTCATACTCAAATTAATACATGCCATATAAAATACAGCAACAAATATTTCAAGTCTCCAAAGGGACACGAGAAGATTTCTGTTCTCTTCATTTTACTGCGGTGCACTTTTGACGCTTTCAGGGTCGGGTTCTCATCACCCTATTGTTGTTCACCAAAATTAATTATTAACTGACGTATAAAATACGACACAAACATCTAGGTCCTCAATACAATTATATATTGCATGTCATGCCATAGTGAGGACTACTAATGCTATTATCTGGACCGTCACTCCATTCCCCGACTAGTCCCAGCTATATTCTCATTTCCTGAAGAGAACAATAAAAGAAAGGGTGAGCTCAACTAGCCCAGTAAGAAATATTATGACTAAGATAATGCAGAATAAATTATACTTAGCCTTCAACAATGTTAAACTGATAAAATATAACAACACCAAGTTTAACTGCAGCGAAACAAGTAATCCATTAAAAGAGTCAAGTAGAGAATAAAATCTACTATCTTTTATGATTTAAAAAGATTTTCACAAACTTTATGGCTGAGACTCAGCTTAATAAATAAACCACGTCATCCCTGCACCACGACCAAGGATATTCATGTAATCATCAATGGTCATGATTATATCGAATAATCCCTGGTCATAATCATACCAACAACTGTCCACCAATGAACTACAGGCCAATGAGAACTTTTACCACATCATTCGTTACATAACGGTTATAATTATACCGAATAATCCCTGGTCATAATCATACCAACAACTGTCCACCAATGAACTACAGGCCAATGAGGACTTTTACCACATCATTCGTTACATTACGGTTATAATTATACCGAATAATCCCTGGTCATAATCATACCAAGTCCATCTCTGCACGTAAGCCAAAGATGACTTTCATCACAATATAAGCATGAGGATGATGACAATAATATAAGCATTAATCAAACGAAAACAAGGATAAATATTAAAGACTTTAAATTTATCCAAATATTATCCATCACTTAAATAACTCATAATCTAATATTGTTAATATTACAACAATATTTTAATCACTTCTTAAACTTATAAATAATTTAATTAATTGTTTACACTTTATCAAATAATGTATTTAATCATTCAAAAATGTCATACTCATAAGATTTCATCACCAATGATCAAATCACTCATCAAAAATTTGCATATACCTTATATAGGATTTTCAGGCCCTAAAATTCTATTTACCACTTCTTTAACTTCACATAACATATTTAACTCATATGTTTGAAACTAAACCATTTTCATGAAAAATTACCAAATCAACTTATTATTTTTCTATCCGTTGTCCAAACATATATACATATATTTCATACAAAACAAGTATTTTTTTATAATTTTTTAACTCTCTTAAGTATTTTTCAAAAATCAATTTCTAATTAATTCCTTAAGAAATTAGCTACCTTAAGTTTAACTCCAGAAATTCCCAAATCTTGGCAGGATCTTACACATGTTAACGTGAGCTTCCAGTTTAAATTTCATGGTCATCGGAGTTATAGAACTCCGATTATAACATTTTTTGTCGGAAAAACCTCAATATTTAAATGGTCATAACTTTCTCATTTTAAGTCGGAATGAACTCAATTTTGGACAGGAGGTACTTTATACCATATATTTTCATGTCCCAAAAGGCCAGAATTTTTCTCACAAATTAAGTGGCCGAAAATGCCCTTTTAAATTTATGGGCAGTAGCTTTTTTGGTACTTTGCAGTTTTTGACTCCTTTGCTAAAATCAGTCCACACGAAAATTTAGAACACCTTTTCCAGTAATTCCACTTGGATAAGTTACAAAACTCATAGATCTAACTCTAGAACTTGACCACACTAAAAAATTTGAAATATAATAGGAGATATGGTCAATTGAATTTCATATTCCATTTTCACCGAAAATCTGATTTTCAACTCTTTGTGATTTCTAAGAAACTTACATGTTTTCACATAATAACCAACATAACTCATAATAACACTTACTAATACTACATATACCCATGATTTTCATCAGTCCAATGTTTTTATTATGACTTTCATCATAATCAACGATCAATGCTTATATTACGACTTTCCGAAATTTTTGAGGGTCGGAAAAATTACTTAAAGCGCAAATGGATTTTCACCCGCCATGCGGTAATCCACCTAGACAGATCATTTCCACAATTTAATAAGGAATGAAATTCAAAGGATCATTCACCATGCATGTGGTAATCCACATATACAGGTTATTCTAACAGAATAATAAAGAATGGAATAACAGAAGAATTCACCATGCATGTGGTAATCCACATATACAGGTTATTCGAATAGAATAATAAAGAATGGAATAACATAAGTATTCACCATGCGTGAGATAGACTGCACAGACAGGTTATTCCCAAAAGAATAATAAAGAATGGAACGGTCGTGCGTAATGCGTAACTTGCAGACGAGGATATTAAACATAATAATAAAGAATGGAACCAGTCGAGGCAAAATTAAGAACCCAAGCGAGGATATTCCAAATGAATAATAAAGAATGGAATAACAACGTAAATCACCATGCATGCAATAGGCCATGCAGATGAGTTATTCAACAGAATAATAATTAATGGAACCAGGTCAGGCGTAATACGCACCGACAGGATATTCCAACAGAATGATAAATAATGGAATAATAGAAGAATTTCACCATGTATGCAGTACTTCGCATAGACATGTTATTCCAACATAATAATAAAGAATAGAATAACAAAAGTTCTCTTCATGAATACGAACCTGTCTATGTGGATTACCACATACATGGTGAATGATCCTTTGTATTCATTCCTTATTAAATTGTGAAAATGATCTGTATACGTGGATTACCGCATGGCGGGCGAAAATCCATTCGCAATTTCATATATTCTATTATACTCAGTTGGTTAAAGTTTTAACTTCTATACTCCATGAAATTAGTGGAATATCCTTGATATTTGCGCTTCATCCAGTATCTTTTCATGGAAATATTCTTCTGAGCATTCATTTTTACTCTACAAAGCAGTATCATGTTGACAATTTGGACGTTATTGAATTCTGGATAAATTAATTCTTGAACTTGTTTTATTGTATTCTTATATCATTGTCATCATCCTCATGCTTATATTATGTTGAAAGTTATCTGTGGCCTGTTGTACATAGATGGACTTGGTATGATCATGACCAGGGATTATTCGGTATAATCATGACCGTAATGTTACAAATGATGTGGTAAAAGTTCTCATTGGCCCATAGTGCATTGATGGGCGGAGTTGTTGGCATGATCATGACCATTGATGAATACACGAATATTCTTGGCGTAGTGCATGGATAATTTGTGGTTGTGATACTAATGAATATCCTTGGTACGTAGTGCGAGAGATGATGTGGATTATTTATTGGTGAGTCTCAAATGATAAAAGTGGTGAAAAACCTTTTAAATCATAAAAGATAGTAGATTTTATTCTCTACTTGAGTCTTTTAATGGATTGCTTGTTAAATTACTGCATTAAACTTGATGTTTGTTATATTTTATCGGTTTAACATTGTTGAAGACTAATGATAATTTATTTTATATTATCTTAGTCATAATATTTCTTCTTGGGCTAGTTGAGCTCACCCTTTCTTTCACCGTTCTCTTACGGAAATGAGAGCGAAATGGGGACTAGTCGGGGAGCGGGGTATCGGTCCAGATGATAGTATTAGTAGTCCTCACTATTCTACATTAAATATTGTGACAATAAATGTAATGAGGACTCCTTTGAGTGTGGATATTGTCTAGATGACAATATTCTTATTAAAACTCTCGGTTTATGTTTTGTCGTATTTTACACGACAGTTGTATAATTAAGTTATATTTGTATTTTGTACCATGTATTTGGTGACTCAGAATAGGTGATGTATACCTATTTTGGGGGCGTCAAAGTTGGTATCAAAGCTTAGGATATGATCCCAGTGAGATGTGAGACAAGAACTAGAGGGGAGAGGCGGGGAATTTCTTTCATTAGTATGACCTACCTAAGTTTATTTGGTATTTAATTGGCTCAATTAGGAGTATAGGGATAATATGTGATATGTTAATTAACCCTTGTTTTGTGACAGTGTTTGAAAATGGCATCTAAAAATATCTTGGTAGAAGTTCCAAGAGTTGTTCAACGACAAGTACTTTCCCGAAAGTATTCGACACATGAAGGAGGTGGAATTCATCAAGTTGAAGCAAAACAATATGACTGTGTCGTAATACGAGGCTAAATTTGCGGAGTTATCCCAGTTTGCGTCTCATTTGGTTGATAAGGAGGGGCGAATGACGCGGATGTTTCTAAGAGGTTTGAAACCTAATATACGTCAATACCTCATTTCTCACAAACTTTGTTTATATTCAGATGTTGTGAATAGGGCTCAGTTATGGGAGCACGATAATGAGTCAGCACAACAAAAAGGGCAACGACCAACAACATGATAATAATCGTACCGGTGGCAACGGCCATCGGAACAATGATAACCATCGTGGGGGAAATTATCATGCCAAGAATGGTAACCACTTCGGTGGTAATCATGGCCAAGATAATAGAAATAGAAATTTCAAAAAGAGAAGGTCATTTAGCTCGATTTTGTCATGCACCAAAGTCAAGTCTAGCTGGGACGGTGGCACCAAAGGCGGATACGGACAAAATAAAGTCGGTGTTTTCAGGAAGAATGTTTTTCGTGACTTCTTAAAAAGCGAGTAACCCGAATAAAATTAGCACGGGTTAGTTAATTATAAATTCTTACGAAGTCTATACCTTATTAGATACCGGTTCTACCCATTCTTTTATCTCTCTTTCTTGTGTTCAACGTTTAAATTTGACTCCGGAGAGATTAGACTTTGATTTATCTGTTGAAACTCCGTTGGGAGAAACCTTCGTTACTTCCATTATGTATAAATCTTGTTTGATTCAAATCGACACTTTCACGTTACCTGTCTGTTAGTTCCAGTAGGCACAATATAGATGTAGAAGGGGGGGGGGGGGGTTGAATAGATCCTTAGAATTTTTAATTCTTTTCTTGTTTATTAAGTTGTACTGCTCATTAAGTAGCACATGACAAACTTAAGAATCTTTTCAAGCACAGCGGAATAGGTAAAAGATCCCCTTCATTGATATATTCATAATCAAACATACATTGTTCGTAGAGTTAACTTAGTAGTAAGCAGTTAGCACATATATAGCAGTTATAGCAGTTAAGGTACATAATGTAAATGACATAATGTAAACGACACAAGGGGTTTTAAGTGGTTCAGAGACTCAAGCTCTTAATCCACTCTTCTGTTTTCAACTAGAAGGATTTTCACTAAGGAAGGGCAGCACCCTGAATCACTAAGATTCCTTTAAGGCCCGGTGACCTTGGGACTTGATTCACTAAGAACTCTTCAAGGCCAAACAACCTTAGAACTTCTCTAGTTCCCTAGGAACTCTTCAAGCCCAGCGGGCTTGGAACTTCATTTAGTCCCTTCGGACAAGGACCCTTCAGGCCCTGGCTTCTTGTTGTTGTAGCTGTTGATGTTGTTGGTGCTGAGCTACTAAGATGTCATTAGGCTCTGAACATCTTTTGTACTTAACAGCTTGGTGTGGTCCTCTTTGCATTCTGCTTCGGGTCTGGACTACAACTTCTTTGGTGCAACTGATCTTCACTCTTTTCTGCTCATCTTCATCTGGTATCAGCTGTGCACCATCACCATCTGGGTTTGCTAAGTCTCTGTGCTTTTAGTAGACTTTGTCTGGCACTTAGCAATCCCTGAACCCCCCTTGAATACTTTGCAGACATGGTTCTGCACTTGTTCAGTTTTAGCTTTTGGTTCATGGTGATTCATAGAGTGGCTCTCTTGATCTTCTTTGTACTTAGCCACTTTCCTGAATACTATCTTCTTGGCCTTCTCGGCTCTCAACTTGGCTGCCATCTTCAGTGGCATTCTCATCTTTGTTGAGTGAAGCTTTGATCTGTTTGATTCCTTCTTCAAAGCTGCTTCACTTCCACCTTGGTAGTCTCACTATCACTGAGACTTGTTCTATTGATCTTTGGTGGAGCTCGTAGAGTTAACAATAGTATTCACCAACTCAACGATTCTGCAACTACACAATCATCAACAACTCTTGATCTTTGAAGCTCTATTGATTTATACTGCTTCTTAATCTTCCCGTTGGAAAGTAGCCATTGAAAGCTATTCAAATTTCTTTGCAGATCTCGAGTTATTTGGTGCAGACTGCAGATGTGACATGACATCTTTTTTTGACTTCCTGACACTACAGTCTACTGTTTCACCAACCCTGTCAGATATGACACTTTGATATCTTGGGCAGGTCGACGACTTTATTTTACCCTTCTGATTTCTCGATCAGAGGTTGTCCTTGCATCGATGCTCTTAATGAGCTCTTGTCCGAATATTACCCTTCAAATTGAACCGTTGCCAATGTTTCAGTCTTCAGCTATTCGAACTCTACGATTCTGATGCATGTTTTCATGGACCTGATCGTAGTATCTTGTTGACTGGTAGAAACAACACTACGATCTTGAAGAGTGTTGATTTGATCTTCAATGTAGAACACCTCTTCCTTTTCTTGTGTAGTGCTTCAACACTTACATTTTGCCTCGGTGACTCTCGAGATCATTGATGGCTTGACTTCTTGCTCTGGCCCCTTCTGAATAACAAGACACTTAAGATTTGTGGCGTGTCCAGCTCGCTTTCTCCTTGTGATCTCCCGTTCACTTATCATCAATGGACTGACCCAATGCTTAATCACTTTAGCCTTGTTCTTCAGAAGCTGTCCAGTATCTCTGTATGCACTCCATTAGTTCTTTCTTTGTTTGGCAAACACTACGATCCTGGTAACTTCTAAGATCATTGTCTTACATGCTTGGCGGTTCTTGCCATTCTTGACTTTTCTTAGTTAGTTACAGAAGTCTTCTTCTGATCTACTTGTGGAAGACTTCATCTCGAATGGCTTCACAACTCAATCTTGATGCTGATTGGGTTGGTGCTTAGATCTTCTGTTAGCTTGCATGCCATTCGTTGAGTGTTCTCTGGTTTGTGGGACGTATTTATGCAGTGCCAACCAGAGGCTTCATTCCTTTGGATATTCTGGCAGTGCTCATTTATTAAGAATCGTATTTGCTCTACGATTTTGCCTTGGCATTGTGAGCACATCTGTTGAGGTCTTAGTTACACACTCTACGATTAACTTTGGGCAATGCGAGACACTACGACTCCGAGATCAGATCTTGACACTCTACGATCTCTATCGTTGTGCTTGTTGTCTTTATCTGATCTTGTTCGACTACGATCTCTGCCTCTGGTATGATTAGTAGACTCTACGACTCTGAGTGTAGTCTACGATTCTTGACTTAGCTTTGGCAGATACTCGGTCGGCTCGTAGACAGGCTGTCTCTACGATTCTGAACATGACTTCCTCAGCAGACTACGACCCTGAGGAAGTTCTTCTCGACACACTACGATCCTTCCTCGTCTCTCCTGGAAGTCTAAGAACTCCGAGATCTACTATCTTGCAGACTACGATTCTGCCTCGATAGCTCTCGAGTTTTCCTTGACTCTCCTAGCAGACTACAATTTTTGGTGCAGTGCTCGACGATCAGACAAGCCTATCTATTACATCATAAGATCAACCTAGCATGCTTGATCTTTCTATATTTATAGTCCTTGTACATCATTTTCTTTTTAAGGACTTTACAAAGCTGTTGTGCTTATATAGGATCAACCTAACACATTTGATAAATTCATTCTAAGTCCTTGTACATATGTTTTTATTATCTATAAAAGGACTTTACAGCTTTTCTTAATGCAAGCATACTTGCATATTCATTCATATATATATATATATATATCTTAATCAAATCATATGTAAATAGAAATATCATTCACATGCTTATTCCTGACAATCTCCCCCTATTTGATTATGACAAAAATAATAAGTGCATATGCATGTTATGAATGAATCTTATATACAGTGAGCAACTGTATTTCTAAAACAGATAATCATGAATGTCATTTATAATAATATGGAATACACTATGACATTTTACATCCTGGATCCAGAACATACCTAACGAGTTAGAGATGTACCTCTTTAGTTCCATGTATGCTTCCAGGATGTCTGTTGATCAGCTATTCATCTGCTTGATTCCTTTGCTCCTGCTCCCTTGCTCCCCCTGGGATGTGGAGCTATTCTTTTTTTTTTTTTTCTAGTTTAGGCTCCTTGCTCCCCCTCAGCCTTAGGCTCCCCCTCACCTGATGAACCATCTCTTTCTTCTGCTTTCTCCTTCTTTATCTTCTTGACTTGTTTGCTCCTGCTCTCCTTGCTCTTTCTAGAGTGCCTCTTTTTCTTCCCCTTTCTATGCCTCTTTTTCTCCCTCTTTTTGTCATTAATCATTTGAGAGAGCTGCTCCATGTTGGACATAAGCTGCTCCATCATGTAAGAGGAGTTACCAACTTCAATCTTGAGTTCTTGTTGACTTAACTCAAGTTGCATGGAGACGGACTGATTCATGTTGTCAATCTTGTCGGAGAGGACTTTGAGTTGCTCTTCATTTGCCTTTTGTGCTCATAGAACTTCTTCCTTCTGGTCATTCATGATCCTTAGATAGATTTGATCTCTCTCTTTGACTTTAAGAGATATGTCAGACACAGTGGCGTGGAGTCTGCTTTGAACCGCATTATCTCTTACTTCTGTCAACACCTTTGCTTCTTCAGTGATGATAGATATCTTCTTGACCAATTCATCAGAATTCTTTAGTAGCTCTTGCTCTATGGGAATTTGGTCATCTGGTTGGGCAATCTTTTGTTGAACACTAGATTGGACTATACGATTTTCATCCTTGGACAAATTTTTGAAAGTGTTGAGAATCTGAAAAATCATTGAGTGCCATTTGTTGTTGGGGGATGATGGCATGTTAGACATTTGTGCATGAGCAGAGGGAAGCTCTTCAACCTGATCTTGATCATTTTTAGTAATAGAGGGAAAAGACTCTACGATTGTGTCTTTGCTCATGATCCTTCTTTCATCAGAGCCCATTCTATGATCGTAGGGAATATAATAGTTGCCAGCATGTCTGTAGACTTTGTAGTGAGGCTGGTCTTTGATCATCATTGTAGCGAAACTCTTTACCCTTGGGAAGTTTTGTGACACAAGCTCTAGATTTGGAAACTGAGAATAGCACCAACCGAAGTAGCTCTCATCAGCATTAGTATGTGCCTTCAACCATGGCATCCACGGGAAGAACTATCTCATCAGAAGGTCTTCAGAGTCATACAGTATTGTTGTGCAGTCTAATTCCATTTTTTTCCAGTTGTGAAGTATTTCATCTATGGTCATTCTTACAACTCGAAGTTGTTCATTTCCTTGACTTATCCATCTTGCTGGTGGTTCTGCTGGTGGCTCATCAAAGACTTACACTATAATTCTTCTGCTTATTCTGGCTGGGGAGAGAACAAGATAATATTCTAGTTCGTCAGATTCCTGATGTGCAGAATTGAAATCTTTCTCCATTTCTTCCCTTTTTGAGCTTGAATTTTGCTTACTCCTTTCATCATGATTCATCCATGAATTCTTCTTCTTGCGCATTTCATTTCGAGAATCTTCTTGAGAAGATCTTCCTTTGATTCATCTTCTTCATCCTTTGGATCCATCCTTAGCACTTACTTCTTGTAATCTGAGCTCATCATCACTCAATTCAACGGCTGACATTGGAGTGATCATTTTTCCTTTGGAGGTAATTTGAGCAAGTGATCGTAGTTCTTTCTTCTTGTTGGAAGTTCGATAATAGGAGTTTGAGATACTTCTTCTTCTTCAGACTCTGAGATATTTGAGTCAGCATTCAAACTTTTTTGAGGTTCATCATTAGCAGGGGCAGATATTTCTTTTTCAACCTCATCATTATTTGATCCATCATGAGAGCTTGTTGGAGCATTTGCATCTGAACATTCAGATGGGTCATCTTGCAGCTTTTCTTCAACTTCAAAGTGAGTACTCTGAGAGTTGGCCATAGGGCCTACATATTCTTCTTTATCAACCGAGTTTACATCTTCTTTTATGGATCCAGTTTCACCTTCATCATTAGATCCATTCTCAGGGGACTCAGTCTTGAGATTATCAGTTCCCTTCTCTTCCTTTGACTCTATGTCCTCTTCTTTGTCAAATGTGCTTCCTTGGGGAACTGGAACTTGTCAGTTTACTATTTTAGCTTTCTTTGTGAATGGCTCTTGAAGCAGCCTGTTGCTTCTTCGCTTTGTGGTTTCAGCAGTCAAGACTTTTTCTTCTTCATCCTTGTCTTTGATGGAGAGACTTCTAGGTGGAGACTTGGTTTTCTTCACACCTCTAGATTTCTTTCTGGCTGGTGTGATTTCTGTTGATTTAGAGTCACCAGACTTAGAACTTTCTGACTCTCTTGCCTTCCTCTTCTTTGTAGAGGCCTTGCTGCTGCTCCCAGTAGTCAGCCTCCTGTTTTCCTTGGGATTCTTCTTTCAGTTCACGAACAGTTGTGGAGACATTACTTTGTGAACATTGAAGGGCTCTCCCTTATTATCCTGGATTTTGCTTCCTAGCTTTTTTTTCATCATTATGCTTAGCAGTCTTCCATGAAAAACTTTTGTAAGTGGTTTGTCTATAGATTTCTTCAACTCAGCCTTTTCTATCCATTTGGAGATTTGATCGAACAAGATGGCTCCAAAATTGATTGGTTTCTTCAGAACTATTGCAGACATAATCTTCAACTGCTGGTCGAGCACAGTGTCATGTGTGGTATCTTTTCATAGTATATATTTTCCAACAATCTCAGCAAGGAACTCGAATTCCTCAGGAAATTTCTTCTTCTTCATATCCTTCAGGCTAGGGTTTCTTTGGTACCGCATTAGCCTCTTGCCCTTTTCAATGTTGATTTCATCCAGGTTTATCAGACCTTGATTTGGAAACCCTAGACATTGATTGGTGTCTGATTCTCTTATCTTCAGACTAGATCCTTTCACCTTAGTAGTCAGAAGCCCAGAGTTTGTTGAAGCATTTGAGTAGAACTGCTTTACTAGTTCTGTATAAACTGGAGTGTTGACCTCCAGGCACTCAGAGAACCTAGCTTCCTTTACAAGTTCAAGTATGTCTTTGAACTTTGTCTCTGATTCTTCAAACTTTGTAAAGCCGAGTTGAATACCCGTTATAACTTTCCATTCTGCCATTTTAGGAGTTCAAGGTATATGGTATGTGGTTCGGAGAGATTTAGCTGAGTGTGTTTTGGGCTCTGGAAGTTTGATTGGTTTGGCTTCGAAGAGGATTCTAGGGTTTGAAAAAGGGAGGGAGAGAGAGGTTCAATGAGTTCTGGTAACTATTTGCAGATTTTGAATTTGTCTTTATGACAGTTCCTTCTCACACTGCATATGTTATGATGTGTCAACTAGCCATTGGTTGCACGATGCCCAGTAACAAGCTGTAACTCCCCAATAACTTTTCAGTTAGATGTCTCTTTTAGAAAAGTAGACGTTTGATTGACGTGGATTGACCGTTGACCCCTTTTTGGTCCATAGAGTAGTATGATAGGGCAACTATGGACTCTACGATTTTCTTTGTTGACTCAACGATTAACTTTTGAGAGATGATTGCAGTGGATGGTTTTGGTGTTACTTCTTACTTTGAAGCTGCATGCCTCAGTCACTGATGTTCTTCATGAAACCTTGGGCATTTCTTTTTAGCAGGACATCTTTCTAACCAGCATTCGAACTTATCTTCTCATAATCTGAGCAATTGTCTCATTCTACCAAGCTTCTCATGAGCTAGAGTATCCTCATATAAGACTGCGATCGACGAGTCTTCTTCTACGATCGTTGAGGTTGCTTCACGATCATTGAGGTTGCATTACGATCGTTGAGTTCTCTTGAAGCTTTATTTTACGATCGTTGATTGCTTTGGTCCTTGAGATGAATTTGATCAAGTAATCCTTCTGGGTTAAGGTAGCTCAGGAAGGGCCAACCTCTTAGAGTGAGCTAAGGGTTAGGTTTGTCCCTGAGGCGCTTTCCAGATGAAATACTTTAGAAGTGATTTGCACTGATATCTCATTTGACCTTTTCTGTTGGGGAGTCCCTCTTCCAACTTTAGACATCTGCACTGGCTGCAATTATGGTGTCCTCTTGCTCTTGCATTACAATCAGATGTTTGATCGTAGGTACTCCACGATTTTGAGTTGGGTGGCTGAAAGGTTATCAGTAGTACGTTTTGAGACGTTCCTACTGACTATGGATCTTCATTTGGTTCATCAGCCACAAAGTTTTGGGACTCTGTAGCTGGTACACAGCTTCATAGTATATCTTTGATGGTTTAGAGCTTCACATCTTATCGATATCGATTCTGCTCCCCATAGTTGATACTGTCTTCTCAGAGAGACCTTAGTTCTTCTTCTTCGTGTGTAGCAGAAGGCAACCATGCATATCTCATTCTAACTGAAGTCATTAAATCTTGTATCGTAGAAATGGGCATTTTCAGGGTTGATCATTCTACGATCCTTTGACATCACTACGAACGTAGTATTCCTTGTCAGTTTGTGCTTGCTGAGTTCTGCTCCCATAATGAGTTCCTCATGATTGATGCTCGATGATCCTCTGTAGTCAGCTTCCTTAATGATTCTTCTCTTATGACATGCTTTGCATGATTGAGCATATAAGACCCTTTTCTTCTTTTGTTGAATGGCCTGCTTCTTTACAAGGATCAACAGCCATGTGAGCTTTATTCAGACTAGCTCAGCAGGTCTTTAAGAACAGGCTTTGACATATAAGAATTTTATTAGAACCATTTCTGAACAATCTTAAGCCTTCTACTGGTTGAATCTTTCTTGACTGAAGTCTTCTGCTTTAGCATTCCTTAGTGTGGTCAGATAGACCAAGTACCTGCAGGTTATAGATTTCTATTGTTGGTACCCATGGTTAAGTGGGTCATGCTAGGTTAGTTTTCTAAACCCCTGTTCCTCATATATTTAGATAATCATCATATTGATCACCAACAGTCATATTCATGCATGTAAATCATTTAGATAATACATTTTGAGATGCATGAAGGTGAGTGTGTGTAAGATTTGTTATTTTAATAAAACACTCTTTTTCTTTGATGGTTTCATCATTTGCTTGGTTATGTTCACAGAGTTTAAATGTTCTCAGAGTGAGAATCAACTCTACGAATTATTTGTATCTGGTTGATTCATGGAGATGATCAGTTTTTACAAATCATCAAGATACTTTTGCAGGACTGATCATACTCTGTGGGTTATCAAGCTCTTAGAACATAGGTTTGTAAATACATACTAACCCATCAGCAAAGATTACTTCACATAAAATTAGTTTAACCTGTGATGCTCTTATGACCCATTTCAGATTTCTTTCAAGATGTCATCTTCAACCTAAAACTTGGATGAAGAGAAAGTTTATAGACATTTGAGTTTCTATCATCAGTGTACTTTCTCTCTTCACCTTTTTAGATAGATTATGAGTACTTGAAGGAAAATTGTTATAGTTCATAAGTAAGGTGCAAATATGATGCTCATATCTATATTAGTGAGGAATCGTACCTTTTTGCTGTTGGTTTCATAACAGTCATTTATCTTAGAAATACTGAGTTTAGGCATTGATGTGCATGTTTTCTCATTTGCTTCTGACAGCCAGTTGCTCCAGTTGATCCTCAATCACTCGGTTGTGGTCTTGAAGACACAAGCTAAGAGAGTGTCAGCATCTCTAATTCCTTGAAATCCTTGAGTTCACAAGATTTACATCCAGCTGTAGGTTGACCAGACATATGGTTGAGAAGTTCTTCTCTCTTCTTTGGATAAGCATTACTTAGCATGTATGGCCTTTTCATCTTTTCAGGCTGGTGGATGTTTGAATCTTTTCTGTTGATATCTCTTGAGCTTTCTATCCTGGTCTTCAGACAACAAGATTGACATTGAGCAAGAATTGGTCTTGTTGATATGGCAATCAAGAACATGGACCAATCTGAGCAGTTTCAGGTGTATATACACATTTACCTGTAAACAATATTTCCAACGTGTGAGCTCATCTGCATACAACCAGTGACTTACTACTAAACTAAGTTTAGAACAATGTTTGTGCCTAGGATCAGACTCAAAGCGATTAGCTTTTGAATATAGCATGAGAACCTGCTCTGATACTAATTGTTAGTTCCCAATAGGCACAATATAGATCTAGAAGGGGGGGTTGAATAGATCCTTAGAACTTCAAATTCTTTTCTTGTTTATTAAGTTGTACTACTCATTAAGTAGCACATGACAAACTTAAGAATCTTTTCAAGCACAGCGGAATAGGTAAAAGATCCCTTTCATTGATATATTCATAATCAGACATACATTGTTCGTAGAGTTAACTTAGTAGTAAGCAGTTAGCACATATATAGCAGTTATAGCAGTTAAGGTACATAATGTAAATGACATAATATAAACGACACAAGGGGTTTTAAGTGGTTCAGAGACTCAAGCTCTTAATCCACTCTTCTGTTTTCAACTAGAAGGATTTCCACTAAGGAAGGGCAACACCCTGAATCACTAAGATTCCTTCAAGGCCAGCAGCCTTGGGACTTCAGTTCACTAAGAACTCTTCAAGGCCAGCAACCTTAGAACTTCTCTAGTTCCCTAGGAACTCTTCAAGCCCAGCGGGCTTGGAACTTCATTTAGTCCCTTCGGACAAGGACCCTTCAGGCCCTGGCTTCTTGTTGTTGTAGCTGTTGATGTTGTTGGTGCTGAGCTACTAAGATGTCATTAGGCTCTGAACATCTTTTGTACTTATGACTTGGTGTGGTCCTCTTTGCATTCTCGCTTGGTCCGGACTACAACTTCTTGGTGCAACCGATCTTCACTCTTTTCTCGCTCATCTTCATACGGTATCATTGTGCACCATCACCATCTGGGTTTGCTAAGTCTCTCGTGCTTTTAGTAGACTTTTGTCCGGCACTTAGCAATCCCCCGAACCCCCTGAATACTTTGCGACATGGTTCTGCACTTGTTCAGTTTTAGCTTTTGGTTCATGGTGATTCATAGAGTGGCTCTCTTGATCTTCTTTGTACTTAGCCACTTTCCTGAATACTATCTTCTTGGCCTTCTCGGCTCTCAACTTGGCTGCCATCTTCAGTGGCATTCTCATCTTTGTTGAGTGAAGCTTTGATCTGTTTGATTCCTTCTTCAAAGCTGCTTCACTTCCACATTGGTAGTCTCACTGTCACTGAGACTTGTTCTATTGATCTTTGGTGGAGCTCGTAGAGTCAACAATAGCATTCACCAACTCAACGATTCTGCAACTACACAATCATTAGCAACTCTTGATCTTTGAAGCTCTATTGATTTATACTGCTTCTTAATCTTCCCGTTGGAAAGTAGCCGTTGAAAGCTATTCAAATTTCTTTGCAGATCTCGAGTTATTTAGTGCAGACTGCAGATGTGACATGACATCTTTTTTTGACTTCCTGACACTGCAGTCTACTGTTTCACTAACCTGTCAGATATTGCACTTTGATATCTTGGGCAGGTCGACGACTTTATTTTACCCTTCTGATTTCTCGATCAGAGGTTGTCCTTTCATCGATGCTCTTAATGAGCTCTTGTCCGAATATTACCCTTCAAATTGAACCGTTGCCAATGCTTCAGTCTTCAGCTATTCGAACTCTACGATTCTGATGCATGTCTTCATGGACCTGATCATAGTGTCTTGTTGACTGGTAGAAACAACACTACGATCTTGAAGAGTGTTGATTTGATCTTCAATGTAGAACACCTCTTCCTTCTCTTGTGCAGTGCTTCAACACTTACTTTTGCCTCAAGAATTGCCGATCATCGATGGCTTGACTTCTTGCTCTGGCCCCTTCTGAATAACAAGACACTTAAGATTTGTGGCGTGTCCAGATCGCTTTCTCCTTGTGATCTCCCGTTCACTTATCATCAATGGACTGACCCAATGCTTAATCACTTTAGCCTTGTTCTTCAGAAGCTGTCCAGTATCTTTGTATGCACTCCATCAGTTCTTTCTTTGTTTGGAAAACACTACGATCCTGGCAACTTCTAAGATCGTTGTCTTCTGTCTTCTTGATACCATCGTGACTTCTTCGACTTTTCTTAGTCGATTCTGTCTTCTTCTGATCTCCTTGTGGAAGACTTCATCTCGAATGGCTTCACAACTCAATCTTGATGCTGATTGGGTTGGTGCTTAGATCTTCTGTTAGCTTGCATGCCATTCGTTGAGTGCTCTCTGGTTTCCTTCAGGTGGGACGTATCTATGCAGTGCCAACCAGATGCTTCATTCCTTTGGATATTCTGGCAGTGCTCATTCATTGAGAATCGTATTTGCTCTACAATTCTTCCTTGGCATTGTGAGCACATCTGTTGAGGTCTTAGTTCTGCACTCTACGATTCAGCTTTGGCTGTGCAAACACTACGACTCCGAGATCAGATCTTAACACTCTACGATCTCTGTCATTGTTCTTGTTTTCTTCATCTGATCTTGTTCGACTACGATCTCTGCCTCTGGTATGATTAGTAGACTCTACGACTCTGAGTGTAGTCTACGATTCTTGACTTAGCTTTGGCAGATACTCGGTCGGCTACCAGTAAGCGGTGTCTCTCACGATTCGAACATGACTTCCTTAGCAGACTACAGCCCTGAGGAAGTTCTTCTCGACACACTACGATCCTTCCTCGTCTCTCCTGGAAGTCTAAGAACTCAGAGATCTACTATCTTGCAGACTGCGATTCTTCCTCGATAGCTCTTGAGTTTTCCTTGACTCTCCTAGCAGACTACGATTTCTGGTGCAGTGCTCGACGATCAGACAAGCCTATCTATTACACCATAAGATCAACCTAGCATGCTTGATCTTTCTATATTTATAGTCCTTGTACATCATTTCTTTTTAAGGACTTTACAAAGCTGTTTTGCTTATGTAGGATCAACCTAACACATTTGATAAATTCATTCTAAGTCCTTGTACATATGTTTTTATTATCTATAAAAGGACTTTATAGCTTTTCTTAATGCAAGCATACTTGCATATTCATTCATATATATATATATCATAATCAAATCATATGTAAATAGGAATATCATTCACATGCTTATTCCTGACACTGTCGATCTAATCTCTTTCATAATACTTGCCTTTGATGTGATTTTAAGAATCGATTGGTTAACTACTCATCATGCTTTTCGTAAGGTTGTTAGCTTTCATATTCCTAACCAACCTATTATGCGAATTCAAGCAACCAAACCACTAAAGTCAATCATTGTCATATCAAGCCATAAGTAAAGAGCCCGATCCTTTAGTTGCTGACTTCCTTGTGTAGAATGCACCGAAGCTAGAATTTCTGTAGGCGATGTCGTTAATGGCGGTGGCAAATTGATAGGTATCAATGTGACGTGCTATCCAAGTCTCGGATGAGGGTCACAGTTTTGAATGATATTTCTATTGTTAATAAATTTCTTGACGTATTCTTGAAGACTTCCTGGCCTACTCTCAGAGCGTGAAATCGAATTTTTTATTGACCCCAGTATAAAACCCATTTCTTCAACCCTTAAATATTTCTTCAACCAAAACGAACGTATAATGCGCCAAAGACGTTGGCTCGAGCTGTTGAAAATTACGACTATACCATTCAATATCATTATAGAAGAGCGAATGTGGTAGCTGACGCGTTGAGTAGAAGATCGTATGCGTTTATGAGTGCGATGTTGTTAACACAAAAACCCATTTCGTATAACTTACAAATGATGAAGATAGAGTTAAAGACTCTAGAGACCTACGTGGAGAAAGCGAATATATGAGTAGAATCGACTTTAATCGATAAAGTTAAAAGCCATTTCGAGCATACTACTCGGTGATAAATGTGAAGAAGAAGGTTCAAGAGGGCATTATTCTAGAAGAAAGGAAATCTCAACCCTCGATTTTATTGGCCCATTTGAAAGCATTGATCGAGCAGGAACTGTGGCCTATAGACTCGTTTTACCGCCAAGTATGCTGCGTGTTCATAACGTTTTTCACGTATCGATGTTACGTAAATATGTGAATGACCCGAACCACGTTATTGAAATAAAACTAGATGAGTTAGCAGAAGATTTAACGTATGAGGAGATACGTGTTAAAATCTTGGATAAGAAAGATCGTATTCAACACTCAAGGGTTATACCTCAAGAGTTAGAATCTGAAATGAAGTCAAGGTATCCTCACCTCTTCGGCATACCAGGTACGTACATAAATTTTGTGGGTGAAATTTCATAAGGATGGGAGATTGTTAGACCCCAAATTTTATGAATAAAGATTTAAATTTTTCAAAATATTTTTTTAATATTATGGTGTGAATTTGATATAAATGTTATAGTTGTGGGTAATATTTATAAATTTTGAAAAGTATGCAAGTTGTTGTATAATATTCGATTGGTGGGGAATATTCTTTTTTTTTAGGGAATATCCAATGCGACCAGTACAATCATTAAGTGGACCCCATACTTGAAATTATTGTCGGATTGAGAAAATGACAAAAATATTTTTATAAAAATAATAATGGAAGTTTTACCGTTAAAAGCTGTTGAACTACTCAGTAGTAAAAATACGATGTCTGGCGTGGTCGCATATAGTAGCACACTACGGTATTGATTATTGATGCTTACGTGAGAAGTCACTCGACTTTGTTTAATTATTATTACAATAATTGTTGCATAGTATCTCACGTT
This sequence comes from Panax ginseng, assembly GCA_020205605.1. NCBI lineage: Eukaryota > Viridiplantae > Streptophyta > Magnoliopsida > Apiales > Araliaceae > Panax > Panax ginseng. The sequence continues at coordinate 156,680,954 of CM035130.1, read as the reverse complement.
ATTTGATTCAATTATTGTCGATATTTTATATATTATTAAATCAATAATTGAGATGACGAAGTTATTAATATTATTATTTGCAATATTAACGATGTCTAGAAGTTACATCGAGGAGAGGTTTGGTCACCTAATTCTTGGCGCCAATAGGAGACATCCTTATTGGAAAGCCCTCTTTCACGGGAACTAATGGTTGATTAATATTGTGAATTATAATAATGATGATAAATATTATTAAATATATTGAGGTGTCTTTTTATGAAGTCACGGAAGTTTATATATATATATATATATTATATATATAAATTTTGTTTTATTAGTATTATTAATGTAATAAAAGCAGAAAAGCTTTTTATATAAAAAATGTAATACTTTTATAAAGTTATTTATTTTATTAGACTATAAATAAAATATATTATATTCTATTATGCATAGTTTTTGCATAGTAAAATCTTTTTATATAAAATGTAATACTTTTATAAAGTTATTTGTTTTATTAGACAATAATTAGAATATATTATATTTTATTATGCATAGTGTTTGCATAAGTGCTGCATAGTGTTTGCATAGTAAAATCTTTTTATATAAAATGAATACTTTTATAAAGTTATTTATTTTATTAGACAATAATTAGAATATATTATATTTTATTATGCATAGAATTTGCATAGTGCCTGCATAGTGATTGCATAGTAAAATCTTTTTATATAAAATAGAATACTTTTATAAAGCTATTTATTTTATTAGACTATAAATAGAATATATTATATTTTATTTAAAAAATTTTGTTTTATTAGAATATTTTATTAATACTGCATAATAAATCAATATGGACCGTCCGTTTAAAAGTAAATCAATCTGGACCGTTCATGAATTAGTTACTATTCAGTCCATTCTATAAAAGCTCATTCTTTCATTATTTCTTACGAATTCACTAAAACTCTAGAGAGAGAAACGATAGAGAGAAAGAAGAAAAATATTCTGCTATTTCACTACTCCTATATCCAGTTTCTTCTAAGGTAAGGGGTATTATTTCTTTCGTATTCATGAAGAGAATTTATGTTATTCCATTCTTTATTATTCTGTTGGAATAACTCGCCATACATGCCAATACCGCATACATGGTGAAATTCTTCTGTTATTCCATTCTTTATTATTCTGTTGGAATATCCTGTCGGTGCGTATTACGCATGACCTGGTTCCATTATTTATTATTCTGTTGGAATAACTTGTCTATGCGGTCTATCGCTCAAAGCTTTCTTAAACTCTAAAGAAATACGCTCAAGATTATAGAAGAAGAATTCTCTGAACTTCTGGTGTGATTTCAATTCTAACTAAGCATCCTATTTATAAGAAAATAGAAAGGATACTATGCAATAAAATATAATATATATATATATTATTTAAAATCTAATAAAACAATTAACTTTATAAAAGTATTCTATTTTATATAAAAAGATTTTACTATGCAAACACTATGCAGGTACTATACAAATACTATGCATAATAAAATATATTATATTCTAATTATTGTCTAATAAAATAAATAACTTTATAAAAGTATTCTGTTTTATATAAAAAGATTTTACTATGCAAAACACTATGCATTTACGATGCAAATACTATGCATAATTAAATATAATATATTCTAATTATTGTCTAATAAAAACAAACTTTATATAAAAGTATTTACTTTTTATATAAAAAGATTTTACTATACAAAACACTATGCATGCACGATGCAAACACTATGCATAATAAAATATAATATATTCTAATTATTGTCTAATAAAATAAATAACTTTATAAAAGTATTCTGTTTTATATAAAAAGATTTTTCTATGCAAAACTATGCAGGGCCTATGCAAACACTATGCATAATAAAATATAATACATTCTAATTATTGTCTAATAAAATAAATAACTTTATAAAAGTATTCTATTTTATATAAAAGTTTTTTGCATTTTATTACATTAATAATACTAATAAAACAAATTTATATATATATATATATATATATATATATATATATATATATATATATATATATAAACTCCGTGACTTCATAAAAAGACACCTCATTATATTTAACAACATTTATCATCATTATTATAATTCACAATATTAATCGACCAGGTCATTCACAAGAAAGAGGGGGCTTTCCAATAAGGATTTCTCCCTATTGGCGCGCAATTAGGTGACCAAACTTCTCCTTGGCAGAACTTCTAGACATCGTTAATATTGCAAATAATATTAATAACTCTGTCGTCTCAATTATTGATTTAATAATATATAAAATATCGACAATAATTGAATCAAATAACGTGAGATACTATGCAATAATTACTGAAGCAATAATTGAACAAAATTAACTTTTCACGTAAGCATCAATAATCAATACCGTGTGTTACTATGCAACCACACGCATTACTGTACTTTTACTACCGAGTAATTCAACAATTTTAACGGTAAAACTTCCGCCGTTATTTTCATAAAAATATTTTTGTCGTTTTGTCAATCCGATAATAATTCTGTTGTGGGGTCCACCAATGATTGTGTCGTCGTACGGATATTCCCCGACAAAAAGAATATTTCCCGACCAAACGAATATTATACAACAACTTGCATACTTTTTTCAAAATTTATAAATACTACCCACAACTATAACATTATCTCAAATCCACACCATAATATTAAAAAAAATATTTTTAGAAAATTAAATCTTTATTCGTAAAATTTGGGGTTTTACATAACCTATCTATGCGAAGTACCGCATACATGGTGAAATTCTTCTGTTATTCCATTCTTTATTATTATGTTGGAATAACCTGTATATGCGAAGTATACCGCATACATGGTGAAATTCTTCTGTTATTCCATTCTATTATTACGTGGGAATATCGTATGCGTAAGCGTATTACGCATAACCCGTTCCATTATTTATTATTACATTGGAATAACTTTATCTATCTTGATCTATCGCATGCACAGTGAAGTCTTTTGTTATTTCATTCTTTATTATTACATTTGAATATCCACATGCGTGCGCTTATCTATCATTATGCATGATGAATTCTTCTCTTATTCCATTCTTTAGTATTCTGTTGGAATAACCTGTCTATGTGGATTACCACATGCATGGTGAATGACCATTCGTATTCATTTCTTATTAAATTGTGGAAATGATCTGTCTACGTGGATTATCGCATGGCGGGCGAAAATCCATTTGTAGTTTCATATATTCTGTTATACTCAGTTGGTTAAAGCTTTGACTTCTATACTCCATGAAATTAGTGGAATATCCTTGATATTTGCGCTTCATCCAGTATTTTTTCATGGAAATATTCTTCTGAGCATTCTTGAATTTTACTCTACAAAGCAGTATCATGTTGACAATTTGTACGTTATTGAATTTTGGATAAATTAATTCTTGAACTTGTTTTTATTGAATTCTTATATCATTGTAATCATCCTCATGCTTATATTATGTTGAAAGTCATCTGTGGCCTGTTGTGCATAGATGGACTTGGTATGATTATGACCAGGGATTATTCGATATAATAATGACTGTAATGTTACAAATGATGTGGTAAAAGTCCTCATTGGCCCGTAGTGCATTGATGGATAGTTGTTGGCATGATCATGACCATTGATGAATACACGAATATCCTTGGCCCGTATTGTATGGATAATTTATGGTTGTGATACTAATGAATATCCTTGGCCGTAGTGCATGGATGATGTGGATTATTTATTGTCGAGTCCCAATGATAAAAGTGGTGAAAACCTTTTAAATCATAAAAGATAGTAGATTTTATTCTCTACTTGACTCTTTTAATGGATTGCTTGTTCATTTTGTAGTTAAACTTGATGTTTGTTATATTGTATCAGTTTAACACTGTTGAAGGCTAACGATAATTTATTCTGCATTATCTTAGTCATAATATTTCTTACTGGGCAAGTTGAGCTCACCCTTTCTTTCACTATTCTCTTCAGGAAATGAGAACGTAGCCGGGACTAGTCGGGGAACGGAGTAATGGTCCAGATGATAACATTAGTAGTCCTCACTATTCTGTTAAATAGTATGACAATAAATGTAATGAGGACTCCATTGAGTGTGGATATTGTCTAGATGACAATATTCTTATTAAAACTCTTAGATTATGTTATGTCGTATTTTATATGACTGTACCATGTATTTGGCAACTCAGAATAGGTGATGTATACCTATTTTGGGGGCGTCACATAACCTGTCTATGCGAAGTACCGCATACATGGTGAAATTCTTCTGTTATTCCATTCTATATTATTTTGTTGGAATATCCTGTCTGTGTGTATTACACATGACCTGGTTCCATTATTTATTATTTTGTTGGAATAACCTGTCTGTGCGGTCTATCGCATGCCTTGTGATTTCTGTTGTTATTCCATTCTTTATTATTCTGTCTATGCGGATTTCGCACGACCTGGTTCCATTCTTTATTATTCATTTGGGAATAACACATGCATGCGGTCTATCGCATGCATGGTGAATTCTTCGTTATTCCATTCTTTATTATTCTATTGGAATAAGTCGCCTATGTGGATTACCACATGCATGGTGAATGATCCTTTGTATTCATTCCTTATTAAATTGTGGAAATGATGCATGCCTCACGGATTACCCATGGCGGCGTAAAATACATTTGCGGTTTCATATATTCTATTATACTCGGTTGGTTAAAGTTTTGGCTTCTATACCCATGAAATTAGTAGAATATCACGGATATTTGCGCTTCATCCAAAGATCTTTTCATGGAAATATTCTTACGAGCATTCTTGAATTTTACTCCATAAAGCAAGATATCATGTTGACAATTTGGACGTTTTTGAGTTCGTGGATAAATTAACTTATAAATCTTTAAAATTTAATTCTTGAACTTGTTTTATTGAATTATTATGTCATTGTTGTAAGACCCCAAATTATTAATAAATGAAATTTATTTTCCTCTATTTTTTATAATGAAATAAAGGTTGATTTGATTAATATGGATAGTTATGGGTAAAATATAAATATTTGAATAAGCAAGTTGTTATAAAATATTCATTATTGTCGGGAATATTCGTTTGGTGGTGGAATATTAAATTTGTCGAGGGAATATTAAATGCTGACAGCCTTTGATCTTTTATGGGCCCCATGTAAAAGCGATTGGATGAAGAAAGCGACAAATATAAGTTGTTTATAAATAATTGGCGTAGTTATTACTGAATTATCTTGTTGGAATACCCGTTGGTTAAAACACACTAATAATGGCGTTGTTGAGCGATAGCTTGCGGTATTGCACCAATTATTGATTCTTACGTAAGAAGGCCTTTACTCAATAATTATTACGATAATTCTTATTCGATATTTTATTTTATTGATTCAATAATTGTTGTGTTGATATTTTTATATTATTGTTGTTTCAATAAATTGTCATAAAACGAGTATTTTTATTATCGAAGCAATAATTCATATTATCTGAATAATATTATTAGATAACATTATTGGCAATGTCTAGAAAGTTACATCTAAGGAGAGGTTTGGTCACCTAATTGCGGCTTGTGATAAGGAGAAATCCTTATTGGAAAGCCCCTCTTTCTGAGGAGCGGCTTTTGGTTGTCGATCTTGTGATTCGTAATATTATTTTGTGAATAATTAATTATTGATTTATATGATGAGGAAAATATTGATTTTATATGGATATAGATGGAGAAATTTTTTAATGTGACAATTGTTGAAAATTAATATTTTATCTTTTTACGATAAAATAATTCATTTAAATATATTATTTTAATAATATATTAGCGGTGATATTTTTATAATGAATGTGGGATATATGAGTATATGAGGAGGAAGAGTATTTTTGTGGCATTAAATGTTTTAACACATATTTTGTGTGTTGGTGGACATAATTATTGGTAGAAATTTGATTATAGCTTTGTAAAATCTTGGTTTGTGGAATTTGGTCAATTTTTGTTTGGAATTTGGAAAAACTTTCTTACGCAAAGTTGTAGAGAATTGAATTTCCTAAAAAAGGCGCGAGATTGAATTTTTTTGATAAAAGGGCTATTTATTATGAATTATTGAAGTTTGGAGTTCAAAATAATTGATTTTTGGAAGTTTTAATTATTTTATTATGAAAAACGTTTTTTATTACTTTTTTAGAAGGTTGGCATATGGGAAATGTTAGGAGTGATTTCAAAAGAGGCGTAGGAAAATTTATTATATAATAATATTAATTTATTAAATTTTCTACTTTGGTGTTCTAAGCATTTTCCTATAAATAGGGTCTTAGGTTAGAATTGAAAATCACACGGCTGAAGTTTTCTCTCTCTATATTATCGGCGTATTCTTGTGAGTATTTTGAGTATACTTTGAGTATTGCTATACTGATTGCAAGTTCAAGTTATAGCCTATATGTCAGGTGTTTCAACTAAATCTTGTCTTTCGAGGTAAGGGATGTTATTTTATTCAAAAATGATATTATTTCTTCAATATCATTATCTTTGAAATATTGGTTGGAAATTTTTATCAAATTTGGAACTTTTTCATGTCGGGGTTACTATTCATGAGTTCTTATTCACGAGTTACTATTCATGAGTTACTATTCACGAGTTCTTATTCATGAGTTCTTATTCACGAAGCGTGAAGATGTTTTTTTGTGAAATTTCTATCTTTTGGTGTCGGAGTTCTTATTCACGTATCGACCTTTATTATATCACGATATCTGACCTTATTCATAGAAAAATGAAATTTCTTCTTTTTGTCCAAAATATCTATTATGGATACTAGATTTGATTGTATCCATGTTTTGATCATTCTTGAATTTTACTCCACTCTGATTACTTATGAAGTATTTTTGAACTTGGATTGTTTAAAATACGAATCCTTAATATTGTTCTTTTGTTTCCTTTGGATTCGTTTCCTTTAAAATATTTTTCATCATCCTCGGTCTTAAATGATGATATTCTTGAATATCTTTGGCCTATAGTGCAAAGATGAATGATTTCTTGATGAATATCTTTGGCTAGTAGTGCAAAGATGAGCAGTGTTGAGATGAACACATGATGGTGATTAATATCTTTGGCCCGTAGTGCAAAGATGAGCAGTGTTTAGATGAACATGACCAATGATGAATATCTTTGGCTGTAGTGCAAAGATGAATATTTGATTCGATATATATATTGATTGATGTTACTGAGGATAAAATATCGACGATGAACTTTTAAATTCATATATAGAAGATAGTAGTTTGCATTCTCTACTTAACTCTTCTAATGAATTGTTGTTTTTCATTGCGATTGTTGATTTAAAACTAGTTGTCTATTGTATTCTATTAGATTTTTCCTGTTGAAGACTAACGATAATTTGTTGTATATTATCTTAGTCATAATATTCTTCTTTGGGCTAGTTGAGCTCACCCTTTTCCTTTTTGTTCCATTTTTCTTCTCGGGAGGTGAGAATGTAGCGAAAGTACTAGTCGGGGTATGGAATGAAGGTTCTAAAGAGAGTTGTTTAGTAGTCCTCACCATTTTGTAAAATAATGTATCAATAATTATGATGGGGATTTATTTGCGTGTGGATATTGTCTAGATGACAATATCGTATTTAAACTCATAGTTTATATGTTGTAATAATAAAGTTGTAGTTATTTCTGTACCATGTATTTGGCGACTCAGAATGGGTTGGATGGAATGGACCTATTTTTGGGGGCTTCCAGTTGGTTACAGAGCTTAGGGATATGATCTCTGGCGGAGATCGGGGAATAGAACTAGGAGGAGAGGCGAGTAAATCCTTCGCTAGTGTGTCCTACCTAAGCTTATTTGTTAGTTGGTTAGTATATAGGGATATTATGTGATATATTGATTTCCTTAATTAACCCTTGTTTTATGACGGTATTTGAGAATGTCGACTGAGAATATTAATGATGGAGTAAATGAGAGGTAGTGGAGATGCTTGTACTTTACCAGCGAGGAGAGCGTGCAACAGTGGCAATGTACCTCTGTGAACAAACACTTGGCGAGATGATGAGCGAGGGGATGTTTAGAAGCTTTTTGCGAGTTCATGCAAATCGAGACGAGGAGAGACTTCGTGTTCAAAATCTGAGGAGAAATGATAGCAATTCACGGGTGGTCACACCAAGCGGTTCAAAAGTTGGGACCACGAAGTGCAGAAAGCGGATCCGATTAAAAGCGGAGGCGTGGGTCAAACAAATTACCAAGATATTCGATGTCTTGGGATGCGGAGGAGAAGAAAGTTCCATTCGCTACTTTTATGTTCCGTGCGAGGCGATTCTTGGTGGGAATCGTGAAGCGTACCCATCCATTTGCCTTTCGGCATGTCATGGGAGACATTTTGAAGCAGTTCAATGACAAGTACTTCCTGAAAGTATTCGTCATATGAAGGAAGTGGAGTTTATTAGACTGGAAGCGAGAATAACATGGCGGTGTCCCGATGACTGGCGAAGTTAGCGGAGTTATCGAGTTGCACATCTCATTTGGTGGAGAATGAGGAGCGTATGCGCGGATGTTTACGAGAGGTTTGAAACCGGCATACGTCGATATCTCATTTCTCATAAATTTTCTCTCTATTGGATGTTGTCAGCAGGGCTCGATTGTTAGAAGCGAGATATGAAATACGTTCAACCAGGGGACCATAACCGAGGATCATCTAGAAGATAGCGGTCATCGAATAACGATAACCGGCGGAGAAAGAAGAATACGGACAAAAGCGGTAACCACTCTGGTGGTAATCGTGGCCATGAAAATAGAGAAAAAGCGAGTCGGGAGGAGATTTTAAAAGAGGAGATTCAACAATGACCATGTGAAGGCGTCAAGACAAGCAAGAGCTGGTTCAAGGGAGGAGAAAGACACCCGAGGTCGTATGTTATAAATCTGGAAAGAGGACATATCATTCCAAGCGCCCACAGCAGTTTCAAGGTATGTTATAATTATGGAAAAGAAGGACATATCGCTCGAGATTATGCAGTATCGAAACCAAGTCCGGTGGGAATGGTGACTTAAAAAGGATGTCGAGAAAAAGTCAAAGTCAGCGGTTCTTGGAAGAGCGTTTGTCATGGACGGTCAAAATCGAGGAACCCAAACGAAGTGATCACGGGTTGAATTAATTATAAATTCTTACAAAGTTTATACCTTACTAGAATCTTGGGTTCTACCCATTCTTTTATCTCTCTTTGCTTGCGCTCAGCGTTTGAACTTGACTACGGAGAAATTAGACTTTGACCTATTTATGGAGACTCAGTTAGGAGAAACTTTCATTACATCCGTTGTTTAGAAATCTTGCTTGATTGAGGTTGGCACTATCACATTACTGTTAACCTTATTTCTATAGAGATATTTGCTTTTGATGTGATTTTAAGGTTAACTACTCATCATGCAGAAATTGATTACTTTTCGTAAGGTTGTTAGTTTTCATATTCTAAGCAACTTTGTTATTGAATTCAAGCAATTAAACCATTGTAGTCAAACATTTTCATATCAAGCCATGAAGTCATTCGTTTATTACGGATGTCAAGTTTTCTTAGTCCATGTTATGGATTTGAATAAAGACACGTCGATTTGAATAATATTCTGTTGTTATTGATTTTTTCTGACGTATTTCTAAAGAATTTCTTGGCTTTACTCCCAAAGCGATATTAAATTTTGTATCGACTTTGAACCCGGTACAAAACTCATTTCTAAAATCTCATATCGAATGGCTCTATTGAACTTGAGGAGTTAAAATTCAACTATAAATTTGGTTTTGAGCCTTTATCTGGTGACTTCCTTTGTGGAATGCAAAAGCGGACTCTCGTGGGGACACCATATTAGATGCGATAGTAAAAGCGATAGGTGTCATTGTAACGTCTTATCAAGGTTGGGATATGAGTCACGATTGAGAACAACCTAAAGTCGGTAATCGAAATCGTAGCTTTCTAGGCTTAGTTGGTTATTATCGGAGATTCGTTGAAGGATATTCTCGAATCGCTATTCCATTACTTATGGTGACTCGTAGAGATACAAAATTTGAATGGAGCAAGGAATGTGGGAAGAGCTTGAAGAACTCAAGAGGAGACTCATTTAACACATGTTACGACCATGCCATCTGGAAAAGCGAGCGTGGTAGGCGGCGTGTTGAGTAGAAGATCGTATACAAATCTGAGTACGATATTGTCAAAGACTCATTTCAGTATAATTTACAAATAATAGAGATGGAGATGAAAACTCTAGGTACCCGCGTGATGATATCTGAGTATAATCGACTTTAATCGATAAAGTTAAAGTTTATTCAAGCTACACGGGTGATGAATTTGAAGAAGGAGGTGCAAGAAGTTGTTATTCAAAAGCGAGAATCGGTGAGGTGAGAAAGCTCAAACCTTGATTTATTAATCCATTTGAAATTCTCGATCGAATAGGGCGTGGCCTATAGACTCGTTTTACCGCCAAGTATGATGGCGTGTTCATAACGTTTTTCACGTATCGATGTTACGTAAATATGTGGACTGACCGAACCACGTCATTGAGTTAGAAGCAGGACGAGATAATAGAAGACTTAACGTCACGAGGAGGTACTGTCAAGATCTTGGATAGGAAAGAACATGTCCTATGTCTGAGGTTATACCACAAGTTAAAGTTTTGTGGAGAAACCATGCTATTGAGGAAATGACACGGGAGTTGGAAAGCGGAAATGAAAGCGAGGTATTCTCATTTTTGAAACAACGAGTCGTCGTCAATTTCGAGGACGAAATTTCATAAGGAGGGAGGTTATAAGACCCCAAATTATTAATAAATAAATTTATTTTCCTCTATTTATTATTTTGAAATAGTAAGGGTTGATTTGATTAATGTGGATAGTTATGGGTAAAATCATAAATATTTGAATAAGCAAGTGGTTATAAAATATTCATTATTGTCGGGGAATATTCGTTTGGTGTGTCGTGGAATATTCGTCTTTGTCGGGGAATATTAAATGCGGCGGCCTTGATCTTTTATGGGCCCCATAGCGAAAGCGATTGGATGAAGAAAGCGACAAATATAAGTTGTTTATAAATAGCAGGCGTAGTTATTATAGATTAATCTTGTTGGAATACCGGTGGTTAAAAAACACACTAATCTGGCGTTGTTGAGCGATAGCTGCGCGGTATTGCACCAATTATTGATTCTTACGTAAGAAGGCACTACTCAATAATTATTACGATAATTCTTATTCGATTATTTTATTTTATTGATTCAATAATTGTTGTGTTGATATTTTATATTCTTTGTTGTTTCAATAAATTGTCATTACGCGGTATTTTCCATTATCGAAGCAATAATTAATATTATCTGAATAATATTATTAGATAACATTATTGGCAATGTCTAGAAAGTTACATCTCAAGGAGAGGTTTGGTCACCTAATTGCTTGCGCCGATAAGGAGAAATCCTTATTGGAAAGCCCCTCTTTCTGAGGAGCGGCACTGGTTGTCGATCTTGTGATTCTATAATATTATTTGTGAATAATTAATTATTAATTTATATGATGAGGAAAATATTGATTTTATGTGGATATAGATGGAGAAAATTTTTAATGTGACAATTGTTGAAAATTAATATTTTATCTTTTTACGATAAAATAATTCATTTAAATATATTATTTTAATAATATATTAATGGTGATATTTTATAATGAATGTGGGATATATGAGTATATGAGGAGGAAGAGTATTTTTGTGGCATTAAATGTTTAACACATATTTTGTGTGTTGGTGGACATAATTATTATTAGAAATTTGATTATAGCTTTGTAAAATCGCTTGGATTTGTGAATTTTGGTCAATTTACATTTGGAATTTAGAAAAACTTTCTTACGTAAAGTTGTAGAAATTGAATTTCCTATAAAAAGTCTCGAGATTTGAATTTTACGATAAAGGGCTATTTATTATGAATTATTGAAGTTTTGGAGTTCCAAAATAATTGATTTTGGAAGTTTTAATTATTTTTATTATGAAAAACGTTTTTTTTATTACTTTTTCTAGAAAGGTTGGCATGTGGGAAATGTTAGGAGCTGATTTCCAAAGAGGCGTAGGAGAATTTATTATTAATAATATTAATTTATTAAATTTTCTACTTTGGTGTTCTAAGCATTTTCTATAAATAGGGTCTTAGGTTAGAATTGAAAATCACACCAAAAGCTGAAGTTTTCTCTCTCTATATTATCGGCGTATTCTTGTGAGTATTTTGAGTATACTTTGAGTATTGCTATACGATTGCAAGTTCAAGTCATAGCCTATATCCAGGTGTTTCAACTAGAAATCTTGTCTTTCGAGGTAAGGGATGTTATTTTATTCAAAAATGATATTATTTCTTCAATATCATTATCTTAGAAATATTGGTTGGAAATTTTTATCAAATTTGGAACTTTTTTTCATGTATGGGTTACTATTCATTAGTTCTATTCATGAGTTCTTATTCATGAGTTCTTATTCATGAGTTTCTATTCTGATTCTTATTCATGAGTTCTTATTCACGAAGCGTGAAGATGTTTTTTTTGTGAAATTTCTATCTTTTGGTGTGAGTTACTATTCACGTATACGGCACTATTCACGTATATCTGACCTTTATTCACGAATACGGCACTTATTCAATAGAAAAATGAAATTTCTTCTTTTTGTCCAAAATATCTATTATGGATACTAGATTTGATTGTATCCATGTTTTGATCATTCTTGAATTTTACTCCACTCGATTACTTATGAAGTATTTTTGAACTTGGATTGTTTAAAATACGAATCCTTAATATTGTTCTTTTGTTTCCTTTGGATTCGTTTCCTTTAAAATATTTTTCATCATCCTCATTCTTAAATGATGATATTCTTGAATATCTTTGACTGTAGTGCAAAGATGAATGATTTCTTGATGAATATCTTTGGCGTAGTGCAAAGATGAGCAGTGTTGAGATGAACATGGTGGTGATTAATATCTTTTTGGCCCGTAGTGCAAAGATGAGCAGTGTTTAGATGAACATGACGGTGATGAATATCTTTGGCTGTAGTGCAAAGATGAATATTTGATTCAGATATATATTGATTGATGTTACGAGGATAAAATATCGACGATGAACTTTTAAATTCATATATAGAAGATAGTAGTTTGCATTCTCTACTTAACTCTTCTAATGAATTGTTATTTTTCCATTGTAGTTGTTGATTTAAAAGCTGGTTGTCTATTGTATTCTATTAGATTTTTCCTGTTGAAGACTAACGATAATTTGTTGTATATTATCTTAGTCATAATATTCTTTCTTGGGCTAGTTGAGCTCACCCTTTTCCTTTTTGTTCCATTTTTTCTTCTCGGGAGGTGAGAATGTAGCGAGTACTAGTGGGGTATGGAATGAAGGTTCTAGAGAGAATTGTTTAGTAGTCCTCACCATTTTTGTAAAATAATGTATCAATAATTATGATGGGGATTTATTTGCGTGTGGATATTGTACAGATGGCAATATCGTATTTAAACTCTGATTTATATGTTGTAATAATAAAGTTGTAGTTATTTACATACCATGTATTTGGCGACTCAGAATGGGTTGGATGGAATGGACCTATTTTGGGGGCGTCACAATTGTTATCATCCTCATGTTTATATTATGTTGAAAGTCATCTGTGGCTTGTAGTGCATAGATGGACTTGGTATGATTATGACTAGGGATTATTCGGTATAGTCATGACCGTAATGTTACAAATGATGTGATAAAAGTCCTCATTGGCCCGTAGTGCATTGATGGACAGTTGTTGGCATGATCATGACCATTGATGAAAACACGAATATCCTTGGCCCGTAGTGCATGGATAATTTGTGGTCGTGATACTAATGATATCCTTGGCCATAGTGCAGGGATGACGTAGTTTATTTAATAAGCTGAGTCCCAGCGATAAAAGTGATGAAAAACCTTTTAAATCATAGAAGATAGTAGATTTTATTCTCTACTTGACTCTTCTAATGGATTGTTTGTTCCGCTGCAGTTAAACTTGATGTTTGTTATATTGTATCAGATTAGCACTGTTGAAGGCTAACGATAATTTCTTCTGCATTATCTTAGCCATAATATTTCTTACTGGGCTAGTTGAGCTCACCCTTTTCCTTTCATTGTTCTCTTCGGGAAATGAGAACGTAGTAGGGACTAGTCGGGGAACGGAGTGACGGTCCAGATGATAGCATTAGTAGTCCTCACTATTCTATGAAATAGTGTGATAATAAATGCATTGAGGACTTATTTTGAGTTTGAATACTGTCTAGAAGATAATATTTGTATTAAAACTCACAGCTCATGTTGTATATTTAAGATTGTATTTGTATTCTGTACCATGTATTTGGCGACTCAAGATGGGTGATGTATACCTATTTTGGGGGCGTCATAGTTGGTATCAAAGCTTAGGGATATGATCCCTAGCTTAGATGTGAGACAAGAACTAGGAGGGGAGAGATGGGGAATTCCTTCGCTAGTATGACCTACCTAAGTTTATTTAGTATTTAATTGGTCGGTCAGAGTATCGGGATAATATCTGATATGTTAATTAACCCTTGTTTTGTGGCAGTATTTGAAAATGGCATCCGAAAATGTTGAGATAAGCAATGAAGCACATGAGACCGTTGAGTCACCAACGATCAATACCCAGGATAATGTGCAACAGGAAGACAATAATGCTCAGGTAAATAATAACACCGATGAAATGGTAAACGATGGGATGTTTAGAGGCTTTATGTAATTCATGTAACATCAGGCGAGAGAGACTCCTGTTCGAAATGCAGGTGGAAACAATGGCAACCCACGGCTGGTCACTGCTAAGCAGTTCAAGGAGCTGGGACCGTCGGAGTTTTTGGGAAAGCCAGAACCACTTAAGGCGGAGACATGGTTAAAGTAGATCCCCAAGATATTTGATGTCCTTTATGTTGCGTGAAGAGGCAGATTATTGGTGGGAATCTGTAAAACGTACCCTGCCTGACGCACTCAAGATGTCTTGGGAAAAGTTCCAAGAGCTGTTCAACGATAAGTACTTTCCTGAAAGTATTCGTCACATGAAGGAGGTGGATTTCATCAAGTTGGAGCAAAACAATATGACCGTGTCGCAATACGAGGCTAAATTTGCGGAGTTATCTCGGTGTGCATCCCATTTGGTCGATAATGAGGAGTGAATGACGCGAATATTTCTAAGAGGTTTGAAACCCGATATACGTCAATACCTCATTTCTCACAAACTTTGTTTATATTCAGATACTGTGAATAGGGCTCAGTTATTGGAGCGCGATAATGAGTCAGCACAACCAAAAGGCAACGACCAACAACACGATAATAATCGTTCCGGTGGCAACGGTCATCGGAACAATGATAACCATCGTGGGGGAAATTATCATGCCAAGAATGGTAACCACTTCGGTGGTAATCATGGCCAAGATAATAGGAGTGGAAATTTCAAGAAGAGAAGGTTCAACAACGATGGAAAGATAGCAGCACCAACACCCGTTTTCAAGGAAGGAGAACGACCACCAATTGTATGCTTCAAATACGGAGGGGAGAGACATATCAGTCCAAACTGCGTGATGCGGTCCAAAGCATGTTACAATTGTGCTTGATATTGGATGATTTTAGTTTTAGAGACTGACCTTTAACCTTGGTTGAAAGAGTTCCGGCATTTATGGATGCATTTGAGTAGAATTCCTTAACCAGTTCAGTGTATACTTGAGTGCTTGCCTCAAGACATTCTGAGAATCCAGCTTTCTTCACGAGTTCAAGAATGTCTCTAAACTTGTTTTTGAATTTCTCAAATGACTTGGTTCCGAGTTGAATGCCAGTGATTACTCGTCAGTCTTCCATTTAAATGATTCGAGGAATATGGATGTTGATTCAGGGAGATTTATGGAGTATGGCTAATTGTGATTTGGACTCTGGAAATTTGAGTGGTTTGGCTCCGAAGAGAATTCTAGGGTTTAAAAATGGGAGGGAGAGAGGTTCAAGAGGTTACGATAAGCTGTTACTGATTTGAATCATCTTTATGGCGATTCCTTCCGACTCTGATACCTAATCGTGATGTGCCACCCAATCATTGGTTGCACGATGCCCGAGAATAAGTCAGTAAATCTCAAAGAACTTGTCGGTTAGGTCGTGTCTCCTTTAGAAGAGTGAACGTTTGATTGACGTGGATTGACCTTTGACCTCTTGAGTTCGTAGAGTAGCATGATAGGACATCTATTGACTCTACGTTTTCCTTTGTTAACTCAACAATCAACTCTCTAAAAGATGTTGCAGTGGATGGTTTTGACATTACTTCTCATTTTGAACCTACACGCCTCATCCACTATTGTTCTTTATGAAGTCTTGGGCACTTTCCTTCAGCAGGACATCTTTTCAACCAGTATTTGAACTTGTCTTTCCTCATTTTGAATGATTGAACAATTTTCCTGTTCTTCCAACTCCTCATAAGTTAGGAGTAGTCTCTTGTAAGACTTCGATCGTAGATTCTGTTTCTACAATTGCTGAGGTTGCATTACAATCGTTGACTGTCTTGATCCTTGAGATGAACTTGATTAAGCAATTCTTCTGGGTTAAGGTAGCTCAGGAAGGGCCAACCTCTTAGAGTGAGCTAAGGGTCAGGTTTGTCCCTGAGGCGCTTTCCAGATGAAGTACTTTAGGAGTAATTTGCACTGATATCTCTTTTGACCTTTTCTTTTGGGGAGGTCCTCTCCCAATCTTTAGTCAATTGTATTTACAGTAATCGTGGTGTCCTCCTGCTCTTACACTACGATCAGATGTTTGATTGTAGGCACTCTATGATTTTGAGTTGGGTGGCTGATAGGTTATCAGTAGTACGTTTTGAGACGTTTTTACTGACTATGGATCTTCATTTGGTTCATCAGCCATAAAGTTTTAGGACTCAGTAGCTGGTACATTGCTTCATAGAATATTTCAGCGCTATTGTTCCTTAACAGATCACTGCTTCCCCATGGTTGATGCTGTCTTTGCAGTGAGGTGTGATTTCCCTTTTTTATGCACATAAGAAAGCATCCTTGCATATCTCCTTCTGATTGAAGTCATTAAATCTTCTTATATCGTAGAAATGGGTATTTTCAGGGTTGATCATTCTACGATCCTTTGACAGCACTACGAATCGTAGTCTTCATTGTCAGCTTGTACTCGTGAAGTTCTGCTCCCGCAATAAGTTCCTAATGTTTGATGCTCGATAGTCCTGTGATGTGAGCTTCCTTGAGAACAAGTTTTGCTTGCTTGAGCATCTAAGACTTCTTTTTCATCTCTGGTTAAGTGGCATGCTTTCATATAAAGGTTTGCAGCCATTTAAGCTTTATTTAGATTAGCTCAACAGGTTTTCAAGGACAGGCTTTGACATGTAAGAGATTTGTCAGAATTATTTCTGAACAGTCCTAAGCCTTTTGTTGGTTGACTCTTCTTGACTGAAGTCTTTTGCTTTAGCATTCCTTAGTGTGGTCAAATAGACCAAATACCTGTAGGTTATTCATTTCTAATTTTTTGGTACCCATGGTCAAATGTGTAAGACCCCAACTTTTATGAATAAAGATGATTTTTCTATAAATATTATTTTTGAATATTATGAAATGAATTTGATATAATGGTATAATTGTGGGTAATATTTATAAATTTTATAAAGTACGCAAGTTGTTATATAATATTCGATTGATCGGAGAATATTCGTTTTAACGAGGAATATTAAATGCGAATGGCACAATCATTGGTGGACCCATAATGTAATTATTTGCCGGATTAAGAAAACGACAAAATTATTTTATGAAAATAATGGCGGAAGTTTTATCGTTAACTGTCAAAACACCCGGTGTTAAAAGTACAGGAATACGCGTCGTTGCATATTAGCACTCGATATTGATTATTAATGCTTACGTGAGAAGTCACTCAGTTTTGTTCAATTATTGATTCAGTAATTGTTGCATAGTATCTCACGTTAATTGATTCAATTATTGTCGATATTTTATATATTATTAAATCAATAATTGAGATGACAACGTTATTAATATTATTATTTGTAATATTAACGATGTCTAGAAGTTCTATCAAGGAGAGGTTTGGTCACCTAATTACGCGTCAATAGGGAGAAATCCTTATTGGAAAGCCCTCTCTTTCCTGGGAACGACCTGGTTGATTAATATTGTGAATTATAATAATAATGATAAATGTTATTAAAAATATTGAGGAAATTTTTATGAAGTATTTGTTGTAATTATATGGACTCCCATTTACCCATTTTTAAAATTATCGATGAAAAGTTATCTCAGTTTTTATTATATATATATATATATATAAGATGATAATGGATTTTGGTGGAAAAGTAGAATTTTTGGTGGAAAAGTGGAATGTTTGGTAGTTAATGTTGGTTGTTTTATTATAAATTGATTTTGGGTGGGAATCAAGTTTGCCACAAGAAGGTGTATTATATATATATATATATATATATATATATATATATATATATATATATATATACAAGTTAGAAAATTTTGACAAGGGGTGATCACGGAATACATCCAGTGAATTACGTAATAAACATGTGTATATATATATATATATATATATATATATATATATATATATATATAATATATTATATTTTATTTAAAATTTTTATTTTATTAGAATATTTTATTGCATAGTATCATTTTCATTCTCCTATAAATAGAAGCTCATTCCTTCATTATTTCTTACGAATTCACTTTGAAACTCTGTAGAGAGAAAATTAGAGAGAAAGAAGAAGAAAAGTCTGCTACCTCTCTTTTCTTATATCCAGTTTCTTCTAAGGTAAGGGGTGTTATTTCTTTCGTATTCATGAAGAGAACTTTTGTTATTCCATTTTTTTTATTCTGTTGGAATAACCTATATACGCGGTCTACCCTATAATTGGTGAAATTCTTCTGTTATTCCATTCTTTATCATTATATGCAAAGTACCGCATACATGATGAAATTCTTCTGTTATTCCATTCTTTATTATTCTGTTAGAACATCTTGTGTAAAATGCGTTTACGTGATAAATACATATTTGGTTCCGTTATTTATTATTACATTGGAACATCACTTGCGGTCTAATTTTGCCCGAATTCGGTTCCGTTATTTATTATTCTGTTGGAATATAATGTCATGCGTTACGCATGACTGATTCCGTTATTTATTATTACATTAGAATAACTTTTGCTGTCTTGATCTATCGCATGCATGGTGATTTCTTTTGTTATTCCATTCTTTATTATACTCGGTTGGTTAAAGTTTTGATTTCTATACTCCATGAAATTAGTGGAATATCCTTGATATTTTGCGCTTCATCAAATATCTTTTCATGGAAATATTCTTACGAGCATTCTTGAATTTTACTCTACAAAGAAGTATCATGTTGACAATTTGGACGTTATTAGTTCTGGATAAATTAATTCTTGAACTTGTTTTTATTGAATTCTTATATCATTGTCATCATCCTCATGTTTATATTATGTTGAAAGTCATCTGTGGCTTTGTAGTGCATAGATGGACTTGGTATGATTATGACCGAGGATTAATCGGTATAATCATGGCCGTAATGTTACAAATGATGTGGTAAAAGTCCTCGTTGGCCCGTAGTGCATTGATGGACGAGTTGTTGGCATGATCATGACCATTGATGAATACACGAATATTCTTGGCCCGTAGTGCATGGATAATTTGTGGTTGTGATACTAATGAATATCCTTGGCCGTAGTGCAAGGATGATGTGGATTATTTATTAATTCGAGTCCCGTGATAAAAGTGATGAAAACCTTTTAAATCATAAAAGATAGTAGATTTTATTCTCTACTTGACTCTTTTAATGGATTGCTTGTTCACTATGATTAAACTTAATGTTTGTTATATTGTATCAGTTTAACACTGTTAAAGACTAATGATAAATTATTCTGCATTATCTTAGTCATAATATTTCTTACTGGGCTAGTTGAGCTCACCCTTTTCCTTTCATTGTTCTCTTCAAGAAATGAGAACGTAGCAGGGACTAGTCGGGGAACGGAGTAACGGTCCAGAGGATAGCATTAGTAGTCATCACTATTCTATGAAATAGTGTGTTAATAAATGTATTGAGGACTTATTTTGAGTTTGAATCTTATGCAGAAGATAATATTTGTATTAAAACTCACAATTTCGTCATGTTGTATGTTTAAGATTGTATTTGTATTATGTACCATGTATTTGGCCACTCTCGAATAGGTGATGTATACCTATTTTGGGGGCGCCACGATTAGTATCAAAGCTTAGGATATGATCCTGGCTAAGATGTGAGACAAGAACTAGGAGGGAGAGGCGGGAATCCTTCACTAGTATGACCTACCTAAGTTTATTTGGTATTTAATTGGTCAGTCAGAGTATATGGATAATATGTGATATGTTAATTAACCCTTGTTTTGTGGCAGTATTTAAAAATGACATCCGAGAATGTTGAGAACATCAATGGAGCACAGGAGACCATTGAGTCTCCATAGATCAATAATCAGGATAATGTGCATCAGGAAGGCGACAATCCTCAGGCAAACAACAACACTGATCAGATGATGAACGATGAAATGTTCAGAGGCTTTATGCAATTCATGCAACATCAGGCAAGAGTGGCTCTTGTACAAAATGTAGGTGGAAACACTGGCAACTCTCGGACGGTCACCGCTAAGCAATTCAAGGAACTGGGACCACCGGAGTTTTTTGGAGAGCCAAAACCACTTAAGGCGAAGACGTGGATAAAGCAGATCTACAAGATATTTGATGTCCTGGGATGCTCCGAGGAGAAAAAGGTTTCCTTTTCCACCTTCATGTTGTGTACAGAGGCAGATTACTGGTGGGAATATGTAAAACGTACTCAGCCTGTCGCACTGAAGATGACTTGGGAGAAGTTCCAAGAATTGTTCAACGACAAGTACTTTCCCGAAAGTATTCGTCACATGAAAGAGGTAGATTTCATCAAAGTGGAGCAAAACAACTTGGACCGTGTCGCGATCTGAAGCTAAGTTTGTCGAGTTGTCGGTTTGCGTCCCATTTGGTTGATAATGAGGAGAGAATGACACGAATGTTTCTAAGAGGTTTGAAACAAGAGATACGTCAATATCTTCTTATCTCTATAAAGCGTGTTTGTATTGAGATGTTGTTAATAGGGCTCATTTATTGGAGCGCGATAGTGAGTCAACCCAACCAAAAAAGAAGCGACCAACAAAATGATAATACCGGTGATAACAATCATCGAGCGGTGACAATAAGCGTGGAGGAATCAATATGCGAGAAATGGTAACCACTTGGTGGTAATCATGGCCAAAATAATAAGAATGGACATTTCAAGAAGAGGAGATTCAACAATGATGGAAAGACGTCAGCACCAGCACCCGTTGTTAAGGAAGGAGAACGACCACCTATCATATACTTCAAATGCGGAGGGGAGGGACACATCAGTCCAAATTGCGCGATGTCTTCTAAAGCATATTATAATTGTGGAAGAGAAGGTCACCTAGCCCGATTTTATCGTTCACCGAAGATAAGTTCAGCTAGGATGGAGGCACTAAAGGACATCCCAGAAAAGTCAAAGCCAGTAGTGCAAGGGAGAGCATTTATCGTGACCTCCCAGAAAGCAAGGAACTCAAACGAGGTCATCACGGATAAGCTTATCATAAACTCTAGCGAAGTTTATACCTTATTTGATACCGGTTCTACCCATTCTTTTATTTCTCCTACTTGCGCTCAACGTTTAAATTTGACTCCGGAGAAATTAGACTTTGACTTATCTGTTGAAACTCCATTGGGAGAAACCTTCATTACATCCACTTTTTATAAGTCTTGTTTGGTTCAAATCGGTACCCTCACATTACCTGTCGATCTTATTTCATTGAAAATACTTGCATTTGACGTAATTCTAGGGATTGATTGGTTAACTACTCATCATGCAAAAATTGATTGTTTTCATAATGTTGTTAGCTTTCATATTCCTAACTAATCTATTATGCGAATTCAAGCAACCAAACAATTAAAATCAATCACTGTCATCTCAATCCATAAAGCTATTCATTTATTGAAAAACGGATGTCAAGCTTTCTTAGCTCATGTCATGGATCTAAACAAATATACGTCAATTTTTAATGATATTTCTATTGTTAATGAATTTCCTGACGTATTCCTTGAAGAACTTCCTGGCCTACCCCCAGAACGTGAAATTAAATTTTGTATCGACCTTGAACCAGGTACAAAACCCATTCACAAAGCCCCATATCGAATGGCTCCTATTGAACTTCAGGAGTTAAAGACCCAATTACAGGAATGGTTAGACATCGGTTTCATTCATCCTAGTACGTCTCCTTGGGGTGCTCCTGTTCAATTCGTGAAGAAGAAAGATGGGAGTATGCAACTTTGTATTGATTATCGGGAGTTGAACCATGTCACTATCAAAAATAGATATCCATTGCCTCGAATTGATGACCTGTTTGACCAGTTGCAAGGCGCCAAATTTTTTTCAAAGATTGATCTTCGTTCTGGATATCACCAATTGAAGATTAGGACCGATGACATTCTAAAGATGACTTTCAGAACTCGGTACGGGCATTATGAATTCCTAGTCATGTCTTTTGGATTAACTAATGCTCATGCTGCCTTCATGGATATGATGAACCGAGTATTCAAGGAATATTTGGATCACTTTGTGGTCGTCTTTATTAATGACATCCTTATTTATTCCAAAAGCTGTGAAGATCATGAGCAACACTTGAGGCTGATACTCCAAAAGCTTTGTGAATATAAGCTTTATGCCAAGTTAAAGAAATGCGAGTTCTGGCTTGAGGAAGTAGCATTCCTTGGGCACGTGGTATCAAGTCATGGAATATCTGTTGACCCGGCAAAGATTGAAGCTATTCAAAGCTGGGAGCAACCTAAATCAGTGACCGAAGTACGTAGTTTTCTCGGCTTAGCTGGTTATTATCGGAGATTCGTAGAAGGGTTTTCTCGAATCGCTACTCCATTAACTGAGCTGACTCGGAAAGATACAAAGTTCGGTTGGAGCGAAGAATGTGAGAAGAGTTTTCAAGAACTTAAGAGGAGACTCATTTCATCACCTGTTTTGACAATACCATCTGGCTCGGAAGGATTTGTCATCTACAGTGATGCTTCGGGCAAATGGTTGGGATGTGTTCTCATGCAACATGGGAAAGTTATAGCCTATGCCTCACAACAACTCAAAGAATATGAGAGGAATTATCCCACTAATGATCTAGAGTTGACAGCAGTCGTTTTTGCACTAAAGATTTGGAGGCATTACTTGTATGGGGAGAAAGTAGAGATCTTTTTGGATCATAAAAGCCTCAAATATTTCTTCACTCAAAAGAAACTCAACATGCAACAACGACGTTGGCTTGAACTGTTGAAAGATTATGATCATACCATCCAATACCATCCTGGAAAAGCAAACGTGGTAGCTGACGCATTGAGTAAAAGATTATATGCTTGATGCAGAGTGCGATATTGTCGTATAAAGGCCCATTTTATATGACTTGCAAAGGATGGAGATAGAGATAAAGACTCCAGGGACCCAACTGATGATGGCGAATATACGAGTAGAACTGACTTTAATCGATAAAGTTAAAGTTGCTCAAGCTACAGACCTGGAGCTGATGCGTATGAGGAAGAAAGTGCAAGAAGGTGCTATGCCAAAAGCAAGAATTGATGAAGAAGGAATAATTTGAGTCAACTCCAGACTTTGTGTTCCTAACGACCTTGATTTAAAGTATAAAATCATGATGGAGGCTCACAACACACCGTTTGCAATCTATCCTGGGAGTACTAAAATGTATCATGATCTTCGACATACATTTTGGTGGGGCAATATGAAGAGAGAGATAGCATTATTTATCTCAAGATGTCTAACGTGTCAACGAGTCAAGGCAGAGCATCAAGTACCAAAAGGTCCATTGCAACCACTTAAAATTCCAGAATGGAAGTGGGAGCACATTACCATGGATTTCGTTACTGGTCTTCCAAGGTTTTTCAAGGCATAGATGCAATTTGGGTCATTGTTGATAGATTGAACAAGTCTGCTCATTTCTTACCAATACGAGAAACTTATACACTTGAAGGTCTTGCTCGTATCTACATAAACGAGATTGTAAGACGCATGGTGGTATGCCAAGTATCCATAGTTTACGATCGAGACCCAAGATTCACTTCACGATTTTGGGTTAGTTTAAAAAAGCTATGGGCGCAATTTACGATTTAGTTCGGCATATCATCCTCGCATTTAAGCGGACAATCGAGAGAGGACTATTCAAACTCTTGAAAATTTATTAAGACTCTTTGTCCTTGACTTCAAGGGAAGTTGGGACAAGTTCTTACCATTGGTGGAGTTTTCTTACAACAACAGTTATCAAACAAGTATTGGCATGGCTCCATTCGAGGCATTGTATGGAAGAAAGTGTCATTCTCAATTATCTTTGGGATGAGGTGGGTGAAGCAACGTTGTTGGGATAGGAGTTGAATGCGTATGACTACGGAAAAGATTCAAACGATCCGACAACGTATAAAAACCTCACAAGACTGACAAAAGAGTTTTGCTGATCTTCATCGAATGGACGTGGAATTCGATATTGAAGATTATGTGTTGTTACGTGTTGCTCTATGGAAAGAAGTTACGAGATTTGGAAAGAGAGGAAAGCTTAATCCTCGATTCATTGGCCCATTTTTAATCCTCGATCGAGTAGGGACTGTAGCCTATAGACTCGCTTTACCGCCAAGTATGTCTCGTGTTCATAACGTTTTTCATATATCCATGTTACGTAAATATGTGAAAGACCCGAACCACATTATAAAGTTAGAACTGGATGAAATAGCGAAAGATTTAACGTATGAAGAGGTTCATATTCAAATCATGGATAAGAAGGAACATATTCTACGCTCCAAGGTTATACCTCAAGTCAAAGTTTTATGGAGGAACCACGATGTTGAGGAAATGACCTGGGAGTTAGAATCTGAAATGAAATCAAGGTATCCTTACTTCTTCGACATACCAGGTACGTACCCTAATTTCGAGGGCAAAATTTCATAAGGGGAGATTGTAATACCCCAACTTTTATGAATAAAGATGATTTTTCTATAAATATTATTTTTGAATATTATGGAATGAATTTGATATAATGTTATAGTTGTGGGTAATATTTATAAATTTTGCAAAGTACATGCAAGTTGTTATATAATATTCGATTGGCTGGGAATATTCGTTTTAACAGGAATATTAAATTTACTGGCACAATCATTAAGTGGACCCCATAACGGAATTATTGTCGGATTAAGAAAAAGACAAAATTATTTTATGAAAATAACGGCGGAATGTTTATCGTTAACTGTTGAAACACCCGGTGTTAAAAAAATGAGAGAATACGCGTGGTTGTATAATATACTTGCGGTATTGATTATTGATACTTACGTGAGAAGTCACTCGGTTTTTTCAATTATTTCTTGAGAATTGTTGCATAGTATCTCACGTTAATTGATTCAATTATTGTCGATATTTTATATATTATTAAATCAATAATTGAGATGACAAAGTTATTAATATTATTATTTGCAATATTAACGATGTCAGAAGTTACATCAAGGAGAGGTTTGGTCACCTAATTGCGCTACCAATAGGGAGAAATCCTTATTGAAATCCCCTCTTTCTCAGGAACGACACAGTCGATTAATATTGTGAATTATAATAATAATGATAAATGTTATTAAAAATATTGAGGAAATTTTTATGTAAGTATTTGTTGTAATTATATGGACTCCCATTTACCCATTTTTAAAATTATTGGTGAAAAGTTATCTTAGTTTTTGTTTTATATATATATATATATAAGTATATATATATATATATATATATATATATATATATATATATATATATATATATATATATATATATATATATGAAACATGTCACATGGATTGAAATATGGGGGGGAGAGAGAAGTGGCGTAGGAAGGAAGGAAGTACCTTTTTATTATATATATATATATATATATATATATATATATATATATATATATATATATATATATAAGATGATAATGGATTTTGGTGGAAAAGTAGAATTTTTGGTGGAAAAGTGGAGCGTTTGGTAGTTAATGTTGGTTGTTTTATTATAAATTGATTTTGGGTGGGAATCAAGTTTGCCACGGGAAGGTGTACTATTATATATATATATATATATATATATATATATATATATATATATATATATATATATATATATACAAGTTTGATAATTTGACAGGGGTTATCATGAATACCTCCCGTGAATTGAATAATGAGCATGTGTATATATAAAATATATATATATATAATATATTTTATTTTATTTAAAAGTTTTTATTTTATTAGAATATTTTATTGCATAGTATCCTTTCCATTCTCCTATAAATAGAAGCTCATTCCTTCATTATTTCTTATTTAATTCTTTGAAACTCTAGAGAGAAAAATTATTGAGAGAGAGAAGAAGAGAAGTCTCGCTACCTCTCTTTTCCTATATCCAGATTTCTTCTAAGGTAAGTGGTATTATTTCTTTTCGTATTCATGAAGAGAACTTACATTATTCCATTTTTTTTTACTCTGTTAGAATAACTCAGATATCTGCTGATCTACCCTATAATTGGTGAAATTCTTTTGTTATTCCTTTCTTTATCATTATGTTGGAATAACTCATCATGCATCAGCAACCGCATACATGGTGAAATTCTTCTATTATTCCATTCTTTATTATTACATTTGGAACATCATGTATGCATTGCATTTCGCATGACTGGTTCCGTTATTTATTATTACATTAGAACATCTATCGATTGTGAATTTTACGACTGGTTCCGTTATTTATTATTACATTGGAATATCACATGCTGTGCGCTTACATTTGATGACTGTTCCGTTATTTATTATTACATTGGAATAACCTACCATGTGCGATCTATCGCATGCATGGTGATTTCTTTTGTTATTCCATTCTTTATTATACTCGGTTGGTTAAAGTTTTGATTTCTATACTCCATGAAATTAGTGGAATATCCTTGATATTTGCGCTTCATCCAAATATCTTTTCATGGAAATATTCTTACGAGCATTCTTGAATTTTACTCTACAAAGAAGTATCATATTGACAATTTGGACGTTATTAGTTCTGGATAAATTAATTCTTGAACTTGTTTTATTGAATTCTTATATCATTGTCATCATCCTCATGTTTATATTATGTTGAAAGTCATCTCGTGGCTGTGAAGTGCATATATGGACTTGGTATGATTATGACCGAGGATTAATCGGTATACTCATCATGCTAAGTAATGTTACAAATAATATGGTAAAAGTCCTCATTGGTCCGTAGTGCATTGATGGGCGAGTTGTTGGCATGATCATGACCATTGATGAATACACGAATATCCTGGCCCGTAGTGCATGGATAATTTATGGTTGTGATATCTTAATGAATATCCTTGGTCAGTAGTGCGGGGATGATGTGGATTATTTATTAAATTTGAGTCCCAATGATAAAAGTGATGAAAAACCTTTTAAATCATAAAAGATAGTAGATTTTATTCTCTACTTGACTCTTTTAATGGATTGCTTGTTCCGCTGCAGTTAAACTTGATGTTTTTATATTGTATCAGTTTAACATTGTTGAAGACCAATGATAAATTATTCTGCATTATCTTAGTCATAATATTTCTTACTGGGCTAGTTGAGCTCACCCTTTTGCTTTCATTGTTCTCTTCAGGAAATGAGAACGTAACAGGTACTAGTCGAGGAACGGAGTGACGGTCTAGAGGATAGCATTGGTAGTCCTCACTATTCTATGAAATAGTGTGTTAATAAATGTATTGAGGACTTATTTTGAGTTTGAATACTGTCTAGAAGATAATATTTGTATTAAAACTCACAGCTCATGTTGTATGTTTAAGATTGTATTTGTATTATGTACCATGTATTTGGCGACTCAGAATAGGTGATGTATACCTATTTTGGGGGCGTAATGGGTCCGACTAGGTTAGTTTACCAAACCCCTGTTCCTTATATTTGAGTAATCATCATGTTGACCACCATCAGTCGTATTCATGCATAAACTTCATTTAGATAATATATTTTGAGATGCATGGTGGTGAGTGTGAGAGAAATTTGTTATTTTAATAAAACACTCTTTTCCTTGATGGTTTCATCATATGCTAAGTTATGATCACAGAGTTTAAATGTTCACAGAGTGAGAATCAGCTCTACGATTTATTAGCATCTGGTTGATTCATGGAGGTGATCAGTTTTTATGAATCTTCAAGATTCTCTTGTAGATCTGATCATACTCTGTGTGTCATTAAACACTTAAACCATAGGCTGTACAAAGCACATTAAATCATTAGAAAAGATTTCTTCACATTCAATAGACCTGTGAGGCTCTTAAAACCATTTCAAGTCTCTTTCAAGTTATCTTCTTCAACCTAAAACTTGGATGGAGAGAAAGTTTATAGACATTTGAGTTTCCACCAACAGTGTACTTTCTCTCTTCACCTTTTTAGGTAGATTATGATTCCTTAAAGGAAATACTTTTATAGTTCATAAAGGAGGTGCAAGTATGATGAACATATTTATATTAGTGAGGAATCGTACCTTTTTGTTTTAGTTTCATAACAGTCATTTATCTTAGATATACTGAGTTTAGGCATTGATGTGCATACTTTCTCAATTTCTCCTGACAGCTAGTTGCTCCAGTTGACCTTCAATCAATCAGACGTGGTCTTGAAGATGTAAGCTAAGAAAATATCAGCATCTTTAGTTCTTTGACATCCTTGAGTTCATAAGGTTTACATCCAGCTGTAGGTTGGCCAGACACATGTTTGAGAAGTTCTTCTTTCTTCTCTTGATAAACATTACTTAGCATGTATGACCTTTTCATCTTTTCAAGCTGGTAAATTTTTGATTCTTTTCTGTTGATGTCTCTTGAGTTTTCTATCCTGGGCTTCTAGACTACAAGATTGACCGCGGGCAAGGATTGGTCTTGTTGATATGGCAATCAAGAACATGGACCTATCTGAGCAGCTTCAGGTGTATATGCACATTTACCTGTAGACAATATTTCCAACGTGTAAGCTCATTTGCATATAACAAGTGACTTACTACTAAACTAAGTTTAGAACAATGTTTGTGTCTAGGATCAGACTCAAAACGATTAGCTTCTGAATATAGCATGAGAACAGGCTTTGATACCAATTGTTAGTTCCTAGTAGGCACAATAGATCTAGAAGGGGGGTTGAATAGATCCTTTTTCTTTCAAATACTTTTCTATTTTATTTTGTATTGCTAATAATTTAGTATGTAACAAACATACGAATCTTTTCAAGCACAGCGGAATAAGTAAAAGATCCCCTTCATTGATATGTTCATAATCATACATATATTGTTCGTTGAGTTAGTTTAGTGGTAACCAGTTAAAACATACATAGCAGTTATAGCAGTTAATGTACATAATGTAAATGACATAAAGTAAAAGACACAAAGGGTTTTAAGTGGTTCAGAGACTCAAGCTCCTAATCCACTCTTCTGCTTTCAACTAGCAGGATTTTCACTAAGGAAGGGCAGCACCCTGAATCACTAAGATTCCTTCAAGGCCAACAGCCTTGGGACTTCAGTTCACTAAAAACTCTTCAAGGCCAGCGGCCTTGGAATCGCTCTAGTTCCCTAGGAACTCTTCAATCCGAGCAGGCTTGGAACTTCATTTAGTCCCTCTGGACAAGGACCCCTCAGACCCTGGCTTCTTATTGTTGTAGTTGTTGTTTTTGTTGGTGCTGAGCTGCTAAGATGTCATTAAGCTCTGAACATCTTTTGTACTTAGCATCTTGGTGTGGTCCTCTATGCATTCTGCTTTGAGTCTAAACCACATCTTCTTTGGTGCAGCTGATCTTCACTCTTTTCTACTCATCTTCATCTGGTATCAGCTTTGCACCATCACCATCTGGGTTTGCTAAGTCTCAATGCTTTTAGTAGACTTTGTCTGGCACTTATCAATCCTTGAATCCTTTTTGAATACTTTGCAGTTTCAGCTTTCGGTTCATGGTGATTCGTAGAGTAGCTCTCTTGATCTTCTTTGTACTCAGCCACTTTTTTGAATGCTATCTTCTTGGCCTTCTTGGCTCTCAACTTGGTTGTCATCTTTAGTGGCATTCTCATCTTTGTTGAGTGAAGCTTTGATCTGTTTGAGTTCTTCTTCAAAGTTGCTTCACTTCCACCTTGGTAGTCTCACTGTCACTGAGACTTGTGCTATTGATCTTTGGTGGAACTCGTGGAGTCAACTATAGCATTCACCAACTCAACGATTCTGTAACCTCACAATCATCAGTAACTCTTGATCTTTGAGGTTTTATTGATTTATACTCCTTCCCAATCTTCCCGTTGGAATATAGTTGTTGGAAGCTATTTAAATTATCTCGCAGATCTTGAGTTATTTGATGTAGACTGCAGATGTGACATGACATCCCCTTTTCTGACTTTCTGACACTGCAGTTTACTTTTTCACCTACCCCATCAGAGATGTCTCTTTCATGTCTCGGGCAGGTAGTCAACTTTATTTCTTCCTTCTGATTTCTAAATCAGAGGTTGTCCTTTTGCATCGATGCTCTCAATAAGCTCTATTCAAATATCAATCTTCAAATTGAGCCGTTGCAAATACCTCAATCTTTAGTTGTTCGAACTCTACGATTCTGATGCATATCTTCTTGGACCTGATCGTAGTGTCTTGTTGACTGTTGCTTCTTGACTTGTAGAATTAATATTATGATCTTGAAGAGTGTTCATTAAATCTCCAATGTGGAACACCTCTTCCTATTTTTATCTTGATGCTTCAATACTTACATTTGCCACATTTGGTCTCGAATCGATGGTTTGACTCCTTGTTCTGGCCCCTTCTGAATAACAAGACACTTCAAATTTGTGGCGTGTTCAGCTCATTTTCTCCTTGTGATCTCCCGTTCACTTATCATCAATGGGTGACCTTAATGCTTAATCACTTGACCTTGTTATTCAAAAGGTGACCAAAGATCTTTGTGTATACTCCATCAATTTCTTCTTTGTTTGGCAAACACTACGATCCTTGTTACTTTCGGGATCGTTGTCATCTTCTACTGACAATGAATGATTTGCATATCTGTCGACTTTTCTTAGTCAAGAATCGAAGTCTTCTTATGATCATCTTGTGGAAGACTTTACCTTGAATGGCTTCTCAACTCAACTGGATCTTTGATTGAGTTGATGCTTAGATCTTCTATTAACTTGCATGCCATTCGTTGAGTTCTCTCTGGCTTCCTTCAGGTGAGATGTATCTTTGCATTACCAACCAGAGGCTTCATTCCTTTAGATGTTCTGGGAGTGCTCAATTGTTGAGAATCGTATTTGCTCTACGATTCTACTGTGGCCTTATGAGCACATTTGTTAAGATCTTAGCTCTCTGACTCCACGATTGACTTGGTACATGCGAGACACTACGACTTTGAGATCGAGATCTTGATACTATGATTTACTGTCGTTGTGCTTGTTGTCTTCATCTGATCTTGCTCGACAACGATATCTGCCTTTGATAAGATCAGTAGACTCTACGATTCTGAGTGCAGTCTACGATTCTTGAATTGGCTTTGACATTAGTAGACTCTACGACTTCGAGTGTAGTCTACGATTCTTGACTGGCTTTGGCAGATGCTTGATCGGCTCGTAGGCAGGCTATCTCTACGATTCAGAACATGACTTCCTCAGTAGACTACGGTTCTGAGGAAGTTCTCCTCGACACACTACAATCCTTCCTTGTCTCTCCTGGAAGTCTACGAACTCCAAGATCTACTATCTTGCGGACTACGATTCTGCCTTGATAGCTCTCGAGTTTTCCTTGACTCTCCTGGCAGACTACGATTTTTGGTACAGTGCTCGACGATCAGGCAAGCCTATCTATTACATCATAAGATCAACCTAACATGCTTGATCTTTCTATATTTATAGTCCTTGTACATTATTTCTTTTTAAGGACTTTACAAAGCAGTTTTGCTTATGTAGGATCAACCTAACACATTTGATCAATTCATTCTAAGTCCTTGTACATATGTTTTTATTATCTATCAAAGGACTTTATAGCTTTTCTTAATGCAAGCATGCTTGAATATTCCTTCATATATATATATATATATATATATATATATATATATATATATATATATATCACAATCAAATCATATGTAAATAGGAATATCATTCACATGCTTATTCCGACATAATCTCCCCTATTTGATTATGACAAAAACAATAAGTGCATATGCATGTTATGAATGAATCTTATATACAGTGAGCTACTGTATTTCTAAAACAGATAATCATGAATGTCATTTATAATAATATGGAATACACTATGACATTTTACATCCTGGATCCAGAACATACCTAACTAGTTAGAGATGTACCTCTTTGGCTCTATGTATGCTTCTAGGATGTCTGTTGATCAGCTATTCATCTATTTGATTCCTTTGTTCCTGCTCCCCCTGGGATGTGGAGCTATTCATTTCTTCTTCTTCTAGTTCTGGCTCTGGCTCCCCCTCAGCCTTAGGCTCATCATTCTTGTGCTCCCCCTTAGATGATGATTCAGCTCTCCTTGGTGTTGTCTTTTTCTTTTCTTTCCTTTTGCTCTCCTTGCTCTTTCTAGAGTGCCTCTTATCCTTACCTTTTCTATGCTTCTTTTTCTCCCCTTTTTCGTCATTAATCATTTGGGAGAGCTGTTCCATGTTGGACATAAGCTGCTCCATCAGGTAGGAGGAGTTACCGACTTCAATCTTGAGTTCTTGTTGGCTTAACTCAAGTTGCATAGAGAAGGACTGATCCAAGTTGTCAGTCTTGTCGGAGAGGGCTTGTAGTTGCTCTTCATTTGCTTTCTGAGTTCGTAGTGCATCTGCCTTCTAATCATTTAAGGCGTTCAGATAGATGTGATCTCTATCTTTGATTTTGAGAGATACATCAGCCATAGTTGTTTGGAGTCTATCTTGAACTGAATTATCTCCAGCTGCTGTCACCCTCTTTGATTCTTCATGGATTAGAGATATCTTCTCAATCAATTTATCAGAGTTTTTCATTAGCTCTTGCTCCACAGAAATTTCATCATTTGGATGGGCAGTCTCTTGCTGAACACCAGATTGGACTCTACGATCTTCATCCTTGGACATGTTTTCGAAAGTGTTGAGGATCTGAAAAATTATTGAGTACCAATCGTTGTGGGAGGATGAAGGAATGTTAGATAGTTGTGTTAGGGAAGATGGAGACATCTTATTCTGGATTTGATCATCATCAGTGGTAGAGTGAACAGACTCTATGATCAGTGTCTTGGCCATATTTCTTTTTCCATCAGAGTCCACTCTACGATCATAAGGAATATATGATTTTCAGTATGTCGGTAGACTTTGTAGTGAGGCTTGTCATTTATCATCATGGTTACAAACTTCTTTACCCTTGGGAAGTTTTGTGATACCAGCTCTAGATTTGGAAACTGAGAATAGCACCAACTGAAGTAGCTCTCATCAGCATTAGTATGTGCCTTCAACCATGACATCCATGGGAAGAACCATCTCATCAGAAGGTCTTCAGAGTTATACAGTTTTGTTGTGCAGTCTAATTCCATGTTTTTCTAGTTGTGAAGCACTTCATCTGTGGTCATTCTTACAACTCGAAGTTGTTCATTTCCTTGATTTATCCATCTTGCTGGTGGTTCATCAAAGACTTCCACAACAATTCTTCTGCTGACGATTCGGTGGAGAGAGAGAATGTAATAAGATTCGTTCCTCCGACTTCGATGTCTGTAATCGAATCATCTCTATCTCTTCCCTTGTTGAGCCTGAATTTTGCTGATTCCCTTCATCAGATTTATCAATGAATTCTTCTTGTCTGTCTTCACTTTCAGAGCCTTCTTCAGCACTTTCTTCCTGTGACTCATATCCCTCATCACTTAATTCAATGACTTTAGTAGAGTTGTCAGTTTTCTTTTTGGAGGCAAATTGAGTAATCAATCTGTAACTCTTCCTTCTCCTTGGAGGTTCAGCTATGGGAGAATCAGACTCTTCTTCTTCTTCAGACTCTGAGGCCTTCAAGCTTTCTTGATGTTCATCATTGGCAGGGGCAGGTATTTCTTTCTTGATCTCATCATCTTTTGATCCATAACGAGAGCTTATTTGAACATTTGCATTTGGAGATTCAGATGGGTCATTTTGCAGCTTCTCTTCAACTTCAAAGTGAGTACTCTGAGAATTGGCCATAGGACCTAAATATTCTTCTTCATTAGTAGAGTTTACATCTTCTTTCATGGATCCAGCTCCACCTTCATTACTGGATCTGATCTCCGGGGATTCAGTCTTGAGATCATCAGTTTTCTTTTCTTCTTTTGACTCTACGTTTTCTTCTTTGTTAGATGTGCTTCCTTGGGGATCTGGAACTGATTTCTTCATCACTTTTGCTTTCTTCTCGGGTGGTTCTTGGAGTAGTCTGTTACTCCTTTTTGGGTTTTCAGCAGTTGATTTTGGTTTCTCTTCTGTTCCTTGTTTCTTCTTATCAGTGGACACATGGCTTAACGATACCTTTGCATTCTTCACACTCTTAGGCTTCTTCTTTGCTGATGTGACAGCAACTGATGCAGAGTCATCAGACTCATAGCTTTCCACCTCCTTTGCTTTTCTCTTCTTTTGTAGAGAGTTCTTTCATTGCTTCCTACTTGTAGTTAACCTTCTATTCTCCTTTGGGTTTTTCTTCCAATTCACGAGCAGTTGTGGAGACATTACTTTGTGAACATTCAAGGGTTCTCCTCATCATCCTTGATCTTGTTTCCCAGCCTTTTCTTCATCACAATACTCAGCAGTCTTCCATGAAACACCTTTGTAAGTTATTTTTCTGTAGACTTCTTCAACTCAGCCTTTTCCACCCATTTTGAGATTTGATCGAACAGGATAGCTCCAAAGTTTATTCGTTGCTTCAGAACTATTGCAGACATAATCTTCAGTTGTTGATCAAGCACAATGTCATGTGCAGTATCCTTGTACAGTATACATTTGCCTACTATTTCAGCAAGGAACTCGAATTCATCTGGAAACTCCTTTTTCTTCATGTCCTTCAGACTAGGGTTTCTTTGGAACCCCATAATCTCCTTTGTTTTCTCATTGTCAATCTCATCACGGTTTTTCAGTCCTAGGTCAGGAAAACCTAAGCATTGGTTGATATCGGATGATTTCAGTTTTAGGGACTGACCTTTAACCTTGGTTGAAAGAGTTCCGGCATTTATGGATGCATTTAAGTAGAATTCCTTAACCAGTTCAGTGTATACTCGAGTGCTTGCCTCAAGACATTCTGAGAATCCAGCTTTCTTCACGAGTTCAAGAATGTCTCTGAACTTCTTTTCGAATTTCTGAAATGACTTGGTTTCGAGTTGAATGCCAGTGATTACTCGCCAGTCTTCCATTTGAATAATTCGAGGAATATGGATGTTGATTCAGAGAGATTTATGGAGTATGACTGTGTGATTTGGACTCTGGAAATTTGAGTGGTTTGGCTTCGAAGAGAATTCTAGAGTTTGAAATGGGAGGAAGAGAGGTTCAAGAGGTTCTGATAACTGTTTGCAGATTTGAATTTGTGACGCCCCCAAAATAGGTATACATCACCCATTCTGAGTCGCCAGATATCATACTATGAAAATCAAATACAAACTTCATTTAAACAACTGTTGAACTGTCGTGCAGAATACGACCACAGTTAAACTATGAGTTTTAATACAAATGTATG
This sequence comes from Panax ginseng, assembly GCA_020205605.1. Lineage (NCBI taxonomy): Eukaryota > Viridiplantae > Streptophyta > Magnoliopsida > Apiales > Araliaceae > Panax > Panax ginseng. The sequence goes on along the minus strand of CM035130.1, from coordinate 156,645,076 downwards.
TAACTCTCATGGTGCCTCGACCACAACCTTACAATGGTACTTTACATAAAAGTACAGTCAAAAACTGTTTTAGGAATTAAAATCTTTGGGAAGTGCTCAAGGAAACCTTCGTACATAGGAGGCCATGAATCTAAGTTATAATAGATATCATATGTCTACAGAATTATCCTTGGTTGATGTAAGACTCCGAATTTTATGAAATAAAAGTATTCAATTTTTCTTATAATTATTATTCAGTAAATGGTTAAATTGATAAAAGTTTAAAGTTAAGGGTGATATATATAAAATTTTCAAAATATGCAAGTGGTTATAAAATACTCATTTTTGTCGGGGAATATTCGTTTGGTCGTGGAATATTCTTGTTGTCGGAGAATATTAAATGAATGACACATGACCATTCGTAGGCCCCATAATAGAATAAGCGCCGGAAAGAAGAAAACGACAAGTTTGAGTTTTTATAAATAAATGGCGTAGTTGTTATGAATTAACTTTGTTGGAATACACGGTGGTTAAAACACACGATGTCTGGCGTGGTTGCATAAAGAAGACACACAGTATTGCAGATTTTGAATTATTGATTCTTACGTAAGAAGGCACTACTTTCAATAATTATTACGGTAATTCTTTGTTCAATATTTTATTTTATTGATTCAATAATTCTTTGCGTTGATATTTTATATTATTGTTGTTGTAATAATTGTCTTTTGCGAAGATTTCCCATTATCGGATCAATAATTCATATTATTTGAATAATATTATTAGATAGCATTATTGGCAATGTCTAGAAAGTTCTGTCAAGGAGAGGTTTGGTCATCTAATTGCGCGCCAGTAAGGAGAAATCCTTATTGGAAAGCCCCCACTTTCCTGGAAACTGTTTGGTTGTCATAATTGTGATTCTGTAATATTATTTGTGAATAATTAATTATTAATTTATATGATAAAAAAATATTTATTTGATGTGGATATAAATGATGGATTTATTTATGTGGTTATAAATGAAGGAATTAATGTTGAGGTGTTTTATCAGAATTTTGTCAGATTGGAGGTATTAAAAACTCAAATCGGTGTTCTTAAAGCTTTATTGTGTGAGTTGTAATTTTAATCCGACCGTTGGATCATTGTGATTTTTGGATATGTTATACATATATGAGTTGAGTATATGTCCACAAATTTTGAACCGTTGAAAATTAACGTATGATTTGTTATGAATTTTAAGAGGTGTTGAAAATCATCCGTTTGTGGATTTCGGATATTTTTGGTTTGAAATTTGGAAAAACTTTCTTCTGCAAAGTTGTAGAGAATTCGATTTCGTGTGGAATGGACATAAAATTCATATTTTTCTGATAAACGGGCTATTTTCTATGAATTATTGATGTTTCAGAAAATAAAATAATTTTTATTAAAATTGGGTGGGATCCACTTTTATTTGAAAACATGTGGACTGCCAAAATATTATTAACTAAGATGGCTGGTCTTGTATGGTGGCTTGCGTAGGAGAGTAATAATAATAATATTATTATTTTATTATTTTAGTCTCCTTTGGCGTTCTAGTATTTTCCTATAAATAGGTGCTTATGTTAGAATTGAAAATCAAACCAGAAATAAGTTTTCTTTCTCTCTATATTGTCGGGCGTATTTTTGTGAGTATTTAGATACTTGGAGAGTTGTTATTCAGTGCAAGTTTCCTTCGACTTTACATCCGATATTCCGGTCAGAAGTACTGCTCTTTTGAGGTAAGGGATTTTTAAGGGTTATTATATTTTTCAGTTTTGTAATTTTTCCGACCTTCAAAAATTTTGGAAAAATTTAAAATGATAATTTGATGAGTTTATTGATTGTGTCCAAAAATGGCGATTTTTGGATGTATAGATTAAGAGTTATGAATTTTATGAGAAAATACTATTTTAAAAGTAAACGCTTATAACTACTTATGGTTAACTCCAAAATTGGTGAAATTTTTATTGGGAGTACATTTATATAACATCAGTATATCCTGTAAATTTTGGAATTTTTGGATAAAATTACAATTTATGATAAATGTCTAAATATTCGGCAGTTTTGACCATGTGAAAAATAGTAAATGAATTTTAAAAATTCTGAGAAAAATATATGTTCAATATGGGACTATATTATGCTAAATCTCAGAACAGAAATATTTTTAGAACTAATTTGGTATTTTTCATAAAAATGGACTAGTTATGAATAAATGAATTAAATATGTTATGTGAAGTAAGAAAATGGAAAAATAGGATTTTATGGCTTGGGAATCCTATATAAGGTATATGTAGATTTTGATGAGGGTTTTGGTTATTGGTGATAAAATCTTATGAGTTTGACATTTTATGATGATTAAATGCATTAATTAGTAAAGTGTTAACAATTAAAATAAATTGTTTATAAGTTTAAGAAATGATTAAAATATTGTTGTAATATTAATAATATTAGATTATGAGATTATTAAGTGATTTATAACATTTGGATTAAGGTGTTATGAATTCTTTGATTTATGAATCTTACTCTTGAAATTAAATTGTGTTTTGATCATATTGTTTTTATTATCATATATAACATTTTTATAATCTCGGTGATGAAATTTCTCTTTGACTTAAGTGTAAAGATGGGTAGATTATTGGTATGATCGTGACTATGGGTTCTCTTTGGCGATGAGTGCAAAGTTGAATCGATATTTGGTATGATCATGACCATTGAATTTACAATTGAATATTTTTAGCTTAAGTGCAAAAGGTGAATTGATCAACATGATTATAATTATGGTTTATATAAATTACGAAATGATTATGTATTTCTTTGAGATATTAATATCTTTGACATGTAGTGCAAAGATTTATTATTGATGAATATCTTTTGGCAAGTAGTGCAAAGATGGCCTGTTGTTGAATATCTTTAGCTGTAGTGCAAAGATGATCTGTTTTTGAATATCTTTGGCCCGTAGTGCAAAGATGACTTGTTGATGAATATCTTTGGCCCGTAGTGCAAAGATGAATTTTTTAGTATGATTATGAACAGGAATTGTTATTTGATATAACTATGATCTTTGATGTTTCAGGTAAAGACAAGTGATGAAAATTATCTTTGTCCTGGATGAGAAGAGGAATTTAGAACCACAATTATGATTATGAGTTATTCACATGAATGTGGATAGAACTGTTGATTGATGTTACAGGGATAAAACATTGTTGGTGGACTTTTAACATGGAGAAGATAATAGACTTTATGGTCTATTTGACTCTTTTAATGGATTGCTCGTTCCGCTACAACTATGGTTGAAAAGTTTTATCATCTACCATATGTTCTAAATCTCTGATTTATTACTGATGAAGGCTATTGATAATTTAATTATCTTTAGTTATGATATTCTTTACTGGGCTAGTTATGCTCACCTATTTTGCTTCACAATTCCTTTCAGGTAATAAAAGTGTAGCCGGGTCGAGCGGGGATAACAAGGAAATAGTGTGGTAGTCCGAGACTATCAAAGTTTCTCAACACATTATAAAACGGCATGACATACAATATATAATTGTATTGAGGACCTAAGATGTGTGTGTCGTATATTATACGTCACTTAATAATTGATTTTGGTGAACAACAATAGGGTGAGGTGAACCCAACTTTGGAAGGGTGTTTTGCCACTATCATACAAGATGTCTAATGACATACAATCTCGTGTTATCATAAGAAAGGGTTGTGCACATCCACTTTGCGAGTATATCTCTGAAAGCACTACCTATATGATCTTGGAGTTGGGTTGAAACATAATGTTCAATCGCAGACGGTGGAGATAATTATATGTCAAGAGAAGACTCACCATTGGAAGGAACATGATAGTAATCTTCTCATTTTTCTTTGGGGTCTATTGGATCAACCAAGGATAATCTCTGGACATATGATATCTATCATAACTTAGATTCATGGCCTTCTATGTACGAAGGTTTCCTTGAGCACTTCCCAAAGATTTTAATTTCTAAAACAGTTCTAGATTGTACCTTTAAGTAAGATATCACTATGAGGTGTTGTCCATAGTTGGGACATGAGTCACAGTTGGTATTAAAACTCAGAGTATATATGTTGTTGTATTTTGCACGACAATTGTAGTAATAAAGTTGTAGTTGTTTTCTGTACCATGTATTTGGCGACTCGGAATATAACTATCTCCACTGTTTGCAATTGAGAACTATATTTTAACCAAACTCCAAGATTATATAGGTAGTGTCCGTAGATATACTCAGAAAGTGGATGTTCACAACCCTGTCTTATGATAACACGGGGTTGTATGTCATTAGACATCTTGTATGATAGTGGCAAAACACCCTTAGAAGTTGGGTTCACCTCACCCTATTCGATTCACCAAAATTAAATATCAAATGACGATACAATACGACATACACTTATCTAAAGTTCTCAATAAAATTATTTCCATACTATTTAGGAGAACCTCAATGACTATAGACCACCGATTCTATTCCCCTATTATTCTGCTTTCAATTTGGCCTACTCTCTTAATACACGAAAGGAATTGTGAAGCAAAAGGGTGAAGCACAACTAGCTTCGATAAAGAATATCATGACTAAAGATAATTAAATTATCAATAGCCTTCATCAGTAATAAATTAGAGATTTAGAACATATGGTAGATGATAAAACTTTTCAACCATAGTTGCAGCGGAACGAGCAATCCATTAGAAGAGCCAAATAGACCATCAGGTCTATTATATTCTCCATGTTAAAAGTCCACCAATAATATTTTATCCCTGTAACATCAATCAACAATTCTTGTTCACAATCATATGAATAACTCATAGTCATAATTGTGATTCTAAATTCCTCTTCGCACTCAGGACGAAGATAATTTTCATCACCTATCTTCACCTGAAACATCAAAAGTCATGGTTATACCAAATCACAATTCCTGCTCATAATCATACTAATAAATTTATCTTTGCACTACGGCCAAGATATTTATTAACAATTCATCTGTGCACTACAGGCCAAAGACATACAACTGTATTTTAAAAGAGTCAAGTAGAGCATGATATCTACTATCTTTTACGAATTAAAAGTGTATAATCAATACTTTATCATTTCGAGACTCAAACAATAAATAATCCACATCATCGAATCATCCATGCACTAAGGCCAAGGATATTCATGTAATCATCAATGATCATGATTATACCGAATAATCCCTGGTTATAATCGTACCAATAACTGTCCATCAATGCACTACGGGCCAATGAGGACTTTTACCACATCATCTATAACATTACGGGTCATGATTATACCGAATGACCCCTGGTCATAATCATACCAATAAACAGTTCATTTATACACATAAGCCAAAGATACTCATCAATCAATAGTTAATCTTTGCACGTAAGCCAAAGATAACTTTCATCATAATATAAGCATGAGGATGATGATAATGATATGAGCATTAATCAAATGAAATCAAGGATAAATATTAAAGACTTTAAATTTATCCAAATATTATCAATCACTTAATAAACTCATATTATTAATATTATAACAATATTTTAATCACTTCTTAAACTTATAAACAATTTATTTCAATTGTTTATATTTTACCAAATAATGCATTTAATCATTCAAAAATGCCATACTCATAAGATTTTATCACCAATGATCAAATCCTTCATAAAAAATCTGCATATACCCTATATAGGATTCCCAAGCCATAAAATCATATTTACCAATTTTTCAACTTCACATAACATATTTAACTCATATGTTCGTAATTAAACCATTTTCATGAAAATTACCAAATCAACTTATTATTTTTTATCCTTCATTCAAACATATATACATATATTTCATAACAAGTATTTTTTATAATTTTTCAACTCACTTAAGTATTTTTCAAAAATCAATTTTTAATTAATTCCTTAAGAAATTAGCTACCTCAAGTTTAACTCCAAAATTCCCAAATCTTGGCAGGCTCTTACACATGTTAACATGAGCTTCAGTTTAAATTTCATGGTCATCGAGTTATAGAACTTTCAGGTTATAGCGTTTTTAAATCGGAAAAACCTAAATATTGAAATATTTATAACTTGCTCATTTTAAGTCGGAATGAGCTCATTTTTGGACAGGAAGTAATTTATACCATATATTTCTATGTCCCAAAAGGCCTGAATTTTTCTCACAATTTAAGTGATCGAAAATGCCCTTTTAAATTTACAAGGAGAGCTTTTTTTCGGTACTTTGTAGTTTTTGACTCCTTTGTTAAAATTAGTCTACACAAAAATCTACAACATCTTTTCCAGTGATTCCACCTGGATAAGTTAGAAAACTAATAGATCTAACTCTAGAACTTGACCACACTCAAAAATTCAAAATATAATAGGAGATATGGTCAATTGAATTTCATGTTCTATTTTCACCAAAATTTGTTTTTCAACCCTTTGTGATTTCTAAGAAACTTTCATGTTTTCACATAATAACCAATATAACTTATCATAACACTTACTAATACTACATATACCCATGATTTTCATCAGTCCAATGCTTTTATTATGACTTTCATCATAATCCACGTAAACAGATCATTTCCACAATTTAATAAGGATTGAATACAAAGGATCATTCACCATGCATGTGGTAATCCATATAGGCGAGTTATTCCAAGCGAGAATAATAAAGAATGGAATAATGAAGAATTCACCATGCATGTGATAGATCGCATGAGCACGAGTTATTCCCAAGCGCGAATAATAAATAATGGAACCAGTCATGTAAACGCACGCAGACGAGGATATTAAAATGAGTAATAATAAAGAAGCGAAACCAGTCGTGCAAAATTACGACCGCAAGGTGGATATTCCAATGAATAATAAAGAATGGAATAACAACTGAAATCACCATACATGCGATAGACCGCACAGACAGGTTATTTCAACAGCATAATAATTAATGGAACCAGGTCAGGCGTAATACGCACCGACATGATATTCCAACAGAATGATAAAGAATGGAATAACAGAAGAATTTCACCATGTATGTGGTACTTCGCATAGACAAGTTATTCCAACATAATAATAAGGAATGGAATAACAGAAGAATTTCACTATATATGCGGTACTTCGCATATACAGGTTATTCCAACAGAATAATAAGGAATGGAATAACAGAAGTTCTCTTCATAAATACGAAAGAAATAATACCCCTTACGGTACAAAAAATAATATCCCTTACTATAATAATAATATCCCTTACCTTAGAAAGAAGAGTATTAAGGCGGTAGAGGCGAGGATATTCATGAAGAAAACTTGCACTACGTTTCAAAGCTTTCTTAAACTCTAAAGAAATACCTTCAAGATTATAGAAGAAGAATTCTCTGAACTTCTGGTGTGATTTTCAATTCTAACTAAACATCCTATTTTCCTATTTATAGGAAAATAGAAAGGATACTATGCAATAAAATATAATATATTCTATTTATAAATATATATATATATATTATTTAAAATCTAATAAAACAAATAACTTTATAAAAGTATTACATTTTTATATAAAAAGATTTTACTATATGCAAACATTATGCGAGGCTTTATGCAAACACTATGCATAATACAATATAATATATTCTATTTATAGTCTAATAAAACAAATAACTTTATAAAAGTATTACATTTTATATAAAAAGATTTTACTATGCAAATACTATGCATAATAAAATATAATATATTCTATTTATAATCTAATAAAACAAATAACTTTAGAAAAGTATTACATTTTTATATAAAAAGATTTTACTATGTAAAACACTATGCATATAATATATTCTATTTATAGTCTATTAAAATAAATAACTTTATAAATGTATTCTGTTTTATATAAAAAGTTTTTACTGTTTTAATACATTAATAATACTAATAAAACAAAACTCATCATCATTATTATAATTCACACTATTAATTAATCTGCAGTCGTTCCCGGAAAGAGGGGCTTTTCAAAAAGATTTTTCCTATAGCGCGCAATTAGGTGATCAAACCTCTCCTTGGCAGAACTTCTAGACATCGTTAATATTGCAAATAATAATATTAATAACTTTGTTATCTCAATTATTGATTTAATAATATATAAAATATTGACAATAATTGAATCAAATAACGTGAGATACTTGCAAAGAATTCATCGTAACAATAATTGAACAAAATCGAGGTGACTTCTCACGTAAGCATCAATAATCAATATCGTGTACTATTATGCAACCACGCGTATTCATGTACTTTTAACAGGGTGTTTCAACATTAATTCAGTAAAACTTCCGTAGATTATTTTCATAAAATATTTTTGTCGTTTTCTCAATCAAACAATAATTCCGTTAGGTAGAGGTCCAATGATGATTGTCTTAGTTATGCGAATATTCCCTGTTAAAACGAATATTCTCCGACCAATCAAATATTATATAACAACTTGCTTACTTTGCAAAATTTATAAATATTACTCACAACTATAACATTATCTCAAATCCACACCATAATATTAAAAAAAAATATTTCGAGAAAATAAAATCTTTATTCGTAAAATTTAGGGTTTTATAGAATCTGTCTTTATGGTCGTTCCTTCTGACTCTGCATACGCTGTGATGTGTCACCTAGTCATTGGTTGCACGATACCCAGTAACAAGCTGTAACTCCCCGTTAACTTGTCAGTTGGCTGTCTCTTTTAGAAGAGTGGACGTTTGATTAACGTGGATTGATCTTTGACCTCTTGAGTTCGTAGAGTAGCATGATAGGATAGCTATTGACTCTATGTTTTCCTTTGTTAACTCAACGATCAACTCTCTGAAAGATGTTGCAGTGGATGGTTTTGACATTACCTCTCATTTTGAACCTCCACGCCTCATCCATTGTTGTGCTTTATGAAGCCTTGGGCACTTTCCTTTAGCAGGATATCTTTCCAACCAGCATTCGAACTTGTCTTTCCTCATTTTGAATGATTGAGCAATTTTCCTGTTCTTCCAACTCCTTATAAGTTAGGAGTAGTCTCTTGTAAGACTTCGATCGTAGATTCTATTTCTACAATTGCTGAGGTTGCATTACAATCGTTGAGGTTACATCACGATCGTTGAGTTTTCTCAAACTTTACTCTGCGATCGTTGACTGTCTTGATCCTTGAGATGAACTTGATTAAACAATTCTTCTGGGTTAAGGTAGCTCAGGAAGGGCCAACCTCTTAGAGTGAGCTAAGGGTCAGGTTTGTCCCTGAGGCGTTTTTCAGATGAAGTACTTTAGGAGTAATTTGCACTGATATCTCTTTTAACCTTTTCTTTTAGGGAGGTCCTCTCCCAATCTTTAGTCAATTGTATTTACAGTAATCGTGGTGTCCTCCTACTCTTACACTACGATCAAATGTTTGATTGTAGGCACTCCATGATTTTGAGTTGGGTGGGCGATAGGTTATCGGTAGTACATTATGAGACGTTTTTCTACTAACTATGGATCTTCATTTGGTTCATTAGCCACAAAGTTTTGGGACTCTATAAATTTGGTACATTGGTTCATAGAATATTTGACGTTGTTGTTCCTTAATGAGATCACTTGCTCCCCATGGTTGATGTTGTCTTTTTCAGTGAGGTGTGATTTCCCTTTTTTTTATGCACGTAAGAAAGCATCCTTGCATATCTTCTTCTGATTGAAGTCATTAAATCTTCTTATATCGTAGAAATGGATATCTTCAGGGTTGATCATTCTACGATCCTTTGACAGAACTATGAATCGTAGTCTTCCTTGTCAGCTTGTACTCGTAAAGTTCTGTTCCAGTAATAAGTTCCTAATGTTTGATGCTCGATAGTCCTCTGATGTGAGCTTCCTTGAGAACAAGTTTTGCTTGTTTGAGCATCTAAGACCTTTTTTTCATCTCTGGTTGAGTGGCATGCTTTCATATAAAGGTTTGCAGCCATTTAAGCTTTATTTAGATTAGCTCAGCAGGTCTTCAAGGACAGACTTTGACATGTAAGATATTTGTCAAAATTATTTCTGAACAGTCCTAAGCCTTTTGTTGGTTAACTCTTCTTGACTAAAGTCTTTTGCTTTAGCATTCCTTAGTGTGGTCAGATAGACCAAGTACCTGCAGGTTATTCATTTCTAATTTTTGGTACCCATGGTCAAATGGGTCCTGCTAGGTTAGTTTACCAAACTCCTGTTCCTCATATTTGAGTAATCATCATGTTAACCACCATCAGTCGTATTCATGCATATACTTCATTTAGATAATATATTTTGAGATGCATGGTGGTGAGTGTGAGAGAAATTTGTTATTTTAATAAAACACTCTTTTCCTTGATGGTTTTATCATATGCTAAGTTATGATCACAGAGTTTAAATGTTCACAGAGTGAGAATCATCTCTACGATTTATTAGCATCTGGTTGATTCATGGAGGTGATCAGTTTCTATGAATCTTCAAGATTCTCTTGTAGATCTGATCATACTCTGTGTGTCATTAAACACTTAGACCATAGGATGTACAAAGCATATTAACTCATCAGCAAATATTTTTTCACATTCAACCGACCTGTAAGGCTCTTAAAACCATTTCATGTCTCTTTCAAGTTATCATCTTCAACCTAAAACTTGGATGGAGAGAAAGTTTATAGACATTTGAGTTTTCACCAACAGTGCTTTCTCTCTTCACCTTTTTAGGTAGATTATGATTCCTTGAAGGAATACTTTTATAGTTCATAAGGGAGGTGCAAGTATGATGAACATATTTATATTAGTGAGGAATCGTACATTTTTGCTGTTAGTTTCATAACAGTCATTTATCTTAGATATACTGAGTTTAGGCATTGATGTGCATAGTTTCTCAATTTCTCCGATGACTAGTTGCTCCGGTTGACCTTCAATCAATCGGGACGTGGTCTTGAAGATGTAAGCTAAGAAAATATCGGCATCTTTAATTCTTTGACATCCTTGAGTTCACAAGGTTTACATCCAATTGTGGGTTGGCAAGACACATGTTTGAGAAGTTCTTCTTTCTTCTCTTGATAAACATTACTTAGCATGTATGGCCTTTTCATCATTTTAAATTTGGTGAATTTTGATTCTTTTCTGTTGATGTCTCTTGAGCTTTCTAGCTTTGGTCTTCTAGACTAAAAGATTGCCATGCATGACGAAGATTGGTCTTGTTGATATGGCAATTAAGAATATGGACCAATCTGAGCAGCTTCAGTGTATATGCACATTTACATGTACACAATATTTCCAACGTGTGAGCTCATTTGCATATAACAAGTGACTTACTACTAAACTAAGTTTAGAATAATGTTTGTGCCTAGTATCAAACTCAAAGCGATTAGCTTTTGAATATAGCATGAGAACAGGCTTTGATACCAATTGTTAGTTCCCAGTAGGCACAATAGATCTAGAAGGGGGGGTTGAATAGATCCTTTTTCTTTCAAATACTTTTCTAGTTTATTTTGTATTGCTAATAATTTAGTATGTGACAAACATACGAATCTTTTCAACCTGCAAATGAATAAGTAAAAGATCCCTTTATTGATATGTTCATAATCATACATACATTGTTCGTAGAGAGTTAGTTTAGTGGTAGCAGTTAAAACATACATAGCAGGTTATAGCAAGTTAATGTACATAATGTAAATGACATAAAGTAAAAGACACAAAGGGTTTTAAGTGGTTCGGAGACTCAAGCTCTAATCCACTCTTACATTTTTCAACTAGCGAGATTTCCACTAAGGAAGGCGACCACTGAATCACTAAGATTCCTTGAGGCCGTGACCTTGGGACTTGATTCACTAAAAATGCTTCAAGGCAGGCAAGAAGCATTGGAACTTCTCTAGTTCTCTAGGAACTCTTCAAGCCTAGCAGGCTTAGAACTTCATTTAGTCCCTCCGGACAAGGACCCCTCGATCCACGGCTTCTTATTGTTGTAGTTGTTGGTGGTGGTGGTCTTTGAGCTACTAAGATGTCATTAAGCTCTGAACATCTTTTGTTCTTAACAGCTTGGTGTGGTCCTCTATGCATTCTGCTTCGAGTCTGAACCACATCTTCTTTGGTGCAGCTGATCGTCACTCTTTTCTGCTCATCTTCATCTGGTATCAACTTTGCACCATCACCATCTGGGTTTGCTAAGTCTCTGTGCTTTTAGTAGAATTTGTCTGGAACTTAGCAATACCTGAATCCTTTTTGAATACTTTGCAGATATGTTTCTGCACTTGTTCAGTTTCAGCTTTCGGTTCATGGTGATTCGTAGAGTGGCTCTCTTGATCTTCTTTGTACTCAGCCACTTTTCTGAATGCTATCTTCTTGGCCTTCTCGGCTCTCAGTTTGGTTACCATCTTTAGTGGCATTCTCATCTTTGTTGAGTGAAGCTTTGATCTGTTTGAGTTCTTCTTCAAAGCTACTTCACTTCCACCTTGGTAGTCCCTTCGCCTTTGAGACTTGTCTTTGTTGATCTTTGGTGGAACTCGTGGAGTCAACTATAGTATTCACTAACTCAACGATTCTGCAACCTCACAATCATTAGTAACTCTTGATCTTTGAGGTTTATTTGATTTATACTTCTTCCCAATCTTCCCGTTGGAATATAGCTATTGGAAGCTATTTGAATTGTCTCCTAGATCTTGAGTTATTTGATGTAGACTGCAGATGTGACATGACATCCCCTTTTCTGACTTTCTGACACTGCAGTTTACTTTTTCACCTACCACATCAGAGATGTCTCTTTCATGTCTCGGGCAGGTAGTCAACTTTATTTCTTCCTTCTGATTTCTAAATCAGAGGTTGTCCTTTTGCATCGATGCTCTCAATAAGCTCTATTCGAATATCAATCTTCAGATTGAGCCGTTGCCAATGCCTCAATCTTTAGTTGTTCGAACTTTACGATTCTGATGCATATCTTCTTGGACCTGATCATAGTGTCTTGTTGACTGTTTCTTCTTGACTTGTAGAATTAATATTACGATCTTGAAGAGTGTTCATTAGATCTCCAATGTGGAACACCTCTTCCTATTCTTGTGCAGTGCTTCAATACTTACATTTACCTCATTTGTTCTCGAGAATTGATGGCTTGACTCCTTGTTCTGGCCCCTTCTGAATAACAAGACACTTCAGATTTGTGGCGTGTTCAGCTCGTTTTCTCCTTGTGATCTCCCGTTCACTTATCATCAATGGACTGACCCAATGCTTAATCACTTCAGCCTTGTTATTCAGAGGCTGACCAGTATCTTTGTGTATACTCCATCAATTTCTTCTTTGTTTGGCAAACACTACGATCCTTGTTACTTTCAGGATCGTTGTCATCTTTCTACTTGACAGCCACTGCATATGCTGACTTTTCTTAGTCAGCAACTGAAGTCTTCTTATGATCATCTTGTGGAAGACTTTACCTTGAATGGCTTCTCAACTCAATCTGGATGCTGATTGAGTTGATGCTTAGATCTTCTATTAACTTGCATGCCATTCGTTGAATGCTATCTGGCTTCCTTCAGGTGAGATGTATCTTTGCATTACCAACCAGAGGCTTCATTCCTTTGGATGTTCTGGGAGTGCTCAATTGTTGAGAATCGTGTTTGCTCTACGATTCTACTGTGGCCTTGTGAGCACATTTGTTAAGATCATAGCTCTGCACTCCACGATTCAGCTTCGGCTGTGCAGACACTACGACTTTGAGATCAGATCTTGATACTATGATTTCTGTCGTTGTGCTTGTTGTCTTCATCTGATCTTGCTCGACTACGATATCTGCCTTTGATAAGATCAGTAGACTCTATGATTCTGAGTGCAGTCTACGATTCTTGAATTGGCTTTGACATTAGTAGACTCTACGACTCCGAGTGTAGTCTACGATTCTTGACTGGCTTTGGCAGATGCTTGGTCGGCTCGTAGGCAGGCTGTCTCTACGATTCAGAACATGACTTCCTCAGCAGACTACGGCTCTGAGGAAGTTCTTCTCGACACACTATAATCCTTCCTTGTCTCTCCTGGAAGTCTACGAACTCCGAGATCTACTATCTTGTAGACTACAATTCTGCCTCGATAGCTCTCGAGTTTTCCTTGACTCTCTGGCGAGACTCACGATTTTTAGTGCGGTGCTTTCGACGATCGAATGAAGCCTATCTATTACATCATAAGATCAACCTAACATGCTTGATCTTTCTATATTTATAGTCCTTGTACATTATTTCTTTTTAAGGACTTTACAAAGCAGTTTTGCTTATGTAGGATCAACCTAACATATTTGATCAATTCATTCTAAGTCCTTGTACATATGTTTTTATTATCTATCAAAGGACTTTATAGCTTTTCTTAATGCAATCATGCTTGCATATTCATTCATATATATATATATATATATATATATATATATATATATATATATATATATATATATATATATATATATATATCATAATCAAATCATATGTAAATAGGAATATCATTCACATGCTCATTCCTGACAATCTCCCCCTATTTGATTATGACAAAAACAATAAGTGCATATGCATGTTATGAATGAATCTTATATACAGATAATCCTGAATGTTATTTATAATAATATGGAATACACTATGACATTTTACATCCTGGATCCAGAACATACCTAACTAGTTAGAGATGTACCTCTTTGGCTCTATGTATGCTTCCAGGATGTCTGTTGATCAGCTATTCATCTATTTGATTCCTTTGTTCTTGCTCCCCCTGGGATGTGGAGCTATTCATTTCTTCTTCTTCTAGTTCTGGCTCTGGCTCCCCCTCAGCCTTAGGCTCATCATTCTTGTGCTCCCCCTTAGATGATGATTCAGCTCTCCTTGGTGTTGTCTTTTTTTTTCTTTCCTTTTGTTCTCCTTGCTCTTTCTAGAGTGCCTCTTATCCTTCCCTTTTCTATGCTTCTTTTTCTCCCCCTTTTCGTCATTAATCATTTGGGAGAGCTGTTCCATGTTGGACATAAGCTGCTCCATCAGGTAGGAGGAGTTACCGAATTCAATCTTGAGTTCTTGTTGGCTTAACTCAAGTTGCATAGAGAAGGACTGATTCAAGTTGTCAGTCTTGTCATAGAGGGCTTATAGTTGCTCTTCATTTGCTTTCTAAGTTCGTAGTGCATCTGCCTTCTGATCATTTAAGGCCTTCAGATAGATGTGATCTCTATCTTTGATTTTGAGAGATACATCAGCCATAGTTGTTTGGAGTCTATCTTGGTGAATTATCTCATTTCTTTGTCACCTCTTTGATTCTTCATGGATTAGAGATATCTTCTCAATCAATTCATCAGAGTTTTTCATTAGCTCTTGCTCCATAGAAATTTCGTCATTTGGATGGGCAGTCTCTTGCTGAACACCAGATTGGACTCTACAATCTTCATCCTTGGACATGTTTTCGAAAGTGTTGAGGATCTGAAAAATTGTTGAGTACCAATCGTTGTGGGAGGATGAAGGAATGTTAGATAGTTGTGTTAGGGCAGATGGAGACATCTTATTCTGGATTTGATCATCATCAGTGGTAGAGTGAACAGACTCTACGATCAGTGTCTTGGCCATATTTCTTTTTCCATCAGAGTTCACTCTACGATCATAAGGAATATAATGATTTTCAGTATGTCGGTAGACTTTGTAGTGAGGCTTGTCATTTATCATCATGGTTACAAACTTCTTTACCCTTGGGAAGTTTTGTGATACCAGCTCTAGATTTAGAAACTGAGAATAGCACCAACTGAAGTAGCTCTCATCAGCATTAGTATGTGCCTTCAACCATGACATCTATGGGAAGAACCATCTCATCAGAAGGTCTTCAGAGTTATACAGTTTTGTTGTGCAGTCTAATTCCATGTTTTTCTAGTTGTGAAGCACTTCATCTGTGGTCATTCTTACAACTCGAAGTTGTTCATTTCCTTGATTTATCCATCTTGCTGGTGGTTCAGCTGATGGTTCATCAAAGACTTCCACTACAATTCTTCTCACGATTACATTTGGAGAGAAAATGAATAGTAATACGGTTCCTCCGACTCGATGTGCGAGAATCGAGAATCTTTCTTTATCTCTTCCCTTGTTGAGCCTGAATCTTGCTGATTCCCTTCATCAGATTTATCAATGAATTCTTCTTGTCTGTCTTCACTTTCTGAGCCTTCTTCAGCACTTTCTTCCTGTGACTCATATCCCTCATCACTTAATTCAATGACTTTAGTAGAGTTGTCAGTTTTCTTTTTGGAGGCAAATTGAGCAATCAATCTGTAACTCTTCCTTCTCCTTGGAGGTTCAGCTATGAGAGAATCAGACTCTTCTTCTTCTTCAGACTCTGAGGCCTTCAAGCTTTTTTGATGTTCATCTTTGGCAGGGGCAGGTATTTCTTTCTTGATCTCATCATCTTTTGATCCATAACGAGAGCTTATTTGAACATTTGCATTTGGAGATTCAGATGGGTCATTTTGCAGCTTCTCTTCAACTTCAAAGTGAGTACTCTGAGAATTGGCCATAGGACCTAAATATTCTTCTTCATCAGTAGAGTTTACATCTTCTTTCATGGATCCAGCTCCACCTTCATTACTGGATCTGATCTCCGGGGATTCAGTCTTGAGATCATCAGTTTCCTTTTCTTCTTTTGACTCTACGTTTTCTTCTTTGTTAGATGTGCTTCCTTGGGGATCTGGAACTGATTTCTTCATCACTTTTGCTTTCTTTTCGGGTGGTTCTTAGAGTAGTCTGTTACTCCTTTTTGGGTTTTCAGCAGTTGATTTTGGTTTCTCTTCTGTTCCTTGTTTCTTCTTATCAGTGGAGACATGGCTTAACAAAACCTTTGCATTCTTCATACTCTTAGGCTTCTTCTTTGCTGATGTGACAGCAACTGATGCAGAGTCATCAGACTCATAGCTTTCCACCTCCTTTGTTTTTCTCTCTTTGCGAGTTCTTTCTCTGCGCTTCTGCTTGTAGTTAACCTTTCTATTCTCCTTTGCGTTTTCTTCTAATTCACGAGCAGTTGTGGAGACATTACTTTGTGAACATTCAAGGGTTCTCCTCATCATCCTTGATCTTGCTTGACCTTTTCTTCATCACAATACTCGTGGTCTTCCATGAAACACCTTTGTAAGTGGTTTTTACGTATACTTCTTCAACTCGGCCTTTTCCACCCATTCAGGATAGCTCCAAAGTTTATTCGTTGCTTCAGAACTATTGCAGACATAATCTTTAGTTGTTGATCAAGCACAATGTCATGTATGCGGTATCCTTACCATGATATACATTTGCCTACTATTTCAAAGCCGAGGAACTCGAATTCATCTGGAAACTCCTTTTTCTTCATGTCCTTCAGACTAGGGTTTCTTTGGAACCCCATAATCTCCTTTGTTTTCTCATTGTCAATCTCATCACGGTTTTTTCGGTCTAGGTCGGGAAAACCTAAGCATTAGTTGATATCGGATGATTTGATTTTAGGGGTGACCTTTAACCTTGGTTGAAAGAGTTAAAGCATTTATGGATGCATTTAAGTAGAATTCCTTAACCGGATTCGATTGTATACCGAAAGTGCTTGCCTCAAGACATTCGAGAATCCACTTTCTTCACGAGTTCAAGAATGTCTCTCGAACTTCTTTTCGAATTTCTGAAATGACTTGGTTTCGAGTTGAATGCCAGTGATTACTCGCCAGTCTTCCATTTGAATAATTCGAGGAATATGGATGTTGATTCAGAGAGATTTATGGAGTATGACTGTGTGATTTGGACTCTGGAAATTTGAGTGGTTTGGCTTCGAAGAGAATTCTAGAGTTTGAAATGGGAGGAAGAGAGGTTCAAGAGGTTCTGATAACTGTTTGCAGATTTGAATTTGTGACGCCCCCAAAATAGGTATACATCACCCATTACGAGTGCTTGAGATATCATACTATGAAAATCAAATACAAACTTCATTTAAACAACTGTTGAGCTGCTGTAAGTGCGAGAATCGACCACGTTAAACTATGAGTTTTAATACAAATGTATGTAACTCTCATGGTGCCTCGACCACAACCTTACAATGGTACTTTACATAAAAAAAATCAAAAGCTATTTTAGGAATTAAAATCTTTGGGAAGTGCTCAAGAAACAACCGTGCATAGGAGGCCATGAATCTAAGTTATAATAGATATCATATGTCTACGTAATTATCCTTGGTTGATGTAAGACTAAATTTTATGAAATAAAAGTATTCAATTTTTCTTATAATTATTATTCAGTAAATGGTTAAATTGATAAAAGTTTAAAGTTAAGGGTGATATATATAAAATTTTCAAAATATGCAAGTGGTTATAAAATACTCATTTTTGTCGGGGAATATTCGTTTGGTCGTGGAATATTCTTGTTGTCGGAGAATATTAAATGCAATTTACATGACCCATTCGTGGGCCCTATAATAGAATAAGCGTCGGATGAAGAAAGCGACAAGTTTGAGTTTTTATAAATAAATGGGCGTAGTTATTCTTTATTAACCTTTGTTGGAATACACGGTGGTTAAAAACACGATAATCTGGCGTGGTCGCATAAAGATGGCACGCAGTATTATACGATATTTTTGAATTATTGATTCTTACGTGAAGGCACTACTCAATAATTATTACGGTAATTCTTGTTCAATATTTTATTTTATTGATTCAATAATTCTTTGCGTTGATATTTTATATTATTGTTGTTGTAATAATTGTCAACGCACAAGTATTTCCCATTATCGGATCAATAATTCATATTATTTGAATAATATTATTAGATAGCATTATTGGCAATGTCTAGAAAGTTACATCAAGGAGAGGTTTGGTCATCTAATTGCGGCATGATGAAGGAGAAATCCTTATTGGAAAGCCCCACTTTCTGGCTATGCGGTTGTCATAATTGTGATTCTGTAATATTATTTGTGAATAATTAATTATTAATTTATATGATAAAGAAATATTTATTTGATGTGGATATAAATGATGGATTTATTTATGTGGTTATAAATGAAGGAATTAATGTTGAGGTGTTTTATCGAATTTTGTCAGATTGGAGGTATTAAAAAACTCAAATCGGTGTTCTTAAAGCTTTATTGTGTGAGTTGTAATTTTAATCCGACCGTTGGATCATTGTGATTTTTGGATATGTTATACATATATGAGTTGAGTATATGTCCACAAATTTTGAACCGTTGAAAATTAACGTATGATTTGTTATGAATTTTAAGAGGTGTTGAAAATCATCCGTTTGTGGATTTCGGATATTTTTGGTTTGAAATTTGGAAAAACTTTCTTCTGCAAAGTTGTAGAGAATTCGATTTCGTGTGGAATGGACATAAAATTCATATTTTTCTGATAAACGGGCTATTTTCTATGAATTATTGATGTTTCAGAAAATAAAATAATTTTTATTAAAATTGGGTGGGATCCACTTTTATTTGAAAACATGTGGATTTGCCAAAATATTGTCAAGCTGAGATGCATTTGGTCTTGTATGGTGGCTTTGCGTGAGAGAGTAATAATAATAATATTATTATTTTATTATTTTAGTCTCCTTTTGGCGTTCTAGTAGATTTTCTATAAATAAGTGCTTATGTTAGAATTGAAAATCAAACCAGAAATAAGTTTTCTTTCTCTCTATATTGTCGGGCGTATTTTTGTGAGTATTTAGATACTTGGAGAGTTGTTATTCAGTGCAAGTTTCCTTCGACTTTACATCCGATATTATTAGGAAATCTTCTTTCTTTTGAGGTAAGGGATTTTTAAGGGTTATTATATTTTTCAGTTTTGTAATTTTTCCGACCTTCAAAAATTTTGGAAAAATTTAAAATGATAATTTGATGAGTTTATTGATTGTGTCCAAAAATGGCGATTTTTGGATGTATAGATTAAGAGTTATGAATTTTATGAGAAAATACTATTTTAAAAGTAAACGCTTATAACTACTTATGGTTAACTCCAAAATTGGTGAAATTTTTATTGGGAGTACATTTATATAACATCAGTATATCCTGTAAATTTTGGAATTTTTTGGATAAAATTACAATTTATGATAAATGTCTAAATATTAATAGTTTTGACCACGTGAAAAATAGTAAATGAATTTTAAAATTCGAGAAAAATATATGTTCAATATGGGACTATATTATGCTAAATCTCAGAACAGAAATATTTTTAGAACTAATTTGGTATTTTTCATAAAAATGGACTAATTATGAATAAATGAATTAAATATGTTATGTGAAGTAAGAAAATGGAAAAATAGGATTTTATGGCTTGGGAATCCTATATAAGGTATATGTAGATTTTTGATGAGGGTTTTGGTTATTGGTGATAAAATCTTATGAGTTTGACATTTTATGATGATTAAATGCATTAATTAGTAAAGTGTTAACAATTAAAATAAATTGTTTATAAGTTTAAGAAATGATTAAAATATTGTTGTAATATTAATAATATTAGATTATGAGATTATTAAGTGATTTATAACATTTGAATTAAGGTGTTATGAATTCTTTGATTTATGAATCTTACTCTTGAAATTAAATTCGTGTTTTGATCATATTGTTTTTATTATCATATATAACATTTTTATAATCTCGGTGATGAAATTTCTCTTTGACTTAAGTGTAAAGATGGGTAGATTATTGGTATGATCGTGACTATGGGTTCTCTTTGGCCAGTAGTGCAAAGTTGAATCGTTGACTGGTATGATCATGACCATTGAATTTACAATTGAATATTTTTAGCTTAAGTGCAAAGGTGAATTGATCAACATGATTATAATTATGGTTTATATAAATTCTGAAATGATTATGTATTTCTTTGAGATATTAATATCTTTGACATGTAGTGCAAAGATTTATTATTGATGAATATCTTTAGCCCGTAGTGCAAAGATGGCCTGTTGTTGAATATCTTTAGCTGTAGTGCAAAGATGATCTGTTTTTGAATATCTTTGGCCCGTAGTGCAAAGATGACTTGTTGATGAATATCTTTGGCCCGTAGTGCAAAGATGAATTTTTTAGTATGATTATGAACAGGAATTGTTATTTGATATAACTATGATCTTTGATGTTTCAGGTAAAGACAAGTGATGAAAATTATCTTTGTCCTGGATGAGAAGAGGAATTTAGAACCACAATTATGATTATGAGTTATTCACATGAATGTGGATAGAACTGTTGATTGATGTTACAGGGATAAAACATTGTTGGTGGACTTTTAACATGGAGAAGATAATAGACTTTATGGTCTATTTGACTCTTTTAATGGATTGCTCGTTCCGCTACAACTATGGTTGAAAAGTTTTATCATCTACCATATGTTCTAAATCTCTAATTTATTACTGATGAAGGCTATTGATAATTTAATTATCTTTAGTTATGATATTCTTTCTTTGGGCTAGTTATTTCACCTATTTTGCTTCACAATTCCTTTCGTGTAATAAAAAAAGTGTATGGCAAGATTGAACGGGGATAACAAGGAAATAGTGTGGTAGTC
This sequence comes from Panax ginseng, assembly GCA_020205605.1. Classification (NCBI taxonomy): domain Eukaryota; kingdom Viridiplantae; phylum Streptophyta; class Magnoliopsida; order Apiales; family Araliaceae; genus Panax; species Panax ginseng. The sequence goes on along the minus strand of CM035130.1, from coordinate 156,623,622 downwards.
CAAAGAGACTATCAAAGTTTCTCAACACATTATAAAACGGCATGACATACAATATATAATTGTATTGAGGACCTAAGATGTGTGTGTCGTATATTATACGTCACTTAATAATTGATTTTGGTGAACAACAATAGGGTGAGGTGAACCCAACTTTGGAAGGGTGTTTTGCCACTATCATACAAGATGTCTAATGACATACAATCTCGTGTTATCATAAGAAAGGGTTGTGCACATCCACTTGCTGAGTATATCTACGAGCACTACCTATATGATCTTGGAGTTGGGTTGAAACATAATGTTCAATCGCAGACGGTGGAGATAATTATATGTCAAGAGAAGACTCACCATTGGAAGGAACATGATAGTAATCTTCTCATTTTTCTTTGGGGTCTATTGGATCAACCAAGGATAATCTCTGGACATATGATATCTATCATAACTTAGATTCATGGCCTTCTATGTACGAAGGTTTCCTTGAGCACTTCCCAAAGATTTTAATTTCTAAAACAGTTCTAGATTGTACCTTTAAGTAAGATATCACTATGAGGTGTTGTCCATAGTTGGGACATGAGTCACAGTTGGTATTAAAACTCAGAGTATATATGTTGTTGTATTTTGCACGACAATTGTAGTAATAAAGTTGTAGTTGTTTTCTGTACCATGTATTTGGCGACTCGGAATATAACTATCTCCACTGTTTGCAATTGAGAACTATATTTTAACCAAACTCCAAGATTATATAGGTAGTGTCCGTAGATATACTCAGAAAGTGGATGTTCACAACCCTGTCTTATGATAACACGGGGTTGTATGTCATTAGACATCTTGTATGATAGTGGCAAAACACCCTTCCAAAGTTGGGTTCACCTCACCCTATTCGATTCACCAAAATTAAATATCAAATGACGTATACAATACGACACACTTATCTAAAGTTCTCAATAAAATTATTTTCATACTATTTAGGGAGAACCTCAATGACTATAGACACCGATTCTATTCCCTATTATTATTCCTTTCAATCTTGGCTACACTCTTAATACCTGAAAGGAATTGTGAAGCAAAAGGGTGAGCACAACTAGCTCAGTAAAGAATATCATGACTAAAGATAATTAAATTATCAATAGCCTTCATCAGTAATAAATTAGAGATTTAGAACATATGGTAGATGATAAAACTTTTCAACCATAGTTGCAGCGGAACGAGCAATCCATTAAAAGAGCCAAATAGACCATCAGGTCTATTATATTCTCCATGTTAAAAGTCCACCAATAATATTTTATCCCTGTAACATCAATCAACAATTCTTGTTCACAATCATATGAATAACTCATAGTCATAATTGTGATTCTAAATTCCTCTTCGCACTCGTGAATTAAGATAATTTTCATCACCTATCTTCACCTGAAACATCAAAAGTCATGGTTATACCAAATCACAATTCTCGCTTCATAATCATACTTAATAAATTTATCTTTGCACTACTACCAAGATATTTATTAACAATTCATCACATGCACTACGGTGCCAAAGACATACAAATTGTATTTTAAAAAGAGTCAAGTAGAGCATGATATCTACTATCTTTTACGAATTAAAAGTGTATAATCAATACTTTATCGCTGAGACTCAGCTTAATAAATAATCCACATCATCGAATCATCCATGCACTAAGGCCAAGGATATTCATGTAATCATCAATGGTCATGATTATACCGAATAATCCCTGGTTATAATCGTACCAATAACTGTCCATCAATGCACTACGGGCCAATGAGGACTTTTACCACATCATCTATAACATTACGGGTCATGATTATACCGAATGACCCCTGGTCATAATCATACCAATAAACAGTTCATTTATACACATAAGCCAAAGATACTCATCAATCAATAGTTAATCTTTGCACGTAAGCCAAAGATAACTTTCATCATAATATAAGCATGAGGATGATGATAATGATATGAGCATTAATCAAATGAAATCAAGGATAAATATTAAAGACTTTAAATTTATCCAAATATTATCAATCACTTAATAAACTCATATTATTAATATTATAACAATATTTTAATCACTTCTTAAACTTATAAACAATTTATTTCAATTGTTTATATTTTACCAAATAATGCATTTAATCATTCAAAAATGCCATACTCATAAGATTTTATCACCAATGATCAAATCCTTCATAAAAAATCTGCATATACCCTATATAGGATTCCCAAGCCATAAAATCATATTTACCAATTTTTCAACTTCACATAACATATTTAACTCATATGTTCGTAATTAAACCATTTTCATGAAAATTACCAAATCAACTTATTATTTTTTTATCCTTCGTCCAAACATATATACATATATTTCATACACAACAAGTATTTTTTTATAATTTTTCAACTCACTTAAGTATTTTTCAAAAATCAATTTTTAATTAATTCCTTAAGAAATTAGCTACCTCAAGTTTAACTCCAAAAATTCCCAAATCTTGGCAGGCTCTTACACATGTTAACATGAGCTTCCAGTTTAAATTTCATGGTCATCAGAGTTATAGAACTCCGGTTATAGCGTTTTTCGTCGGAAAAACCTAAATATTGAAATATTTATAACTTGCTCATTTTAAGTCGGAATGAGCTCATTTTTGGACAGGAAGTAATTTATACCATATATTTCTATGTCCCAAAAGGCCTGAATTTTTCTCACAATTTAAGTGATCGAAAATGCCCTTTTAAATTTCTGGGCAGTAGCCTTTTCGGTACTTTGTAGTTTTTGACTCCTTTGTTAAAATTAGTCTACACAAAAATCTACAACATCTTTTCCAGTGATTCCACCTGGATAAGTTAGAAAACTAATAGATCTAACTCTAGAACTTGACCACACTCAAAAATTCAAAATATAATAGGAGATATGGTCAATTGAATTTCATGTTCTATTTTCACCAAAATTTGTTTTTCAACCCTTTGTGATTTCTAAGAAACTTTCATGTTTTCACATAATAACCAATATAACTTATCATAACACTTACTAATACTACATATACCCATGATTTTCATCAGTCCAATGCTTTTATTATGACTTTCATCATAATCCACGTAAACAGATCATTTCCACAATTTAATAAGGATTGAATACAAAGGATCATTCACCATGCATGTGGTAATCCATATAGACAGGTTATTCCAACAGAATAATAAAGAATGGAATAACTGAAGAATTCACCATGCATGTGATAGATCGCACAGACAGGTTATTCCCAACAGAATAATAAATAATGGAACCAGTCATTGTAAACGCATGCAGCACAAGATATTAAACGAGAATAATAAAGAAGCGAAACCAGTCGAGGCAAAATTACGCGCAGACCGACTGAGGATATTCCAATGAATAATAAAGAATGGAATAACAACGAAATCACCATACATGCGATAGAACCGCATGCAGACGAGTTATTTCAACAAAGATAATAATTAATGGAACCGGTCGAGCGTAATATATGCGCACCGCACATGATATTCAATGAGAATGATAAAGAATGGAATAACAGAAGAATTTCACCATGTATGTGGTACTTCGCATAGACAAGTTATTCCAACATAATAATAAGGAATGGAATAACAGAAGAATTTCACTATATATGCGGTATCAGATATACGAGTTATTCAATGAATAATAAGGAATGGAATAACAGAAGTTCTCTTCATAAATACGAAAGAAATAATACCCCTTACGGTACAAAAAATAATATCCCTTACTATAATAATAATATCCCTTACCTTAGAAAGAAGAGTATTCCGACAGGTAGGGCGAGGATATTCATGAAGAAAACTTGCACTACGCTCAAAGCTTTCTTAAACTCTAAAGAAATACGCTCAAGATTATAGAAGAAGAATTCTCTGAACTTCTGGTGTGATTTTCAATTCTAACTAAACATCCTATTTTCCTATTTATAGGAAAATAGAAAGGATACTATGCAATAAAATATAATATATTCTATTTATAAAATATATATATATATATTATTTAAAATCTAATAAAACAAATAACTTTATAAAAGTATTACATTTTATATAAAAAGATTTTACTATCTGAAACATTATCGCAGCCTTATGCAAACACTATGCATAATACAATATAATATATTCTATTTATAGTCTAATAAAACAAATAACTTTATAAAAGTATTACATTTTTATATAAAAAGATTTTACGATGCAAATACTATGCATAATAAAATATAATATATTCTATTTATAATCTAATAAAACAAATAACTTTAGAAAAGTATTACATTTTATATAAAAAGATTTTACTATGTAAAACACTATGCATATAATATATTCTATTTATAGTCTATTAAAATAAATAACTTTATAAATGTATTCTGTTTTATATAAAAAGTTTTTCTGTTTTAATACATTAATAATACTAATAAAACAAAACTCATCATCATTATTATAATTCACACTATTAATCTACCAGGTCGTTCCCAGGAAAGAGGGGGCTTTTCAAAAAGGATTTTTTCCTATTGGCGCGCAATTAGGTGATCAAACCTCTCCTTGGCAGAACTTCTAGACATCGTTAATATTGCAAATAATAATATTAATAACTTCGTTATCTCAATTATTGATTTAATAATATATAAAATATTGACAATAATTGAATCAAATAACGTGAGATCTTATCAAAGAATTATCGTAACAATAATTGAACAAAACTGAGTGACTTCTCACGTAAGCATCAATAATCAATATCGTGTACTATTATGCAACCACGCGTATTACTGTACTTTTAACACCGGGTGTTTCAACAGTTAACGGTAAAACTTCCGCCGTTATTTTCATAAAATATTTTTGTCGTTTTTTCTCAATCAAACAATAATTCCGTTAATGAGGTCCAATGATGATTGTCTTGGTTATGCGAATATTCCTGTTAAAAGCGAATATTCTCAGACCAATCAAATATTATATAACAACTTGCTTACTTTGCAAAATTTATAAATATTACTCACAACTATAACATTATCTCAAATCCACACCATAATATTAAAAAAAAATATTTCGAGAAAATAAAATCTTTATTCGTAAAATTTAGGGTTTTATAGAATCTATCTTTATGGTCGTTCCTTCTGACTCTGCATACGCTGTGATGTGTCACCTAGTCATTGGTTGCACGATACCCGAACATAATGTGTAACTCCCGTTAACTTGTCGGTTGGTCATATGTCTCTTTTAGAAGAGTGGACGTTTGATTAACGTGGATTGATCTTTGACCTCTTGAGTTCAGAGAGAGTAGCATGATAGGATAGCTATTGACTCTATGTTTTCCTTTGTTAACTCAACGATCAACTCTCCGAAAGATGTTGCGATGGATGGTTTTGACATTACCTCTCATTTTGAACCTCCACGCCTCATCCATTGTTGTGCTTTATGAAGCCTTGGGCACTTTCCTTTAAGGGATATCTTTCCAACCAAACATTGAACTTGTCTTTCCTCATTTTGAATGATTGAGCAATTTTCCTGTTCTTCCAACTCCTTATAAGTTAGGAGTAGTCTCTTGTAAGACTTCGATCGTAGATTCTATTTCTACAATTGCTGAGGTTGCATTACAATCGTTGAGGTTACATCACGATCGTTGAATTTTCTCAAACTTTACTCTGCGATCGTTGACTGTCTTGATCCTTGAGATGAACTTGATTAAACAATTCTTCTGGGTTAAGGTAGCTCAGGAAGGGCCAACCTCTTAGAGTGAGCTAAGGGTCAGGTTTGTCCCTGAGGCGTTTTTCAGATGAAGTACTTTAGGAGTAATTTGCACTGATATCTCTTTTAACCTTTTCTTTTAGGGAGGTCCTCTCCCAATCTTTAGTCAATTGTATTTACAGTAATCGTGGTGTCCTCCTACTCTTACACTACGATCAAATGTTTGATTGTAGGCACTCCATGATTTTGAGTTGGGTGGCTGATAGGTTATCAGTAGTACATTATGAGACGTTTCTACTAACTATGGATCTTCATTTGGTTCATTAGCCACAAAGTTTTGGGACTCTATAGCTGGTACATTGGTTCATAGAATATTTCAGCGTTGTTGTTCCTTAACAGATCACTGCTCCCCCATGGTTGATGTTGTCTTTTCAGTGAGGTGTGATTTCCCTTTTTTTTATGCACGTAAGAAAGCATCCTTGCATATCTTCTTCTGATTGAAGTCATTAAATCTTCTTATATCGTAGAAATGGATATCTTCAGGGTTGATCATTCTACGATCCTTTGACAGCACTACGAATCGTAGTCTTCCTTGTCAGCTTGTACTCGTAAAGTTCTGTTCCAGTAATAAGTTCCTAATGTTTGATGCTCGATAGTCCTCTGATGTGAGCTTCCTTGAGAACAAGTTTTGCTTGTTTGAGCATCTAAGACCTTTTTTTCATCTCTGGTTGAGTGGCATGCTTTCATATAAAGGTTTGCGACCATTTAAGCTTTATTTAGATTAATTTCGGTGGTCTTGAAGGATGAGACTTTGACATGTAAGATATTTGTCAAAATTATTTACGAGCAGTCCTAAGCCTTTTGTTGGTTAACTCTTCTTGACTGAAGTCTTTTGCTTTAGCATTCCTTAGTGTGGTCAGATAGACCAAGTACCTGCAGGTTATTCATTTCTAATTTTTGGTACCCATGGTCAAATGGGTCTGCTAGAGTTAGTTTACCAAACTCATTCCTCATATTTGAGTAATCATCATGTTAACCACCATCGACCGTATTCATGCATATACTTCATTTAGATAATATATTTTGAGATGCATGGTGGTGAGTGTGAGAGAAATTTGTTATTTTAATAAAACACTCTTTTCCTTGATGGTTTTATCATATGCTAAGTTATGATCACAGAGTTTAAATGTTCACAGAGTGAGAATCATCTCTACGATTTATTAGCATCTGGTTGATTCATGGAGGTGATCAGTTTCTATGAATCTTCAAGATTCTCTTGTAGATCTGATCATACTCTGTGTGTCATTAAACACTTAGACCATAGGATGTACAAAGCATATTAACTCATCAGCAAATATTTTTTCACATTCAACCGACCTGTGAGGCTCTTAAAACCATTTCATGTCTCTTTCAAGTTATCATCTTCAACCTAAAACTTGGATGGAGAGAAAGTTTATAGACATTTGAGTTTTCACCAACAGTGTACTTTCTCTCTTCACCTTTTTAGGTAGATTATGATTCCTTGAAGGAATACTTTTATAGTTCATAAGGGAGGTGCAAGTATGATGAACATATTTATATTAGTGAGGAATCGTACCTTTTTGCTGTTAGTTTCATAACAGTCATTTATCTTAGATATACTGAGTTTAGGCATTGATGTGCATAGTTTCTCAATTTCTCCTGACAGCTAGTTGCTCCAGTTGACCTTCAATCAATCAGACGTGGTCTTGAAGATGTAAGCTAAGAAAATATCAGCATCTTTAATTCTTTGACATCCTTGAGTTCACAAGGTTTACATCCAGCTGTAGGTTGGCAAGACACATGTTTGAGAAGTTCTTCTTTCTTCTCTTGATAAACATTACTTAGCATGTATGGCCTTTTCATCATTTTAGGCTGGTGAATTTTTGATTCTTTTCTGTTGATGTCTCTTGAGCTTTCTAGCCTGGTCTTCTAGACTAAAAGATTGACCGCGAGCAAGGATTGGTCTTGTTGATATGGCAATTAAGAATATGGACCAATCTGAGCAGCTTCAGGTGTATATGCACATTTACATGTACACAATATTTCCAACGTGTGAGCTCATTTGCATATAACAAGTGACTTACTACTAAACTAAGTTTAGAATAATGTTTGTGCCTAGTATCAGACTCAAAGCGATTAGCTTTTGAATATAGCATGAGAACAGGCTTTGATACCAATTGTTAGTTCCCAGTAGGCACAATAGATCTAGAAGGGGGGGTTGAATAGATCCTTTTTCTTTCAAATACTTTTCTAGTTTATTTTGTATTGCTAATAATTTAGTATGTGACAAACATACGAATCTTTTCAAGCACAGCGGAATAAGTAAAAGATCCCCTTTATTGATATGTTCATAATCATACATACATTGTTCGTAGAGTTAGTTTAGTGGTAAGCAGTTAAAACATACATAGCAGTTATAGCAGTTAATGTACATAATGTAAATGACATAAAGTAAAAGACACAAAGGGTTTTAAGTGGTTCAGAGACTCAAGCTCTAATCCACTCTTACATTTTTCAACTAGCGAGATTTCCACTAAGGAAGCAAAGACCCGAATCACTAAGATTCCTTCAAGGCCGTGCGACTTGGGACTTGATTCACTAAAAAGCAGCTTGAGGCCAAAGTGACATTGGAACTTCTCTAGTTCTCTAGGAACTCTTCAAGCCTAGCAGGCTTAGAACTTCATTTAGTCCCTCCGGACAAGGACCCCTCAGTCCCTGGCTTCTTATTGTTGTAGTTGTTGTTGGTGGTGGTGCTGAGCTACTAAGATGTCATTAAGCTCTGAACATCTTTTGTTCTTAACAGCTTGGTGTGGTCCTCTATGCATTCTGCTTCGAGTCTGAACCACATCTTCTTTGGTGCAGCTGATCGTCACTCTTTTCTGCTCATCTTCATCTGGTATCAACTTTGCACCATCACCATCTGGGTTTGCTAAGTCTCTGTGCTTTTAGTAGAATTTGCCTGGAACTTAGCAATACCTGAATCCTTTTTGAATACTTTGCAGATATGTTTCTGCACTTGTTCAGTTTCAGCTTTCGGTTCATGGTGATTCGTAGAGTGGCTCTCTTGATCTTCTTTGTACTCAACCACTTTTCTGAATGCTATCTTCTTGGCCTTCTCGGCTCTCAGTTTGGTTACCATCTTTAGTGGCATTCTCATCTTTGTTGAGTGAAGCTTTGATCTGTTTGAGTTCTTCTTCAAAGCTACTTCACTTCCACCTTGGTAGTCCCACTGTCATTGAGACTTGTGCTGTTGATCTTTGGTGGAACTCGTGGAGTCAACTATAGTATTCACTAACTCAATGATTCTGCAACCTCACAATCATTAGTAACTCTTGATCTTTGAGGTTTATTTGATTTATACTTCTTCCCAATCTTCCCGTTGGAATATAGCTATTGGAAGCTATTTGAATTGTCTCCTAGATCTTGAGTTATTTGATGTAGACTGCAGATGTGACATGACATCCCCTTTTCTGACTTTCTGACACTGCAGTTTACTTTTTCACCTACCACATCAGAGATGTCTCTTTCATGTCTCGGGCAGGTAGTCAACTTTATTTCTTCCTTCTGATTTCTAAATCAGAGGTTGTCCTTTTGCATCGATGCTCTCAATAAGCTCTATTCGAATATCAATCTTCAGATTGAGCCGTTGCCAATGCCTCAATCTTTAGTTGTTCGAACTTTACGATTCTGATGCATATCTTCTTGGACCTGATCATAGTGTCTTGTTGGTATCGCTTCTTTGACTTGTAGAATTAATATTACGATCTTGAAGAGTGTTCATTAGATCTCCAATGTGGAACACCTCTTCCTATTCTTGTGCAGTGCTTCAATACTTCTGTTTACCTCGACTGTTCTCAGATACTGATGGCTTGACTCCTTGTTCTGGCCCCTTCTGAATAACAAGACACTTCAGATTTGTGGCGTGTTCAGCTCGTTTTCTCCTTGTGATCTCCCGTTCACTTATCATCAATGGGTGAATCTAATGCTTAATCACTTCAGCCTTGTTATTCAGAGGCTGACCAGTATCTTTGTGTATACTCCATCAATTTCTTCTTTGTTTGGCAAACACTACGATCCTTGTTACTTTCAGGATCATTGTCATCTTTCTACTTGACAGCCACTGCATATGCTGACTTTTCTTAGTCAGCAACTGAAGTCTTCTTATGATCATCTTGTGGAAGACTTTACCTTGAATGGCTTCTCAACTCAATCTGGATGCTGATTGAGTTGATGCTTAGATCTTCTATTAACTTGCATGCCATTCGTTGAATGCTATCTGGCTTCCTTCAGGTGAGATGTATCTTTGCATTACCAACCAGAGGCTTCATTCCTTTGGATGTTCTGGGAGTGCTCAATTGTTGAGAATCGTGTTTGCTCTACGATTCTACTGTGGCCTTGTGAGCACATTTGTTAAGATCATAGCTCTGCACTCCACGATTCAGCTTCGGCTGTGCAGACACTACGACTTTGAGATCAGATCTTGATACTACGATTTCTGTCGTTGTGCTTGTTGTCTTCATCTGATCTTGCTCGACTACGATATCTGCCTTTGATAAGATCAGTAGACTCTATGATTCTGAGTGCAGTCTACGATTCTTGAATTGGCTTTGACATTAGTAGACTCTACGACTCCGAGTGTAGTCTACGATTCTTGGCCCGGCTTTGGCGAGATGCTTGGTGGTCGGCTCGTGGCGGGTGTCTACGATTACGAACATGACTTCCTCGGCCAGACTACTTACGAGGAAGTTCTCCTCGACACACTACAATCCTTCCTTGTCTCTCCTGGAAGTCTACGAACTCCGAGATCTACTATCTTGCAGACTACGATTCTGCCTCGATAGCTCTCGAGTTTTCCTTGACTCTCCTGGCAGACTACGATTTCTGGTGCAGTGCTCGACGATCAGACAAGCCTATCTATTACATCATAAGATCAACCTAACATGCTTGATCTTTCTATATTTATAGTCCTTGTACATCATATCTTTTTAAGGACTTTACAAAGCAGTTTTGCTTATGTAGGATCAACCTAACACATTTGATCAATTCATTCTAAGTCCTTGTGTATATGTTTCTATTATCTATCAAAGGACTTTACAGCTTTTCTTAATGCAAGCATGCTTGCATATTCATTCATATATATATATATTTTATAAATAGAATATGTCAGGAATAAGCATGTGAATAAAAAGATTTGTAAAAAATAAATAACTTTGTAAAAGTATTCTATTTTATATAAAAAAAATTTACTATGCAAATACTATGCATAATAAAATATAATATATTCTATTTATAATCTAATAAAATAAATAACTTTATAAAAGTATTTTGTTTTATATAAAAGATTTTACTATCGCAGGCATTATGCAAACACTTATGCATAATAAAATATATTATATTCTATTTATAATCAAATAAAACAAAACTTTATAAAAACTTTATAAAACTACTCAATAATTATTACGGTAATTCTTGTTCAATATTTTATTTTATTGATTCAATAATTCTTTGCGTTGATATTTTATATTATTGTTGTTTCAATAATTGTCATTACTTGATATTTTCCATTATCGGATCAATAATTCATATTATTTGAATAATATTATTAGATAGAATTATTGGTAATGTCTAGAAAGTTACATCAATGAGAGGTTTGAATCATCTAATTCTTGGCGTCGATGGAAAAATCCTTATTGGAAAGCCCCCTCTTTTCTTGGAACTACCTGGTTGTCATTGTTGCGATTCTGTAATATTATTTGTGAATAATTATTTATTGATTTATATGATAAGGAAATATTTATTTTATGTGGATATAAATGATGGATATATTTATGTGGATATAAATGAAAGAATTAATGTTGAGGTGTTTTATTAGTATTTTGTCGAAATGAAGAACGAAATTTGGAAATTTTCAGAAAATTAGTTTCTTACTTAATTTTGTAAAATCTATAACTCTTTGTGTATAATGAGTTAGGAGATGAGACATATATCAAAAGAAAGCCCTGGAAGTAAGCTAAACGTAGAAATTTGAATCACCCAAAAATCCTTTGTAGATTTATCGTGGTGAATTTTTGAATGAAACTGGTCCGAAGGACTCATAATCTGAAAAATCAGTGTTCTTGAGATATATTGTGTGAGTTATAAATTTTGATCCGACCGTTGGATCGTTGTGATTTTTGGATATGTTATACATATATAAGTTGAGTATATGTCCACAAATTTTGAACCGTTAAAAATGAACGTATAAATTGTTATGAATTTTAAGAGGTGACTGGTTCAGAAATTGTTGAAGTTTCGAAATTTATCATTTTGGGGGAAAATTCTAGAATGCGTGGTCCCCACTTATGGTTGGTGAAGAAATATGCTAAAATTCTAATTCAAATATGGTGGGTGGTAATAGTAGCAGGTAAAGCCATCAGGTAGCAGGTCAAGTCTGCTTCGGCGTGCTAACATTTTCCTAATAGAATTGAAAATCACACCAGAAACATAAGTTTTCTCTCTTTCTCTCTCTATATTATCGAGCGTATTTTGTGAGTATTTTGATACTTTGAGAGTTGTTAATGAGTGCAAGTTTCCTTCAGCGTCATATCCGATATTCAAATGTCGAAATTCTTTTTGAGGTACGGATTTTAAGGGTTATTATGTTTCTTCAGTTTCGTAATTTTTCTGACCTTCAAAAATTCTGAAAAAATTTGTAATGATATTTTGATGAGTTTTCTCAATTGTGTCCAAAAATAGTGATTTTTGGATGTATAGATTAAGAGTTATGAATTTTATGAGAAAAAACTATTTTAAAAGTAAACTCTTATAACTCTTTGTGGTTAACTCCAAAATTGATAAAAATTTTATTGGGAGTACATCTATATAACATTAGAATATCCTGTAAATTTCAAAATTTTTGGACAAAAGTATAATTTATGATAAATGTCTAAATATTCGGCAGTTTTGGCCATGTGAAAAATAATAAATGAATTTTAAAAATTCCGAGAAAAATATATGTTCAATATGGGACTATATTCTGCTAAATTCCAGAAAAGAAATATTTTTGGGACTGATTTGGTATTTTTCATGAAAATAGACTAGTTATGAATAAATAAATTAAATATGTTATGTGAAGTAAGAAAATTAGAAAATAGGATTTTATGGTTTGAGAATCCTATATGAGGTATATGCAGATTTTTTATGAAGGTTTTGGTTATTGGTGATAAAATTTTATGAGTTTGGTATTTTAAGATGATTAAATGCATTAATTAGTAAAGTGTAAACAATTAAAATAAATTATTTATAAGTTTAAGAAATGATTAAGATATTGTGGTAATATTAATGATATTAGATTATGAGATTATTAAGTGATTTATAACATTTGGATTAAGTTGTTATGAAATCATTGATTTATGAATCTTACTCTTGAGATTAAATTTATATGTTGATTATATTATTTTTATTATCATATATAACATTCTTATAACCCTAAAGATGATATTTCTCTTTGACTTGAGTATAAAGATGGGTAGATTATTGGTATGATCGTGACTATGGGTTCTCTTTGGCCAGTAATGCAAAGTTGAATCGTTGACTGGTATGATCATGACCATTGAATTTACAATTGAATATTTTTAGCTTAAGTGCAAAGGTGAATTGATTAACATGGTTATAATTATGGTTTATATAAATTCTGAAATGATTATGTATTTCTTTGAGATATTAATATATTTGGCTTATAGTGCAAAGATGAATTATTGATGAATATCTTTGGCCCGTTAGCAAAAGATGACTTTGTTGTTGAGTATCTTTGGCTGAAAGTGCAAAGATGACTGTTGTTGAATATCTTTGGTCCAGTAAGTGCAAAGATGACATATTCTTTGAATATCTTTGAGTGCATCTTTGCAAAGATGAGCTGTTAATGAATATCTTTGGCCGTAGTGCAAAGATGAATTTATTAGTATGATTATGAACAGGAACTGTGATTTGGTATAATCATGATCTTTAATGTTTCAGGTAAAGACAAGTGATGAAAATTATCTTCGTCCTGGATGAGAAGAGAAATTTAGAATAACAATTATGATTATGAGTTATTAATATGATTGTGGAAAGGAACTGTTGATTGATGTTACAGGGATAAAACATTATTGGTGGACTTTTAATGTGGAGAAGATAATAGATTTTATGGTTTATTTGACTCTTCTAATGGATTGCTCGTTCCGCTGCAACTATGGTTAAAAAGTTTTATCATCTACTATATGTTCTAAATCTCTGATTTATTACTGATGAAGGCTATTGATAATTTAATTATCTTTAGTCATGATATTCTTTCTTGGGCTAGTTGTGTTTCACCCTTTTTGCTTCACAATTCCTTTCGGGTAATAAGAGTGTAGCTGGGTCGAGCGGGGATAACAAAGAAATAGTGTGATGCTCCGAGACTGTCGAAGTTTCTCAATACATTATAAAACGGCATGACATGCAATATATAATTGTATTGAGGATCTAAGATGTGTGTGTCGTATTTTATACGTCACTTAATAATTGATTTTGGTGAACAACAATAGGGTGATGAGAACCCGACCTTGAAAGCGTCAAAAGTGCACCGCGTTATAATGAGAACAGAAACCTTCTCGTGTCCCTTTAGAGACTTGAAATATTGGTTGCTGTACTTTATATGGCATATAATAATTTGAGTATGAATATTGTCGTATTATATACGTTACAATATTTGTATTAAAACTCACAGTATATGTGTTGTTGTATTTTGCACAACAATTGTAATAATAAAGTTGTAGCTGTTTTCTGTACCATGTATTTGGCGACTCAGAATGAGTTGGATGGATTGAGCCTATTTTGGGGGCGTCACATTTGGTATCAGAGCTTAGGGATATGATCTCTGGCGGAAATCCGGGATTAGAACTAGGAAGGGAGAGACGAGTAATATCCTTCGCTAGTGTGTGTCCTACCTAAGCTAAATTTTCTTACATAAGTTGATAAATTGTGATATGTCAATTAACCTTTGTTTTGAAGCTATATTCTAGAATGATATCTGAAATACAAGAGATGAGCAATAGAGAAATCATAAGGACAGAGAAGATGGAATCTGAAATGAAAGCAAGGTATTCTCAACTCTTTGAATTATCAGGTACGTAAATTTCGGGACGAAATTTCATAAGGAGGGGAGATTGTAAGACCCCGAATTTTATGAAATAAAAGTATTCAATTTTCCTATTTAGTAAATGGTTAAATTGATAAAAAAGTTAAAGTTAAGGGTGATATATATAAAATTTTCAAAATACGCAAGTGGTTATAAAATACTCATTTCTGTTGGAAAATATTCGTTTGGTCGTGGAATATTCTTGTTGTCGGGGAATATTAAATGCGATAGTATGCAGTTATTTAATGGCCCATATATAATGAATAAGCTCGCGGATGAAGAAAATGACAAGTTTAAGTTTTATAAATAAGCAGGCGTAATTATTACAATTAACAACTTTGTTGGAATACAGTGGTTAAAATACTGATGTCTGGCGTGGTTCATACAAAGATAGATACCGAATATTCCCCGACCAATCGAATATTATATAACAACTTGCGTACTTTGTAAAATTTATAAATATTACCCACAACTATAACATTATATCAAATTCACTTTATAATATTAAAAAATGACATTTATAGAAAATTCATTTTTATTCCTAAAAGTTGGGGTCTTACAAAAATATTGTACAGATGATACTGTGACAATAATTGAATATGAGATACTATGCAGCAACTACTGTGATAATTATTGAATGAAATTGAGTGACTTCTTACGTAAGTATCAATAATCAGAGATATTGTGCAATACTGGTGTCTTCTTGCATAAAAAGAATTCAGACATCGTATTTTATCACAAGATATTTCAACAGTTTAACGATAAAAGTTTTGCCGTTATTTTTATAAAAAGATTATTTTTGTCGCTTTCTATATCCGACAGTTATTCCGTTGTGAGGTCCACTAATAATTGCACCGTCGTAAGAATATTTTTCGACAAAAATAATATTCCCCGACCAAACGAATATTCTCTGAGAAAACGAATATTTTATGACAACTTGCTTACTTTGTAAAATTTGCACATATCATCTATAACTGTAACATTTATTAAATTATCACATTACTATTTAGAATAATATTTTAAAAAAATTAAATCTTTATTCATAAAAAATTGATGTCTTACATTGAATATATAGATAATTTGATAGATAAGTCATTAATACTTGCTTGAAATTGATAATGACAAATGAAAATAAACAAATTTTAATCTCTAAAAAGACAAATAAAAAGAAATTTGGCTCCCTCCGTTGTACATTCTCTTCAATTTTATCCCGTACAACATATTTTTATAATTGTAGACGGTATAATTGAAATCAATACCAACTTATAATAATGAGGAGTATAGTTATTTTAAAAATAAAAGTAATCTGATACTTTTTTTACAATTTGATGAATATGTAGATAGTTCATCAAAATTTCAATGGTTCAAAATTCTTTTGTAAGAATGATCTTAATAGTATTAACTATTTATTAACATATTTTGATAATTATTAACAAAATTATTAAGAAGAAATAATTGGTGTATTGAATAGAATTAAAGAGAATTTGTAATAGAGGTGACACAAATCAAAAAAAAAATACAAAAACCAAAGGAGTAGTATTAATGTATTATCTTACGTGAAAATATGTTTACCAAATAACCCTTACACGTGTGTTATATTACTATTTTACTCCTTTGATAAAAAAATACTCCCTCCGTCCTATAGTTATAGGCTGATTTCTTTTAGCACATAGTTTAAGAAAATTAGTTTAAATTAATTTTTAACAAAAATTTTTCACATATACCCCTTAATATAGAACTAATGAATAAATTAATTACTCCTTACTTATCACATTGAAACTCTTAAC
Source organism: Panax ginseng (assembly GCA_020205605.1). NCBI lineage: Eukaryota > Viridiplantae > Streptophyta > Magnoliopsida > Apiales > Araliaceae > Panax > Panax ginseng. The sequence goes on along the minus strand of CM035130.1, from coordinate 156,606,975 downwards.
TTCATTGATTGCTGGTACAATTGTCTTTTATACACAAAATATATTAAACTAGTAAAGCCTAAAAGGTTGAATTTTTTTATTGGGAATACAACAACATTAAATATGGTGATAAGAATAATGACATTGAAGGTTGTTTTTTCAAAAAAAGAGTAATAGTTGAATATTTATTATAAAGGTATAAAAATAAAATAATGAATCAACTAAATTTTATAAATAGTAAGTAACATATATATCGGCACATCTCAAAATAGAAAATAAGCATATAAACGGAGGGAGTATATCTAATTTAGGGTTTCTGTTGTCTCCCTCTCTCCCTCTCTCTATTTAGTCCAACTCTCCCGCATTTCGGCCCTTCTCTTGCCCCAGCTTTGAAATCCTAGAAGGTCTTCTATCTCTTCTCTCTCGGCGTTTCAAAATAGATAAAGATTATAGATTTTCATAGCTTTTGTTTTAATTGATCTCATTCGAAATCAGGGATACTAGAGGTATTATCGAGCGAAAAAATTTGGTGCTGTAATGAACTGAAATTCGCTTGTATTTGTTTGTGTGTAGGTAGCTTTGAAGAGGGGGTGAAGGAGCGAAAATGGTGGAGAAGACGAAAGGAAGAAAAGAAGAAGTGGTGACCAGAGAGTACACCATCAACCTCCACAAGCGCCTTCATGGATGGTAAAAGCCCTTTCTGCTTAATTCAAATTGTATATAAATTCAGTATCAATTCCGTATTTTTATTTTATGGTTTGTAAAAGTACTATTGTTTGAATCAAATTCATGTTATACCATCTAAATAGGAAAATTAGCTTTATTTTAATTCCGGGTAGGTTATGAGCTGACTCTGTTACGGTTGTCTTCGAGTTATCAGATGTTTGCAAAATTAGAATATGTTTATATACATGTGAGTTGACCGTTGTACACGTGCTCTATGTTAAAAAAATGGTACTGAAATATTTTTGGTAATGTTGATGCATCTGTTTAACATAATTTTAAAGCATAGGGTTTTGTCTATTGATAATGTGATCTTCCTATCTTAAATTTGATCAAGTCAGACAGTTATCTGGTTTACTGTTTTATGATTGTGGCACTTGTATTTTTTTTTTCCTCTGATGACCATGAATTTGTCACAATGTGATTGGACTATCAGGCTTACCTCCCCCTCCACCTTCCCCCAATATTCAAGTTGAACTAATTTTTAGCTTTGTGCTGTTAGTTTGTCATAGTCTTTTTTCTTAAGCTGCTGTCTTAACTTTCTATTGAAAAATGTTTATTGGAAGTAACTAATGAGAAGGTTGTCTTTGTGTGTGTGTGAGATCAGCAGAAACAATACACTTCAAAATGACTCTTTGTTTGCTATGCTGCCTCTTGGTCCAATTTCATGCGCTGTTTGTCTCTCCAATGTTTTCCTCTAGATATGTTACAAATGTCCATATTTCGTCGACTTGTCCTATTGTAGAACTTTTTTTCAATCAATTCCGAGGGTTCTTTCAGATTTTTCTTCAATTCATCTTACCGATGAGGTATTATATGTAATGTGGGTAGCATGAAGTTTGTTTGGGATAATTCTCCTCACTATCCTTGGTGTTCGAAATATTCTATTTTTGATTTTATGAAATCCTTTGTAAAAGCTGCTTTTAGCTAACACTATATGTTTTGTATCCATGCTGTCTCAAAAGATAATATAGTTACTTCTTTTATCTGCACATTGTAGTTTGCGCGCTTACCATTGTCATTAAGAAAGCTGGATTAATGTTCTATTTTGTGATTGTGGAATTTATCAGCACCTTCAAGAAGAAGGCTCCTAATGCCATAAAGGAAATTAGGAAGTTTGCACAGAAGGCAATGGGAACAAAGGATGTCAGAGTGGATGTTAAGCTAAACAAGCAAGTCTGGAGTAGGGGGATTCGAAGTGTTCCAAGGCGGGTCAGAGTTCGCATTGCGCGCAAGCGCAATGATGATGAAGATGCAAAGGAAGAACTATACTCCCTTGTTACAGTTGCAGAGATCGCAGGAGGACTCAAGGGACTAGGCACACAGATCATTGAAGAAGATGATGAATGATTCACTGAATCCTGTCAATTTTATTTGCTATATATTGCTATAGATTTGGCCGTCCCAGAGTGTACAATTGAGACTATTTTTGTTGCTTTAGTATCATTTAACCATGTTGCAAATCTGCAATTTTTGAAGGATAACAATTATTTTTAGATTCGTTAAAGTAGTTTAGAATTTCAAGGAAGAAAATTTTCTTTTTTTGATACTCAAGACATTTGCCAGGCAGCTGGTGCAGAATCCGACCCACATGTAAAAGCGTAATCTGATTACGTTTGGATTGAAGGAATGGAATGGAGAATAGAATGATTTATTCTATTCTATTTGGAATGAGTTATTTCATACACTTCCTCTCCTAAGAATAAAATTTATAAATTTGGAAGGAATAAGAAATATTTCAATTGTAACTAAACATAATTTTATTCATTCGATAGGAATGAATTATTCCATTTTCATCTTCATTATTTCAATCCAAATGTATTATTATTGTATAACATTGTGACGGCCAAACTTTCTTGCACTCCGGGTGTCTCGCCTTGGTAGTCATCATAGTAATATTTATCATAAAATCTCTGGGAACTAATTTATAGGCACAAATTTGAGCATCTTGAGCCAACACATGATAGTTAATTTCTGGATTTCGTCCCTTTCGAATTTCGAAATAATGAAGTTCCATTTTACAAACAATGACTTACCTATATGCTCCTGTCGAAGTACAAGCAGCCAAACCATGGTTGGGGAGAGAAGATTGGAATAAAACTTTTCAGCTGGTCTTGCGTCTTAGAGGATGTGTGGATGTAGGCCAAGTTTTCTGAGAACTCGGCAGCTTTAAATCACCTTGCAATTTGCAAACTTAAAAGGCACAAATTGAGAGAAGTCAAAAGGCATTGCTGGACATTCCTCTCGTTTCTATCTCCTCTTCGTTATCACTAGCTTCTCTCCTTCGCATCGTCAACGACAGCGTCTCTTCCTCCGGATCACTCTCATAGTCTAACTCTTCTTCCCCAACACCCGCCATCAATTTCCGCCGGTTAATTAAAAAACCCTAAGTTTTCAAATTGTAAACACCAAAAAGCATAAAGATCGAAACTGTCAAAAAAAAAAAAAAAACTCCCTCTACCAGCCAAAAACAACGAACCCTAAGCCGAAAAAAGAAACGAAATCAATTGTAAATTAGGGTTTTTGGTTGTGATATGTACAAAAAAATAATAAGCAAGAAAAACTAGATTATTTCTCATTTTTTTTTCTCTTCACAGAACTGAGTATTTATGCTTACGCACTGCAATATAATAAATTAGTTGCATTCTTACTTCAAGCAACGGCAGTGCAAACTAAGCATTTGCACATTACCTGGACAAACAAGGTGTATATGTTCAACAACTATCAAACTGGATGATATATCAACTTGGAGATAGACCTCAAAATTGGTAGCAAAACATATCGGACATGAAAGTAAAAAGCTTGGGCATTAAGAACAAAAACTGGTTTGGAATCCGTTTGCCAGGGTTAAAGCCAGAAAATAGTCCACGAGAGCAGTCTTTCTTCCCACAGTATACAATAACTGTTAGCTCTCATAGTCAACCACTGGATGCCCCTTCTCATTTTCGAATAAAAAGTTTCAATATACAGTTCGGTCAAAGTACTACAAGCAGAAAAACTACACTTGGGAGGGTTATATGTGCTCTATCCATCTCGTGCTGAAGTAGATTTGAAAGACATTTTCAGCTGGCCTTGTACGCATACATATAACCTCGAAGTTTTCTTACTTCCTCAGAGGATTCATCGAGTAGATGGTCCACGTATAGGCAAAGTCCCGCACTGCTGCAATTTTTAAAGCATAATTGACTTCTTTAGTCAATCAATCTAGAGATTGAATGATGCAGAGGTTTAAACTTAGGGTTTTAGTGATGAAATTTGTTAGGGTTTGGTTTTAGCATCAAAAGTCAGATTTAGGGCGCTTAAACAGTACATATAATGAGCATCTGGGTAGAATAGAATGAGCAGTGTATATCAGAGTAAAAAAAAAGATGAAGAAGAGATGCCTTGCGAGTCTTAACAAATCCTTCTCTGAGATCACCATTAAAAAAAGCAACATATGCAGAAAATTATTACTTTATCAACTCTATTCTAACTGTATACAGCACTAGGTTATACAAATACAGACATCCTTTCCTACTAAGAAAAGAACTTTCAAATCCTATTATATAAAGACTTTAGAAAAGATAGAGTTAACTTCCAAATCAAAATGACTAAACAAACTAATAACCATAAAAAAGTTCATAATTATAAACTAATAGTAGGCCTCTGAGTGTGCTCAATTCAATTTTCTAAACTTCTTTAAATTTACTTTTCTTACAATGTTTTGTGAAATACATTAAACAGTAGTAACTAGCGATAGAATGTACCTTAGTGGGCCAAAAGGTAGCCAGATAATATCCCACCTGAACTTCGGCAATCTACAAAACCAGAAGATGCAGGTTATCTTTTCAGCATATTGTAGATATCAGCTATAAAGATTAATGCATTGAAAGAATATATCTAGAATAAATTGCTTACCTCAGCATTTGATACAACCAAAAGACTGCCACCAGCACACCAGCACAGCAAGAGTACCAAAGCCATCGCCTATGATATTTAGAGTTATGAAGCAACCCTCCTATGGCCATTGAGCAAACTAAAACTGCTGCCCAATCTGTCGAGTACTAAAGATTAGTGATGCGCCCAATCCAAAAATAGTTACAATATACTACATCCCAAAATGGGAGTCCACATCTTAAATTTCATGTATTTCAGAAAATCTGTCAATTTTAAACGTAACATCCTAAGGCTTAACACAATTCAAATGAGGTTGTTTGAATTGTTTTTGTACTGTACAATTCAAAAACATTAAGGGGATATTTGGAACATTTTGTCACCTACTATGTCTTAAAAAAGGTAAATTTTTTCTCAAGACATAAAAAAATAGAAATATGAACTCTCATTCAAGAGCTTTTATAGATAAAAGAATGAAATTTCAAAAGAGAAACATGCAGCAACTTCTGGAAACATATCTTTTGCACTAAAATAGAATTATTATTGTCATATCATGAATAAGATATCACAATAAATGAAAATATTTTTTATTTTATTTCATTACTTGAAAAATGACATGCACTAAGAAATACCATTGTGAATTTTGACTATAATAAACTGAGGTAAATTTGAAAACAAACAAATGAATTTTTATAACTTGGAATAACATTCTTTTGCAAAGTATACGCAACGCCATAATCTATGTAATCTATTTTTGTAAGTACAATTTAATTTTTTAACAAAAAGGGACGACCAAAATCAATCAAGGGAGAGAGAGAACTATATACTTACGAGTTAAAGTGAAGCCTCTATAAGCTAAAAAATCATAAGTATTTTTCTGCCCCAAATGAACTTAGTATAGTCTGGAAAGGTTGAGTGAACTATGAGACGAAGAAATAATTAAAGGCTAAACTTTTTCAAAGTCCCATCATAACAGTATCATTTCAGATGTTCCTAATAATAAAATTTTCAGTAAATAATTGATCAGAGGTATAGATGTACATAAAGTTGGTAGTTTTCACATATAAATGAAACATATAGAGACAAGGAGAGAATGAACCTGCAGATATGATAATCCAAGAGTCAACCTCAGTCATGAAGTAAGCATGATAACGCTGTTCAACAAAGAGAAAGAAACAGACTTCAGCCACCTTGTCATTCACGTTGAAATATGATCCAGCACAGAGTTCAGGCGCTACAGATCTTATTGTTTCCAATCAATTTTTTAAATTATTTATTTAGCGAAAAGAACCTGATTGCCACCAAAATGGAATTGAAGAAATAGTGTAGTAATTTTATATAGTAAGGGCATATATTTGCAATGGTGCTGGTATGTAGTCCACTTATAACTATGGTTTAAAATGTAAAAAGCAGAGTAAAATGCAAATTACCAACTGTGGTATACTTAGATTCCCACATGACAACTTCTAGTCAGGGGCGAAGCCACTTAGAAGGTGTGGGGTCAGTTGACCCCACTGAAAAAAAAAATATTTTATAATATATGATAAATTTAGAAGAAATTTAAGTGTAATGAATAAATTGACCCTACTGAAATTTTATAAATTTTTTAATATACGGGGTCAAATTGATTTTTTTTTTAATTTTCTCAATTCCATATTACTTCTACTCCTTGATGTATGCATCTTCCTCTAATATTTTTAAAATAAATAATAATCTAATTTATATTATTTTTATAACATAAGAAATTTAAATATTATTAACAAATTTGTGATTAGAAAGGCGTATTAGTGGTCGAGGGTATATATATATATATATATATATATATATATATATATATATATATAATCTTATTACTTGTTATATTAATAATATTGTAACAAAATACACGTTTTATATATGCATTTGGACAAAAAGCACAAATTATCTAAAAGAATTGGCTTGGCAGCCCCCGAACACCCGCCAAATTATTTATAGCATCACAAAAATTTTACCCCACTGGATAAAAATCCTGGTTTCGCCACTGCTTCTGGTCTCAAAAAATGTTAGCTATAGGTTTGTTGTTTCTGTTTTGAGTTCGCTAGTTTGTTGAAATAAGTCCTATTCTTTAGGAGAGATAGGAGTTTGTTTTCAGCCACTACGCTTATAGCTTGTAAAGCGTAGTTTACATTTTTTTTCTCGTGTAAAAGCTATAAATAGTTGCTGGTATGTTTAATGAAATAACACATTCCTTTGTTCAGTTTTTCTAAGCTTTCTAAGTTCTGATCTCCAACAATTGGTATCAGAGCAAAAGGGGCCTGATTAAAAGAGGAGTGTGAGAGTGAGTGAAGCATGACAACCTCAGAGAAATTCGTGATTCCAAAATTTGATGGCTATTATGTTGATGGAAAATTTCTTGAGGAGCAAAGAGATGTGGAATCTGGTGGATGGAGGGATTCCGTCACCAGCGATCGGGACTTCATCAACAAGTGAGACGCAGAGGAAGAGCGTCGAAGAAGCTAAGCTCAAGGACCTGAAGGTAAAACATTATCTGTTTCAAGCAATTGAAAGAGAAATTATTGAAACCATTCTTGACAAAAGTACGTCGAAGGCAATCTGGGATTCAATGAAGCAGAAGTACCAAGGATCCACCAAGGTGAAACGAGTACAGCTGCAGGCACTGAGGAAGGAGTTTGAAATGCTGACTATGAAGGAAGGAGAAAAGATCGACAGCTATTTTGCACGAACTCTGACAGTTGTGAACAAGATGAAGGTGAATGGTGAAGCTATGAAGCCAAGCACAGTGGAAAGTAAGGTTTTGAGATCTTTGACTCCCAAATTTAATTATGTTGTCTGTTCAATTGAGGAGTCAAATGATTTAGATACCATGACCATTGATGAGCTCAACGGAAGTCTGCTGGTTCAAGAACAGAGAATACAGGGGAGTCAGGAAGAAGAACAAGCCCTAAGAATCTCTTATGATGATAAGCTAGGGAGAGGAAGGGGCAGAGGCTCATTCCGAGGAGATCGAGGTAGAGGACGAGGGAGGATGTCTCAAAACAAAGCTACTATTGAATGTTTCAAATGCCATCAGTTGGGACACTATCAATATGAGTGTCCTGATTGGGAGAAGAAGGCTAACTATGCTGAACTTGGAGAAGAAGAAGAGCTTTTGTTGATGTCGTATGTCGACTCTCATGAAACCAAAAGAGAAGAAGCCTGGTTCCTTAACTCTGGGTGTTCCAATCATATGACCGGAAACAAAGAATGGTTCTCGGAGTTGGAGGAAGGATTTCGTCAAACGGTGAAACTTGGTAATGACACTAGGATGGCAGTGATGGCTAAAGGAAGTGTACGACTTCAAATGAATGGCACCATTCAGGTAATTTCAGATGTTTTTTACATACCTGAATTGAAGAGCAACTTGCTGAGCATAGGAGAACTTCAGGAGAAGGGTTTAGCTATTTTAATTCAGCAAAAGACATGTAGAATCTATCACCCTAGAAGAGGGTTAATTATGAAAACTGATATGAGTGGAAATAAAATGTTCTATCTGTTAGCATCCATGGCACCGAAAAATCCTATGTGTCTTCAAACTGAAGCTTTGGCTGAAAAAGAGTCACACCTGTGGCATCGTCGCTTTGGCCATTTGAATTATCAGGGGTTGAGAACACTTGCATACAGAAAAGTGGTAGATGGTGTGCCTCTTCTCAAAGTTCCAGAGAAATTATGTGAAGCTTGTTTGATTGGAAAACAACACAGAGAATCTATACAAAAGCAGAGTTCGTGGAGAGCATTAAAGCAGCTTCAACTGGTGCATTCTGATCTATGTGGACCTATCAAACCGGCTTCCAACAACGATAAAAGGTATATCATAAGTTTTATTGATGATTTTTCATGTAAAACTTGGGTTTATTTTTTACATGAGAAGTCAGAAGCTTTTGTTGCATTTAAAAACTTCAAAGCGTGTGTTGAAAAGGAGATTGGCGCACATATTACTTGTTTGAGAACAGAGAGATAGGAGGTGAGTTCAACTCCAATGAATTTGGAAAATTTTGCAAAGCTCTGTGGTATAGCGAGGCAAATGACAAAGAAAGATACACTCCACCAACAGAAGCAGATTCTTTGAACGAAAGAATCGAACAATCATGAACACAGTGCGTTCAATGTTAGCTGACAAGAAAGTTCCAAAAATGTTCTGGCCCGAAACTGTAAAGTGGTGTGTGCACATTCAAAACAGGTGTCTAACTGCAGCAGTAAAAGGAAAAAATCCAGAGGAAGCATAGAGTGGTGTGAAACCAAAGGTGGATTATTTTCGGATCTTCGGGTGTATAGCTCATGCTCACATTCCAGACCAGAAGAGAAGCAAGTTGGATTCAAAGAGTAAGAAGTGTGTATTATTGGGTGTTAGTGATGAATCCAAGGCCTATAGATTATATGATCCAGCCACTAAGAAGATTATCATCAGCAATGATGTTTTATTTGAAGAAGAAGAAGAGAGTTGGGATTAGGGCAGAACTGATGAAGAATTGAAGTTGGATGTTCTAGAAGATGATAAAGAAAGTAATGAAGAGCATATTGAGAAGGAAAATATTCAGAATGTCTCAGGTAGCAACAGTTCAGATAGTTCACTTCCAAATGAAGTAAACACTCAAGAAGTTGCAGTTGAAGAGAGGGATGAAAGAATCAAAAGAGATGGCAGATTATGAAACTGGTGAAGGGCTCTCAGAAGAGGAAGATATGCATGAAATGATGATGGTCATAGATGATGATCCATTTAGCTTTGAAGAGGCAGTCAAGAGCAAGAAGTGGAGAGAGGCAATGGCAGCAGAAATTGAAGCTATAGAGAAGAACCAGACTTGGGAGTTGATGGATCTGCCCAAGGGTGCTAAGTCTATTGGAGTTAAGTGGGTTTTCAAGACCAAACTTAATGAAAATGGGGACGTGGAGAAATACAAAGCAAGATTGGTAGCAAACGGTTATGCACAGCGCCATGGAGTGGATTATACTGAAGTATTTGCACCAGTTGCAAGACTCGACACCATTCGAGTAATACTTATAAAGCAGTGTGCAGCAAAGACATGATATGGATGGGAAGTTTTTCGACAGCGTGAAGAGTGCTTTTCTTCACGGTGAGCTCAAGGAGGAAGTATTTGTGCAACAGCCTGAAGGATTTATTAAGGAGGGAGAAGAAGGAAGGGTGTATAAATTAAAGACTGTATGGCCTCAAGCAAGCACCAAGGGCATGGTACAACAAAATTGAGGCTTATTTTCTGCGTGAAGGCTTTGAGAAATGTCCCAGTGAGCATACTTTGTTCACCAAATTAGTTGGAGGTAAAATTTTAATAATAAGTCTTTATGTAGATGATTTAATTTTCACTGGAAGTGATTTGAGCATGTGTAATGAGTTTAAAAACTCAATGATGATGGAATTTGACATGTCTGATTTGGGAAGAATGAAGCATTTTCTTGGAGTAGAAGTGTTACAGAATTCGAATGGTATTTTTATTTGTCAGAGAAGATATGCGCGAGAGGTATTAACAAGATTTGAGATGGCAAGTAGCAATGATGTGAAAAATCCAATTGTCCCTGGTACAAAGCTGTCAATGGATGAAGGAGGAACTAAAGTTGATACAACTTTGTTCAAACAACTAGTTGGGAGTCTTATGTATTTAACTGTGACTCGTCCCGACTTAATGTATAGTGTAAGTCTCCTTAGCAGGTACATGTCTAGGCCAACCATGTCACACTGGTTGGCAGCCAAGAGGATTCTAAGGTATTTGAAGGGGACAACAGAACTAGGCATTCTCTACAAGAAGGGTGAAGGCAGCTCAAAGGGAAATGGCAGTTCAAAACTCTTGGCATTTACGGATAGCGGATATGCTGATGATCTTGACGATATGAGGAGTACTTCTGGATATGTGTTCATGATAGGGTCTGGAGTTGTTTCATGGTCTTCTAAAAAACAACCAGTGGTGACTTTGTCTACCACCAGAAAGGTGAATATATCGCAGCAGCTCTATATGCATGTCAGTGTATATGGCTCAAGAGAATTTTGGGGAAAATTGGAGTGGAGGAGAATGGAGGTACTATAATTCAATGTGATAATAGTTCTGCTATTCAACTGTCTAAGAATCCTGTCTTTCATGGAAAAAATAAACATATTCATGTGAGATTTCATTTCTTAAGAGATTTGGTGAATGATGGTGCTGTGGAGTTGAGGTATTGCAATTCTCAAGAACAAGTTGCAGACTTGATGACAAAGCCACTTAAGCTGGAACAGTTTGAAAAACTTCTTAGTATGCTTGGAATGGTTAATGCATCAGAAGTAAGCTAAATGCAGAGTTTTTAGCTTGAGGGAGGGAATGTTAGCTATAGGTTTGTTGTTTCTGTTTTGAGTTCGCTAGTTTGTTGAAATAAGTCCTATTCTTTAGGAGAGATAGGAGTTTGTTTTCTAGCCACTACGCTATAGGCTTGTAAAGCGTAGTTTCTGTTATTTCTTTCTGTGTAAAAGCTATAAATAGCTGCTGGTATGTTTAATGAAATAACACATTCCTTCATTCAGTTTTTCTAAGCTCTGATCTCCAACAGAAAGTACAAGAAACCAACTGTGTGGCAGTAGGTGGGTGAGATGGGTGGGTTTAAATTTGGAAGGATCCTGCTGAAGCAATTGTGATTAATATGACTTCAGGGCCTTGGAACTGTTGGATTCATTTGTTGGCAGTTTTTCTATTTCATTGATAAATTGGTTTAATTGATTTGCCTTTAAACGGAGGTGTATTAGTTGGGCTCATGGGAGGGAGTACTCCTCCTTGTCCACTCATTCTAAAAATTTACTAGCATAAGGTAATAGATTATGTAGTTCAGAATTTATAATTAAAATATGGAAAATGATAAGTACCAGTTCCCATGGAAATGAAGCCTGCTGATAGATTGAGAATATGAGAAAGCCCACAAAACAAAGGATTAAGGTCGCGAACACACCCTAAAAGTAAAGCACATCGAAAAACAAAATTCAAGTAAGAATTACTAAACTTTCTCTCTCAATTATATAAATGTGTGCATAATATTCCAATTCAAAGAAAATAGAAAGTGTTATGACTGGAATAGATAAATAAAGCATATACCTTCCATAAAAGGGACTGTTGAGCTTGGCTCTTTTCCAACGATCGAACCAATTCCTCCTGTTCTGCATATTCAAAAAGGAAAGAAGCACCAAATGAAAACCCTATATATATATATAGAGAGAGAGAGAGAGAGGGAGAACCATGGGAGTCGATGGGATGGAAATCGTCGCGAGTGGGAAGGGAGAACTTGTCGTCATCTTCATCATCACCTTCTTCTCCAGACTTCTTCCATTTTCTGGTCAGCTTCTTCATTACCCTTTTCTTTTTCTGTGTCCTCCTTGGTAAACTTAAATATCTCTTTTATTCACTTATGAACAATATAATTAAAAGTAGAGAAAAAGAATATTTTTTTTAATTCTTTATTTTGTTTGTGATAGCTTGCCATTGTGATATTAGTGTTTCAACTTTCAATTTCTAAATTATTTTTTTGTTATTATAAGTAAGGATCAGTTTTTATATATGACGTGTTCAAGTCATATTAGTAATTTAATATGTGACAAGTTTAATTGAATTAAAATAATAAAATTAATAATTTAATAATTTAATTGAAAAAATTTGAAAAGTCAATATAATTTATAAAATGACAGGTTTAATTGAATTAAATTGAAAAAAATTAATAATTTAATGACCAAATTGAAAAAAATAAAAATTCAATCACCAAAATAAAAAAGTCAATAATTTATTGTAAGACCCCAATTTTTATGAATAAATATGAATTTTTATAATTATCATTTTGAATATTATGGAATGAATTTGATATAATGTTATAGTTGTGGGTAATAGTTATAAATTTTACAAAGACGTAAGTTGTTATATAATATTCGATTGGTTGGGAATATTCGTTTTAATGAGTGGAATATTTCAGACAACAAAGACAATCATTGGTGGACCCTAACGGAATTATTGTCGGATTGCAAAAGCGACAAAAATATTTTATGAAAATAACGGCGAAAGTTTTATTGTTAACTGTTGAAACACCCGGTGTTAAAAAATGCGAGAATACGGCGTGGTTGCAATAATAATACGGTATTGATTATTGATGCTTACGTGAGAAGTCACTCAGTTTTGTTCAATTATTGCTTTAGTAATTATTGCATAGTATCTCACGTTAATTGATTCAATTATTGACGATGTTTTATATATTATTAAATCAATAAATGAGACGACAAAGTTATTAATATTATTATTTGCAATATTAACGATGTCTAGAAGTTCTGTCAAGGAGATGTTTGGTCACTTAATTGCGCGCCAATATAAAAAAATTCTTATTGGAAAGTCCCCTCTTTCTGAGAACGACCTGGTTGATTAATAGTGTGAATTATAATAATGATGATGAAGCTTTGTTTTATTAGTATTATTAATGTAATAAAATAGAAAAACTTTTTATATAAAACAGAATATTTTTATAAAGTTATTCGTTTTATTAGACTATAAATAGAATATATTATATTTTATTATGCATAGTGTTTGCATAGTGCCTGCATAGTATTTGCATAGTAATTTTTTTTTATATAAAACAGAATACTTTTATAAAGTTATTCGTTTTATTAGATTATAAATAGAATATATTATATTTTATTTAAAAGATTTTGTTTTATTACAATATTATATAGTAAACCAATTTGGACCGTCCGTTTAAAAGTAAATCAATCTGGACCGTTCAGAATTAGTTATTATTCATCCATTCTCCTATAAATAAGCTCATTCCTTAATTATTTCTTATTTAATTCAATTGAAACTCTAGAGAGAGGAACTATAGAGAGAAAGAAGAAAAGTATTCTGCTACTTCACTACTCCTATATCCAGTTTGTTTTAAGGTAAGGGGTATTATTTCTTTCGTATTCATGAAGAGAACTTCGGTTATTCCATTTTTTTTATTTTGTTAGAATAACTTTGTATACGCATTTCTACCCTATACATGGTGAAATTATTCTCATTATTCCGCTTTTTTTATTATTATGTTGGAATAACTCGCCTACATGCCAAGTACAATCGCATACATGGTGAAATTCTTACGTTATTTCATTCTTTATTATTATGTTGGAATAACTTTGTATATAAATAATGCATACATGGTGAAATTCTTTCATTATTTCATTCTTTATTATTTTGTTGGAACATCTTGTGCATGCGTTTACGCATGACCGGTTTCGTTATTTATTATTCATTGGAACATCCTGTTGGTGCGAATTTCTTTGACCGATTTCGTTATTTATTATTACATTGGAATATCTCGTCGTGCGTTACGCATGACTGATTCCGTTATTTATTATTACATTGGAATAACTTTTATTCGTGCGGTCTATCGCATGCTTGGTGATTTCTTTTGTTATTCCATTCTTTATTATACTCAGTTGGTTAAAGTTTTGACTTCTATACTCCATAAAATTAATGGAATATCTTTGATATTTGCGCTTCATCCAGTATCTCTTCATGGAAATATTCTTCTAAGCATTCTTGAATTTTACTCTACAAAGCAATATCATGTTGATAATTTGGACGTTATTGGTTCCTGGATAAATTAATTCTTGAACTTGTTTTATTGGATTCTTATATCATTGTCATCATCTTCATGCTTATATTATGTTAAAAGTCATCTGTGCTTTCCATTCAGCATAGATGGACTTGGTATGATTATGACCGAGGATTTTTGAAGTATAATCATGGTAGTAATGTTACAAATGATGTGGTAAAAGTCCTCATTGGCCCGTAGTGCATTGATGAACAATTATTGGCATGATCATGACCATTGATGAATACACAAATATCCTTGGTAGTAGTGCATGGATAATTTGTGGTTGTGATCTAATGAATATCCTGGTCAGTAGTGTAGGGATGATATGAATTATTTATTAAAATTTGAGTCTCAAATGATAAAAGTGATGAAAACTTTTAAATCATAAAAGATAGTAGATTTTATTCTCTACTTGATTGCTTTTAATGGATTGCTTGTTCTACCGCTGAGCTTAAACTTGATGTTTGTTATATTGTATCAGTTTAACACTGTTGAATGTTAACGATAATTTATTCTGTATTATCTTAGTCATAATATTTCTTACTTGGCTAGTTGAGTTCACCCTTTTACTTTCATTGTTCTCTTCAGGAAATGAGAACGTATCAGGGACTAGTCGGGGAACGAAGTGACGATCCAGATAATAGCATTAGTAGTCTTCACTATTCTGGTGTGATAATAAATGTAATGAGTACTCAATTGAGTGTGGATATTGTCTAGATGACAATATTTGTATTAAAACTCACAACACATGTTTTGTCGTATTTTACACGACTGTTGTATAATTAAGTTAGTATTTGAATTTTGTACTATGTATTTGACGATTCAAGATGGGTGATGTATACTTATTTTGAGACGCCACATTTATGATAATAATTTATATTTAAACTTTCAATTAATTAGGGAAAAGTTTCCCATATTGAGTTTTGATACTAATTAATTAAGTTTTAATAATAATATATTCAATCTTCAAAAGAAGAATACGGAAAAAAAATTTATAACAAAAAAGAATTCCTACAACCCAATTCAACTACTTTCTAATATGAAAAGCAAAATTTAAAATGCCGTTAAAATAAATATAAAAATATTATAAAATACATATTTATATTTATATTTATGCTGACAATATAAATATTATTATGACATTATCAATTATCTAAAAAAGAGTTACATTTGTTCTAATTTTTTCCTTCTTAGTTCTTGCTATAATTTTCCTATTTTTCTATGCATGATAAACACCTGATTCAAGAAAAACAAATTTCTGAAATTACATTTCGCTCAAATAATTCATATAAATACAAATGATAATAGCAAAATAAACTTCAATTGGCGAGTGCTGACACGCAGACGAGATTCTATGTGTGTCAACATTCTATTAACTAATTGACCAACTTACCTAAAATAAACTTCATGCTAACCGGAATGTATCTCTTGGCTAGAAACAAGATGATAATAATGCTAATGGCTATTACTAGAAGCAAAACCCTGTCACACATGTAGTTGTTGTGGATTGAATGTTCATAAATCAGCTCTTCCGGGGTATCTGGGGAATGGTATCACATCTCTGATATTGTCGAGCCCCGTGGCAAAGAGAATCATGCGCTCAAAGCCTAGACCAAACCCACTATGTTTTACAGTCCCATAGCGTCGCAGGTCAAGGTACCACTCATGGATCCAGTGGCAGTCCCATCTCCAATATCCTGAAGTACGAGTCTCATCAAATTTCCATATTTATTCATCAATTGTTAAATTACTCGTCAAAAATAAACAAACCCATCAACTATAGTGCGGCTTTCAATCATAGGAACCTTAATTAACAAACTGGTTAATGAAAAGAAATAGTACAATATAAACACAGTGTTCTAAAAACCCCAAGGCGTACCACCCTGCCAAGGGTCTAGGCAACGTAGGCCTGCATATATTCGTATATACTATATAAATCATATAGTAGATGTAAAAGACTTTAAATTTTGCATGAAAAAATATCAAAATAAAAATCTTCTTCAATAACAAAATCGTTTCAAGTATTGTAGAGTTTTAAAACACCTTCATTAAATTGATGAGATTGAAGACTGGTTCTGCCTAGGCGGAGATAGGCATCCAGCCAAATCAAGGCTGTAGAGGACCCGCCTAGGTGGAGGCCTAAAAGATTTTTTAGAACTCTGATAAAGGTATAATTATTTTAACTATTATGAAATGAATCCAAATTAAGCAAAGAACTTCTCAAACCTTTCTTTGATGACTTCGTAATGCTCCTCTCTCTGGCTACCTCCAATTAATTCTCCCACCTAAAAGGAAGACAGCTGATTGTCAGTTTAAATGCCATCAAATTCTCCATGTATCATCTGTATGTTCCTCCTCTCAAAGTTAAAACTGGGATTTAGAGAGTGCTGCTTGTTAAAATAAAAGACTTGTTGCATTTGAGCAATTAAAGTTCTGGCACTTTTCTAGGAAGAGACTGCCTACCTTTGGTACAAGTACATCCATAGCGGCTACGGTCTTGTTGTCAGGGTTGACCTTCATATAAAAGGCTTTAATGCCTTTTGGATAATTATACACAATAACAGGTGATTTATATTTCACCTCAGTCAAGTATCTACAAATGAAAGTAAATTATGAAAGCAGTACATATGGGGGTATAAAGCCAATGGTACAGATAATATATATGTATATATTATATATATGCAAGTGAGACATACCTTTCATGCTCGGATGCTAAATCTACACCCCATTCCACTTTATTCTCAAACTTCCTCTCTTTAGCAGCTTCCTCAAGAATGGACACTGCTTCCGTGTAAGAAACACGGACAAAGTCAGTTGAAGCAACCATTTTTAGCCGATCTATGGCACCTTTATCAAACTTCTCCACCATAAATTTCATATCATCAAAGCAATTGTCAAGTAACCATTGACATAAGAATTTCACAAATGCCTCTGCACACCTCATATCATCCTGAAAATGAATTAGATTATTTAGATCTTTTTAGATAGTGTAATTCAATGGAACCACAAAACATATACTAACTACCATAAGTACCGGAGTGTTGCAGTCCTAACAAATTGAACTAGCCACTCGTATTCACATAGGCTCATACACAAGGAATTTAGTGAGAGCTAATTGAATAATGTTTTGCCTACAATTTTCAATTGATGCCTTTACCACCCAACATCCAACTAATTGCTCTGTGGCTTGGTACTACTATGTGGATTAGTTTGACATACAGATAACAAGGATGAGGGGGAAAAAGAATGGCTTCTTTTGATCACCACTGGCAATGATATTGTACAACATAGTTGTCAAATCGTGAATTGTATCCCCATAGCATGTTTCATGTATTGTATCGTGTCGTGAATTGTATCCTACGATAAGGAAACAAAATGAAAAATGTGGTAATATATATTTTAAACATATAAAACACTTGGACAATCAAGCATATTAGCTTGACTATATATAAAGGTAGTCAAGTAAATATTATTATACACTAAAAATAAATTTTAAAGTTAGATAGTAGTCAAAATACTATAAATTGATTTATTAGATATTATTTTAGTAATCTTTATAGAGTAACAAGAAAAAAAATTCAAATTCACCTTCTATCCATAAAACAAAAGAGAATAATTCAAATTAACAAGTAGAGATTTATGTATCTGCTTACAGAAAGTGACGTGAGAAAAATAGAGCGACATTTTGAAGAAGATGTAAAGCTCTAAAAAGTGATTAAAGGCTCATCAAGCTATATATAATATGTTTATGCTAAAACACCTCTTCATTTGAAATGATAGAAAGCTTAAAAGTTTTGTGTTTACTCTTTTGGTTTTATATAAAAAAAATTCCAAGTCGGTTGCTAACTTTAAAAAGTATCGTGCATTGTATCGTTTCGTAAGAAACATATCGAATCGTAACTGAAACGTAGGTTATGGGGTCATTTTCGAGTCACCCTGTGATACGCTTCGAATTGTCTATTGTATTGTAGGTACGTATTGTAAGATTGACAACTATGTTGTACAGTGACAAAAGCATGCACTCTTGTATTTGCAAGTATCAATTTCTCACGTGATAAAGAAAACAAGAGACTAGTAGTATTCCTGGTCAGTTCTTTAATATAAATATATAATTGATTCAATTTTCACACATCCAACTCATCCATAAATCATAGGCAAAAATTTATCACGAACTACCAATTTACACCCCTTCAGGTATCTTGTGAAAACTAAGACAATACATTTGATAATGTTATTTTCCGAAAGAAAATAATTAGCTGCCTGCGTGTTCAAATACTATGCATAACATCAATTTAGCCTTATCAAAAGCACACTTCAATGTTCTGGCCCTCTAGAATTTTAGGAATTTTTTTTTGTAGAAAGTTATTAGTTTCACAATCAATTTCCTCCTTCAATGCTTATTAAAAAGCACGCGTAAAGGGATGATTAGTTCCACAAATCTCATTGCACTGACCATAATAGACTCCTTCTCTTTGTACCAAAATAGAGGTCTGATTTAACGCCCAAGTACATCATCACATTTGACACTTGAGGAAGTTCGAAACACCCCCTCCCGTTATAGATGTTCTCTCCCTTTATGGATGTCCCAAAACTGTCTCCTTTCTATTTCCAATCATACAACATGTAGCAAATAACATTACCAATTACCCATGGCCATCAAATTTCTGAAGTTCATTCATAAAGGGTCCCGTCAACTCAAAAAAGTAAGCAAATAAAGTTTGTTTAAATTACGCTTTTTTAAGGGAAAAATTACTCATAAAAGAAAGGCTAAAATGGAAATTTATATAATCTTTAGTACCATTCTCTTCTTTATCTCGAAATGAGTTGACGTACAATGAAATCACTAAAATGAGACGGAGGGAGTATTTCTGAAGATTTCTAAGAGAAACATACCTCAAGATCAGCAAATGCTATTTCTGGTTCCACCATCCAGAATTCTGCAAGATGCCTAGAGGTGTGAGAGTGTTCAGCTCGAAAAGTTGGTCCAAAAGTATACACACTACTAAGTGCACATGCAAAAGTCTCAACTTGTAGCTGACCGGAAACAGTCAAAAACGCTTGACGAGCAAAGAAATCTTGGGTATAATCTATCTTCCCATCTTTCTTAGGGATACCAGGTTTAAGCTTAGATCTTTCGTCTAGCTTGGAGAAACTCTCTTTAGCCTTAGTGAGCTCAGCAACAGCAGCAGTAATTTCTGCTTTACTTGCTTTAGCAGATTTTAGCTGGGCAACAACCACACCTTTATCCGTGACAAGAAGATTAGCTGCTTCAATGTCAGCCTCTGATGGAGGAGGATTCTTAATCAGTTCTTTCTCCAATTTTTCTGCATCATTAATCAACGTAGTAACTTGAAACATCTCGCCAGCACCCTCACAATCGCTTGTGGTGATAATTGGAGTGTGCACATAAAGAAACCCTTGTTCTTGGAAGAATGTGTGGGTTGCATAAGCCAGTGCATTACGAATTCGAGCAATTGCAGAGATCTAAATAAAAACCCAGGAAAAAAATGTCAGCAATGATGTCACCATAAACAACTAACGTCAAAGTCATATATTATTGGCAAGTAAAGGGCAATGCACTGAGGAACTATACTGTCATAGCACATAAAATAGTGCATAAAATGTTTTATGTCTGTTCATGTGTCTAAATGATATAAGGGGGAGATGGGGAGAGATGAAGCATCTACGTTCACCAAGTTGAAATATGCATAACCACTTTAACTTGGTCCTATCATTAGCTTACGCACATCTATCTATATAGTATTTATAATTATACTATTACATAATATAGAACTAGTGTAATAATTCTCAATTTTCAGCTTGTATTTGATTGCGTTCAGGTTATTTTGGTCACATGCACAACACATATACACAAGCCACCAATACACTGCCAAGTATACATACTGTTCTGCTTGATATCAGGTACTTTGGTCTAAATTTTTTGCAGAAACCATAAAGACAATATAAAGAATACCATATTCAGTCAATATAAATCTGCAGATCTTTTTTTTTTTTTTTTTTTTTGGGGGGAACCCGCATTCATCAGTAGTACAAAATTAAATATAAGATATCTACACGTATGTTGAACTCTAATATGTAAATCACAAATTTCCCAAGCTAATTAGATAAACAAGTCCTCAAATTTTATTGGGACAAATACAGTCCTCAAAACAAATCTAAAAAGATATTGCGTGCAATACATTTGGTTCGAGAATTTAATGAGAAAGGAAAAACTAAAAGAGAAGGTGATATCAGCCACAGTCCAATGTAAAACTAGAAAAATTATTTGTTACGTTTTCTTCTGTTTCATTTTCTTGTTTCTTTTCCTAAAACGGAGTAGTAACCAAACTAAAAAAAATGTATTCTTTAATTTTAGAATCGTTTCTCTAAGGAAGTCCACAATTTAGGCAATATTATAAAGCAAATATGGGCGATGAAATTAGCCATTTTGCATCAAAATTTTAACAACAAATTGTACATATGAGATTCACAATTGGAATGTGCAATAATGTAAGGAAATTTATCATATGTATATAGAGAGACATATAGAATGTACAGTATTGGTTCTCGGGCGAAGGTGGACGTAATCTCTGAGAAACTCAAGGGTAAGTCTAGTCTTGGGTAGTGGATACGTGGCGGGATCCACAGCACCAACATCAATAACCTTCTGAACCTTAAGCTCGATCCTCTGCTTGCTATTCCCTTCTGGCGGGACGTGGAGCTGGCCCTCCACGTGGACGAAAGTCCCGGTCGGCACAAACTGACCCAGTGGCGCAACTGTGGCGTATACAATCACCTAAAGGTTGGCCGGACAGGAGCCGTCATTGAGTTCCAGAAAAGCGAACTCGCCCTTGTTAGCCTCCCGGCCGGTCTTGACCCAGCCACCCACTTTGACCGTCTGGCCGGCGAGTCCAGCGCCGCCGTCGGGTCGGCTGAGGATGGTCTTGATCAGGACCCGTTGTGAAAACTGGGCTTTCTGGGCCGCGTCATTTATTGTAAGCTGATCTACCGCCGGCGGCGTTTGGTCTCCCATTTTGGGTGGCTCTCGGGGGCGAAGCTAGGTTAAAAATGTGGGATATCCGATTTTTGAAAGTACTTAAATTTTTTTTTACCCCACTCAATTTTTGATCCTCACTCAATTTTTAACTCCATTCAATTTTTTTTTTAATTAAAAATATCCAAACGGCCAAACCTCAGTCCTAAATCTCATACATCAATATCTATTCAGCACTTCAGCCACAAAATAGAGAGACATGAGATAAAGCCAAACCTCAGTTTTGTTTTCAGAAATCAATTGTGATTTCTCCTTTTTATTAGTATTATTAAATTAGATATTTGAATGCATTTATCTAACCCGAAAATATAAAGTATTAAAAAAAATGGCTCGGAGAAACCCTGTCAAATTTTTTTTTACTTATTAATAATTTTGACCCACTGCTATAATTTTCTGGCTCCGCCACAGGTGGCTCTGATAGTACAGAAAAAGAGATAGAAAGTGAGAATGAATTAGCAGCGTGTGAGTCCTTTGATTCGTTATTTAAACCCTAACGGGTTTGGCTGTTCGAATCGAATCGAATCGGGTGCTGTCTCATTTTCTACTAATTTAGATTAACAATTTTCGATCGCCTGAAAAATTCTCACTAGTCACTACTCATGAATCATGCACCTTTCTTATCATTACTTCAACTCAAGCATTTTCATTTCGAGGGAAGAGTTTTTCTTTTTAAGTTGACATTTGTTACATATTGCACACTTACGCTGAGTTTTGAAAAAAAAAGTATAAAATTTAAATTAAAACATAAAACAAAAGAATATAAAATTTGAAATTTTTTTTGTATTGTTTTTGAGTTTTTAATAAAAAAAATAAAAAATTTAAAATTCAGGACATGAGTTGAAATTTAAATTTTATTATATTAAAAGTTGAAGATAATATGGGAATTATAAAAATATTATTTATTTCAAAAAAAAATTCATCTAAATGAGGCCAATTTTGGATGAAAAATTTTGGGAGAAAAAGTGGTCAAGTTTTCTATCCATTTCTTTTTTTTTCCGTAAACATAAGAATTTAAAAAAAAACTTACATTTTCTATTAATTTCTTTTCTTTTCTTTTCTTTTCTGTTCATTTTAAAACTCAGAAACAGAGTATCCTCTTAAATAAATAAATAAAAACACAATCTTTTCTATCTCCTTATCCCCCGTATAGCTTCCATTATTATTTACATGTTTTGCTTTGTTTTTTTGTTTATGGGTCATCTTTGTTGCTTTGCCACATACTCTTGGAATTTTATATAATTTTACTATCCATATGAAATATGTAATAACTGAAATTTGAATAATCGAATTATATTATTCGATTATTCGGTTAATAACTGAAATATGAACTTAATTTTATAAAGTAATTTTTTTTTTTACAAATTTCATATTAAAAATTTTAAATAATATTTAATCACAATCTGCAATCATAATAATTCATAAATTAGTTTAATAATTTTAAATTAACAATACATAAGTGCATAAATAACAAAGTCTATCAAATTATAATTAAAATAATATTTATTTTTTTAAGTTTCTAATTCGGTCAATTGCTTATCTGAATAGTCTAATTTGCATATCTGAAACTAAAATATAAAATAATTATAACCGAATATACCAAAATAACCGAAATAATTGAGTTAAAAAAATCATTTCTGTTTTTCCATTTTTTTCTCGGTCCTACTCCTATATATGAAATGCCCCCATTTCTCTAAACTAGCCTTGATTCAGTTTGGGCCTCCTCAGAACCCTAAAAGGGTTCTCATCCAATTAAACCTAAAGGACCGATCGACTCTAAGCCCAACATTTGGTCATAATTTAGTAACACCGTAAGGTCCGCAACAGTTGACCCACTATATAATAACTCAACCTCGACAAAACCCTAACTCTAGAAGATCAGAATCTGCATCTTCCGCTCTCTATCGCTCAAAGCCAGCCAGCAGTCGAAGGAGCTCAAGAAAGCTCAAATTCAATCATGGGTAAGCTGTAAAAACTCAATCTTCAGATCTCAAACGGAATCCAATTTCAATTTTCAAAGCTCCTAACTTGATCGAGAAAAACTTATACAGGAAAGGTGCACGGATCCTTGGCTCGTGCCGGTAAAGTGAGAGGGCAAACTCCCAAGGTTGCCAAGCAGGACAAGAAGAAGAAGCCCCGTGGCCGTGCGCACAAAAGGATGCAATACAACCGCCGTTTTGTTACCGCCGGTAATTTTCTCTCAACTCTCATTTTACATTTTTACGATATATATATATATATATATATATACACACACACACACACTAGCTGTGTCCCGTGACTTCGGCACCGGCACTAGACGGTGGGATTTATCCGAAGCAGATGATTTATTAGGGTGATCCAAAAATTCAAAATCAGTTGTATTTTGTTTTTTTTATATATATATACATGCTTGTGTGTAATATGTTTTGATGCTTGGATCTGTCAATTGGATTTGTTGCATTACTGGTACACCAGTTTGTTTTGTTTGATGATTTCTGATTTGATTAGACGAATTGGAATTATATTTTCCTTCTCTTTGTTTGATGCTAATCTGATTGCTGTTATGGATTGGGTAAAACGTGTATTTTGGGTTCTAAAATTAGAGATATATTTCTACTATAAAATGAAAGGATATGATGTTTCATAATTTGCCACTAGTTTACTATCATTTCTGGTACACACCATCACTCCCAAACTATTAGCCTACTATAACTAATAGTAGTTAACATAGCATTATCCTTAAAAGTCGTCATCTTTTTAGAAATGTATCTCCAATTTAAATTTTGGAACGGAGGAGGGACTACTAGTTTTGATAGCTAGAACCCTAGGGTATTGTAATGGGGTCCCTAATTAATCCTAATCTGCAGTTAGTTTATATTGTCCACCACGGGTATGTTGCTTCACTCAAGTGTAAATTCTACACAGTATTGGAGCTCAATTGGCTAGCACGATTACCATTTCCCTTTGATTATATCTTGAATGAAAGTTCTTTGCATTTCCTTTACAAAGTCTGTACTGATTTTGTTTGTGATTGGTTGCAGTTGTCGGCTTTGGAAAGAAGAGGGGACCGAACTCATCCGAGAAGTAAGAAGAAGCTCGAGAATTCGAGATGGCACATGATGTTTAGTTTTGTAGGCAAAGAAGGCACTCTAGGTTATGTTATTAAGATGGATTTATATATTTTCAGTTATGATACAGTTTTTTTCAGATTTGAGTTTCTGTACTGATGGGCCAGGCTCAATTTGTTTTCTCTATTGTCTTTTATGATTTACCTCCAATTTCTCTTCCTTTCAGTTGGTTTAGGTTATAAGCCAAGTCCAAGTGTCTTCTTTGTGATTTACCTCCATTTTCTATTCCTTTCAGCTGTTTAGGAGTATTTTAGCTAGTCCGATAGTGTTCCTACAAATGCCTTTAAATATAGCAGAAATACTAAACATATTCAGTGGGATTTAAGAGTTTTTCCAACCATCGCCAATTCCCCATTTACAAAAATAAATTCGTTTTTTGAAAAATTGGATACATTTTTTTTAAAAAAAAAGCGTTTATTTAAAAAATAATTAGATTAAATTAATCTAATAATTTTCAACGCCAATTGAACCGCGGTTAGATTTGATTTTTGGGTGTAATTTAGAAATTTGGGTGTGGTTTATGCTAATATTGGAAAATACTTGAGGTGCTCGACTTGAAAAAATGCGAGCGAGACTCGAATTCGTTAATAATACGATCCAAATTTGAGCATTAAAAATCGTTCAAATAAAAATATGAGTAAAACTTGAGCAAGTTATACTCGATTCGTTTAAAGATTCAAACTACTCGAATTAATTCTTGATTGTGATTCAATACATACTCGACTGATACATATTCGATTATATGTTCGATACATTCTCTTATAATATATACAAATTTAAATCAAATTAGTATTATTAATTATTATTTTGTTTTATTTTTATTTTTAATTGTGATTTTATATTTGTAAAGTGTAATAGTAAATATATTTTCACATTTCTAAGTAAAATAATAAATTCAATTTATAATTATATTTATTATAAAACTAGTTATTATGTAGAGACTCATTCGAGCTTGAATTTAAAGTTCACGAGTAGTTTGAATAAATATTCGTCGGATCGAATTCGAGTAATAAATATTCGAGTCGAGTTGAGTCGAATTTGAGTAGAATTTTTTAAATACGATTCATTTCATCCTTATTAAATAAGAGTGATCATGGAAAGAACAAGCTGAGCACATTGCATAGCTAAAGCATCCATATCTACTCTGATAGCGACAGACGGTGGGTTTCCACTCCCAATGAAGCCAACAAGACTAGTTGCAGCAAATGGGTGCTTATAGGGAATGCCCATTTTATCAAGTTCAATTCTAATTAGCTTACTGGTCTCAAATTCCTCAAAACCAAGTTCTGTTCTTCTGGCCAAATTGAGGAAATTAGAAGGATTTCACTCAACCCTTACTTCAAAAAAGAATCTGATAGTGGGTGTTGGAACAAATATGCATAAACTGAAAATCAAACAAATCCTTTTGATAAAACCCATGAACTTGGTAGCTTATCTTTAGAGTATGGATCACATTTAAGGATTTTAAGAGAATTAAGGGTGTAAATGAACCGAGTCAAGCCGAATATTGAGTTATTCAAATTTAGTTTATAAAATTTATCGAGTATGAAATAAGATTTGATTGAGGCTCGTTTAGCTATCGAGACGAGTACGATCTCGAATCGAGTCCGAACAATTTGAATTTTTCGAACGAGTATCAATAGAAAATTGCAATTTGAAGAGGTTTGAGTAATTTATCGAATTTTAAAATTTATTTATATTTATATTTCGAGTCGAGTTCGAATCGAACTAAAAGTTGAGCGAGTACAAATCGAACCAAACTGTTTAGTTCATTTTACAACATGAAAGAGAATTGACAAGAACTTTAGGGAAGAACACTAGTAAAAAAATTGAACTTTGAAGTGATCCAAATTATAAGAACTAAACTAAAAATAAAGCAAATATGGATGATATGCAGAAATAATATATTTTATATATATATATATATATATATATATATATTTATAAATGTTGATATTTATTATCCACATAAATTTATTATAAAAGACTTTGGGGTATTGTTGTGTTTATGTTATCCAAATTGCATTCCGAGTCACATACACGACGTCGTAGAAATGCCGCATAACTCATTTAACCGAATACACAGCAGGCTAAACATGTCGCTATCCCTCTCTTCCTAATCAAAACCGCCAAACTTTAACACTCTGTTTACGAGGTTTTGAGCCAATGTAAAAAAAAACAAATGTAAAACTTAAATTAGAATAGAAAAGAAAAGAATAGAAAAACTTAAAGTTTTCTTTTGTGTTGTTTTCGAGTTTTTTAATGGAAAAGGATAGAAAATTTAAAATTGAGGACATGAGTTGTAATTTAAAATTTATTATATTAAAAGTTGAGGATAATATGAGAATTATAAAAATATTACTTATTCTAATTTCTTTTCCGTCCAAATCATGCCAATTTTGGACAGAAAATTTTGGCACGAAAAGTGGCCAAGTTTTCTATCCATTTCTTTTCTTTTCCGTTTATTAAAAAACTCAGAAACATAAGAATTGGTAAAAAAATTTAAATTTTCAGTCCATTTCTTTTCTTTTCTGTCCATTTTAAAACTCAGACACAGAGCGTAAAAATAAACCCAATTCATCGTTTGTCTGATCGATCAATCAATCAATTGATTCTGCGTTAACTTCAGAATCGCAAGGTACGTGTATAATTTTACTTTATTTAAAGGAGAGAAAATTCATCTTTTTTAATCTATACAAGTCTGATTTTTTTTTTTTTTTTTTTTTTTTTTATAGAGGATCGAGGGTTTTACTTGTAAAGGATTAAATCATGTTTACCAAGATTTTGGGTAAACCCAAGCAAGAGGCAAATGCTCTTTCAACTTTAGAGAAGTTAAATGAGGTAGTACCATTATCTAATTTTTCTTGTCTTTACTAAGATCATAAAATGAGTAAACAATTTGAGCTCGATTTGTACTCGCTTGACTAAAAAATCGATTCGAGTTCGACTCAAAATATAAATGAGTCAAATATGAGCACATTTTAAAGTTCGATAAATTACTTGAAGCTCCTCAAATTATAATTTTCTATTGATACTCAGATCATATTCGTTGGAAAAGTCCAAACTGCTCGGGCTCGAATCGGAATCGTGCTCGACTCGGTAGCTAAATGAGCCTTAATCAAACTTTATTTTATACTCGATAAATTTTGTGAACCAAATCTGAGCAACTCAATATTCGAATCGACTCGGTTCGTTTACACCCATATCTTTACTGGATAACTTTTATTGCTTGTGAAGTCTTTCATGAATTTTCCTTTTAAAATCACTTTTACTAGTAACAAGTTATGACTTGATTCTTCAATGTTTTATTAGGCAGTACTTTTTTTTTTCTTCTTTCTTTTGACATGAGAAAAAGTAGCTGTACCTGTTTAAGTACTGATTTTTGAGTGTTTTTTATTTTTATTACCAACTGTTGAGCTAATTATATTAATTGGTCTTCACTACACTTCCTTGCACAAATATGATTTTTCCTCCCCTCCAGCAAATAGAAATGATACGATTTTGAATGGTTTGGAACCATTATGTGTGGTCTTAACTTGGACTCGAAGGGGGTGTTATTGCCCTCTTCTAAATTCTTTGCTGCTGGTTTTCATTGATAAGTTCATTTGTGATTTCTTTTTTCCATATTAAGGAAGTCAATTGACACTTGCTCCCTGTTAATATTATAGGAAAATGATTTAATGAATATATAGAAAGAATTACCCGTCCATTCCTCATTTTGGTTCTTCAATTTTCCTATTTTACTTTTTTTTTTTTTTTGGGGGGGGGGGGGTTGTCTGGATTGAACGTGTGATACGAACACAGACAGTTCTCTATGGTAATCATATCTTGGAATATAGTTCAGCTTCTTGACAAAGGACAAATGTATACTCTAACCTATCACAAAAAGCATAAGCCAGAACAAAACAGTAGGAGAGATCTTTCCTGTATAAAAATTCTGCTTGCTAATATTGATTCATCATTAACATTTACTTTGATAATTCCAAACTTCCATAGGAAAAGATATTGCATTTTTGTATTGAAGTTGCACATCTAAGTACGATTTACTCTTTCTCCTACATCTACTTAGTAACTTGTCCATATATCACCGATCCACTTTACTTCTGTATCATATCTTCATTGGTTTTAGTGGTTTAGTGATAGGCATTATACTGCAGTGTAGTTTGTTCTATTAAATTTGCCCATTTTACGCCATCGTTAAATTTTGATTGTTTCCGTAGGAGAATGTGGTTTCAAAGAAAGCTTATGTGGAAGTTGAGAAGGCCAAGGAATTTACCAAAGCAAAGAACAAGAGGGGTATGCTCCTAATCTGCGTGCATAATCTTCTTCAAATGGCCATATTTTGTGTCCTTATAGCTTATGAAACAGCAAGAGATGAATTTTGTAAATTTGCTGCTTTAATGTCTATTTGGCCTAAATATGGTCTAGCATAATTGTCAACATTTCTGGTTTTATGTTAAACCAACTTATTGTAACATTTAAATCTTATTGGGTGCACCATGCACGTGCAACATATCCCTTGAGAATTTTGGCAAGCATTTTGAACAACCTTAGTGTGACATATAGGTCTTACTGGCTTCATATGCAGCATATCCTTGAGAATGCACTGGCGACTTGTGTGAGATTATAGAAATGGGCCAAATGGCTCCAGTAGGAAATAAAACATAATCAGCAATTTGGTGTGCCATGTGCTCCGGAGAAAAATATTGTACCAGTGAGGACGTGAGATGTGAACATCGTTTACGGTAATGCTAGGGGCTTGGGTAGAGCAAAGTTAATTGTGCATTAAGAGTAAATAAAGATACATTTTTTATTAGAATTTGTGGTTTATCGGAGAATATGGTTCTAGATAATATCAAAACATGGTTTATGGTATCAACTTCAAATAGTCGGAACAACCTTCTATCAAGTCTATCTCTGAATGCCCCTCTATACTAGAGTTATCTAGTGGATGTTTCAATCTCAACAGTTCCTCTTATAGAATATTTTGGCCAATCACCTTTTTGAATTGTAATTGCAATTTACTCAAGTAATTTATTGCAAGAAATGCTGACAGTCTGGTGCTGCTCTTCCTTCAGTCAATTTTTCTTAGGTACCACTTTCTTTTGGGTGCTAACAAAATATCATTAATCTTCATCCATACTTTGCACCCATTGCTGTGAATCGAACTCCATATGCATCAAATCAACTATCAAGTGTGCATGAAGGCGGAGGATATATGTAGAAAACATACCATTTTGAAATTGATGATGCAGACTGACCTAGAATTCCGCTTACTTCTATCAGTCCCATCTACCTTTACTCGTCTTGACTCGGTACCATTTTTCCTTTTTGGAGTTAATGAACCATTTCAGTGACCACACATACCTTTGGCTTCATGAATATGAATCTGCTATGAATCAAACTTAGGATATATGTAATAATATACCCTCAAGGACGCTAAAGTTGTGAACTTCTGGTATTGCACCCACGACTCCTTCCCACTTTAGCTTGTAGACATGCTAAAATATATGTTAGTGGTTATGAAGTCTAACTTATAAACTAAGATAATTTTGCTTTTAAATTACAAATATCTTTATATTTTAAGATTTATTGATAATCTCCGTAAGTAGCTTAGCCTGAAGGGTGTATCAAGGTTTTTCTTCAGATCATAGTTCAAGCTTTTTATTGTCTCATGTATTGACGATTAAGGTGTGTCTAGTTCTGTCTGAAACATTTATTAAACGTCGATTGGTACCATGCAGCGGCTATACAGTGTTTGAAGAGGAAAAGACTGTTGGAGCAGCAAATTGAGCAGCTTGGCAATTTCCAATTGCGCATCCACGATCAGGTTACATTGGCTATATTTGCTTAATGAATGCTGGTGGGTTTCATATGACGGAATGTGTTGATGTTGTAGATGATAATGTTAGAAGGTGCAAAAGCTACGACAGAAACTGTTGATGCATTAAGAACTGGAGCAGCAGCAATGAAGGCAGTGCAGAAAGCAATGTGAGTAATAGTTTGAATATCTTGACTTCATTCAGCGGTACTTGTATTTTGAATGTTTTGTGTTTTAGTTTTCGTGAAGCAAAGAAGTTCCCAAGTATAGGAGAAATCTAGATTTTAGCTTGAAATCTTGCATTATTTTGTTTGGTTGATAATGACGTATTATCTTTCAGGAGTGTTGACGATGTAGACAGGACAATGGATGCAATAAATGAGCAGACAGAAAACATGAAACAAATACAGGAGGCTTTGGCTACTCCCATTGGTGCAGCAGCTGATTTCGACGAGGTCTAGTATTTCTAATCTTTTGATTGTTTCGAAGCCCCACGTAGATCCATATTATGATATCTTCTTATCTGGTTCCCAAGTATCTTTCGGTAAGCAAAATATGTTGGTCTCTCAAGATTTTCTACCATTGTAGGATGAATTGGAAGCAGAACTTGAAGAGCTGGAAGGTACTGAGTTGGAGGAAGAGCTTCTTCAGCCTACAACTACTGCCCCTGTGGCTCCAGTACATGTCCCGGCAGCCAGCCAACCAGCTCGCCATTCCCCTCAGAAACGCACAGCTGAAGAAGAGGAACTGGAAGCCTTACAGGCTGAAGTGGCACTTTGAGCAAGTCCCTTTGTTCTTCTTAAAGCCGTAAGCAGTCCATTTCTTGTCAGTTTGGCTAATAAAATCTATTAATGATCACGGTGGTGTTTTGATTACCGGGGTCTTAGACATTTTCTTTTCGCCCAGAATTTTTTGACATCAGTTAAATATTCAGTGTGATATCAAGGTGTTTCAGAAGCTAATCACGCTTATTTATGTGAGATTTGACATATTTATATGCTCAGCTTTGCAGGTTATATAGATTATTATAGAGACTGGTTGTACTTACCCTGGAGAGGACTGCTGATTCCTTTAACACATTCAGGTTTCTAGGTGCATTTGCTGGCTAAGCAATAAGCTATGTACATATAGGGGTAACTGAAACTGCAGAATGTTCCATTAAGATTGTATTCTGCCCTTTGGTATTTGACAAGTAAGTTTCTTTCTTTACTAATTTTAATGTCACTTTTAGATATATGTAATAAATATTTTTTTTAAAGATATATGTAAATATGTTGTGTTGTGTAGAAATAATATCTTTGCAAATTAACTTCTATTTCTAGGCCAAACAAATTACAACTCAAAGCCTTGTAGAATGGTAAACACCCGATGTGCTTTTTCTACAGAAATAACAAGTTTACTTTTTTGGATTTTTCTTGGAGAATTTACTATTTTTCCCAACTCCATATTCGGTATGCATAACTTGCTAAAATATTGCAGTAACCTTCTGTTTTAATAATCAAGCAAACTTGAATTCTTCTGGGCTATGTTTGATAGGACTATTAATCTCAAGGATCAAGGATATGTTTATATGTAAAGATTATATTTGGAATAGAACTATTAATTTTAAGTGTCTTGTTTGTTTTTAAATTTAGAGTTGAGACTATTAGTTCAGAGATTATAAAATGTCTTAATATGGGAGTTTATTTAATATCATATCTGACTGGTATTATAATTTCGATATTATAATCCTTGCAAACAAATAGGATCAAAGTGTCTTGTTTGTTTTTAAATTTAGACTTGAGACTATTAGGTGGTGTTTGTTTGTTTGTGTCTATGCCTCTTAATTCACTTGTCTCTGATTCGGTCAGAGGTAAATATTGCTTGATAAATTTTTTTTGCCTCTTAATGTTTCTTAATCGCTAAGACAGAAACTCAAATATTAACTATTAAGAGTTGTCTCTTAATAGCTTATTTAAAATTTATGGACAAAAATAACCTCAATAAATATTGTATTTCTTCAATTTCAAATTTTAAGATCATTCAAACAAAAATTTCAAATAACTCAGAGGGTTAAAACTACAAAATAGTGCCATTAAGAGGTTTTATATTTTTAGTTATCAAATAGTTTTTTAAATTTAAATATTATTTTATTTAGATGATTTAATTTATTAAGATGTATTAATCAGATCTTAATTATTCAGTTTTAGTCCAAAAACCATCCAAACCACACAAACATCAAGATAAAGAGAACAAGACCAAAGAATAAATCCAAGAAAAAAGAATAGATTTTGAATCAAATAATTGTGAAACAAATAAGAAGAGGGCAATCAATTGAGTTTGAGCTAATCTTGAAAAATCCCACAATCAATGAATGATATAGGTAAGCGCCAAAGCTAGCAGCATCAGCACATATGCAATTCCTTGGTCTATTGCTGCTCCTACAATATACAAACACAAAATTATTCACCCAAAAACATAAAAAATAAAAATAAAAATCCCCTTTTAGTCCAATCACATTCTTGATTCTGCTCCAAATACCCACACCAATAAAAGTAGAATCTGAAAATTAAAGCTCATTATATATATACATAAAAAAAAAATGGATGTGCACAGTTCTTTAAGAGTAGTCACTCACTAATAATAATTACTCGGTGAATCTTCGAGCGACAACTCTACGATTGTAGACTGTAGACTGTGTACATTTAGGAACAAAGTTATGCAACCATATATATATGTATATAGAGAGAGAGTATACCATCACTTGCAGGAGCAGGAGCAGGGATCTGGGCATTAATCGCAGGAAGAACCAGAGCCAATAAAAGTGCAAAAATGGTCATCATAAAAGAAACTCTCAACATCTCCATTGCTACAAAAACCCAAATACCTCAAACCCCCCCCAAAAGCTTCAGAAAAATAAAAAATCCAACTCTTTTTCTGGTTTTAACCTTGTGGATGAAGCCCACAAACAAAACAATGGCTTATGCTTGAATGGCCAAATAAATTTATGTCATATATACACACACATATATATATATATACTCCCCCCCCAAAAGCTTCAGAAAATAAAAAATCCAACTCTTTTTCTGGTTTTAACCTTGTGGATGAAGCCCACAAACAAAACAATGGCTTATGCTTGAATGGCCAAATAAATTTATGTCATATATACACATATATATATATATATATATATATACCTCCCCCCCAAAAGCTTCAGAAAAATAAAAAATCCAACTCTTTTTTCTGGTTTTAACCTTGTCGATGAAGCCCACAAACAAAACAATGGCTTATGCTTGAATGGCCAAATAAATTTATGTCATATATACACACACATATATATATATATATATATATACCTTGGATTCGGGTTTAGAAAGGGTTTATGGAAAGT
This sequence comes from Panax ginseng, assembly GCA_020205605.1. Taxonomy (NCBI): domain Eukaryota; kingdom Viridiplantae; phylum Streptophyta; class Magnoliopsida; order Apiales; family Araliaceae; genus Panax; species Panax ginseng. Next base: position 156,573,430 of record CM035130.1, on the reverse strand, counting down.
AACGGCCACCTGGATTAACCATTCGGGTCAGATTCTAGTGCATCTTAGCCGTTGATAGTGGAGACGTGTACGGGTGATTATGGCGGCACGTTCTACTAGCTAGGTACAGGCATTGTTGAGCTGGGGATGCTGGGACGTGGGCCGCCTTACTACTTGTACGTACTTTCCACGTGTATGGAAAATGATTGGTCGGAATATTCTCTTCTTTAATTGAAATTCTTTTGAATTCTGAATTTTACAAATAAGATTAGGCCGTTGCTTAATCGCTGGCATTTTTTGTTTAGCACTTACCAGAAAAGGAAAACAATTTATCATTGTTAACAGCTAAGAAATTCTTGGAGTTTCATTTGAAAATAGTTTAACTATTTGGAAAATAATATATATTACGTCGATTTTTTTGATTGTCAATTATATATAGTTACGTGAATATATAATAACCGGATGCTTGTATAATTCTTATAAATCTCATATATTGTTAAATTTTATAATTATAATTTAGTGTAAATTTATCAAAATACATAGTAGAACTCTAACTAGTTTTCATTGTACGAGTGTTAAATATTTTCTCTCCTCTTTTATTAAGCATTTTATAGTGTGTCACACGTATATATATATTTCGTTAACGGACTATGTTATGAACTTTAGCAATGTATATGTCTGTCCTTTTCCGTCGCTAAAGATTGATCCGTTAACGCACATGTCTGTTGGAGAACGACTCTCTCTCTATATATATATACTTAAAATTATTTCATTTTATCATTCATTCTATTTCTTTAATCGAAACGTATCATAAAATTCAAAATTAATACTAGTGCAAATCCTTTGTTATTCCTACCCGAATTTTAGATTTGAAGACTTGGCCCAAAATACCTGTACTGCAATATCCCAAGCTTCAAACATACCTCATTCCCGTTAAATGGTCTTTTCGGAAATTTAGTATTGTATTCTTTTGGGCCTTTTCTGTAATTTAGAGATTCTTAATAATTATAATTATATTTATTTGTAGTTGTATTGGGCGTTAAAAAAATATTGACCAAGACTAGTGAGACAGCAAGTAGAAGATTAAAATAATTTGGGATGAAAATAGTTGCGTGAGTAAGAAGATTAAAACAATTTGCCCCTAGGAGTTTATACATAATTGGAGTACTATGTTTATTATCTACTTTTCATTGACTAGGAAGTAAAAAGTGACTAGGAAGTATATATATATATATATTTACTCCGTTTTAAATTATACGATTATTATTTTTAAATTATATAAATACTTATCTCATACTCTTTTATTTGTAATATTTTTTCATGATGGTTAATTTTAAAAATATTGTAGTTTTTTGTTTTTTGAAAAGGTTATATTTCATTAACATAGATAAGAGGCCAAACCTCCTGATCAGATTTAGAACCGGCTGCTCGTGCAAGAGCATGCGCTACCTGGTTCGTTGATCTTCTTACAAACACAAACCGACAACTATCAATGTCCCTGACTAAAGATTTACAATCTTCCACTATTAAACCAAAATAAGATAAATCATCCTGAGAACATGTAATCGCTTGAATCACCAACTGTGCATCAGATTCCAAAACCACATTATCGAGTCCCAAGATCTTCAACCAACTTAACGCCTCACAAACACCAATTGCTTCCGCAATTTTAGCATCCAACGAACCAACAACTATACCATTCTTGGCTGCCAACATGGATCCTTCATAATTCTTTACCACACTTTCATAACCAATACGCCTAGCGTGACCCAAAAAATTTTCATCAACATTACATTTATGTGTACCTGTAGCTGGCTTGTTCCAAGTCGAGTTAGCATCAACAGCCCGTGCTTCACTGTGACTGGTAATAACTTCAACATTCCTCCACTGCTCATGCAATGAATATACCATATAAACCACTTGCCTTTCCTAAACTTTACGATGACGCCAAACCAGATCATTCCTACTGTTCCAGAGTCCTCATGCAACCATCGCATCCATACTAGCCTCTTCTCGATTTCTACTAGAAAGCACACGTGTCCACCATTCATCAAAACTCTCCTCAGACTCGCTGTTATCACCTATCCAATATGAACTCCAAACATCTCTAGCATAAGAGCACCACATCAGGACATGTAACACATCTTCAGGACTGTTATTACACCTTGGGCACATATCATTGACATCAACACGTCATATATTATAGGACAGAGAGAGAGAAATATTTATGAATTAATAAGATACAAATTCACTAACTATGAGATTATCCAAAGTACGAAGAGTAATAATACTAGGGGTCTTAAATGTCGACATTAAATATTTTAATGATAATTTATGACATAACCAATCACATGAGATCTACTCAATCAATGTTATGGTGAGGACACATCACTTGAAAAACTTTTTGAGATAAAAAATTTAAATCCTAATATCAACCAATGTTTTGGTTCGAGTAATAATTTATCGAACTTTAAAGTTTGTTCATATTTGAATTATTTATATTTTGAGTCGTGCTCGAATCAAACTTTTAATCAAGTGAGTACGAATCGAATCCGAATAATTTGCTCATTTTACAATCTTTATGTGTTAAACCAATGGTGCTACTATTTTGGTACACACTTGAATAAAGTTGTATTGTGATACAAAAATTGGGTGGTAGAAAAGTTGTAAGTGGGTCAATAAGTATACGAATGGTAATATCATGAGTCTCAAATGTCGATATTAATTGTTTTAATAATAATTTAATCAATTACATAAAATCTACTCAATTTGTATTATGGTGAAATATTTGGAAAACTTTTAAAAATAAAAAATTTAAAATCCCTAGTATCATCCAATATTTAAAAGAATTTTTTAACAAAGTAATTTTAAAAAGTTGGGACTTTTAACATTTTGAATATTATGGTATCTCAGTTTGATTGAGAGGAAGTTCTACCTAATTAATGTCTTCACTCTTAAGCCACAATTAAAGATGTTCAATTAATCAATGATGTTCTTCTCTTTTTTTAAGGGAATATATATATATATATATATATATATATATATATATATATATATATATATATATATATATATATATATATATAAAACAAAACTGCCTTGATCACAATTTCTTCATGCCTATATTCATTAATTGGTCATAGACTCGTACGTTTATAATTTAGTTATAATATTACGGTGATCATTTTCAAATTAGATTTTAATTTTATTTTATAAATTAATTTTATAAGAAATTTTTGTAAATTTAGTATAGCTTTGAGATGAGAGGGTAATTAATAACCTAGCCACCTTACAATTACAAACGGTCAATAAATACCCAATTAGATAACGATAGTTATATAATAAAATAAAATATTCAAATGAAGTAAGTTGTAAGTGTAACAAATAAATTAGGTGGTACATATATAAATGAACATACCTAAGCTAACTTTGCCCACCCCACCCCACCCCACCCCACCCCACCCCACCAATTTTGAAATAGCAACTTTTTGAGATGAATCGGCCAAATTATAAAATTAATACATAATTGTTATAAAGATGTTAATAAAAGCTTTAAAAAAACAAATAGAGTGACTAGTCATATTTTTTCTTTGTTAGTTTACAATATTTATAATTAATAATGTTAAAATTAAATAAATTCATATTAATTTTAAATTTTAAAATTTTAAAATTAATTCTAAAAAATTAAAATGCATCTTCAAGTTTATAACAATGAATAACATTTTGATGACTTTTGTCACGATATAAATAAGTGAGAAGTTAAGTGGCGGATCTATATGTGGAGGGCAGAATAAGCAATGCCTATGATGAATTTATTTTTTGAAATGTAGGGACAAGGACAAAAGTAAAACTTAATAAACTTTATTAAGGGGGCAAATTTATGAAGAAATTAAACTTAGAGGTTTACTACTATTTTATAAAAAACTAAACACACGGTGTACAATATATTCAAATTCTCGCTTTCTAACTCGTTAAACCCTTTATTCAGTCTTCAACCCAAAAAAATTCCCCCATGCTGAGAACATATCCTGAATCCGTCCCGGAGAAGTTGGTCTATAAAGAAAAATTGGCATGTAAATTTTTCCACTATACAAGTAAGATTTGATTGATAAGAAGAATTTGGGCCGAAAAAGACTAAAAAGAATCATTAGGAAAGGTTCTTAAAAATAAGTTGACCAAATTCGGATAGGATTGCGAAAAGAGTTTAATATTTAATCCTTCTTAATTATTCATGTTTAATCCTAAGTATAGTAGTGATTGTTTAATTAATAATTAATTGTGACGACATGATATAAAATTATAGCATTTTATATTATCATGCATGTATGGATAAAAAAGTTATTATAGCAGACTTATTTGTAAATGGATAGGCATTTTCTGGGCAGTCTCGACCTCATATGCTGAAGAAGAAGAATAAAAAAAAAAAATCACAATTTAGAATTCAGGATTTAAGTAATGTAGTATATATATAAATACTACTAGTTCGACGTATGTGTGTGTCCGCATGCATACGCGCATGCCCATGCACAAACACTTTCTTTTAAATAATAATACTACTAATTTATTTTTAATAATACTTACAATTACAAACTACTTCATAAATTCTGAAATTATATATATTTTTAAGGTGACTATTAATATTTTTTTTCTTTATGTTCGATTTGGTCCGTCGCTATATGTTCGGTCTGTCGTTATATATTATTCGTCGCTATATGTTGTCCGTCGCTATAGCCCGGTTCAGACCCTATGACGACGAGTTTAGAGACGATTTTGTCCGTCGCTAAAGATGGTCCTCATGCGGACCACCCGCATAGAAAACGGACTATATATATACACACACACACGTAACCTTTACTAAAAATATAAGTAATGTCAAATTAAAATTTTTATGGAACTTCATAATTTAAAATTAAAAATATATCTCTACTTGTAAAACAATTTAAAATGGAAAATGGAACTGAGAAATTATTTCATCGGTCCCCAAAATGATGAGTAAAATAATTTACACACATTAAGAACAGTAAAAATAGATGAAAGAGAGAAAAAAGTTTCAAATTTAATCCAAATGGCCTCATAAAATTACTTTATAAGTATTTTTCTTTATTTATATTGATGAATCTCATTAAATGACTTAATTATTCTTTATTTTATGTACTTTATCTCATTTGTTTAAAATTAAAAAAATAATAATTATTTTTAATCATCTTTTAGACACGGAGGGAGGGAGTATAATATATAGATCACAATTCATAACCAATTTGTGCATTTGCCATTATATTATATATAATAACGCCAATTAAAATGGGATTAATTATAGTAGTCGTATTGACTATGTAAATACATAAAGTTTCTAATAACAAACTCATAGACACACTCAATCTCTCTGAGTACCTCACCTGGCTGAGTTCGTCAGAGTTGGGACCTAAATTTAATTACTCCCGGCCGTGGATATATATATATATATACGTGTCTCTTGTCCAAATGAATCTTAAATAATGCGAACAGGTTATAACGATGATTTTTTTCATTCTTTATAGCATACAAAGTCGATTTACATAACTAATATTTGACGGTTCGAACAAATTATAACTCAAAAAAACCGTCACTATAAATGGAATTCGCTTTTTGGTTCGATATTTAAGGTTAGCGGGAGAAAAAGGCCGTGTATATATATATATATATATATATATATATATATATATATATATATATATATATTAGGGCTTTGAATTACTCCATCCATACAACTTTTGTGACCACTGAGTACATGTAAGTCAGACAACTAACCAAACTTTTATTGACTTACTCCATCGCCCTTCCTCTTTTTCTGTCTCTCGTGTTCATCAACATTAATGTTGCCCAAAGAATTTAATGAAGACACTCTACTGCATAAATTTCCCAGTTAATTTGTTACGAGTAAAATTAAATACTACTAGAACATGAACGGTTTAATTGCCAAGATCATAAGATAAGATGGGGGGACTGGAAAAATATTTCAATTCCAATGGTAACAAACTGTATGTATTGGCGACACAATCCCAGGCAAGTTTCTTGTCCATGTCCCTCCCTTTAAGTTCCACAAGTAATTTGACAATAATGCACATAAATGCTAATAAACCCGTGTGTATCTAATTGTAACACCCCTGTTCCACATCAAAATATATGAAAAAAATTTGTCTGTATATAAGAAATTACTAAGTTACTAACAATAGTACAGTCAGTCACGACCTTTTGAGTGAACCTGTAGTGGACTAAGATGACCCAAGAAGATACTATTGGGTCTGTGCACAATTTGGAAAGATTGTAGCTAATTCTTCTAGATTATATAAAACGTCAAATAATTTGAAAAAAAATGAAATTATAAAACATCATATATTATAGGACGGATGAATTATTTAATGTGAAACTTTTATTTAAAACACGATCAACACGCGAACTTTGCTATAAATTATCTCTCTAATCAATTTACAATCTCAAGTACTCTTTTTCTTTACAAAGCATTCATGGAATTCCAAAATTCATGACTTAATAAAATCATGAACCTAGGAAAATCTCAACAATACATCAGTGAGGCCTTTTTATAACCATATAAATTACTAAATAACTTAATTTCTTGTCATGGTATCATATCATGTGTTTATGCATATGGCTTTAGAAACCCTACACTTCCACATAATCTCAACTCTTTTTCCCTTTAAGTTGTCTCTATATTCTTTTCCTTCAAGTTGCTGCAAAATTAATGTCAGAAATCCGGATCAAGATTCTGAGACGTTCAACAAAAATAATCTCATTCATGCATTACACTAGTTAGCTAGCTACTCACATTACATATCTATATATAAATATAAAGAACTCATGATCCATCTCCATCTACCACCATTACAAAGTAATAATTACTAACATCATCTTCTTGTAATTAATTTAAGATTTCTCCTCCTGTAATTAACATCTCAGAGTTCCTTGCTCAATAAATTTGCCAAACTCTGATAATAACAGTACTGATCATGATCTTGTGGTGGCTTAGAGTCACAAATTCTGTTCGGCAAACCAACTTCACTTGTAATCGTCTTCATTTCTTCAAGAAAATCAAATCCATCAAGAAAATCACCATCAGCAGCAGTAGCAGGGCCTGCCCCAGAACCCAACTCAAATATGAATCCATCGTCTTCATCGCCTCCATTTCCAGGCCAGGAACCATAGTTACAGCTATTATTTTCTTGAGAAAATGAAGGAGAAGAAGAAAGAACTGATGCTGCTACTTGCTGATCAGAATTTGGCAATGTAACAGTACTGAAACTACTGCAATAAGTATTAGTCCCATTTTCTTGAATCTCTGTTTCCCCCGAAAAGGGGAATTCAGAGTCTTGATAATTCATGTCCATTAAATATGGAAATTCACCATAAGAATTGTTGGGTATTGAAATATTAGAACTAATGGTCATGCCAGTCCTTGCTGCCATTAGTTTTTTCTTCATTTTCGTGTTCCAATAGTTCTTTACATCATTGTCAGTTCTTCCTTGTAGATGTGAAGCTATAACAGACCACCTAAAACCCATAAATTATGACAATTAATTAGCTAGCTTAATGAATGGGAATGGATCAGTAATATAATGATACCCAGAAAAATAAAATGGTTGAATTAAATCCGGAAGTTAACATAAAAGTTAATGGATCAGCTTGCCTGCTTCCAATTTTATTGTAGAGAGATAATATAATGTGATCTTCTTCTTCAGTAAAACCTCCATGCTTTATATCTGGTCTAAGATAATTAAGCCATCTCAAACGACAACTCTTCCCACAACGCTTAAGCCCTGATCAATATACACATATATTTGTATATTTTTATGCCAACTATTATACACATAGAATGATTTCAACCAGTTTAAAATAGGATGATTCATTCAGACAGTCAATAAAAATGAGTTGTATTTTGCTATCGCAACGCTTTGCTATACGGATACAACTCGTTTCTATAGAGAACTAGTCAATTTGAACTGTCTGGAATCCGTATCTGAAATAATAAAACACATATATAGAGAGAGAGAGAAAGAGAAAAAAGGAGACAGACCTGCTTTGAGTGGTAAAGCAATCCAATTGCCACCAGTGCCATAAGTGTGAAGATAGTTCTTGAGAATGGAGTCTTCTTCAGGTGACCATGGTCCTCTCTTAACCTTGGATTTGTCACAGCAAGGACTTCTTCCCATGCCCAAATTAATTCATACACAAACCCAACCCAACCAAAAGCTCTAACAAATTAAGACACACTATACTAAACTCTATAGTAATTTTCTATCCATGAGAAGCAAAACAATGGGCTTAGGTTATAGTCGTCTTATACTGTAAGTAGAAGGGGGGAGAGAGAAAGAGAAAACTTGACTTTGTCCAGCCCTACGAGTTAAAGTTTTTTTTTTTTTTTTTTACTCTTTCTTCAATTAATTTTTTTTTTACATTTTCTCATATTGGATAAGAAGATAAACAAACAAATAATTAACCCAGTCAATGTGGGTTCATGAGGAGACACACCATTTGTCAATATATTATATAATACTGCTTTTGATATCATCAACTTAAGGGACCACGAGCTTTACTTACTTTGGTCAATAAAAATGTGTTCACATATACTGTGTGAGGAATGCCTTTTATGTCATAAACATGTGGAATGGTCAGCCCAACTTATGTCATTTACTCAAGAAAATACTATTTCCCAATATATATATATATATATATATATATATATATATCAAATGAAATAGACAGTATGTATCTTGTACACAGAAGTTTATGTTAGAATTTGAGTAAAATTTGAAATGAGTTTCATTAATTATTTGAGGTGAATTCATATATTAATGTGTTTTATTCTATGAGTAAATTAAATTAAATATTTGAAAGATCAAATTCGTAAAATAATAAAATAATGAATGAAAAATTAACTCCCAAAGATTATTTTGAAAATGATAATAAATATTTGTGGGAAGTCAAGTCCCACATCGATTAAGAACTAAAGTCTTAATTGATTTATATACAATAAAGTTACACTTAAGTTTGGGCCTCAAAGGTCACCCCACTTTTATGGAAGGCCTGGCTTGGCTTAGGGTCATGCTATATAATTTTTTGGACAGACGTTTATTTAAATTTTTATTTATTTAATTATATATTATCAAAACTGTGTCGTTTTGATAAACAATATTTATTACGTGCCCTTTCTGCTAAGCCTTAAAACTACGTCGTTTTGGTTAAAACAGTACCTTTTCAAGGGGTTGTGTCCCTCTTGATCAATCACAAACCCCTACTATAAATAGATAGGGGTCAACCACTTCATTCACTAATTCACAAGCATTCAAACATAATTATTCATTTGAGTTTTCTTCATAAGTCAAGAGTTCTTTCAGAGAGAGTTCAGACCATTTTTTTTGGTTCGTTATGTATGCTATTTGGAGTACTACTATAGCATACATTGTTATTGTATCCCGGAAAACAAGTGGTATTAAACTCTAAACATCGTAGGAGGGCATAATTGTCTTAAGGACATAATACTAAGTACTAACCTTGACAAATCTACTTCTGCAGTTTTGAGATAAGTTGATTTATATATATATATATATATATATATATATATAGAGAGAGAGAGAGAGAGAGAGAGAGAGAGAGAGAGAGAGAGAATCAGGATCAGGCCCGGACTCTCGGATTTGACCAAAATCTGGACCTTTTTTTTTGTTGCTTTTTTTTAAATGCGAGTTCTGGCTTGAGAAAGTAGCATTTCTTGGGCATGTGGTGTCAAAACATGGAGTATCTGTTGACCCGACGAAGATTGAAGAAATACAAAGTTGGGAGCAACCAAAGTTGGTGACCGAAGTACGTAGCTTTCTAGGCTTAGCTGGTTATTATCGGAGATTCGTGGAAGGATTTTCTCGAATCGCTACTCCGTTAACTCAACTGACTTGGAAAGATACAAAATTCGTATGGAGCGAGGAATGCGAGAAGAGTTTTCAAGAGCTTAAGAGGAGACTTATTTTGGCACCTGTTTTGACAATACCATCTAGTTCGGATGGATTTGTTATCTACAGCGATGCTTCAGGCAAAGGGTTAGGATGTGTTCTTGTGACGCCCCTAAAATAGGTCCAATCCATCCAACTTATTATGAGTCGCCAAATACATGGTACAGAAAATAACTACAACTTTATTACTACAATTGTCATGCAAAATACAACAACACATATACTGTGAGTTTTAATACCAATTGTGACTCATGTCCCAACTATGGACAACACCTCACATTGATACATTACATAAAGGTATAGTCAATAACTGTTTTAGAAATTAAAATCTTTGGGAAGTGCTCAAGGAAACCTTCGTACATAGGAAGCCATGAATCTATGTTATGATAGATATCATATGTCCAGAGAATTATCCTTGGTTGATCCAATAGAGCCCAAAGAAAAATGAGAAGATTACTATCATGTTCCTTCCAATGGTGAGTCTTCTCTTGACATGTAACTATCTCCACCGTCTGCGATTGAACATTATGTTTCAACCCAACTCCAAGATCATATAGGTAGTGCTCGTAGATATACTCAGCAAGTGGACGTGCACAACCCTTTCTTATGATAACACGAGATTGTATGTCATTAGACATCTTGTATGATAGTGGTAAATCACCATTCCAAAGTTGGGTTCACCTCACCCTATTGTTGTTCACCAAAATCAATTATTAAGTGACGTATAATATACGACACACACATCTTAGGTCCTCAATACAATTATATATTGTATGTCATGCCATTTTATAATGTGTTGAGAAACTTTGATAGTCTCGAACCACCACACTATTCCCCTGTTATCCCCGGGCCGACCCAAATTTACACTCTTATTACCTGAAAGGAATTGTGAAGCAAAAGGGTGAGCACAACTAGCTCAGTAAAGAATATTATGACTAAAGATAATTAAATTATCAATAGCCTTCATCAACAATAAATCAGAGATTTAGAACATATGGTAGATGATAAAACTTTTCAACCATAGTTGCAGCGGAACGAGCAATCCATTAGAAGAGTCAAATAGACCATAAAGTCAATTATCTTCTCCATGTTAGAAGTCCACCAACAATGCTTTAACCCTATAACATTAATCAATAGATCCTGTTCACAGTCATGTGAATAACTCATAATCATAATTGTAGTTCTAATTTTCTCTTCTCATCCAAGACGAAGATATTTTTCATCACATGTCTTTACCTGAAACATCAAAGATCATGGTTATACCAAATCACAGTCCCTGTTCATAATCATACTAATAAGTTCATCTTTGCACTACGGACCAAAGATGTTCATCAACAGTTCATCTTTGCACTACATGCCAAAGATATTCAACAACATGTCATCTTTACACTACAGGCCAAAGATATTCATCAATAATTCAACTTTGCACTACAGGCAAAAGATATTCAATCAACAAGTCATCTTTGCACTACGGGTCAAAGATATTCAACAACAGGTCATCTTTGCACTACGGGCCAAAGATATTCATCAATAATTGATTTTTGCACTACAGGCCAAAGATATTCATATCTCAAAGAAACATACATTCATTTTAGAATTTATATAAAGCATAATTATAACCATGTTGATCAATTCACCTTTGCACTTAAGCTAAAAATATTCAATTATAAATTCAATGGTCATGATCATACCAGTCAACCATTCATCTTTGCACTACTGGCCAAAGAGAACCCATAGTCACGATTATACCAATAATCTACCCATCTTTACATTTAAGTCAAAGAGAAATTTTATCATCGGGATTATAAAAATGTTATATATGATAATAAAAATAATATGATCAATAGCTGCATTTAATTTCAAGAGTAATATTCATGAATCAATGATTTCATAACACCTTAATCCAAATGTTATAAATCACTTAATAATCTCATAATCTAATATTATTAATATTACCACAATATCTTAATCATTTCTTAAACTTATATATAAATAATTTATTTTAATTGTTTACACTTTATGAATTAATGCATTTAATCATCCTAAAATGTCAAACTCATAAGATTTCATCACCAATAACCAACAACCTCATCAAAAATCTGCATATACCATATATAGGATTCCCAAGCCATAAAATCTTATTTTCCAATTTTGTTACTTCATATAACATATTTAATTCATTTACTCATAACTAGTCCATTTTCATGAAAAATACGAAATCAGTTCCAAAAAATATTTCTTTTCAGGGATTTAGCAGAATATAGTCTCATATTGAACATATATTTTTTTCGGAATTTTTAAAATTCATTTACTATTTTTCATATGGCCAAAACTGCCGAATATTTAGACATTTATCATAAATTGTACTTTTATCCAAAAATTCCAAAATTTACAGAATATACTGATGTTATATAGATGTGCTCCTAATAAAAATTTCATCAATTTTGGAGTTAACCACAAGGAGTTATAAGGGTTTACTTTTAAAATAGTCTTTTCCCATAAAATCCATAACTCCTAATCTATACATCAAAAAATTGCCATTTTTGGACACAATCAAGAAAACTCATCAAATTATCATTTCAAATTTTTCCAGAATTTTTTGATGGTCCAGAAAAATTTCAAAACTGAAAAACATAATAACCTTTAAAATCCCTTACCTCGAAAGAGTAGTATTTTTGACCGAAATGTAAAGCCAAAGGAACCTTGCACTGAATAGCAACTCTCAAAGTATCTAAATACTCACAAAATATGCTTGATAATATAGAGAGAGAAAGAGAGAAAACTTTTGTTTTTGGTGTGTTTTTCAATTCTAACTTAGCCATCTATTTATAGGAAAATGTTAGCACGCCGAAGTAGACTTGACCTGCTACTTGATGGCTTTACCTGCTACTATTTCCACCCACCAAATTTGAATTAGAATTTTCGTACATTTTTTCACCAACCATAGGTGGGGCCCACGCATTCTAGAATTTTCCACTAAAATGATAAATTCTGAAACTTCAATAATTTCTGAACCAGTCACCTAATAAAATTCATAACAATTCATACGTTCATTTTTAACGGTTCAAAATTTGTGGACATATACTCAACTTACATATGTATAACATTTTCAAAAATCACAATGATCCAACGGTCGGATTAAAAATTAATACTCACGCAAAGATATATCAAGAACCTTTGGTTTGATTTTTAATACCTCCTTCCCAAACAAAAAATCTTGATAAACACCTCAATATTAATTCCTTCATTTATAACCACATAAATAAATCCATCATTTATATCCGCATCAAATAAATATTTCCTTATCATATAAATCAATAATTAATTATTCATAAATAATATTACAGAATCACAATTATGACAATCAGTAGTTCGAGGAAAGTGGGGGCTTTTCCATAAGGATTTCTCCATCTTGGTGGCATGCAATTAGGTGACCAAACCTCTCCTCGATGTGAACTTTCTAGACATTGCCAATAATGCTATCTAATAATATTATCCAAATAATATGAATTATTGATCGATAATGAGAAATATTGTGTAGTGACAATTATCAAAAACAACAATAATATAAAATATCAATATGACAATTATTGAATCAATAAAATAAAATATTGAATAAAGAATTACCGTAATAATTATTGAGTAGTGCCTTCTTACGTAAGAATCAATAATTCAAAAATATCGTATGCAATATCGTGTCTTCTTGTGCAACCACGCCAGACATCGTATTTTAACCACTGTGTATTCCAACAAATTGTTAATTCAGTAACTACTACGCCGTTATTTATAAAAACTCAAACATGTCGTTTTTCTTCATCCAAGCGGTTATTACATTATGGGCCCCTAAATGAATACTTAGTTGCATTACGAATATTCCCCGACAACAAGAATATTCCACGACCAAACGAATATTCCCTACTGTAAATGAGTATTTTATAACCATCATGCGTATTTTGAAAATTTTATATATATCACCCTTAACTTTAACTTTTATCAATTTAACCATTTACTAAATAGGAAAATTGAATACTTTTATTTCATAAAATTCGGGGTCTTACAATTCTCATGCAACATGAGAAAGTTATAGCCTATGCCTCATGACAACTTAAAGAATATGAGAGGAATTATCCTATTCATGATCTAGAGTTAGTAAATGATCGTTGCTGCTTAAAGATCCTGGAGGCACTATCTATATGGGGAGAAAGTGGAGATATATTTGAGATCATAAAAGCCTCAAATATTTCTTCACCCAAAAGGAACTCAACATGCGGCAACGACGTTGGCTCAAGCTGTTGAAAGATTATGACCACACCATTCAATACCATCCTGGAAAAGCGAACGTGGTAGCTGACGCATTGAGTAGAAGATCATATGCAGGAAGGAGTGCAATGTTGTCAACACAAAGACCCATTTTGTGTGATTTACAAAAGATGAAGATAGAATTCAAGACTTCGAGGACCCATGCGATGATGTCAAGTATACGTATAGAACCAACTTTAATCGATAAAGTTAAAGTTGCTCAAGCCACAGACCCGGAGCTGATGCGTATGAAGAAGAAAGTACTAGAAGGTGTTATCCTAGAAGCAAGAATCGATGAAGAAGGAATACTTCGAGTCAACTCCAGACTTTGTGTTCCTAACGACTCCGATTTGAAGTACAAGATCATGATGGAGGCACACAATACACCGTTTGCAATCCATCTTGGAAGTACCAAAATGTATCGTGATCTTTGACATACATTTTGGTGGAAAAATATAAAGAGAGAGATCGCGAAGTTTATCTCGAGGTGTTTAACTTGTCAACGTGTAAAGGCGGAGCATCAAGTGCCTAAGGGCCCATTGCAACCACTTGAGATTTCGAAATGGAAGTGGGAACACATTACTGTAAGACCCCAACTTATTATTAATGAAATTAAATTTCCTCTATTTATTATTTTGAAATAGTAAGGGTTGATTTGATTAATGTGGCTAGTTATGGGTAAAATACGCTAAAAGTTCAAATAAGAAAGTGGTTATAAAATATTCATTGTTGTCGGGGAATATTCGTTTGGTCGTGGAATATTCTTAATATCGGAGAATATTCGTACGACGGCGCAACCTTGTGTGGGCCCCATAACGAAAAGCGATTGGATGAAGAAAACGACAAGTATAAGTTGTTTATAAATAACTGCGTAGTTGTTATCATTAATACTGTTGGAATACCCGGTGGTTAAAATACAGTAGCACATGGTATTGCACCAATTATTAATTCTTACGTAAGAAGGCACTACTCAATAATTGTTACAGTAATTACTGTTCAATATTTTATTTTATTGATTCAATAATTGCTATGTTGATATTTTATATTATTGTTGTTTCAATAATTGTCACCGTACAGTATTTTCCTTTATCAAATTAATAATTCATATTATTTGAATAATATTATTAGATAGCATTATTGGCAATGTCTAGAAAGTTCTGTCTAAGGAGAGGTTTGGTCACCTAATCAATTGCGCCAAGTAAGAGAAATCTTTATTGAAAACCCCTGCTTTCTGAAGGCAGTGCAGGTTATCGATATTGTGATTCTGTAATATTATTTGTGATTAATTATTGATTTATATGATAAGGAAAATATTCATTTTATGTGGATATAGATAGAGAAAATTTTAAAGTGACAATTGTTGAAAAATTGACATTTTATCTTTTCTGATAAAATAATTCATTTAAATATATTATTATATTATAATAATATAATAATGGTGATATCTTTACAATGAATGTGGGATATATGAATGTATGAGGAGGAAGAGTATTTTTGTTACTAAAAATATTTAAAACATATTTTTCAAGTTTGTGGACCCCATTTCTTGACTGAAATTTGATTATAGACTATAAAATCGTCTGTATGTGGATTTCGGTCAAGTTCTGCTTGGAATTTGGAAAAACTTAAAACTACAAAGTTGTAGAGAATTAAATTTCATATGGAATGAACATAAGATTTGAATTTTTCTGATAAAAGGGCTATTTATTGTGAATTATTGAAGTTCCGGTATATCGGGTCTGAATTGATTTTTGGAGTTTTAAATGTTTTTGTTTAGAAAAACGTTTTTGTTGCTTTTGGCACATGTGTGGCTGATGTTTTTGCCAAAGAAGTGGGCGTAGGAAGTTTAAGAAATTATATTAATATTATATTAACTTTTATGCTTTGGTGTTCTAAGTATTTTCCTATAAATAGAGTGCTTAGGTTAGAATTGAAAAATACACCAGAAACAAATTTTCTCTCTCTCTTTCTCTCTCTATATTATCGAGCATATTCTTGTGAGTATTTTGATACTTTTAGTGTTGCTATACGGTGCAAGATCCCTTCAACACTATATCCAGTATTCCAGTCAGAAGTACTGTATTTTCGAGGTAAGGGATGTTATTTTTTAAAATGATATTATTTCTTATAATATCATTATGCCGGAATATTGGTAAGATTTTTCTTGTGAAATTCTTGTCTTTTAGTGTCGGGGTTACTATTCACGTATACGACACTATTCACGATATCTGAGACTATTCACTTAATAAAGGCACTATTCACAGAAAAATTAAATTTTCGTTTTTTGTTCAAGATATCTATTATGGATGCTAGCTTTGATTGTATCCATGTTTTGATCATTCTTGAATTTTACTCCACTATGATTATTTATGAAGTATTTTTGAACTCGGATTGTTTAAAGTATGAATCCTTAATATTTGTTCTTTTGTTTCACTAGATTCGTTGTCTTTAAAATATTTTTTTTCATCATCCTCAGTCCTAAATGATGATATTACTGAATATCTTTGGCCTGTAGTGCAAAGATGGTTGATTTTCTTATGAATATCTTTGGCCCGTAATGCAAAGATGTACAAGTGTTGAGATGAACATGACTAATGATGAATATCTTTTTGGCCTCAGTAGCAAAGATGAATATTTGATTTAAGATGTATATTGATTGATGTTCTGAGGATAAAATATTGATGATGGATTTTTAAAATCATAGAAGATAGTAGATTTCATTCTCTACGTAACTCTTCTAATGAATTATTATTTTCGCTGCGAATATTGATTTAAAACTTGTTGTTTATTGTATTTTATCAGATTTTTCCCTGTTAAAGACTAACGATAATTTGTTCTATATTATCTTAGTTATAATATTCTTTACTGGGCTAGTTGAGCTCACCCTTTTCCTTTTTGTTTCATTTTTCTTCCTAGGAGGCGAGAATGTAGCGAGTATTAGTCGGGGTGTGGAATGATGGTTCTAGAAGTTGTTTTAATAGTCCTCACTATTTTATAAAATAGTGTATCAATAATTGTAATGAGGACTTATTTGAGTGTGGATATTATCAGATGACAATATTTGTATTTAAACTCATGGTTTATTTATGTGTTGTCGTATTTTTACACGACAATTGTATTAATAAAGTTGTAGTTATTTCATACTATGTATTTTGGCGACTCGAGAATGGGTGTTGTATACCTATTTGGGGGGCGCCACAGATTAATATCGAGCTTAGGATATGATCTCTGGCATGAGATTGGGGAATAGAACTAGGAGTGGAGAGACGAGTAAATCATTCGCTAGTGTGTCCTACCTAAGCTTATTTGTTGGTTGGTCAGAATATAGGGATATTATGTGATATGTTAATTTCTTTAATTAACCCTTGGTTTATGGTAGTATATGAGAATGACAACTGAGAATGTTAACAGTGGAGTAAATGAGACCGTGGAGACGCCTGTACTCACCAATGAGGAGAACGTGCAACAGGCCGGCAATGTTCCTCTTGTAAACAACACCACTGATCAGACAATGAACGATGGGATGTTTAGAAGCTTTTTGCAGTTCATGCAAAATCAGACGAGGCAGACCCGTGTACAAAATACAGGTGGCTCCATTCGAAGCATTGTATGGACGAAAGTGTCGCTCTCCAGTATGTTGGAATGAGGTGGGTGAAGCAACATTGTTGGGACCAGAGTTGGTACGTATTACTACAGAAAAGATCCAAATGATTCGACAACGTATACAAACAACACAAGATCGACAAAAGAGTTATGTGGATCTTCATCGAAAGGAAGTGGAATTTAGTATTGGGGAATATGTATTATTGCGTGTTGCTCCATGGAAGGGAGTTATAAGATTCGGGAAAAGAGGAAAGCTCAATCCACGATTTATTGGTCCATTTCAGATTCTTGACCGAGTAAGAAATGTGGCCTATAGACTCGCGTTTCCTCCAAGCATGTCTCGTGTTCATAATATTTTTCATATATCTGTGGTTCGTAAATATGTGAAAGACCTGAACCACATTATTGAGTTAGAACCAGACGAGATAGCCGAAGACTTAACGTACGAGGAGGTACCTATCAAGATCTTGGATAGGAAGGAGCATGTCCTACGCACAAAGGTCATACCACAAGTCAAAGTTTTGTGGAGGAACCAAATTATTGAGAAATGACACAGGAGTTGGAACGGAAATGAAAGCGAGGTATCCTCACCTTTTCAAAATACCAGTTACGTACGTCAATTTCGAGGACGAAATTGCATAAGGAGGGGAGATTGTAAGACCCCAACTTATTATAAATGAAATTGAATTTCCTCTACTTATTATTTTGAAATAATAAGGGTTGATTTGATTAATGTGGTTAGTTATGGGTAAAATGCGCAAATATCTTAAATAAGAAAGTGGTTTTAAAATATTCATTGTTGTCGGGGAATATTCGTTTGGTCGTGGAATATTCTTCTACCGTCGGGGAATATTAAATTTACTGATGTGACCTTTTGTGTGGGCCCCATAACGAAAAGCGATTGAATGAAGAAAATGACAAGTATAAGTTTTTTTATAAATAACGACGTAGTTATTACCGTTAACACTGTTAGAATACTCATTAGTTAAAACACAAGAATGTCACGGCGTTGTTGCAGAAAGAAGATTACCTGCGTTTTGCACCAATTATTGATTCTTACGTAAGAAGGCCTTTACTCAATAATTATTTGAAGTAATTCTTGTTCAATATTTTATTTATTGATTCAATAATTGCTACGTTGATATTTTATATTATTGTTGTTTCAATAATTGTCACTACACAGTATTTTCCATTATCAGATCAATAGTTCATATTATTTTAATAATATTACTAGATAATATTATTGGCAATGTCTAGAAAGTTCTATCTAAGGAGAGGTTTGGTCACCTAATTGAGCGCCAGTAAGGAGAAATCCTTATTGGAAAGCCCCCTATTTCCTGGGAACAGCCTGGTTGTCAGTATTGTGATTCTGTAATATTATTTGTGAATAATTAATTATTGATTTATTTGATAAGAAAAATATTTATTTATGTAGATATAAATGGAGGAATTTTTAGAAAAGTGACAATTATTGAAAATTGATATTTTATCTTTTCTAATAAAATAATTCATTTAAATATATTATTATATTATAATAATATAATAATGGTGATATTTTTTACAATGAATGTGTGATATATGAATAAATGAGGAGGAAGAGTATTTTTGTTATAAAAAATGTTTAACACATGTTTTATGTGTTGGTGAGCCCCATTTTGTGACTGAAATTAGATTATAGCCTGTAAAATCGTCCGTATATAGATTTCGGTCAATTTCTGCTTGGAATTTGGAAAAACTTAAACTTACAAAGTTGTAGAGAATTGAATTTTCTATAGAATGGACATAAGATTCAAATTTTTCTGATAAAAGGGCTATTTATTATGAATTATTGACGTTCCAGAATAATTAATTTTTGGAGTTTTAAATGATTTTAATAAGAAAAACGTTTTTTGTAATTTTTGTGAGGTGGGCCACTTGTGTGGCTGATGTTTTGACAAAAAAAAGTAGGCGTAAGAAATTTATATAAATATATTAATATTTTATTAAATTTTCTGCTTTGGTGTTCTAAGCAATTTCCTATAAATAGGGTGCTTAGGTTAGAATTGAAAATCACACTTTAAATCAAGTTTTTCTCTCTATATTATCGAGCGTATTCTTGTGAGTATTTTGATACTTTGAGTGTTGCTATACGGTGAAGTTCCTTCAAAGACTATATCCGAGATTCCAAATGTAAGATCTTGTCTTTTTGAGGTAAAGGATGTTATTTTTTTTATAAATGATATTATTTCTTTCAATATCATTATGCCGGAATATTGGTAAGATTTTTCTTGTGAAATTCTTGTCTTTTTGTGTCGGGGTTGCTATTCACGTATACTGCACTATTAACGAACACGACACTATTCATAGAAAAATTAAAATTTTATTCTTTGTCCAAGATGTCTATTATGGGTACTATTTTTGATTGTATCCATGTTTTGATCTTCATTCTTGAATTTTACTCCACTACGGTTTATTATGGAGTATTTTTGAAATTTGATTGTCTAAAGTGCGAATCCCTAATATTTGTTCTTTTATATCACTGAATTCATTTCTTAAAAATATTTTTTTATCATCCTCAGTCCTAAATGATGATATAACTGAATATCTTTGGCCTGTAGTGCAAAGATGAATGATTTTCTGATGAATATCTTTGGCCCGTAGTGCAAAGATGAACAGGTGTTGAGATAAACATGACCAACTGATGAATATCTTTGGCCTGTAGTGCAAAGATGAATATTTGATTCAAAATGAATATTGATTTATGTTACAGGGATAAAATATTGATGATGGACTTTTAAATTCATAGATGTTAGTAGATTTCATTCTCTACTTAACTCTTCTAATTAATTGTTATTTCCATTGCGAATATTGATCCGAAACTTGTTGTTCATTATATTCTATCGATTTTTTCCTCGTTGAGGACTAACGATAATTTGTTCTATATTATCTTAGTTATAATATTCTTTCTTTGGGCTAGTTGAGCTCACCCTTTTCCTTTTTGTTCCATTTTTCTTCTCGGGAGGCGAGAATGTAATGAAGTACTAGTCGGGTATGGAATAATGGTTCTAGAAAGTTGTTTTAGTAGTCCTCACTATTTTTGTAAAATAATGTATTAATAATTATAATGAGGACTTATTTGAGTGTGGATATTGTCTAGAAGACAATATTTGTATTTAAACTCACTGTTTATGTGTTGTCGTATTTTACACGACAATTGTATTAATAAAGTTGTAGTTGTTTCTGTACCATGTATTTGGAGACTCAGAATGGGTGATGTATACCTATTTTGGGGGCGTCACAATTCGAATAAGATCCATCGACCAGGTATCGAGTATGGTTCGAGAAAAAATGAAATACTCGAACCCTAATCTGAGCGAATATTGGTATACTCGAATTCGACTCGTGTATCATTAAACAGAAAACGAGTATGGATCATATTCGACTCGAATCAACTTTGAATTCGAGCTTTGGATCATATTTTCGAATCGATCTCGAGTCGAGTATTGAGCCACTCTGCTCGGCTAACACCCCTACTCTCATTGGTGTAAATTTAAATTTTGTAGGTTAAAAATTAATAATTATTATTGATTTAATTATTGTTGTTAATGATTAAATTTTTAATACTTTCACCCTTTTTTGGAAAATATTACTTATATTTGCAGTAATTTTTTTATTTAGGATTAAACATGTTTAAATTTTTTTATTCTTACTAATTACATTTGTACGTACTTTTGTCAGTTTGTTAAAATGGATATTGTTGATTTTGAAGTACAAAGTGAAGATAATTTAGACTATGATGTAGAGGGAAGTGGGGGGAATATAGAGCTTGAAACAGAGAACATGTTTACGATTATCATGTAGCACTTGAACTCAAGCCTAGGATATGTCAAGAATTTCAAACACATGCAAAAAATTTGAAAGCTCGGGAATTCCATGCAAACACATTATAGCATATTTGCACAAATATCATGATTTTGAAAAATTGCCGAATGAATAAATTTTGATGAGATGGACAAAATTAGCAAAATCTGAGATAGTCATAGATGATGGTGGCATGGAGATAGTTGATGAAAAATCATACCTCTTCGAGCAAAGTAGATTGATTCAGTGTTGTTTGGATGTAGTTGATAAAGCCTGTTAGTTCCCAGTAGGCATACAATAGATCTAGAAGGGGGGGGGGGGGTTGAATAGATCCTTTTTAATTGTCAAATACTTTTTTTTTTATTTTGTATTGCTAATGAATTAGCATATGACAAACATAAGAATCTTTTCAAGCACAGCGGAATAAGTAAAAGATCAACTTCATTGATATATTCATAATCATATATACATTGTTCTTAGAGTTAGTTAAGTTATAAGCAGTTAATACATACATAGCAATTATAGCAGTGAAGTACATAATGTAAATGACATAAAGTAAAAGACACAAGGGATTTTAAGTGGTTCAGAGACTCAAGCTCCTAATCCACTCTTCTGCTTTCAACTAGCAGGATTTCTACTAAGGAAGGGCAGCACCCTGAATCACTAAGATTCCTTCAAGGCCAGCAGCCTTGGAACTTAAGTTCACTAAGAACTCTTCAAGGCAAGCAGCCTTGGAACTTCAGTTCACTAAGAACTCTTCAAGGCCAGCAGCCTTGGAACTTCGTTTAGTCCCTCCGGATAATGACCCCTCAGGCCCTGGCTTCTTGTTGTTGTAGTTGTTGTTGTTGGTGGTGCTGAGCTGCTAAGATGTCATTAAGCTTGAACATCTTTTGTACTTAGTAGCTTGGTGTGGTCCTCTTTGCATTCTGCTTCGAGTCTAGACCACATCTTCTCTAGTGTAGCTGATCTTTACTCCTTTCTGCTCATCTTCATCTGATGTCAGCTGTGCACCATCACCATCTGGATTTGCTAAGTCTTTGAGATTTTGGTAGACTTCGTCTGGCATTTAGCAATCCCTGAACCCTTCTTTAATGTTTTGCAGACATGGTTTTGCACTTGTTCGGGCCAAACTTTAGGTTCATGGTGATTCGTAGAGTGGGCTCTCCGGATCTTTCAGTGCTTCTCGCCACTCTTCCGAATGCTATCTTTTTGTCTTTCTCGGCTCTCATCTTAGCTGCCATTTTCAGTGGCATTCTCATCTTTGTTGAGTGAAGCTTTAGTTTGTTTAAGTCCTTCTACAAAGCTGCTTCACTTCTACCTATGTAGTCTTACTGTCACTGAGACTAGATTTGTTAATCTTTTTGTGGAACTCGGAGAGTCAACAATAGCATTCAACAACTCAATGATTATGTAACATAACAATCATCAATAACTCTTGATCTTTGAAGCTCTATTGATTTATACTCCTTCCCAATCTTCCCGTTAGAAAGTAGTCGTTAAAAGCTTTTTGAATTGCTTCGCAGATCTTGAGTTATTTGATGTAGACTGCAGATGTGACATGACATAACTTTCTGACACTGCAGTCTACTGTTTCACCTACCACATCAAAGATCAGGTAGTCGACTTTATTACTTCCTTCTGATTTCTCGATCAGAGGTTGTCCTTTTGCATCGATGCTCTCAATAAGCTTAGTTCGAATATCAATCTTCGGGTTGAACCGTTGCCAATGCTTCAATCCTCAGTTGTTCGAACTCTACGATTCTGATGCACATCTTCTTGGACCTGATCGTAGTGTCTAGTTGACAGGCAGAGACAACACTATGATCTTGAAGAGTGTTCATTTTATCTTCAGTGTGAAACACCTCTTCCTTCTATTGTGAAGTGTTTCAAAACTTCTTGTTTACTTCGACTGCTCTCAGATACTGATGGCTTGACTCCTTGTTCTGCTCCCTTCTGAATAGCAAGACACTTCAGATTTGTGGCGTGTCCAGCTCTCTTTCTCCTTGTGATCTCCCATTCACTTATCATCAATGGACTGACCCAATGCTTAATCACTTTAGCCTTGTTCTTCAAAAGCTAACCAGTATCTTTGTGTACACTCCATCAGTTCTTTCTTTGTTTGGCAAACACTACGATCCTGGTTACTTCTAAGATCGTTGTCATCTTACCACTGACAACATCGCACTTTTCCGACTTTTCCTCACCACTTATGAAGTCTTTATGGTCATCTTGTGGAAGACTTCATCTCGAATGGCTTCATAACTCAATCTGGATGCTGATTGTGTTAGGTTTGTAATATTCATGAACGCAATCAAATTGCACAAAATAAGCTTTTAAACGTGGAAAAATCGAGTTTAAAATTTTTACAAACCATATACCCGGATCATCCTTTACGCACAATTATTAATTAAACGAAAAGAAAGAACAAGAATCATACCCTTGAAGATTCGGCGCCCCTCGTGTACAAGTTCACCTCCAATGCATTTCAAGGCTCAACTTGAATCCACCGGGTTTGGTTCCTTCTTTTGATCAATGTTAGCCACCCAAGTGTTTGGCCTCTAGAGGTGATCCACCAAGGAAGAAAAAATATTCAAGAAGAAGGGTGGTTGGCTAAACCCTAGTTTTTCTATCTCTATAGAAAAGGAGCGTACTCTCCAACAATTAGAATCACGTATGTTGTAAAAAAGTCAACAACCACTCTACCCATAATTAGACTCCTCTTATTTATAGATGTGGGCAACCCTCCTTAACAATTAAGGAATTATGTTTTATTTTAATTAATTAAAGTCCTTTAATTAATTATGTTTCCAATCTTATTAGGAATAAATGAGAGTACTAATATTAAATTAATTTTCAACTCTTTAGAAATTAAAATAATAATAATTGTAATAATATTAATAAGACTCTTCTTATTAATTTATATATTTAATATTTCCAAAATATTAAATAATAAATATTAAGCTATTTAATTTATTCTATCACCATAGATTAAATTAAATATACTTAACATATTATTACGATTATGCCATTAACTTCTTAAATAATTATTCTTCCTTTTATGGTGTGACCCTTTAGGTTCTCTATATTAAACCGGTTGTGAATAAATCAATTAGAACAATTCTAATATTATTTTAATAAATGAATTAAACTATTAATTTATTTAAATAAATAATATTTATTCTACAATAGGGATAAGTCTCCCTAGTGATTAACGACTTTCCAGATAATATAGATTTCAACATTAATCATAAAAGAACCTTTGAGTAAATATTTACCGTATAATTCAATCCTTCCATCATACAATGTTTTTTATTAAATATAAGACATGGAATTACTGTCAAGTCTTATTTTATTTAATTATATGTATTTCGACTCTTAAATGCACAACTCCAAATAATGCAAATTAAAAACTCCTTTCTAATTTCATTCTGCCTTGGCCAAGGACTACTGGGTTATCATTTATCGAATCACATAGGACATTTCTCTTCTTTTACTAGAAGCGGTAGATTCTTTATTGATTATACATTATCTCCATGTACAACTTATTATACCCAAGCATACCCTTGATATACCCTAAGGGTCTTAAGGAATAAGTCAAAGTATAACTCATCATACACAAGATACTATGATGATCTCAAGTCCAAGGATCACTTGTACTACTATCACTACTGTGAATTCCTATTGATGACAAGTAAAACTCCATTAGGTATTCCTTAGCGAGCCACGCTCAGGTGAAACTTATTCTCTAATAAGCACCTACATACTTGCTTTAGTGTCTCCACACAAATGATCATGAGATCAATCATCCTCATCCAATGAGAAAGCAACGTATGTACCAATTTATCTGGATTCACTAATCCCCAATTTAGTAATCCAATGATTGGGAACTATTTTAGTTTTAAGCTTTCTAAGAATTTAGATCTCATTAAAATGATCATCATCATTATTCTAAAAGCATTGCTTAAAACTATGGGTTTATCACATATTATAAAACAACATCATGTAGATAATTAAAAGCCTTTAATAAATTAATACTTTTTATTAATAAATGAATTAGATTGTTTCAAAGTATATGCTTTATCATCAAACATGATTGACTTGTGTGCATACTACTTTTAATCTCCCACTTTCACTAAAGCCAATCGTCATGGTATCTCATACCCTTCTTCTCTAAGTGACGATTATCCTGCTGTTGGATAATCTTTAGTTAATGGATATGTAATGTTGTTCTTGAGAGTCCACTATCTCTATAGTGATTTCCCATCTTTCAATGATTCTTATAATCAAATGAAAGTGTCACACCACATGTTTAGATCCAAGATGAGACTTAGGAACTATTCCTATTTCTGTAATAAACTTTTCATCCAAACAATCAACTTGTAGCTTCATTTATAGTTATACACTTTGTCTTTATCACTAAACCAGCAACTCTTTGTTGTTTGGAACCTTTCTAATTCACTGCACCACTGTTCAAGGAAACCCTTTACCTTAAAGTGGATTTTCTATCGTCTTGGTCTATCTGAAAAACCTGAGTCTTTTAAGCCCTCTAGTTTTAATTTAGACCCACCATGAATATGATCACATCCTTAGTGCCGATGAATTACTTTAAGATGTTTTTCACTGACTCATAGTGAACTTCTCCAGAATATGACTGTTCAACATCAGGTCTCATATATTTCATTGCATACATGATAGTTACTCATGCGATCTCTCTTTTATGAGTCTATGGGGACTATTAAGAGAGATACACTCCATGGCTCATCAACATGAGACATCTCTTGGAGTTTGCCATGCTAAACGACTTTAACATCAAATGAATATACGTTCCTTGGGTTAGGTCGAGCATCCTCTTAAATCTATCTATATAGATTTGTATGCCCAATTAAAATGCTCTTCCCAAATCATTCATGGAGGAATGTTTAGACAACTTTATCTTTACTGATTGTAGCATTGGTATGTTATTCCTTATCTGTAGTATATCAACATATAATTCTAGGAATATCACGACGCTCCCACTGACCCTTTTGTACACACTAGGTTCATTCTTATTTTTGATAAAATCAAACTCTTTTGATTGTCTCATCAAAACGAATGTTCTATAATTGAGAAGCTTGCTTCAATCCATTTCTCTGAGTGTCTACAACTCTTACCTCATCGTATATAACTGGATCATCATCTTCTATAATGTGTACCTCATCATCATCATCTATGATGAATCTATACCTCCTAGGTATCTTCTCTCAGATCGCTCCAAATTCTGATTTATCTGTTGTGGTACAATAGCTCATCTCTGAGTTCCTCTTATTTGACTTATAGTGTTTTGTGGTTCTTGAACTCTTCAAGATCTATTATCCTCCCACTAGCCTCTTTAATGATAAACACCTTTATTTTAGAAGGTAGCATGTTTTGCAACAAACACCTTTTGCTAAGTAGGATTATAATACATATACCCTAAACTTACTTTAGGATGTCCCATAAATCTGTACTTGTCAAATCTTGTCCCAAACTTATCCCTTTGAAACCTTTTTCACATAAGTTGGACAACCCCTTATCTTAACATACTTAAGATTAGGAATCCTCCCTGTCCATAACTTTTATGGAGTCTTGGGGCCGGATTTTGAGGTTACCTTTTTGTAGATATGCAGCCATTTCTAGGACATGACCCCAGAGGGATACTGGAATGTCGGTAAAATCATTATGGACCGCACCATGTCCAACAAGGTACGATTTTTCCATTCAGATACATTAATCAATTATTGCGTATCAGGAGGCGTCCATTGTGAGAAAACCATTTGAGATGATCTTGAAACTTATTGCACAAATATTTATTCCTTGATCTAATCAAAGAATCCTAATACTTTGCCAATTTATTTCACTTCTGAATTCTTTGAACCTTTCAAATAATTCACACTTGTATTTCAGTAAATACACACATTCAACTCTTTGAATGATCATCTCCTTTTCTTATACTAGTTTGTTCAATATGTAAAATTATTTTCACGTAAGTCAAGTATATGAAATCCATTAAGTAATATTTTAGTTCTATACAAAACATTATTATTATAAATAGAACAACAATTGTTCTTAAATATAATACCAAAGATTTCATTGTCCAACAATAAAATGGAAATAATGTTTCCAACGAGAATTGGAATACAATAACAACTTATTGACTTAATAGATTTTCCCGTAGGCAGTACTAAACAATAAGTTCCTATGGCTAATGTAACAACCTTTGCTTCATTTTCCACACATAGGATTACTTATTTTTGTTTAGCAATCTACTTTTGCTTGGTCCCTTCATAAATTTATATTTATGATAACCAAAGTCGGTCTCCAATACCCAAGTAGAACCTTGACTTAAAGAAAAATTTATTTTAATTCATGAACAAATTTGTATTTGTAATCAAAACTTCACTAAGCTTCTTTGGTTAGCCTCTGCAAGATGCTTCTTCCAGTTTCTTTCTAGTGTCCAGGCTTATTGCAGTGGAAGCAAACTCCTTTGTTATCCGTATCATTTTTGTTCTTATTATCCTTTATTTTCCCCCTTTCTATTTACCTTCTTAGAATCGTTCTTCTTTTCAGAAGATCCTTTGGCCCTACCAGTAAGACATGGTCTTTCTTGGTTGGAAAGTGATTCTTATCATTTTTCAACATGTTAAGCAAATCAGCGAGGCTGATATCTAGCTTGTTCATATGAAAAATTCACAACAATTATGAGAAGGAGTCCATGGAGTAACTGCAAGATCAAATCTTGGCTCAGCTCTCCATCCATGACAAAACCTGTTGCCCTAATTGATCAACCAAATTGATAATGTTAAGGACTTTTATCTATACTGTAGTGTCATCGGTCATTCTAGATCAGAAGAGCTCCTTAGATATCTGATATCTATTAGTCCTACTTTCCTCACCATCAACTACTTGATGTGCAGGAATATAGTAGGAGCATCCATAGTTTCATCGACGACGTGAAGCTCGTTACTCATGGATGCAGCTCTCGATGCATTGAGCCAATCTGTGCATCATCTTGCCACTTTCAAAAAGTAACAATCTCTTCCTCAGAGGCATTGTCTCCAACCATTGTAGGGATAGGCGTATTAAGGACATAAGATAGCTTTTCAGCCATGAGAACTATTCTCAAATTCCTTAACCAATCCGAGTAATTCGGTCCGGTTAATTAACATCTAATATGTTTCGCAGTGATAGTAATTTAGACATTGTAAAATTCTATAAATGAATTTGTTCTTAACAACATATTTGTGACGCCCCCAAAATAGGTCCAAACCACCCAACCTATTCTGAGTCGCCAAATACATGGTACAGAAAACAACTACAACTTTATTACTACAATTGTCATGCAAAATACAACAACACATATGTTGTGAGTTTTGATACAAATATATATACCAACTGTGACTCTTGACACCAACTTGGATAGCACGTCACAATGGCACCTTACATAAAGGCAAAGTCAAAAACTGTTTTAGAAATTAAAATCTTTGGGAAGTGCTCAAGGAAACCTTCGTACATGGGAGGCCATGCGTCTAGGTTATGATAGATATCATATGTCCACAGAATTATCCTTGGTTGACCCAATAGTCCCCAAAGGAAAATAAGAAGATTACTATCATCTTCTTTCCAATGGTGAGTCTTCTCTTGACATATAATTATTTACGTTTTCTCCAATTGAGAATTATATTTCAAACAAACTCCAAGATCATATAGGTAGTGCTCGTAGATATACTCAGCAAGTGGATGTGCACAACCTTGTCTTATGATAACACGAGGTTGTATGTCATTAGACATCTTGTATGATAGTGGCAAAACACCCTTCCAAAGTAGGGTTCACCTCACCCTATTCGGTTCACCAAAATTAAATATCAAATGACGTATACAATCGACACACTTATCTAAAGTTCTCAATAAAATTATTTCCATAGTATTTAGGGAGAACCTCAACAATTTATAGACCATCGTTCTATTCTCCTGTTACCCTGGCCTCGACCCATTTACACTCTTATTATTACCGAAAAAGAATTGTGAAGCAAAAAGGGTGAGCACAACTAGCCCAGTAAAGAATATCATGACTAAAGATAATTTACATCATCAATAGCCTTCATCAGTAGTAAATCAGAGATTTAGAACATATGGTAGATGATAAAACTTTTCCCATAGTTACAGAGAAACGAGCAATCTATTAGAAGAGTCAAATAGACTATAAAGTCTATTATCTTCTCCACATTAAAAGTCCACCAATAATGTTTTATCCCTGTAACATCAATCAACAGTTCCTTTCCACAATCATATGAATAACTCATAATTATAATTGTGATTCTAAATTCCTCTTCGCACCCAGGACGTAGATAATTTTCATCACCTGTCTTTACCTGAAATATCAAAGATCATGGTTATACCAAATCACAGTTTCTGTTTATAATTATACTAATAAATTCATCTTTGCACTACGGGCCAAAGATATTCATCAACAGTTCATCTTTGCACTACAGGCCAAAGATATTCAATAATAGGTCATCTTTGCACTACGGGCCAAAGATATTCATCAATAATTCATCTTTGCATTACAGGCCAAAGATATTAATATCTCAAAAAAATATTTAATCATTTCAGAATTTATATAAACAATAATTATAACCATGTTGAACAATTCACCTTTGTACATAAGTTAAAGATATTCAATTATAAATTCAATGGTCATGATCATACCAGTCAACAATTCATCTTTGCACTACTGGCCAAAGAGAACCCATAATCACGATCATACCAATAATCTATCTATCTTTACACTCAAGTCAAAGAGAAATATCATCATTAGGGTTATAAAAATGTTATATATGATAATAAAAATAATATAATCAACATATAGATTTAATCTCAAGAGTAAGATTCATAAATCAATGATAATTTGGTCAGAAAAAGAAACCAATTTTGTCGTGAATAGTAACTCATGAATAGTAACTCATAAATAGTAACTCGTGAATAGTAACTCATAAATAGAGCTTTAAGAATTATAACTCACGCAATAGAGCTTTAAGAACACCGATTTGATCTTTTAATACCTCCAATCCGACAAAATACTGATAAAACACCTCAACATTAATTCCTTCATTTATAATCACATAAATAAATCCATCATTTATATCCACATCAAATAAATATTTCCTTATCATATAAATCAATAATTAATTATTCACAAATAATATTACAGAATCACAATAATGACAACCAGGTGGTTTCCAAGAAAGAGGGGGCTTTTCGATAAGGATTTCTCCTTACTGGCGCGCAATTAGGTGACCAAATCTCTCCTTGACAGAACTTTCTAGACATTGCCAATAATGTTGTGAGACCCCAAATTTTATGAATAAAGGTTTAAATTTCTCGAAATATTTTTTTGAATATTATGGTGTGGATTTGATATAATGTTATAGTTGTGGGTAATATTTATAAATTTTGCAAAGTATGCAAGTTGTTATAAAATATTCGTTGGTCGGGAATATTCTTTTTTGTCGGGAATATCCGTATTGACCGGCATAATCATCAGTGGACCCCATAACGGAAGTATTGTCGTATTTAAAAAAGCTATGTAATTATCATTTTATAAAAATAACTACGAAAGTGTTATCGTTAAAACTGTTGAACTACTCGGTAGTAAAAGTACAAAGAATGTCTGAGTGGTTACATAAGAAGCATTACTGTATTGATTATTGATGCTTACGTAAGAATTCACTCAGTTATACTCAATTATTGCTACAGTAATTGTTGCATCATATTTCTCATATTATTAATTCAATTATTGTCACAGTATCAATATGTTATATTATTAAATCAATAATTGAGACGGCAAAGTTATTCATATTATTATTTGTAATATTAACAATGTTTAGAAGTTCTGTCAATGAGAGGTTTGGTCGCCTAGTTGCGTTCCAATAAGGAGTAATCCTTATCGGAAAG
This sequence comes from Panax ginseng, assembly GCA_020205605.1. Taxonomy (NCBI): domain Eukaryota; kingdom Viridiplantae; phylum Streptophyta; class Magnoliopsida; order Apiales; family Araliaceae; genus Panax; species Panax ginseng. Next base: position 156,541,745 of record CM035130.1, on the reverse strand, counting down.
CCCCCTCTTTTCTAGGAATGACCTTTTTGTTAAATATTGTGAATTATAATATTAATGATGAATAAGTTCGTGTTGATTAAAGATGAAATTGATAGTTCCATTGTGTTGGAATTATTAGTGTTAGTGAAATCGACATTTATTTCGATAATAATTAATGTCTGGAGGTTATATTGACCAATCAGGTAATTAACTGGATAAATGAGCAATTAATTGCTATTGATTCACATGATTATAACTATTTATTTACATGTGTGTATTATTGATTCACATTCATTTACTCTTAGGAGGTATAGATGGAGGTACTATACTGTAATTCGTATTTTTACATGTCTAGAACTATTGAGTCACATGATTTACTATTAATTGACATGATATACTATTAGGGGAGGTGGTGCAAGTTTGATAATACTTGCAGGACTAAATTAAAAATGAAGAAAAAGAGGAAGGTATTATATTATAATATTTCGAGCCCTAAAATGTGTAATTATCGAAACTATATTTTTCTATAAATAGAAGCTCATTCTTCCTTCATTTCTCACCAATTCACTAAAGCTATAAAGCAATTATTATAGAGAGAAATTATAGATAGAAAGAAGAAGAGAAGTCTGCTACCTCACTATTCTAGTATCCAGTCTTCTTCTGAGGTAAGGGGTATTATTTCTTTCATATTCATGAAGAGAGCTTCTGTTATTCTATTTTTTATTATTATGTTGGAATAACATATCTATGCGAAGTACCGCATACATGGTGAAATTCTTCTGTTATTACATTCTTTATTATTATGTTGGAATAACCTGTCTATGCAAAGTACCGCATACATGGTGAAATTCTTTTGTTATTCCATTCTTTATTATTCTGTTGGAATATCCTGTCTGTGCGGATTACGTATGACCTGGTTTCATTGTTTATTATTCATTTGAATATCCCGTCTATGCAGACACGTATTGAATTCGTTCTATTATTTATTATTCGCATTGGGATAACTCGTTATGCATGCGATTCATCGCATGCATGGTGAATTCTTCCGTTATTCCATTCTTTATTATTCATTGGAATAACTCGTCTATGTGGAATATCAGATGCATGGTGAATGATCCTTCGTATTCATTCTTTATTAAATTGTGGAAATGATCTGTCTATGTGGATTACCGCATGACGGGTGAAAATTCATTTATAGTTTTGTATATTATATTATACTGGTTTGAGATATCAATTCTTTTGTACTCGTCATGGAATATTATTTTCGTTGGTATTTTCTTTTATGAGTTACTATTCACGGGTTACTATTCACCCGGTTACTATTCACTCTAGTATTATTCACTCGGGTATTCGAGACACTTTTCGTGTCGGAGTACTATTCACGAGTTACTATTAACAGGTTACTATTCACCCGAATATTATTCACTCAGGTATTTGGGGTACTTTTCATATCGGGGTACTATTCACGAGGTACTATTCCCGAAGTTCTACTCACGGGGTACTATTCACGACGAAAAATTGATTCTTTTCTGTCCAAATTATTTTTGGTACATGAATATTATTCTTAAATTTTACTCTACAAAGCAGAATCATGTTGACAATTTGGACGTTACTGATTTTTGGATAAATTAAATTATAAATCTTTAAAATTTATCCTTGAACTTGTTTTATTGAATTATTATGTCATTGTCATCATCCTCATGCTTATATTGTGATGAAAGTCATCTTTGGCTTACGTGTAAAGATGGACTGTTGATTATTGGTTTTACAGTTGTATATCTTTGGCTTACGTGCAAAGATGGACTGTTGATTATTGGTTTTACAGTTGTATATTTTTGGCTTACGTGCAAAGATGGACTGTTGATTATTGGTTTTATAATTGTATATCTTTGGCTTACGTGCAAAGATGGACATGTGTATGACATGATCATAACCACTGGTGATAATAACGAATATCCTTGGCCCGTAGTGCATGGATAATTCGATGATGTGATTGGTAGGATCATGACCATTAGTTAACAGTTGAATGTCTTTAGCCATAGTGCACTGACAGACAATTGATTGGTATGATCATGACCATTGGTTTTATAGTTGAATATCTTTGGCCCGTAGTGCAAAGGTAGATAACTGATTTGTATGATCATTGTTATTACATTTGAATATCTTTAACCTTTGGGGTAAGGATATTGAGTAAACGTTCTATTAAGCCTTTGTGGCAAGGAGAAACTGTTGATTTACATGACTATAAATATGGATTGTGGATTTAACTATAATCTTTGGTGGTTTAGGTGAAGACAGGTGATGATAGTTCTTTTTGTCTTGGGTATAACAAAGAACTGTTAATGGGTATTACAGCGATAAAGTTGATGAAAAACTTTTTAAATCATAGAAGATAGTAGATTTTATGCTCTATTTGACTCTTCTAATGGATTGCTTATTCCGTTGTAGTTGTTAATCTAAAACTTGTTGTCTATTGTATTCTATCAGTTGTTATACTGTTGAAGGCTAAGGATAATTTATTCTGCATTATCTTAGTCATAATATTTCTTACTGGGCTAGTTGAGTTCACCATTTCTTTCACTGTTCTCTTCAGGAAATGAGAATATAGCTGGGACGAGTCGGGAAACGGATTGATAGTCCAGATGGTTGTTTTACTAGTCCTCACTATTATGTGAAATAGTGTGATAATAATTGTAGTGAGGACTCCATTGAGTGTGGATATTGTCTAGAAGGCAATACTCTTGTTTAAACCCTCAGCTATGTTTTGTCGTATTTTACATGACTGTTGTATAATTAAGTTTGTATTTGATTTATGTACCATGTATCTGGCTTCCCAATATGGGTGGTGTATACCTGTTTTGGGGGCGTCACAGTTGGTATCAAAGCTTAGGGATATGATCCATGGCTGAGATGTGAGACAAGAACTAGGAGGGGAGAGACGGGGAATTTCTTCGCTAGTATGACCTACCTAAGTTTATTTTGTATTTAATTGGTCGGTCAGAGTATATTGATAATATGTAACATGTTAATTAACCGTTGTTTTGTGGCAGTGTTTCAAAATGGCAGCTAAAAATGTTAACAATGGAGTGAATGAGATCGTTGAGACACCTTTAATCACTAACCAGGTTAATGTGATGTTAGACGGAGAAGAAATTAGAGATATCTATGTGGTGAGTGAAGAACTAATAGTTGCTTTCCGAGCTTAGTTGCAGCAGAGGTAGGTAAATTGAGAGTGAGGAAGAAGAGGAAGAAGAGGAACCTGAGGAGAATTTATTAGAAGAATTTTACGATATAAATTTAGAATTACAAAATCGTATTCATGATTTAGAAGAGCAGGCTGAAGAACGGCAGATGGTCGTGGAGCAAAGAGATGTAACAATTCAAAATTGTGTTACCCGATGTGCGATGCTTGAACAGAAGCACTCTTTGGCAGAGTATAAGATATTAGAGCTGGAATCTGAGAATGCTATTATTAAAGTTCTGATGAAAGAAGAAACAACTGAACAAAGGAGAATAAATGATGCATGGGTAAAAGCTGCACGACGCGTAGATATTGTAGAAAAAGACTTCCGATCCAATAAGGCCAAAATAGATGAAATGGTTTTTGCTTTTTGGACAACAATTGGGAGAATCCAACATCGAATTCGGAATTACCCTATGCAGAGCGATCAACCCCGATTCGATATGGATCGGAGAGTAATGATTCAAATCATGGATCAGGAATGTGACGAAGCAATTAAGGGTGGAATGTACTCTATAGCAAAGTCAAATCTGGTAGTTTAAGTGAGAGCGTTTATCGAGAAACCCGAACAAAGTTATTACGGGTAAGTTAATTATAAACTCTTGTGAAGTTTATACCTTATTAGATACCGGTTCTACACATTATTTTATCTCTCTTGCTTGCGTTCAACGTTTAAATTTGACCCTAGAGAAGTTAGACTTTGACTTATTGGTTGAAACTTCGTTAGTAGAAACCTTCGTTACCTCCACTGTTTATAAATCTTATTTGATTCAAATCGACACTTTCACGTTACCTGTCAATCTTTTCTCTTTGAAAATACTTGCATTTGATGTGATTTTAGGAATCGATTGGTTAACTACTCATCATGCTTTTCGTAAGGTTTTTAGCTTTCATATTCCTAACCAACCTATTATGCGAATTCAAGCCACTAAAACCCTAAAGTCAATCACTGTCATATTAGGCCATAAGTAAAGAGCCCCGAGCGTTTCGCTGGTGACTTCCTTATGTGGAATGCACCGAAGCCAGACTTTCTATAGGCGACGTCGTGAATGACGATGACAAGTTGATAGGTATCAATGTGATGTTCTATCCAAGTCTTGGATGAGAGTCACAATTTTGAATGATATTTTTATTGTTAATAAATTTCCTGACATATTCCTGAAGGACTTCTTAGCCTACCCCTAGAGCGTGAAATCGAATTTTGTATTGACCCCAGTACAAAACCCATTTCTAAAACCCTCAAGTATTTCTTCACCTAAAATGAACGTAACATGTGCCAAAGACGTTGGCTCGAGCTGTTGAAGATTACGATCGTACCATTCAATATTATCGTGGAAGAGCGAATACAGAGTGACGGCGTTGAGTAGAAGATCGATGCGTTACATTGAAAAGTGCGATGTTGTTAACACAAATACTCATTTCAGATAACTTACAAATGATAAAGATAGAGTTAAAGACTCTAAGGACCCACGTGAAGATAACAAATATATGAGTAGAATCGATTTTAATCGAAAGTTAAAGCGCGCCAAGCTACACAACGAATCGATGAATGTGAAGAAGAAGAAGGTTCAAGAGGGCGTTATTTTATAAGCAAGAATCGACGAAGAAAGGAAATCTCAACCCTCGATTTAATTGGCTCATTTGAAATCCTCGATCAAGTAGGAACTGTGGCCTATAGACTCATTTTACCGCTAAGTATGTCGCGTGTTCATAACGTTTTTCACGTATCGATGTTACGTAAATATATGGATGACCCGAACTACATTATTAAATTAGAACTAGATGAGATAGCAGAAGATTTAACGTATGAAGAGATACATGTTAAAATCTTGGATAAGAATGATCGTATTCAACACTCAAAGGTTATACCTCAAGAGTTAGAATCTGAAATGAAGTCAAGGTATCCTCATCATACCAGGTACGTACGTAAATTTCGAGGGCAAAATTTCATAAGGAGGGGAGATTGTGAGACCCCAAATTTTATGAATAAATGTTTAAATTTCTCAAAATATTTTTTTGAATATTATGGTGTGGATTTGATATAATGTTATAGTTGTGGGTAATATTTATAAATTTTACAAAGTATGCAAGTTGTTATAAAATATTCTTTTGGCCGGGGAATATTCTTTTTGTCGGGAATATCCCTACGATGACATGATCATTGGTGGACCTCACAACGGAAGTATTGTCGTATTTAGAAAATGACAGAATTATTATTTTATAAAAATAGCGGCGAAAGTGTTACCGTTAAAACTGTTGAACTACTCAGTAGTAAAAGTACAATAATACGCGTGGTTGTATAGTAGCACACGGTATTGATTATTGATGCTTACGTAAGAATTCACTCAGTTATACTCAATTATTGCTATAGTAATTGTTGCATCATATCTCTCATATTATTGATTCAATTATTGTCACAGTATCAATATGTTGTATTATTAAATCAATAATTGAGACGGCAAAGTTATTCATATTATTATTTGCAATATTGACAATGTCTAGAAGTTCTGTCAAGGAGAGGTTTGGTCACCTAATTGCGCGCCAATAAGGAGTAATCCTTATCGGAAAGCCTCCTCTTTCCTGGGAATGACCTGATTGTTAAATATTGTGAATTATAATATTAATGATGAATAAGTTCGTGTTGATTAAAGATGAAATTGATAGTTCCATTGTGTTAGAATTATTAGTGTTAGTGAAAATTGACATTTATTTCGATAATAATTGATGTCTGGAGGTTTTATTGACCAATCGGATAATTAACCGGATAAATGAGCAATTAATTGCTATTGATTCACATGATTATAACTATTTGTTCACATGTGTGTACTATTGATTCACATTCATTTACTATTAGGGGGGTTGGTGCAAGATTGATAATACTTGCATGACTAAGTTAAAAATAGAGGTATAGATGGAGGTACTATACTGTAATTCATATTTTCACATGTCTAGAACTATTGAGTCACATGATTTACTATTAATTCACATGATTTACTATTAGGGGAGGTGGTGAAAGTTTGATAATACTTGCAGGACTAAATTAAAAATGAAGGAAAAGAGGAAGATATTATCCTATAATATTTTGAACCCCAAAACGTGCAATTATCGAAACTATGTTTTCCTATAAATAGAAGCTCATTCTTCCTTCATTTCTAACCAATTCACTAAAGCTATAGAGCAATTATTATAGAGAGAAATTATAGAGAGAAAGAAGAAGAGAAGTCTGCTACCTCATTATTCCAGTATCCAGTCTTCTTCTGAGGTAAGGGGTATTATTTCTTTCGTATTCATGAAGAGAGTTTCTGTTATTCTATTCTTTATTATTATGTTGAATAAACGCCTTCATGCAAGCACCGCATACATGGTGAAATTCTTTCGTTATTCCATTCTTTATTATTATGTTGGAATAACTTTATACAAAGTACCGCATACATGGTGAAATTCTTTTGTTATTCCATTCTTTATTATTCTGTTGAAATATCCTGTCTGTGCGGATTACGCATGACCGGTTCCATTGTTTATTATTCTCGTTGGAATATCTCTGCATGCGATTACGCATTTGATTCGGTTCCATTATTTATTATTTCGTTGGGATAACTCGTCATGCGATCTATCGCATGCTCGTGAATTCTTTCGTTATTCCATTCTTTATTATTCATTGGAATAACCTCGCCTATGTGGATTACTGCATGCATGGTGAATGATCCTTTGTATTCATTCTTTATTAAATTGTGGAAATGATCTGTCTACGTGGATTACCGCATGGCGAGTGAAAATCCATTGGCAGTTTCGTATATAATATTATACTCGTATGAGATATCAATTCTTTTGTACTCGTCAGGGAATATCATTTTCTTTGGTATTTTCTTTTACGAGTTACTATTCACGGGTTACTATTCACTCGATTACTATTCACTCTAGTATTATTCACTCGGGTATTCGGGGCACTTTTCCTGTCGGAGTACTATTCATGAGTTACTATTCATAGGTTACTATTCATCCAAATTACTAATCACCCGAATATTATTCACTCGGGTATTTGGGGTACTTTTTATGTTGGGGTACTATTCACGAGATACTTCCCGAAGTACTATTCACAGGGTACTATTCATGATGAAAAATTGATTCTTTTCTGTCCAAATTATTTTTGGTAAATGAATATTATTCTTGAATTTTACTCTACAAAGCAGAATCATGTTGACAATTTGGACGTTATTGATTTCTGGATAAATTAAATTATAAATCTTTAAAATTTATTCTTGAACTTGTTTTATTGAATTATTATGTCATTGTCATCATCCTCCTACTTATATTGTGATGAAAGTCATCTTTGACTTACGTGCAAAGATGGACTGTTGATTATTAGTTTTACAGTTGTATATCTTTGGCTTACGTGTAAAGATGGACTGTTGATTATTGGTTTTATAGTTGTATATTTTTGGCTTACGTGCAAAGATGGACTGTTGATTATTGGTTTTATAATTGTATATCTTTGGCTTACGTGCAAAGATGAACAGGTGTATGACATGATCATAACCACTGATGATAATAACGAATATCCTTGGCCCGTAGTGCATGGATAATTCGATGATGTGATTAGCGTGATCAAGACCATTAGTTAACAAATTAAATGTCTTCGTCAGTAGTGCAATCGACGAGACAATTGATTGGTATGATCATGACCATTGGTTTTATAGTTGAATATCTTTGGCCCGTAGTGCAAAGGTAGATAACTGATTGGTATGATCATTGTTATTACATTTGAATATCTTTAGCCTTTTGGGTAAGGATATTAAGTAAACATTCTATTAAGCCTTTGTGGCAAGGAGAAACTGTTGATTTACATGATTATAAATATGAATTGTGGATTTAACTATAATCTTTGGTGGTTTAGGTGAAGACAGGTGATGATAGTTCTTTTTATCTTGGGTATAATAAAGAACTGTTAATGGGTATTACAAAGATAAAGTTGATGAAAAACTTTCTAAATCATAGAAGATAGTAGATTTTATGCTCTACTTGACTCTTCTAATGGATTGCTTATTCCGTTGTAGTTGTTGATCTAAAACTTGTTGTCTATTGTATTCTATCAGTTGTTATACTGTTTAAGGTTAAGGATAATTTATTCTGCATTATCTTAGTCATAATATTTCTTACTGGGCTAGTTGAGCTCACCCTTTCTTTCATTGTTCTCTTCAGGAAATGAGAATATAGTTGGACGAGTCACGGAACGGATTGATGGTCCAGATGGTTGTTTTACTAGTCCTCACTATTCTGTGAAATAGTGTGATAATAATTGTAGTGAGGACTCCATTGAGTGTGGATATTGTCTAGAAGGCAATACTCTTGTTTAAACTCTCAGCTATGTTTTGTCGTATTTTACACGACTGTTGTATAATTAAGTTTGTATTTGATTTATGTACCATGTATCTGGCGACCCAAGATGGGTGGTGTATACCTGTTTTGGGGGTGTTACAGTTGGTATCAAAGCTTTGGGATATGTGTTTGTTGATTTCACAATCAAAGCAAACGTGCAAGTGTACACGGTCAACAAGTAATAGAGTGATAAGATATAGTGTCGATCCCACAAAGAATTCTAATTAATAAATTCCAAGTACTAGCACTATATCAATTCAATTTTATTTAAACAACCATAAACTGTGATTTTTCGAATAAAGAAAACTAAATTAAACAATTAAAAGAAATTAATCTAAAAGAAAGCAAATAAACAAAACTAAAATTTGTTTGAGTTCAGATAAATAAGGATTAAGACTCCAATATCCCCAATTATGAACTATAAATTAATTATCCAATTATCCCAATTATTATGCCTACTGAATTGTTAATAGGAATTCTCAAATGCCAAAAGTCCTTTTCCAAGTGATCAATTTCCTTCTATTTAATCTAGATTAATCTTGCTATATTCCTATGCAAAATAATTGAATTAAACTCTTTTCAATCCCAATTCATTATGTGTTACATGCGGTGAACAGATATTTCCATTCAATTCACAAACCTAATTATTCACTTTACAAATAACTAAGTCACATGTCACCATGCCCAGTTCTAACCCTAGAATTCTCTCTTCAATTCCTTCAGAGTAACAAGGTAATTATTTACGATAATTAATCAATCAAGACAAAGCAAGATGAACAATTCACTTCAACATAAATAATCAGAATAAATCAAATAATTAATTCATAGCCATAAAAGGTTCAATTGGAATCTTAATTAAAGAAATTAGTTCATAGCAAAAATTAAAACCAACAATCTTTTGCAAATCATCCTTAAAGAATTACATAAAATTAAAAAAAATGAAGAAGAATAAAAAACTCCAAGTAAAATCCTTCAAATTCTCCTCTTTTGTGTAGATTAGTTCCCTACTTCAATGTAAATAAACCTTATATACTCCACTCATCCCAACTCTAGCAATCCAAATCCAAATTGGCTTCAAACAACCTCCAATCAGGCAATCAAAGCAAAAAGTCAACGCGTCAGCGTCCATTAATCGATTTTCCGGCCCAGCCAGCCGGTCTTAAGGATTAGTATCGAGTATAGCGCCCCTATTTGAAGTGTAAAATTACTATTATGCCCTTTTCAGCTCAAATTCCCCCAAGAGTTCCTACATCGCCCAAATCTGCAATATCATAACTAAACACAATAAAAACGAATCTAAATACTTTGAGAATACAATAAATTAAGCTCAAATATATCCAATTCATGGGTATATTACCCAATCATCAATATGATCCCTAGCTGAGATGTGAGACAAGAACTAGGAGGGGAGAGACGGGAAATTCCTTCGCTAGTATGACCTACCTAAGTTTATTTGGTATTTAATTGGTCGGTTAGAGTATATTGATAATATGTAACATGTTAATTAACCCTTATTTTGTGACAGTGTTTGAAAATAGCAGCTGAAAATGTTAACAATGGAGTGAATGAGACCGTTGAGACACCTTTAATCACTAACCAGGTTAATGTGATGTCAGACGGAGAAAAAATTAGAGATATCTATGTGGTGAGTGAAGAACTAATAGTTGCACCCGAGCTAGTTGCAGAGATAGCAGCTGAGAGTGAGGAAGAAGAGGAAGAAGAGGAACCTGAGGAGAATTTATTAGAAGAATTTTACGATATAAATTTAAAATTACAAAATCGTATTCATGAGTTAGAAGAGCAGGCTGAAGAACGACAGATGGTCGTGGAGCAAAGAGATGTAACAATTTAAAATTGTGTTACCTGATGTGCAATGCTTGAACAGAAGCACTTTTTAGCAGAGTATAATATATTAGAGCTGGAATTTGAGAATGCTATGATCAAAGTTCTGATGAAAGAAGAAACAATTAGACCAAAGATTTCATTATCCAATAATAAAATGGAAATAATGTTTCCAACGAGAACTGGAATACAATAACAACTTATTGACTTAATAGATTTTCCCGTAGGCAGTGCTAAATAATAAGTTCCTATGGCTAAAGTAACAACCTTTGCTTCATTTTCCACACATAGGATTACTAATTTTTGTTTAGCATTCTACTTCTGCTTGGTCCCTTCATAAATCTATATTTATGATAACCAAAGTCGGTATCCAATACCCAAGTAGAACCTTGACTTAAATTTTTTTTTATTTTAAATCATGAATAAATTTGTATTTGTAACCGAAACTTCACTAATCTTCTTTGGTTAGCCTCTACAAGATGCTTCTCGTAGTTTCTTTCCAGTGTCCAGGCTTATTGCAGTGGAAGCAAACTCCTTTGTTATCCGTATCAGTTTTGTTCTTATTATCCTTTGTTTTTCCCCTTTCTATTTACCTTCTTAGAATCGTTCTTTTTTTCAGAAGATCCTTTGGCCCTACTAGTAAGACATGGTCTTTCTTGGTTGGAAAATGACTCAATATTTTTCAACATGTTAAGCAAATCAGCGAGGCTGATATCTAGCTTGTTCATATGAAAAATTCACAACAATTGTGAGAGGGAGTCCATGGAGTAACTGCAAGATCAAATCTTGGCTCAGCTCTCCATCCATGATAAAATCTGTTGTCCTAATTGATTAACCAAATTGATAATGTTAAGGACTTTTATCTGTACTGTAGTGTCATCGGTCATTCTAGATCGGAAGAGCTCCTTAGATATCTGATATCTATTAGTCCTACTTTCCTCACCATCAACTACTTGATGTGCATGAATATAGTAAGAGCATCCATAGTTTCATGCTAACGCTGAAGCTCGTTACTCATGGATGCGAGCCTAATGCATTGAGCCAACTGTGCATCATCTTGCCACTTTCAAAAAGTAACAATCTCTTCCTCAGAGGCATTATCTGAAACCATTGTAGGGATAGGCGTATTAAGGACATAAGATAACTTTTTATCCAGGAAAACTATTCTCAAATTCCTTAACCAATCCGAGTAATTCGGTCCGGTTAATTAACATCTAATATGTTTCGCAATGATAGTAATTTAGACATTGTAAAATTCTATAAATGAATTTGTTCTTAACAACATATTTGTGACGCCCCCAAAATAGGTCCAAACCACCCAACCTATTCTGAGTCGCCAAATACATGGTACAGAAAACAACTACAACTTTATTACTACAATTGTTGTGCAAAATACAACAACACATATGTTGTGAGTTTTGATACAAATATATATACCAACTGTGACTCTTGACACCAACTTGGATAGCACGTCACAATGGCACCTTACATAAAGGCAAAGTCAAAAACTGTTTTAGAAATTAAAATCTTTGGGAAGTGCTCAAGGAAACCTTCGTACATGGGAGGCCATGCGTCTAGGTTATGATAGATATCATATGTCCACAGAATTATCCTTGGTTGACCTAATAAACCCCAAAGAAAAATGAGAAGATTACTATCATGTTCTTTCAAATGGTGAGTCTTCTCTTGACATATAACTATCTCCACTATCTGCAATTGAAAATTATATTTCAACCAAACTCCAAGATCATATAGGTAGCGCTTGTAGATATACTCAGCAAGTGGATGTGCACAACCTTGTCTGATGATAACAAGAGGTTGTATGTCATTAGACATCTTGTATGATAGTGGCAAAACACCCTTCCAAAGTTGGGTTCACCTCACCCTATTCTGTTCACCAAAATTAAATATCAAATGACGTATATAATACGACACACTTATCTAAAGTTCTCAATAAAATTATTTCCATACTATTTAGGGAGAACCTCAATAGCTATAGACCACCGTTCTATTCCCTTGTTATCCCCGCTCAACCCGGCAACACTCTTATTACCTGAAAGGAATTATGAAGCAAAAGGGTGAGCATAACTAGCTCAGTAAAGAATATCATGACTAAAGATAATTAAATTATCAATAGCCTTCATCAATAATAAATCAGAGATTTAGAACATATGGTAGATGATAAAACTTTTCCCATAGTTACAGAGAAATGAGCAATCCATTAGAAGAGTCAAATAGACTATAAAGTCTATTATCTTGTCCACGTTAAAAGTCCACCAACAATGTTTTATTCCTGTAACATCAATCAACAGTTCCTTTCCACAATCATATGAATAACTCATAATCATAATTGTGATTCTAAATTCCTCTTCGCACCCAGGACGTAGATAATTTTCATCACCTGTCTTTACCTGAAATATCAAAGATCATGGTTATACCAAATCATAGTTTCTGTTTATAATCATACTAATAAATTCATCTTTGAACTACGGGCCAAAGATATTCATCAACAGTTCATCTTTGCACTACAGGCCAAAGATATTCAACAACAGGTCATCTTTGCACTACGGGTCAAAGATATTCAACAACAGTTCATCTTTGCACTACAGGCCAAAGATATTCAATAATAGGCCATCTTTGCACTACGGGCCAAAGATATTCATCAATAATTTATCTTTACACTACAGGCCAAAGATATTAATATCTCAAAGAAATATATAATCATTTCAGAATTTATATAAACAATAATTATAACCATGTTGATCAATTCACCTTTGCACTTAAGTTAAAGATATTCAATTATAATCAATGGTCATGATCATACCAGTCAATAATTCATCTTTGTACTGGCCAAAGAGAACCCATAGTCACGATCATACCAATAATCTATCCATCTTTACACTCAAGTCAAAGAGAAATATCATCATTAGGGTTATAAAAATATTATATATGATAATAAAAACAATATAATCAACATATAGATTTAATCTCAAGAGTAAGATTCATAAATCAATGATAATTTGGTCAGAAAAAGAAACCAATTTTGTTGTGAATAGTAACTCGTGAATAATAACTCATAAATGGTAACTCGTGAATAGTAACTTCGACACAAAAATATAAAGTTTCACAATAATATCCAATAACAATATTTACAACACCTTAATCCAAATGTTATAAATCACTTAATAATCTCATAATCTAATATTATTAATATTACAACAATATTTTAATCATTTCTTAAACTTATAAACAATTTATTTAAATTATTTACACTTTACTAATTAATATATTTAATCATCCTAAAATGCCAAACTCATAAGATTTCATCACCAATAACCAAAACTCTCATAAAAAATATGCATATACCTTATATAGGATTCTCAAGCCATAAAATTCTATTTTCCAATTTTCTTATTTCACATAACATATTTAATTCATTTATTCATAACTAGTCCATTTTCATAAAAAATACCAAATCAGTCCCAAGAAATTTTCTTTTCTAAAATTTAGCAGAATATAGTCCTATATTGAACATATATTTTTTTCAGAATTTTTAAAATTCATTTACTATTTTTCATATGGCCAAAACTGCCGAATATTTAGACATTTATCATAAATTGTACTTTTGTCCAAAAATTCCTAAATTTATAGATTATACTTCTGTTATATACATGCACTCCCAATAAAAATTTCACCTATTTTGGAGTTAACCATAAGGAGTTATAAGAGTTTACTTTTAAAATAGTATTTTCTCATAAAATTCATAACTCCTAATCTATACATCCAAAAATCGCCATTTTTGGACACAATCTAGAAAACTCATCAAATTATCATTTTAAATTTTTCCAGAATTTTTGAGTGTCAGAAAAATTACAAAACTGAAAAATATAATAACCCTTACAATCCCTTACCTCAAAAGAGCAGTATTTTTGACTGGAATATCGGATGTAAAGCCGAAGAAAACTTGCACTGAATAGCAACTCTCAAAGTATCTAAATACTCACAAAAATACGCTCGATAATATAGAGAGAGAAAACTTATGTTTCTGGTGTGATTTTCAATTCTAACATAAGCACCTATTTATAGGAAAATGCTAGAACGCCAAAAGTGACTAAATTAATAAAATAATATATTTATTATTCTACGCATGTTAGATTGGAAAATCAGCAGCCCCCCACAATTGAAACTCAATTCAGCACATGTATTCAACACCAACCAAAAGTGGGTCCCACCCAATTTTAATAATTTTTTTTAATTATCCAAAACTTCAATAATTCATAGAAAATAGCCCGTTTATCAAAAAAATATGAATTTTATGTTCATTCCACACAAAATCAAATTCTCTACAACTTCGTAGCTTTAAGTTTTTCCAAATTCCACACAAAAAATATCCGAAATTCACAAACGGATGATTTTTAACACTTTTTAAAATTCATAACAAATCATACGTTAATTTTTAACGGTTCAAAATTTGTGGATATATACTCAACTTATAAATGTATAAAATATCCAAAAATTACAACAATCCAATAGTCGGATTAAAATTACAACTCACGCAATAAAGTTTTAGGAACACCGATTTAAGTTTTTAATACCTCCAATTCGACAAAATACTGATAAAATACCTCAATATTAATTCCTTCATTTATAACCACATAAATAAATCCATCATTTATATCCACATCAAATAAATATTTCCTTATCATATAAATTAATAATTTATTATTCACAAATAATATTACAGAATCACAATTATGACAACCAGACAGTTCCCAGGAAAGAGGGGGCTTTTTGATAAGGATTTCTCCTTACTGGCGCGCAATTAGGTGACCAAACCTCTCCTTGACAGAACTTTCTAGACATTGCCAATAATGCTATCTAATAATATTATTCAAATAATATGAATTATTGATCTGATAATGGGAAATATTGTGCAGTGATAATTATTGAAACAAAAATAATATAAAATATCGACGCAACAATTATTAAATCAATAAAATAAAATATTGAACAGGAATTACTGTAACAATTATTGAGTAGTGCCTTCTTACGTAAGAATCAATAATTCAAGAATACTATGCAATACTGTGTGCTACTGTGCAACCACGTGTATTACTGCATTTTAACCACCAGGTATTTCAACAGTGTTAACGGTAACAATTACGTCGTTATTTATAAAAACTCATACTTGTCATTTTTTTCATCCGACAGTTATTTTGTTATGGGACCCATAAATGACTGCGCCGTCGTACGGATATTTCCGACAAAAAGAATATTTCACGACCAAACGAATATTCCCCGACAACAATAAGTATTTTATAGCCACTTGCATATTTTGAAAATTTTCATATGTCACCCTTAACTTTAACTTTTTATCAATTTAACCATTTACTGAATAATAATTATAAGAAAAATTGAATACTTTTATTTCATAAAATTCGAGGTCTTACAATTTTAGCATACATTCTTTTATTAATTACCAAAATAAATTAGATCTTATTTTAAATTGGTATCTCCCATTATTTTCTTCAAACTATATTACCCTTAAAATATATAGTTCGGCAATATCTAATTAAAGATATGCTAGTGAGAATAAGGATCCCATTTTAAATGTATATAGCCTTGTGTGTGCACAACAAACTATATATAAATAAATAGGTAGACAACTCTTGTCAATTACATCAACTATGTAGCTCCTTGTATTTTGCCTCTTAGATCATAAGTAATTGTGTGTGCACATCAGAACTAAAATGATCTAAGTTAAGTCATACCTAGCACTTCCATATATTCGAAAGAAAAACACCGTCTTTGTGTGCACAACAACAAAACAAACATTATTCACCTATTTATAAGCATTAAATGTGATAAAATAACATCTTAAATATTTAATACTTGCCTTGTGTGTGCACAACAAACTCATATTAAATATTTAATACTCTATTGTTTTACCATACTAGAACGCGACGTTCGATATTCCAAATATCTTTGAACGTTACAACTTAATATAAAATATTTGAAGGGTTTGTTATTAATTTGTCTCATCTTGTATAACGCGCATGCACACACACACACACACACACACACACACACATATATATATATATATATATATATATTGTATAAGCATGCACATATAGAATACTATATTCTACCCGGATTGATTATGGACTTTATTCTAGTTTGGTTCACTAGAGCCACCAAGTGAACCAAAAGGTCAAACCCTAGGGGTGCAAGAATTAATATTTAAATATAACTATTACATTTAAATTCGGGCTCTATTACAAATGGGTCTTCACGCGCTCCTTGCTCCTTGATCTCCAATTCTTCAAAATTAATTCTAACTATTCCTATTACAAAACTATTTTAAAATAAATAAAAACCTTGATCAGCAGTCAATGAGAAGTACATAGGAGGGAGTTAGGATTTACATTAAGAAAAAATTAGAGAAGACGAGGCACGCAGACCCCATTTAATAAAATCCATACATTCATGCATCCAACTAAAATAAAATCCAATTACATTGGTCAATAGTCCATAATCAATCCCATTTATTATCATACACATCACCATATGCATCAATAAATAACATACATCTCATGAATAATAAACATTTAATATATATTGATATCATTTAATGGGCAAATTTAGTTAGTATAAAATCTAATTTTGAATCAAAATAAACTCCTTTATTTTAATCCAAATTTAAATCAAAATAAACTCCTTTTATTTTAATTTATCCTATTTTGAACAAAATAAACTATTTTATTTTAATCAAAATCTTTAATCAAAATAAACTCATTTATTTTAATTAATTATGGAATTCAATTCCAATAAAAAAAACTCTTTTATTAAAGGAAACACGAATTCTCTTTCTTATTCACAAATAAACTCCTTTATTTTTTTTGAATAATATGAAATCTTATTCCATATCTAAATAAACTCTTTTATTTAAGGAAACACGGATTCTCTTTTCTATTCACAAATAAACTCCTTTATTTTGAATAATATGAAATCTTATTTCATATCTAAATAAACTCCTTTATTTTAAGAAACATGGAATCCTATTTTAACTCCAATTAATTATCATGGAATCCAATTCCAACTCTAATTAGTTAGCATGAAATCTAATTTTAAAATTAAAATAAATCTTTTATTTTAAGATTAAAATAAATATTTTATTTTAATAATAAAATTATTAAGAATATATATATATATATATATATATATATATATATATATATATATATATATATATATATATATAAACTGACCATGTTTGGATATAATAACCATGATAATGCGTGGCCATCAACCCACCACCCTTGAAAAACGTTAATATGATTATTAGCATCAGTTTATATTATATATATATGTATATATATTTGATAACATGATCTCCTTTAATTATACTATTGAATAACCAGAACAATTCGATGTTATCTTTTTCGAAAGCAAATTCCTTTATATATATATATATATATATATATATATATATATATATATATATAAATTCATGATAAGAGAAAAGAGATGCGGAAACACGCAATAGCTACTCCAAGTAATTGATATTAATTCACGCAAGTAATTATCTAATATTATATGTCCACGAATGAATATAATCAAATCACCTTTTTTGTTGTACACTGAATATATCATATATATAACCCTTGCCAGCCAATCACGAGCAATCAAAAATCTGAAATATCAATTCGCGGTTTTCAACAGGTTTTCGAATTTTTTTTAAAAATAAATTTTATATAACAATTTATACCCAATTAAATTGTTCTAAACACATATCAATATACATATCAAATTAAAACAATTAATAATTCAAATAAAGATTTGGCTCTGATACCACTGTTAGATCTGTAATATTCATGAACCGAATCAAATTGCACAAAATAAGCGGAAACGTGAAAAAATTAGAGTTTAAAAATTTTACAAACTATATACCCGGATCATCCTTTATGCACAATTATTAATTAAATGAAAAAGAAAGAACAAGAATCATACCCTTAAAGATTCGAGCTTCCTCAGGTACAAGTTCACCTCCAATCTTTTTCGCGTTCAGCTTGAATCCATCGGGTTTGGTTCCTTCCTTTGATTAATGTTAGCCACCCAAGTGTTTGGCCTCTAGAGGTGATCCACCAAGGAAGAAGAAATATTCAAGAAGAAGAGTGGTGGCTAAACCCTAGTTTTTCTATCTCTATAGAAAAGGAGCATACTCTCCAACAATTAGAATCACGTATGTTGTGAAAAAGTCAACAACCACTCTACCCATAATAAGACTCATCTTATTTATAGATGTGGGAAACCCTCCTTAACAATTAAGGAATTGAGTTTTATTTTAAGTAATTAAAATCCTTTAATTAATTATGTTCCCAATCTTATTAGGAATAAATGAGAGTACTAATATTAAATTAATTTCCATCTCTTTAGAAATTAAAATTAAAATAATAATAATTATAATAATATTAATAAGACTCCTCTTATTAATTTATATATTTAATATTTCTAAAATATTAAATAATAAATATTAAGCTATTTAATTTATTCTATCACCATAGATTAAATTAAATACACATAACATATTATTACAATTATACCATTAACTTCTTAAATAATTATTCTTCCTTTTATGGTGTGACCCTTTAGGTTCTCCATATTAAATCGGTTGTGAATAAATCAATTAGAACAATTCTAATCTTATTTAAATAAATGAATTAAACTCTTAATTTATTTAAATAAATAATATTTATTCTACAATAGGGATAAGTCTTTCTAGCGATTAACGACTTTTCAGATAATATAGATTTTAACATTAATCATAAAAGAACATTTGAGTAAATAGTTACCGTACAATTCAATCATTCTGTCATACAATGTCCCAATTAAATATAAGACATAGAATTACTGTCAAGTCTTATTTTATTTAATTATATGTATTTCGACTCTTAAATGCACAACTCCAAATAATGCAAATTAGAAACTCCTTTCTAATTTCATTCTGCCTTGGCCAATGACTATTGGGTTGTCATTTATCGAATCACATAGGACATTTCTCTTCTTTTACTAGAAGCGGTAGATTCTTTATTGATCATACATTATCTCCATGTACAACTTATTATACCCAAGTATACCCTTTGATATACCCTAAGGGTCTTAAGGAATAAGTCAAAGTATAACTCATCATACACAAGATACTATGATGATCTCAAGTCCAAGGATCACTTGTACTACTATCCCTACATGAATTCCTATTGACAGGCAAGTAAAACTCCATTAGGTATTCCTTAGCGAGCCACGTTCAGTGAACTTATTCTCTAATAAGCACCTACATACTCGCTTTAGCTTTAGTGTCTCCACACAAATGATCACGAGATCAATCATCCTCATTCAATGAGCAACGTATGTACCAATCTATTCGAATTCACTAATCTCCAATTTAGTTATCCAATGATTGGGAACTATTTTAGTTTTAAGCTTTCTAATAATTTAGATCTCATTAGAATGATCATCATCATTATTCTAAAAGCATTGCTTAAAACTATGGGTTTATCACATATTATAAAATAGCATCATGTCGATAATTAAAAGCCTTTAATAAATTAATACTTTTTATTAATAAATGAATAAGATCGTTACAAAGTATATGTTTTATCATCAAACATAATTGGCTTGTGTGCATACTGCTTTCAGATTGGGTTGATGCTTAGATCTTCTGTTAGCTTGCATGTTATTCATTGAGTGCTCTCTGATTTCCTTCAGGTGGGATGTATCTTTGCAGTATCAACCAGAGGATTCATTCCTTTGGATATTCTGGGAATGCTCATTTGTTGAGAATCTTACTTGCTCTATGATTCTGCATTGGCGTTGTGAGCACATCTGTTGAAGTCTTAGTTCTACACTCTACGATTCAGCTTCGGCTGTGTAGACACTACGACTCCGAGATCAGATCTTAACACTCTACGATTTTTGACTTTGTTTTCGTTGTCTTCATCTGATCTTGCTCGATTACGATCTTTGCCTCTGATATGATCAGTAGACTCTACGACTCTGAGTGTAGTCTACGATTCTTGACTTGGCTTTGGCAGATGCTCGGACGGCCAGAAGGCGGTGTCTCTCACGATTTCGAATATGACTTCCTCGACAGACTACGGTTCCGAGGAAGCTCTACTCGACACACTACGATCCTTCCTCGTCTCTCCTAACAGTCTACGAACTCCGAGATCTACTATCTTGCAGACTACAATTCTGCCTCGATAGTTCTCGAGTTTTTCTTAACTCTCCTGGCAGACTATAATTTTTGGTACAGTGCTCTATGATCAGACAAGCCTATCTATTACATCATAAGATCAATTTAACATGCTTGATCTTTCTATATTTATAGTCCTTCTACATCATTTCTTTTTTAAGGACTTTACAAAGCTGTTTTGCTTATGTAGGATCAACCTAACACATTTGATCAATTCATTCTAAGTCCTTATACATATGTTTCTATTATCTATCAAAGGACTTTACAGTTTTTCTTAATGCAAGCATACTTGCATATTCATTCATATATATCATAATCAAATCATATGCAAATAGGAAGGAATATCATTCACATGCTTATTCCTGACAAAGCCCTCTCAAGTGCAGAAGCAAAAAAGGTTTTTATCGATACTTTAGTTAGTGCACTTAAGAAGATCAATTTACTGGTTGGTTGTAGTACAAGTGGGGTGAAAACTAATCAAATAATTGGTTCTACTAGTGTACCAATTTTGGAGAACATGGATGGTAATTATGAACATAATTATTATGAATTGAGTCAAGTGAGGGCAAACGGATAAAGGGGGGATGAAAAGGCACTAGAGAAGACAAAAAATTCTAAAGCGAGACGTTGTAATGGATGTGACAAAATTGGACAAGCACATGATAAAAGAAACTGTCCAATACTTACAAATCGATAAAAAATTATTGTTTATTTTATTTAAATTATTGTATTTTTTATATTTTAAGTTGGTAAAATTATGATTTTGATGCAAGTCTTAACAATGAAAAGCATTTGTGTAGATCAAAGAACATTCTAGTGATGCAAGTCCTAATAATGAAAATTATTCATCCATTGATAATTTAATTCCACATTTCTTTCTTTTTTGTGGTACAAAATTCTATATTTCTAGTACTCGACTTATATATATATATATATATATATGTGTGTGTGTGTGTGTGTGTGCGTGTGTGTGTGTGTGTGTGTGTGTGTACACAGTTGTGTATTACACAGTCGGCTATAACGACGAATTTTTAGGCTATAGCGACGGTTTCACCAGTCGTCATAGCTATTCTGGGCTACGACGACGGTTACGGCGACTGGTGAACCGTCGTCATAGCCCAGAAAACTCGTCGTCATAGTCCGACTGTGTAATACACAGTTGTGCACATACATATAGCCCATATATATATATGATAAGAAAATGATGGGTTTTATTTTTAAGAGCAGAAATCTCTCTCCCCATAATTCATGCATTAATTCTCTCTCTCTCTCTATATATATATATATATATATTCAACGACAAGATTTATCTCATTCAAATTGTTTGTCACCTATAGTTTAATTAAAACATATAATTTTGAATAAATGATACAAATATTATATATTTTATAATTAAATTATTATTGGAATGGTTGTAATTACGGTGAGTATGTTGATATTCTTAGTTTTGGGTATATATCAATAAAACTATTTGGGTTCATAATATAATTTTTATATGTTAAATTTACATCATGTATATATCAAAGTTTATGAAGTTTGTGATCTTGGATAAATTTTTTATGTACATTTGTTTGACTGTAAGAAGTTTTGCCCAAGCTTATTTACATTTTTAATTTGTTTAAAGTATTAAGATATTTCATTTTAATTAATAAAAAAATATGTCTAAATACATATTATGTAAATTTTAATCTGTAAGAAATTTAATTAACAAAAAATATAGGGTTAAGTTCAGATGACCACCTGGGGTTTGGGCGATTTCCCACTTAACCACCTGTAGTCAGTAAAGCTACATTTAAATTCCCCACCTTTTGAGGTAAAGTGAATAACTACTTTCCGTCTTAACTCCGTTATTTAAATTGGTTAAAGACTTAATTACACTATATATATATATATATATATATATATATATTGAAAACAACAGATGAAATAGGTTTATTTTTCATTTGAGTTCTCTCTCCTATTCTCATCTCTGAGTCGTACGATCTCACCCCGCCGACATACACAAATTGGTGGCCGCTCCGTCGTTATCATCCCCGAAGTTTAGCCCTATCCCGTCGTCAACCCACGGTTGGGCTTCTTCCGACCTATCGCCATCGATAAACGACTTCACAACCTATGAATAGAGAGAGAGATCGAGGCGAGTAATTTTTCTATTTGTTCGCATATAAACATGTGTTTTACTGAGGCGTTCTAATGGGTTTTTATTGGTCAATCGAAGCCTTTGAAATCTTAGTTCGATCCCCTCAAGCCCTAGAATCGGAAGCCCTCGATTCAATCCTCCTTAAGCCATCACTTTGATCTCCTTCATCTCATCAGTTCGATCTCCTTGTTCCACACTTCGATTCGATTCGGTAAGGACTCGAGTCATTAATCGCTTCTCATTGTTATGCTTTTGTTTGATGCTCGATAAGTTGTTAAAAGTTCCAATCTATATGTCGAATCATTGCTTTATTTGGTGGTTGTGATTTTAAATATGTTAGAATAACATGATTATGGATTTTTTAATGAATTTGGGCGCTCTGCAAACAAATTGTTGATATATGCTTGGCTACCGGACCTCTCAATGGAGGTTTGATCAACTTGGAGGAACTCGTAAACTTCTCTCCTTAAAGAAGAAAGAGTGCTCGTGAAGTCAGGTATCGAGGACGATCGCTATGCGTCTTTATAAGTAAAATCAAGGTATTGTAGTTGATATTTCTAATAGAACTTCTTTTAAAATATTTTGTTATACATGAACTTAACAGAAATAAAAGATACATTACATTCTCTAGCACATGCCAAGGATGCATGTCCCATGTTTAACAATTTCCTGGTATTTTAGGTGCAAACAACTTCGCATTAATTTTGTTATATATTATATATGAAGGCGGATAAGAAAATTTCTTTTTCCCTTGAAAAGTCATTTGTATAAACGACTGTTTTTTTTATGTTTTAGTGAATGAGCAATCGTAATTGGAGCAGATTAAAAAACATGTATGCAAGGGAGTATAGTAATGTAATTTTCTGTATTTCTTAAGGGAGATTTCTTTTGGAAGATGGTCCTTGATTTATTCATGGAGACGGGAAGAAAATTTTCCTATTTCTATGTAACAAATACCTTATGATTTACTAAGCAATAATAAATCCAATTTGGTCATTAATGTGCTCACCTTCATTAATATTTTTATATTGTAAACCAAATTGAGTGAAAAAGTGATCAAATATGGTGCTTAAAGGTTATCCCATAATATATCTTAAAAACATTTCTTGTAAAACCTACTGAGCAATTTTTTGCACTGCAACCCCTATTTTCTACTTTTTTGCTAATGTTAGTTTGGTTTGCAAACCTTCTTTTGGACTTGGTAGTGCAATATATTAACATGCTGTGATTTAAACTTTCAGGTATTAGGTAGTGGTTTTGAGGTGATTTACATTTGAAAGAGAAAGCTTGTCCGATCTGTTCTCTTGAATTGAATAAGAACCACAATGAAATTTTTGAGTGGCCCAGTCTTCTCCCCTTTCATGTTACCCTTTTTATCCTTGATTATTCTTTACTCTATATATACTTAATTGGCATGAAATATATAATTGGCATGAAATATATTTGGAGCTTTCCTAGGAGGGAGCCAATTATATGAAAATGCAGAAGCTAGGAGAGGCTATGAATACATAGTTGATTCCTGTTTGCTTAGCTTCGAGTGGTTGTGAGAGGTAAGATGTAAGACCCCAAATAATTAATAAATAAAATTTAATTTCTTCTAATTATTATTTTGAAATAGTAAGGGTTGATGTGATTAATGTGGATAGTTATGGGTAAAATACGCAAATATTTCAAAATAAGCAAGTGGTTATAAAATATTCATTGTTGTCGGGGAATATTAGATGACGACACAAGATCCATGTGTGGGCCCCATATAACGGAAAGCGATTGGATGAAGAAAATGACAAATATAAGTTGTTTAAAAATAACAGTAGTAGTTATTATCAATTATCATTGTTAAAATACTAAATTGGTTAAAACACAAGAAGACACGGTATTGCACCAATTATTGATTCTTACGTAAGAAGGCACTACTCAATAATGGTTACGTAGAATTATCGCTCAAAGATTTTATTTTATTGATTCAATAATTACTGCGTTGATATTTTATATTATTGTTGTTTCAATAATTGACATTACACAAGATTTTTCATTATTGAAGCAATAATTCATATTATCCGAATAATATTATTAGATAACATTATTGGCAATGTCTAGAAAGTTACGTCTAAGGAGAGGTTTGGTCACCTAATTTGCTTGCCAAGAAGGAGAAATTCTTATTGGAAAGCCCCTCTTCCCCAGAACTACCGATTGTCAATCTTGTGATTCGTAATATTATTTGTGAATAATTAATTATTGATTCATATGATGAGGAAAATATTGATTTTATGTGGATATAGATGGAGAAAATTTTTAATGTGACAATTGTTGAAAAATTGAAATTTTATCTTTTTCTGATAAAATAATTCATTTAAATATATTATTATATTTTAATAATATAATAATGGTGATATTTTTACAACGAATGTGGAATATATGAGTATACGAGGAGGAAGAGTATTTTTGTTGCAATAAATGTTTAAAACATGTTAAGCATGTTGGTGGACCCCATTTCTTGACTGAAATTTAATTATAGCCTGTAAAATCGCCCGTTTATGGATTTCGGTCAATTTATGTTTGGAATTTGGAAAAACTTTCTTCTGTAAAGTTGTAGAGAATTGAATTTCCTATAAAAACTCGCGAGATTCGAATTTTCTGACACAATAGCTATTTATCATGAATTATTGAAGTTTCAGAGTTTCGAAATAATTGATTTTTGGAGTTTAAAATGTTTTTTGTAAGAAAAACATTTTTTTGTTGCAATTGAGTGGCGTACATGTGTTAGAAATGATCTGAATCAGTTGGTAAAAGTGGGCTTGACAATTATAGATATATATTATTAATTTATTAAATTTTCTGCTTTGGTGTTCTAAGCATTTTCCTATAAATAGAGAGCTTAGGTTAGAATTGAAAATTACACCAGAAACTAAAGTTCAAGTTCAAGTCATAGCCTATATCCGGTGTTTCAGCTAGAAGTATAAATCTTTCGAGGTAAGGGATATTATTTCTTTCGTAATGATATTATTTCTTCAATATCATTATCTTTGAAATATTGATCCGAAGTTTTGGAACTTTTAGTGTCGGGTTACTTATTCACGTGATACTAAGACTATTCACGATACTCTGGTATTATTCACAAATACGGCACTATTCATCAAAAAATAAAAAATTTCTTTTCGTCCTAAATATCTATTGTAGATACTAGGTTTGATTGTATCCATGTTTTGATCATTCTTGAATTTTACACTACTATAATTATTTTTGAGGTATTTTTGGACATGGATAAAACAAAGTACTAATCCTTAATCCTTAATCCTTGTCATTTTGTTTCAATTGGATTCGTTTCTTTAAAAATATTTTTCATCATCCTCGGTCTTAAATGATGATATTATGAAATATCTTTGGCTTTGTAGTAAAAGATTAATGATTTTTGATGAATATCTTTGCCCGTAGTGCAAAGATGAGCAGTGTTTAGATGAACATGATTAATCGATGAATATCTTTGGCTCAGTAGTGCAAAAGATGAATATTTGATTCCGATATATATTGATTGATGTTACAGGATAAAAGATGAGCGATGAACTTTAAAATTCATACATAAAAGATAGTAGTTTACATTCTCTACTTAACTCTTCTAATGAATTATTATTTCCATCTTGAATATTGATTTAAAACTTGTTGTCTATTGTATTCTATTAGATTTTCTCTATTGAAGACTAACGATAATTTTGTTTTATATTATCTTAGTCATAATATTCTTTCTTTGGGCTAGTCAAGCTCACCATTTTCCTTTTTGTTCCATTTTTTCTTCTCGGGAGACGAGAATGTAGCGAAAGTACGCAGTAAAGGTACGGAATGATGGTTATATAGAGAGTTGTTTAGTAGTCCTCACCATTTTTATAAAATAATGTATCAATAAATGTGATGAGGATTTATTTGGGTATAGATATTGTCTGAAGATAATATTTGTATTCAAACTCATAGTTTTCTTGTTGTAATAATAAAGTTGTAGTTGTTTCGCACATGCCATGTATTGACAACTCAGAATGGGTGATGTATACCTATTAGAGGGCGTCACATAAGATGTCAATCTTACCACCACCACCTTTACCATCATAAGATACCTTTTGCATATTCATTTTTGTATAAGAGTGACATAAGAGTGAGTAAATACTTCATTCTTCAATCTGACTTTTTGTGTTAAATTTTGTTGCAGGATATGGGCTTCAGTCTCTTTGACCAAGTTGAGTGTTGGTATGAAGAACTCCCTTTTGAAGTCGTCGTACTTTAGTTTGGCGTAGAAGGCTTTTTGGATTCTCTACTATATTTGATTATGATATTATCATTTGTATCCACCCAAGTGAAAATTGAAGATATAAATGTCAAGTTTGAGTAAATCTTTTGATAGAGGGTGAATTTCATTATTGGCCTTCTACTGTAGTGCTAATATCAGCAAATATATTCATGAATATCAGCAAACTAGTATAGTCGATGTAAATTTGATGTAAAATGTAAATGTAAACGCTAACACAGTAAATTCGATGTAAATGAGCAACCTTTAACTTAATTTGGACAAGTGAAGAAGGGACCTGTACTAGTATTGCGTTGAAATATTTTTTGATTTGTTGAAAATCTTAATAATATGTTTTTTTTTTACCATGATGTTGTGTTGAATACTTTCAACTTGGAAGCAAGCCGAATTTGTAGATATTCATTAATTGATTGACATGATTGAAAGAAACCACCTGGGGTTTGGGTCTTTCCCACTTAACCACCTGTAATCACGAAAAGGGTATTTCGGACATTTACCAATCTTTTTTGACCATTACAGTCCCTTTTCACGCGCTTTTGGCGTTTGACATACACGCACGGTTAAGTTGGATGGAAAAAGTGACGTTTTCACTTCACCTCAAAAGGTCGGGAGTTTAAATGTAGCTTTACTGACTACAGGTGGTTAAGTGGAAAATCGCCCAAACCCCATGTGGTCATCTGAACTTAACCTAAAAATATATGATTGTATCCTCTTAATAAAACAAGTGCTCGTAACTTTATGTCATTTATTTTATTTAATACACAAATTTATAAAATGGTAGGGACTCAGGCTCTAAATTTTGAAGCAACAGGTAGCTTGCTTCTAAGTCTACCCGGCCAAGAGGAACCAAGAGATCTTTGTCGGTACTGACTTGGATCTCGGGTGAAGAAATAAGGCGGTCAGAAACGACGAGCAGTCGTCGAGGCTTGGCTTTAGCCGATAGGCTAACAGTAAGCTTGACTATAGTGAAGTGCGAAGGGAAGGGCCTTCACCACTTGTGTGCAGCAATTCTTTATCTAATGACTAGACTTTTTTTTTTGCTGGCCGCTACTAGTGAAATTTCTAAAATACCCTCATTTTAGTTAAATTTAAATAGTTTTAATATACAAAATAGTTGTATAAATAATTTTTAAAGTAATAAAAACTAACATTATCAACTATATATAATGTATTTATTTTTTATAAATATTAAAATTTAAAATTATTAATTATATTCAATGTATTTATTTGTATGAATAATTTCTTAAGTATAATTATTTAAAATATAAATACATTAAAAATTATTACTTAAGAAATTATTCATACAAATAAATACATTGAATATAATTAATATTTTTAAATTTTAATATCTATAAAAATATTTATAAAAATAAATAAATTATATATAGTTGATAATGTTAATTTTTATTACTTAAGAAATTATTCATACAAATAAATATATTGAATATAATTAATATATTTAAATTTTAATATTTATTAAAAATATTTATAGGAATAAATACATTATATATAGTTGATAATATTAATTATTATTACCTAAGAAATTATTCATACAAATAAATACATTGAATATAATTACTAATTTTAAATTTTAATATTTATAAAAATAAATACTTTATATATAGTTGATAATGTTAGTTTTTATTACTTAAGAAATTATTTATACAACTATTTAATACATTGAAACTAATTAAATCTAATTAAGGGTGGGGGTATTTTAGAAATTTCTCCTCGCCTCTATTTAGGGGTGTTAACCGAGCAGAGTAGCTCGATACTCGACTCGAGATCTGTTCGAAAATATGATCCAAAACTCAAATTCAAAATTGATTTGAGTCGAATATGATCCATACTCGTTTTCTATTTAATGATACACGAGTCGAATTCGAATATACCAGTATTGTCAGACCCCAATTTTTTATAAATGAAATTAAATTTCCTCTATTTATTATTTTCAAATAGTGAGGGTTGATATGATTAATGTTGTGACGCCCCCAAAATAGGTCCATTCCATCCAACCCATTCTGAATCGCCAAATACATAGTACAGAAACATCTACAACTTCATTATTACAATTGTTGTGCAAAATACGACAACACATATACTGTGAGTTTAAATACAAATATTGTCGTCTAGACAATATCCACACTCAAATGAGTCCTCATTACAATTATTGATACACTATTTTACAGAATAGTGAGGACTACTATAACCACTGCCTTGGAACATCACTCCACACCCTGACTACTCCCTGCTATATTCTCGCTTCCTGAGAAGAAAAATGGAACAAAAAGGAAAAGGGTGAGCTCAACTAGCTCAGTAAAGAATATTATGACTAAGATAATGTACAACAAATTATCTTTAGTCTTCAACAGGGAAAAATTTGATAGAATACAATAGATAACAAGTTTTAGATCAACAACTGCAGCGGAAACAATAATTCATTAGAAGAGTTAAGTAGAGAATGAAATCTACTATCATCTATGAATTTAAAAGTTCATCATCGATATTTTATCCCTGTAACATCAATCAATATACATCTTTAATCAAATAATAATCTTTACACTACGGGCCAAAGATATTAATCAGTCAGTCATGTTCATCTCAATACCTGTTCATCTTTGCACTACAGGCCAAAGATATTCAGTAATATCATCATTTAGGACTGAGGATGATGAAAAATATATTTTAAAGAAAATGAATCCAGTGAGACAAAAGAACAAATATTAAGAATTCGTATTTTAGACAATCTAAGTTCAAAAATACTCCATAATAAACTATTGTGGAGCAGAATTCAAAAATGAAGATCAAAACATAGATCCAATCAAAGATAGGAACCATATCAGACAATCTTGGACACAGAAAAGAAAATTTAATTTTTTTGTGAATAGTGTTGTATTCGTGAATAGTGTCGTATACGTGAATAGTAACTCCAACACTAAAAGGTAGAAATTCCACAAGAAAAATCATCATGCTTCGTGAATAGTACTCGTGAATAGTAACTCGTAAATAGTAACTCATGAATAGTAACTCATAAATAGTAACTCGTGAATAATAACTCATGAATAATAACCCCGGCATGAAAAGATAAGAATTTCACAAGAAAAATCTTACCAATATTCCGGCATAATGATATTGAAAGAAATAATATCATTTATAAAAAAAATAACATCCCTTACCTCAAAAGAATAGTAATCTTACATTTGGAATATCGATATACTTATTTGAAGGAAACTTTGCTAGTATAGAAACACTCAAGATATCAAAATACTCACAAGAATAAACTCGATAATATAGAGAGAAAACTTGATTTACGGTGTGATTTTCAATTCTAACCTAAGCACCCTATTTATAGGAAAATGCTTAGAACACCAAAGCAAAAAATTTAATATAATAATATTATTTATTAAATTTTCAAGCCCACCACAAAAGAATATGATTTTAGCCATTTAACACATGCCCACAAATGAAAAAAAATGTTTTTCTTTTAAAAAATATTTAAAACCTCACAAATTAATTATTCTAGAACTTCGAAACTTCAATAATTCATAATAAATAGCCCTTTTATCAGAAAAATTCGAACGTTATGTCCTTTCCATAGGAAATTCCATTCTCTACAACTTTACAGAAGAAAGGTTTTCCAAATTCCAAACAGAAATTGAACGAAATCCACAAACGGGCGATTTCACAAGCTATAATCAAATTTCAGTCAAAAAATGGGGTCCACAAACATGAAAAACATGTTTTTAATATTTATTGTAATAAAAATATTCTTTCTCCTCATTTATTAATATATCACACTTTCATTGTAAAAATATCACCATTATTATATTAATATAATAATATATTTAAATAAATTATTTTATCAGAAAAAGATAAAATATCAATTTTCAACAATTGTCACATTAAAAATTTTCTCCATCTATATCCACATAAAATGAATATTTTCCTTATCATATAAATCAACAATTAATTATTCATAAATAATATTACAGAATCAAAATATCGTGACGAGGTAGTTCCCAGGAAAGAGGGCTTTCAATAAGGATTTCTTCTTCATTGGTAGCGCAATTAGGTGACCAAACCTCTCCTTGGACAGAACTTTCTAGACATTGCCAATAATGTTATCTAATAATATTATTCCAATAATATGAATTATTGATCTGATAATGAAAAATACCGTGTAGTGACAATTATTGAAACAACAATAATATAAAATATCAACGTAGCAATTATTGAATTAATAAAATAAAATATTGAACAGTAATTACTGTAACAATTATTAAGTAGTGCCTTCTTACGTAAGAATCAATAATTGGTGCAATACCGTGTGCCACTGTGTTAACCACCGAGTATTTTAACAGTATTAACGGTAACAACTACGCCGTTATTTATAAACAACTTATACTTGTCATTTTTTTTCATCCTATCGCTTTCCGTTATGGAGCCCACACAAGACTGCGCCGTCGAACGAATATTCCCCGACAGCAAGAATATTCCACGACCAAATGAATATTCTCCGATAACAATGAATATTTTATAACCACTTGCTTATTTAAAATATTTGCGTATTTTACCCACAACTAATCACATTAATCAAATAAACATTTACTATTTCAAAATAATAAATAAAGGAAATTCCATTTTATATAAAAAAAAATTCGGGGTCTTACAAATGTGGTTAGTTATGGGTAAAATGCGCAAATATTTTAAATAAGCAAGTGGTTATAAAATATTCATTGGTGTTGGGGAATATTCGTTTGGTCGTGGAATATTCTTATCGCTTTGAGAATATTCGACATTTGCGACGCAGCCTATTTAGGGCCCCATAACGAAAAACTGTCGAATAAAGAAAATAACAAGTATTAGTTTTTTATAAATAACGACGGATGAAGAAAACGACAAGAATGAATTTTTATAAATAACGGCGTATTTGTTACCGTTAACACTGTTGGAATACCCGGTGGTTAAAACACAGTAATACGCAGTGTTGCACAGTATCACACAGTAGTGCATTAATTATTGATTCTTATGTAAGAAGGCACTACTCAATAATTGTTACAGTAATTACTGTTCAATATTTTATTTTATTGATTCAATAATTGCTACGTTGATATTTTATGTTATTATTGTTTCAATAATTGTCACTACACAGTATTTTCCATTATCAGATGAATAATTCATACTATTTGAATAATATTATTAGATAGCATTATTGGCAATGTCTAAGGAAGTTCTGTCTAGGAGAGGTTATTTAATTGTGCGTCAGTACGGAGAAATCCTTACCGAAAGGCCCCCTCTTTCCTGGGAACGACCTGATTGTCATTATTGTGATTCTGTAATATTATTTATGAATAATTAATTATTGATATATATGATAAGAAAAATATTTATTTTATGTGGATATAAATAGAAGAATTTTTAGAAAAGTGATAATTGTTGAAAATTAATATTTTATCTTTTCTGATAAAATAATTCATTCAAATATATTATTATATTATATTATGAATGTATAATGTGATAATATAATAATATAATAATGGTGATATTTTTACAATGAATATGTGATATATGAATAAATGAGGAGGAAGAGTATTTTTTTTATAATAAATGCTAAAAGCATGATAAACATGTTGGTGGACCTTATTTTTGACTGAAAGTTGATTATAGCCTGCAAAATTGTCCGTATGTGGATTTCGGTCAATTTCTGTTTAGAATTTGGAAAAACTTAAAACTACAAAGTTGTAGAGAATTAAATTTCCTATGGAATGGACATAAGATTTGAATTTTTCTGATAAAAGGCTATTTATTATGAATTATTGAAGTTCCGGAATAATTGATTTTTAGAGTTTAAAATATTTATTTTAAGAAAAATGTTTTTTACAATTGGTCGGGCCTCACATGTGTGATAAATGTGCTGAAATCAGAATTCAAATTGTGCGTATGATTTTTAATAAATACTATTATTTTATTAAATTTTATGCTTTGGTGTTCTAAGCATTTTCCTATAAATAGGATGCTTAATTTAGAATTGAAAATCATACCAGAATCTGAAGTTTTCTCTCTCTATATTATCGAGCGTATTTTTGTGAGTATTTCGATATTTTGAGTGTTACTATACGGTGCAAGTTTTTTAGCGTTATATCTGATATTCCAGCCAGATGTACTATTCTTTTGAGGTAAGGGATGCTATTTTTTTCGTAAATGATATTATTTCTTTCAATATCATTATACTGAAATATTGGTAAGAATTTTATTATAAAAATTTTACCTTTTCATGTCGAGATTACTATTCACGTATACGACACTATTCACTAATACGGTACTATTTACGAGTACTGTTCACGAAGTATGATTTTTCTTGTGGAATTTCTACCTTTTCATGTCGGGGTTACTATTTACATATACGGCACTATTCACGTATACGATACTATTCACCGGAAAATAAAATTTTCTCTTCTTTATCCAAGATGTTTATTATGGTTACTATCTTTAATTGTATCCATGTTTTGATCTTCATTCTTGAATTTTACTCCACTATGGTTTATTATGGAGTGTTTTTGAACTTGGATTATCTAAAGTACGAATCCCTAATGTGACGCCTCCAAAAATAGGTATACATCACTCATCTTGAGTCGCCAAATACATGGTACATAAATTCAAATACAACTTAATTATACAACAGTCGTGCAGAATACGACGACATATATACTGTGAGTTTCAATACAAATATTGTAACGTATATAATACGACAATATTCATACTCAAATTAATACATGCCATATAAAGTACAACAACAAATATTTTAAGTCTCCAAAGGGACACGAGAAGATTTCTGTTCTCTTCATTTTACTGCGGTGCACTTTTGACGCTTTCAGGGTCGGGTTCTCATCACCCTATTGTTGTTCACCAAAATCAATTATTAAAATACGACACACACATCTTAGGTCCTCAATACAATTATATATTGCATGTTATGCCATAGTGAGGACTACTAATGCTATCATCTGGACCGTTACTCCATTCCCCGACTAGTCCAAATTTATATTCTCATTTTCAAGAGAACAATAAAAGAAAGGGTGAGCTCAACTAGCCCAAGAAGAAATATTATGACTAAGATAATGCGTAATAAATTATCGTTAGCCTTCAACACATGTTAAAGCGATACAATATAACAACATCAAGTTTAATCTGCAATGAACAAGCAATCCATTAGAAGAGACAAGTAGAGAATAAAATCTACTATCTTCTATGATTTAAAAGGTTTTTTCATCACTTTTATCGCTGAGACTCAGCTTAATAAATAATCCACATCATCAATTCATCCCTGCACTATAGGCCAAGAATATTTGTTAACATCACATCCATGAATTATCCATGCACTACGAGCCAAGGATATTCATTATTATCACATCCAGGAATTAATATTTCATTGATGAGACTCAGCTCAATAATTAATTCATATCATCAATTCATCCATGCATTATAGACCAAGAATATTCGTTAACATCACATCCATGAATTATCCATGCACTACGGGCCAAGGATATTCATTATTATCACATCCAGGAATTAATATTTCATTGCTGAGACTCAACTCAATAATTAATCAACATCATCGAATCATCCTTGCACAACAGGCCAATGATATTCTTTTAGTATCACGACCACGAATTATCCATGCACTATGGGCGAAAGATAATCGTGTTTTCATCAACGATCCTAATCATGCCATAAAACAATTCATCTTTGCACCCTTGGCCGAAGAGAATCCATAGCCATAATCATACCAAAAATTGTCCATCAATGCACTACGGTCAATGAGGACTTTTTCCACATCATTTGTAACATTACGATCATGATTATACTGAATAATCCCTGGTCATAATCATACCAAGTCCATCTATGCACTACAGGCCACATATGACTTTCAACATAATATATACATGAGGATGATGACAATGATATAAATATTAATCAAACGAAAACAAGGATAAATATTAAAGACTTTAAGTTTATCCAAATATTATCAATCACTTAATAAACTCATAATCAAATATTATTAATATTATAATAATATTTTAATCACTTCTTAAACTTATAAATAATTTATTTTAATTATTTATACTTTACTAAATAATGCATTTAATCATTAAAAAAAAATACCATACGCATAAGATTTCATCACCAATGACCAAATCCCTTGTCAAAAGTCTGCATATACCCTATATAGGATTCCCAAGCCATAAAATCCTATTTTCCAACTTTATTACTTCACATAACATATTTAACTCATTTACTTATAACTAGATCATTTTCATGAAAAAAAATACCAAATCAGTCCCAAAAATATTTCTTTTCTGGGATTTAGCAGAATATAGTCCCATATTGAACATATATTTTTCTCGAAATTTTTAAAATTCATTTATTATTTTTCAAAAATCAATTTCTAATTAATTCCTTATGAAATTAGCTACCTCAAGTTTAACTCCAGAAATTCTCAAATCTTGGCAAGATCTTACACATGTTAACGTGATCTTCCAGTTTAAATTTCATGATCATCGGAGTTATATTAAAATGGTCATAACTTGCTCATTTTAAGTCAGAATGAGCTCATTTTTGGACAGCAGGTACTTTATACCATATATTTCAATGTCCCAAAAGGCTGGAATTTTTCTCACAAATTAAGTTTCTGAAAATGCCCTTTTAAAAATATGGACAGTAGCTTTTTAAGCATTTTCAAATTTTTCATCCTTTACTAAAATTATTCCACACGAAAATCTACAACACCTTTTCCAGTGGTTCCACTTGGATAAGTTAGGAAACTCATAGATCTAACTCTAGAACTTGACCACACTTAAAAATTCAAAATATAATAGGAGATATGCTCAATTGAATTTCATGTTCCATTTTCACCAAAATCTAATTTTTTAACCCTTTGTAATTTCTAAGAAACTTTCATGTTTTCACATAATAACCAACATAACTCATCATAACACTTACTAATACTTCATATTCCCATGATTTTCATCAGTCCAATGCTTTTATTATGACTCTCATCATAATTAACGTAACCAAATCATTTCCACAATTTAATAAGGAATGAATATAAAGGATCATTCACCATGCATGTGGTAATCAACATGATAAAAGTTATTCCAAATGTAATAATAAAGAATGGAATAATGTATGATTCACCATGCAAATGCGATAGATCGCATGCATAAAAGTTATTCCCAATGAGAATAATAAATTATGGAACTGTGTCCCGCAGTAAACGCATACGCATATGATATTCGATGAGAATAATAAAGAATGTAACCGTGTCAAAGTAAACTCACACCCAAGCGGGATGTTCCAACAAAATAATAAAGAATGGAATAACAACAGAAATCACCATGCATGCGGTACTTTGCATAGAGAGGTTATTCTAACATAATAATAAATAACGGAACCAGGTTAGGCAAAATTCGCACCGACAGGATGTTCCAACAGAATAATAAAGAATGGAATAACAACAGAAATCACCATGCATGCGATATCAGCATAGACATAAAAGTTATTCCAATGAATAATAAGGAATGGAATAGAAGAATTTCACCAAGTATAGGGTAGTCGCACAGATACAAAAGTTATTCCAATGTAATAATAAAGAATGGAACAATGTAAGTTCTCTTCATGAATACAAAAAAAAATAATACCCCTTACCTTATAAAGAAGAGTATTCAGATGGTAGTATGGGATATACTTGAAGAAACTTGCACCACGCTCAAAGCTTTCTTAAACGCTAAAGAAATACGCTCAAGATTATAGAAGAAGAATTTTCTATTACGCTCTCTAGAGTTTCGTTGAATTGTAAGAAATAATGAAGGAATGAGCTTCTATTTATGAAGAATGGATCAAGATAGTAACTAATTCATGAACGTCCAGATTGATTTACTTTTAATCGGACCATCCATATTTAAAGTAAAATCTTTTAAATAAAATATAATATATTTTATTTATAATCTAATAAAATAAATAACTTTATAAAAGTATTCTTTTTATATAAAAAGATTTTACTATGCAAAACACTATGACCACTATGCAACACTATGCATAATAAAATATAATATATTCTATTTATGGAATAACTTTATAAAAGTATTCATTTTATATAAAAAGATTTTACTATACAAAACATTATGCACAATAGAATATAATATATTATATTTATAGAATAACTTTATAAAAGTATTTGCATTTTTTATAAAAGCTTTTTTCTTTTATTACATTAATAATACTAATAAAATAAAACTGAGTGACTTATCACGTAAGTATTAATAATCAATACCGTGTGCTACTATGCAACCAACGCCAGACATCGCA
Organism: Panax ginseng; assembly: GCA_020205605.1. Classification (NCBI taxonomy): domain Eukaryota; kingdom Viridiplantae; phylum Streptophyta; class Magnoliopsida; order Apiales; family Araliaceae; genus Panax; species Panax ginseng. The sequence goes on along the minus strand of CM035130.1, from coordinate 156,504,256 downwards.
TTTACTTTTACTAATGAAAGTAGTTCAACAGCTTTTAACGGTAAAACTTCCGCCATTATTTTCATAAAAATATTTTTGTCGTTTTCTCAATCCGACAATAATTCTGTTGTAGGGTCCACTAATGATTGTACCATCGTACGAATATTTCCCGACAAAAAGAATATTTCCCGACACATCGAATATTTTATATCAACTTGATTACTTTGCAAAATTTTCACATATTACCCTTAACTTGAAACTTTTATCAATTTAACTATTTACCAAAATAGAAAAATTGAATACTTTTATTTCATAAAATTCGGGGTCTCACACCTAATCTTTGTTCTTTTGTCTCACTGGATTCGTTTCTTAAAAATATTTTTCATCATCCTCAGTCCTAAATGATGATATAACTGAATATCTTTGGCATATAATGTAAAGATGAATGATTACCTGATGAATATCTTTGACCCGTAGTGTAAAGATGAACAAGTATTGAGATGAACATGACCAACTTGTGATACAAATGAATATCTTTGGCCCGTAGTGTAAAGATGAATATTTGATTCAAGATGTATATTGATTGATGTTACAGGGATAAAATATTGATGATGGACTTTTAAATTCATAGATGATAGTAGATTTCATTATCTACTTAACTATTCTAATGAATTATTGTTTCCGCTGCAGTTGTTGATCTAAAACTTGTTGTCTATTATATTTTATCAAATTTTTCCCTGTTGAGGACTAAGGATAATTTGTTGTACATTATCTTAGTCATAATATTCTTTACTGGGCTAGTTGAGCTCATCGTTTTCCTTTTTGTTCCATTTTTCTTCTTAGGAGGCGAGAATATACCGAGAACTAGTCGGGGTATGGAGTGATGGTTCAAGATAGTTGTTTTAGCAGTCCTCATTATTTTGTAAAATAGTGCATCAATAATTGTAATGAGGACTGTATCTGAGGGTGGATATTATCTAGAAGAAAATATTTTTATTTAAACTCACAGTATATGTGTTGTCGTATTTTGCACGACAATTGTATTATTGAAGTTGTAGTTGTTTCTGTACCATGTATTTGGCGACTCAGAATGGGTGATGTATACCTATTTTGGGGGCATCATAGTTGGTATCAAAGCTTAGGGATATGGTCTCTGGCGGAGATCTGGGAATAGAACTAGGAGGGGAGAGACGAGTAAATCCTTCGCTAGTGTGTCCTACTTAAGCTTATTTGGTATTTAATGGGTCAATCGGAGCATAGGGTTAATATGTGATATGTTAATTTGTTTAATTAACCCTTTTTTGTGACAGTATTTGAGAATGGCAGTTGAGGACGTTAACAATGGAGTGTATGAGACCGTGGAGACATCTTTAATCACCAACCTGGAAAACGTGCAACAGGAAGGCAATATTCCTCCTGTAAACAATACTACTGAACAAACGATGAATGCTGGGATGTTTAGAAGCTTTTTGCAATTCATGAAAAATCAGGCGAGGGAGACTCGTGTATAAAATACGGGTGGAAATGATAGCAACGCGCAGTTTGTCACAGCCAAGCAGTTTAAAGAGTTGAGACCACCAGAGTTCTGGGGAAAGCCGAATCTGATTAAAGCGGAAATGTGGATCAAGAAAATTACCAAGATATTCGATGTCTTGGGATAGACGGAGGAACAAAAGGTTCCATTCGCCACCTTGATGTTCTATGGTGAGGCAGATTATTGGTGGGAATCTGTGAAGCATACCCAGCCAGCCGCACTCAATATGTCTTGGGAAACGTTTTAGAAACTGTTCAATGACAAGTAATTTCCTAAAAGTATTCGTCATATGAAGGAGGTAGAGTTTATTAGATCGAAATGAATAATAACATGACAAAGGTCCCAAAGACTGAGGTGAAGTTCATGAGTTATCTAGGTTTGCACCTCATTTGGTAGATGATAGGTATACTTTTATTTTAGATTTTGATGATAACAATTATTCTTTAAATAAATATATAATTATTTATTTAATTTATTATTTTCCATTTTTACTTGAATTAATTTTTAATTTGACCTTGATAAATTATATGTCAAGTGTGAAATAAATTAATTCATATAATATTTATGGCAAGAAAACCCTATTTCTTTTTCTAAACTAAAGTTAGGCAAAAATGTTTTCGTGATACATCATAAAAATTAAATAAAGCATGTATTAAATATACTATTTTTAATAAACCATATATATATATATATATTAGAATATGTTAGCATAATAGTTTGTATATATAAAATATGTATAATTAATATTATATATATATACCCATATTCTAATATATATATATATATATATATATATATATAATAGCTAAATATATATACATATAAGAATTATATAAACTGTGTGTGTATGTGTGCTAAAACCGTGTGTGTGCTAAGTGACAATCAATTCGGTACTAAAATTAAAACATGTGTTGGCTGGCATAAATTGGTAAAATAAGCAATAAATGCTTAGAAGATGAAAAATGGCTCGGGCGGATTTCAATCTACTACCGCGTAAAAGCTTAGCTAAATCTGGACCATTCAATTAAAAAATGTTTGATCATAACCGTGCATTCAAAAATCAGTTTTCAAAATTACAATTATGCCCCAACTTCAAAAATTCTATAAATAGGGTGTATTTCATTCATTTGGTTTTTACCAATTCAGTGAAAAGAAAATCATACTCTCATTGCCTACATTCTCTCTAAATTTTATATTTCTTCATACAAAAAGTTCTGATTAATTTTTGAAGAGAAAAATTGGTCCAAGTATTGAGATAAGTTTAATTTACATTGAATTATTTCTTACTTGTGTTTTATCGTAGATATACAAATACATATTGTTCTACACAATTTTATATATCCATATTTCATCTATTTATCAAATAAAAAGGATACTTGGGCGTATGCAAGGCTCACGGAGATAAACCTCTACGGAGAGGAATCCGGCCAATTTACGATTCCTTATAGTCTTGAGAACCTTTTATTGATATTATTTATATAAATATCAGAAAATAGATACGACACTTGATAGCTCAAAACAACACTGAGATATTGCTCAAAAAGAGTAGTCATCCGAATCGAATTTGAGAATCGTAGTGATCTATTGAAAATATTTATATAAATATCAATTGTGAAAATTATAAATTCTGTTATACTTGGGCGCCGCAAGGCTACGGAGATAAACCTCTACGGAGAGGAATCCGACCGTACGATTCCTTATAGTACCAAGTGACACTATTTATAATAGTTCACATAATAGATAAAATATTCTTATATATTATTTGAGTTAAACAAACAATATTTGTTATATCCGTTTGTGCTTAACTGAAATTATACTTGGTTTAATTTATTCTTTCATAAAAATAGTTCATATAATACTTGATAAAGAATAACTCATAAACAATTCAATATTATCCATAGAAAAACACTCTTTATTTTATAGAATTGTTAATTCTTTATAAAAGTGCTTTAATATCATATACTTGCTTAATCAGAAGCATAATTTCTCAAGTATAAAAGTCTCTGAACTTTTTATATTTGCTCTTTAATTGATATCTGCTTATTTGAGAAGCATTACTCTGTACTTAACTTGTATCAGCTTATTCAAGAAGCAATTTATTGTAAACTTATTTGTAAACAGTGAAAGGATTAGAGTTAGTTTATTTTATGTATCTGTGAGAAAGACGAGTAATTCTTCGACCAAGACCAGAGTCTTAGAGAGGCCAGTAAGAAGTTGGGTCTCTAGTGTACTTGTGAGGTGAGGAAGAGGCTGTTATTTCAAGACCAGATCATAGAATAGAACTGAACTCAAAGGTGATACAACTAGACTTAAGGAAGGAGCGGGGAACTTGTTGTCCAAGATAGAATAGTTGAATAGTTGGAAGTTTCTCTATAAAACTTTGTAAAGGCTTCTCCGCCTGTTGAAGGAGTTGTTATTACTGATAGTAATAGGATCTCAAGTTCTAAGTAGGGACTTGAGACTGGACGTAACAACATACCAAGGGGTGTATGTTGTGAACCAGATAAATCTCTGTGCATTATGTGATTGAATTTTACTGTCTTGCATATTAATGTCTAAAACTGCAAATTAATTATTCAAAAATTAAAAAAGGCCTTAGATAATTTTTAACTGGTAATAATCTATTCAACCCCCCTTCTAGATTATTATTGACCTTTCAATTGGTATCAAAGCAGTGCTCTTTAACTTGTTTGTTGAGTATATACAGGCATACCTAAGAGTAGATCCATGGTCTACAATGCTACTGGTTGCGGGGAAGGACTATCTATGTTCAGACCTCCACTATTTGATGGTACCAATTTTGCCACCTGGAAAAACAGATTCAAAATCTATGACAAATCCCAAGGAATCAAAATTTGGTGTGCCATCGAACGAGGTATACAAATTCCAACCAAAACTGAAGGAGAAAAGACTGTCGAGAAAGACATATATGAATTCACCACTAAAGAAGAAGAGATCATGAATATTGCATCTCGAGCGAAACAAGTGCTAACCAGTGCTTTGATTGAAAAAGAATACAAAAGAGTTAGTAACTGTAAAAATGCAAAAGAAATTTGGGAAAAACTGATTGTAACCTATGAAGGTACCAATCACATCAAAGAAACTAGAAAAGATGCTCTAATTCAAGAATATGAAAGTTTCAAGCTTGAAGAAGGTGAAAAGATCATTGATATGGAAACTCAATTTTCTAGAATCATTGATGAGCTAGAGCAATTGGGAAAAGCATACACTACAAATGAGAAAAATAGAAGAATTCTCAAAGCCCTTCCATCCATTTGGAAAATGAAGGTTACAACAATAAAAGAAATGCAAGATCTAACCACATATCCTATGAAGAATCTCATTGGAAATCTTCGTGCTCACGAAGTCGATATGTTCGTTGAAAAAGTTGGATCAGACACAGATCTCAAAAAGAAAGGAATCGCCTTCAAAGCTCTCCTGGTGGATCAAGAAAGTGACGATGAAGAATTAAATGAAAACTTCTCAGTCTAGACAACAATGAAGTTGCTCTACTATCTAGAAAACTTAGAAGAGTAATTCAAAGCAAAGAAAGAAAATATGGCAAAGGCTTCCTGAAAATAAACAACAACTTCAAAGGCAAACAATTTTTCAAACCAAAGACGCAAGGAGAAAATTTCAAAGCAAATAACAACAACTTCAGAAGTACCGATCCAGATGAAAATTCAAACACATGTTTTGAATGTAAGCAGCCTGGACACTTCAAGAAGGACTGTCTAAAACTAGTCAACAACAAAGTTTTTGTAGCTGAAGAAGGATGGGATCTAAGTGATGAGGAAGAAACTGCTGAGAAAATTGAAGAAGTTGCAAATCTCTGCCTAATGACAGATAATGACTCATCACCAAGAGCTGAGGTAAATTCTGAACACCAACTGCCTAGCACTTCATTTTTTTCATACACACTAGAAAATATAAATGAAGAACACTATGAATTACAAGAAGCTTATAGTCATTTATATGAAAGTAATGAACTGTTAAAAGAAGAATTAGAAAGATTAAGAAAAATAAATACAAGTCTTGAAATTGAAAATGCTAATTTAATTATCATTAATGAAAGTTTAAATGAAATAAACTTAGAAAATAAAGAAGAATTAGCATAACTTAAGAAAATCAATAAAAATCATGAAATAGAAAATTCCTCACTTATCATCTCAATTGAAAATCTCAAAATTAAAAATTCAACACTTGCTGTAATCAATGAAGATAATCAAGTGCAAGATCAAGCTGTAATTGAAGAAATTAAAAATGAAAATTCAAGGTTAAAGACAGAAATAGAAAACCATAATTGCGTAATTGAAAACTTAACCAAAGAACGTGAAGATTTAAATAATATAATTTATAAATTTACAAAAGGAAAGGAAAATCTTGATGTCATGTTAAATCAACAAAAGTGTAGCTTTAATAAAGAAGGTTTAGGATATACCGGTGAAACAAGTGAATCAAAAGATAAAGGACTATATCATGTTAAAATTAAGGAAAATGAAAGTCATATATCCCCCTTCACAAAATGTTCATATTGTAACAGAAATGGTCACTCTTTTTATATGTGCAATGCTAGAAATGGAAACTATAAAGAAAAAATGTTTTGGGTTCCCAAGGGAACATATACTGCACCAACCATAACAAGAAGAGAATTTACAAACAGCATTATCATACTTCTCATAATCCAGTTACTCATAGAATGCTTCTTTCTGCTAAAATTGATTATCCTATGCCCAGTTTTGTAAAGGAAACTTCAAATGCTCCTTATACAAAATGGAAAACTCACACTAAAGACCCTTCAATTTAAAGGGTACCAACCTATAAAATTAGTACATATATTGCAGGTATGTCTTGAAGCTGATATAAATAAAAGCAAATGGTATCTTGATAGTGGATGCTCAAGACATATGACTGGAGACAAGTCCAAATTAAGAAATCTGCAAGCTACAGACTCTGGTGAGGTAACTTTCGGTGACAACAATAAAGGTAAAATAATTGAAGTTGGATGTGTTGGTAATAAACACATAACCATTTACAATGTTCAGTTAGTTACTGGACTCAGGTATAATCTTCTATCTATTAGTCAACTATGTGATAGTGGTTTTAAAATATCCTTTAGTACACATAACTGCTCTATTTTTTATCAAACTGGTAAATTGATCTTAGTTTGTCCTAGATATCAAAACGTGTATACCTGTGACTTAGATGTTTACTCTCATTTAGATAATATATGTCTTGTATATGCAAATGAAGATCCTTGGCTATGGCATCGAAGATTAGGACATATCAATATGAAACTCATAAATAACATTTCCCTTAAAGATCATGTCAGTGGTCTTCCTAAATTAAAATTTTTCAAAGACCATATATGTGAAGCTTGTGAATTAGGAAAACAAATTCATGCATTATATAAACCTAAGTTTACTGTGTCAACCTCTTGACCCTTAGAATTATTACACATGGACCTTGTTGGACCAATCCCTAAACACATCATGGGTGGTGCTGTATACATTCTAGTTTTGGTGGATGACTATTCACGATTTACATGGGTTGATTTTTTAAAATTTAAAAACGAGGCTATTAATTCTTTTTCTACTCTGTGTAAAAAGATTCAAAATCAACAGGGAAGCTCTATTATTTATATTCGATCTGATCACAGAAAAGAATTTGACAATTCTGATTTCATTATGTTCTGTGATGAGAATGGTATAAGTCATAACTTCTCTGCTCTTTATACACCTCAGTCAAATGGTGTTGTTGAAAGGAAAAATCATTCTTTACAAGAAATGGCTAATATAATGTTAAATGAATACCGTCTTCCAAAATATTTTTAAGCTGAAGTAGTGGCAACATCATGTTATATATTAAACAGAGTTTTATTAATCAAATGGAAGGAATTGACTATGATGAAACATATGCTCCTGTTGCTAGAATTGAATCTATTCGTATGTTGTTAGCATTTGCATGCCATAAGAATTTTAAACTGTTTTAAATGGATGTGAAATCTGCATTTTTAAACTGTTATGCTCCTCCTGGATTTGAAGATTTCAATCATCCTGAATATGTTTATAAATTACATAAAGCTTTATATGGTTTGAAATAGGCTCCGAGAGCTTGGTATGAAAGGTTGAGTAAATTTTTGGTGAAAAATGGCTTTAAACGAGGAACTGTTGATACTACCTTGTTTACTAAAAATACAAATGATGATATTTTGGTAATTCAAATATATGTTGATGATATTATTTTTGGCTCTACTAATATTACTATGTGCAATGAGTTTTCTGAAAGTATGAGTAAATAATTTGAAATGAGCATGATGGGAGAATTAAACTTCTTCCTCGGACTGCAAATCAAACAAGGAGAAAAAGGTATTCATATATCTCAGTCTAAATATTGTAAAGAAATGATCAAGAAATTTGGCCTAAAATCAGCAAAACCTCTTAACACTCATATGTCAATAACTGATAAATTAATTATCGACGAAAATGGCAAATCTGTTGACTCAAACAAATATAGAGGAATGATCGGAAGTTTATTATATATAACTACTAGTAGACCTGACATCATGTTTAGTGTTTATAAATGTGCCAGGTTTCAAGCTGATCCTAAAGAATCTCACCTGACCGCAATGAAAAGAATTTTTCGATATCTTAAAGGAACCACTGAATTTAGTCTATGGTATCCTAAGGATCAACCATTTAATCTAGTATGTTTTTCAAATTTTGACTACGCAGGTCATCATGTAGATCGAAAAAGTACCAGTGGTACTTGCCAATTCCTAGGAGGAGGATGTTTGGTTTCTTGGTTTTCTAAGAAACAGAACTCGGTCTCTATTTCAAACACCGAAGCAGAATATGTTGCAGCTGTGAGATCCCAAATTTTATGAATAAAGATTTAAATTTCTTGAAATAATTTTTTGAATATTATGGTGTGGATTTGATATAATGTTATAGTTGTGGGTAATATTTATAAATTTTTTAAAGTAAGCAAGTTGTTATATAATATTCGATTGGTCGGAGAATATTTGTTTTAACAGGGAATATTCGTACGACGGCACAATCATTGGTGGACCCCACAACGAAAGTATTATCGTAGTAAAGAAATGACAGAATTATCTTTTATTAAAAATAATGGCGAAAGTGTTACCATTAAAACTGTTGAACTACCCGGTAGTAAAAATACAAGAATCTGGCGTGGTTGCATAGTAGCATTACTGCGGTATTGGTTATTGATGCTTACGTGAGAAGTCACTCGGTTATACTCAATTATTTTCTCAAGAATTGTTGCATCATATCTCTCATATTATTGATTCAATTATGGTCACAATATCATCTGCATAATTTGTTATATTATTAAATCAATAATTGAGGCGACAAAGTTATTCATATTTTATTTGCAATATTGACAATGTCTAGAAGTTACATCGAGGAGAGGTTTTGGTCACCTAATTGCGCGCCAATAAGGAGAAATCCTTATCGGAAAGCCCCCTCTTTCCTGGGAACGACTTGGTTGTTAAATATTGTGAGTTATAATATTAATAATGAATAAGTTCGTGTTGATTAAAGATGAAATTAATAATTCCATTGTGTGGGAATTATTAGTGTTAGTGGAAATCGACATTTATTTCGATAATAATTGATATCTGGAGGTTATATTGACCAATCAGGTAATTAACCGGATAAATAAGCAATTAATTGCTATTGATTCACATGATTATAACTATTTGTTCACATGTGTGTACTATTGATTCACATTCATTTACTATTAGGGGAGCTGGTGCAAGATTGATAATACTTGCATGACTAAGTTAAAAATGGATGTATAGATGGAGGTACTATACTGTAATTTGTATTTTCACATGTCTAGAACTATTGATTCACATGATTTACTATTAGGGGAGATGGTGCAAGTTTGATAATACTTGTAGGACTAAATTAAAAATGAAAGAAAAGAGGAAGGTATTATACTGTAATATTTCAAGCCCTAAAACGTGCAATTATCGAAACAATATTTTCCTATAAATAGAAGCTCATTCTTCCTTCATTTCTCACCAATTCACTAAAGCTATAGGGCAATTATTATAGAGAGAAATTATAGAGAGAAAGAAGAAAAAAAGTCCGCTACCTCACTATTCCAAATTATCGGTCTTTCTTTTGAGGTAAGGGTATTATTCTTTTCGTATTTCATGAAGAGAGTTATTTTTTTCAATACTCGTAAGGGTTGTTATTCCATTCTTTATTATTATGTTGGAATAACTTTGTCTATGCATCAAGTACCGCATACATGGTGAAATTCTTCATTATTCCATTCTTTATTATTATGTTGGAATAACTTGTCATCATTGATCTATCGCATGCCCGGTGAATTTGTTGTTATTCCATTCTTTATTATTCTATTGGATTAACTTTATGCATGCGGTCTATCGCATGCCCGGTGAATTCTCGTTGTTATTCGTTCTTTATTATTTTGTTGGAATATCACATCATGCGGGATTACGCATGACCTGGTTCCATTCTTTATTATTCTATTGGAATATCCTGTCTGTGTAGATTACGCATGACCTGGTTCCATTCTTTATTATTCTATTGGGAATAACATGTATGTGCGGTCTATCGCATGCATGGTGAATTCTTCTGTTATTCCATTCTTTATTATTCTGTTGGAATAACCTGTTTATGTGGATTACCACATGCATGGTGAATGATCCTTTGTATTCATTCCTTATTAAATTGTGGAAATGATCTGTCTACGTGAATTACCGCATGGCGGGCAAAAAATCCATTTGCAGTTTCATATATTCTATTATACTCAGTTGGTTAAAGTTTTGGCTTCTATACTCCATGAAATTAGTAGAATATCCTGGATATTTGCGCTTCATCCAGTATCTTTTCATGGAAATATTCTTCTAAGCATTCTTGAATTTTACTCCACAAAGCAGTATCATGTTGACAATTTGGACGTTATTGATTTCTGAATAAATTAAAATTATAAATCTTTAAAATTTATCCTTGAACTTGTTTTATTGAATTATTATGTCATTGTCATCATCCTCATGCTTATATTGTGATGAAAGTCATCTTTGGCTTATGTGCATAGATGGACTTGGTATGATTATGACCAGGAATTATTCGGTATAATCATGACCGTAATGTGACGAATGATGTGGTAAAAGTCCTCATTGGCCTGTAGTTCATTGATGGACAGTTGTTGGTGTGATTATGACTAGAGATTATTCGGTATAGTCATGACCATTGATGATTACATGAATATCCTTGGCCGTGATGCAGGGATGATTCGATTTTATTTATTAAGCTGAGTCTCAGCGATAAAGTTGATGAAAAACTTTTTAAATAATAGAAGATAGTAGATTTTATGCTCTACTTGACTCTTCTAATGGATTACTTGTTCCGCTGCAGTTAAACTTGTTGTCTATTATATTCTATCAGTTTAACATTGTTGAAGGCTAATGATAATTTATTTTGTATTATCTTATTCATAATATTTCTTACTGGGCTAGTTGAGCTCACCCTTTCTTTCACTATTCTCTTCAGGAAATGAGAACGTAGCCGGGACTAGTCGGGGAACGGAGTAACGGTCCAAAGGATAGCATTAGTAGTCCTCACTATTCTGTTAAATAGTGTGACAATAAATGTAATGAGGACTCTATTGAGTGTGGATATTGTCTAGATGACAATATTCTTATTAAAACTCTTAGATTATGTTTTGTCGTATTTTACACGACTGTTGTATAATTAAGTTGTATTTGAATTTTGTACCATGTATTTGGCGACTCAAGATGGGTGATGTTTTCCTGTTTTGGGGGCGTCACAGCAGCCGCACGATGTTGTGCTCAAATATTATGGATGAAACAGACCTTTGCCGATTATAACTTAAAATTTGATTGTGTGCGAATTTTATGTGATAATACCGATCTAATAAATCTCAAAAAAAATCTGGTCTTGCATCTTTGGTGAAAAAACATATGACATTAGGCATCATTTTTACAAGATCATGTTAATAACGGAAATATTAAATTAGAACATATTGACAATTGAATTAAATATAGCTGATATATTTACTAAACCACTAAGTTTAGAAAGATTCTGCAAATTAAGAATCTAGTTAGGAATGCTAGATATTATTTCTTAACTATTTTATTTTGTGTCTAAAACAAATTTAATTTATCTTCTACTTAATTATTTTAAAATTTTTAAATATATTATGTATGTATTCTTGATATTTTGTTTATATATATACTAAATATGTATATATATACATATATATATATATATATATATAATTTTTATCTTTTAAAATGATATTTTTTAAAGGGTATATTATATATATATATATATATATCTATATTAAATCTGAACCATTAGATTTTTGCATATCTAATGGTCCACATCATACAAGCTGCGTCCCATTTATTCAACTAATCAAAATCAACTATCAAAAGCACACAGATCACTCTCCAAACCGTCCGATCTGTTCAATTTTTAGGGTTTTGGTCGATTTTACTTATGTTCAATTTTTCATCTCTAAAGATTAACTATCCGAAATTTGTTGGTCAGGGTTTCTTAGTTGAACCACAAATTTTCCATCTCATTTCTAGGGTTTTTTGTTAAATATTATATTTTTTTACTCTCAAAATCATATCTAAGTCATTGTTCAAATATTTTTTTAAAACTTACCACAAATTTAGTTTCTGAACTTTCATGTACTATCTTATTTTGCCGATGCCAGCCATTTCGTCTACATTATCACCATCATTGTCATTATTGGTAAGCTATGAAAAGATCTGCTATTTTTACCTTCACCTCCTTTTTTTCAAATTTTTTTATTTTATTTTTTTTCAAAAAATCTTCATGTTCTTAAAAAAAAATTCTGATTCTGTTATAATAAAATGTTTCTCTATGTATATATATTTTTCATAATATATATATATATATATATATATATATATATATATATATATATATATACTATCTATATCTCTCTGCATTTTTGGGTTCACTAATTCTTTTACCATACGAAAAGTACGAAGAAGAGCTTAACATACTTAAACTAGTATCTTATTGATACCTCCTCAGGTATAACTTCTCTATCTCTGTGTATATTCTTACTTGTGTGGGTATTGATGCCCACTGGATTAATTGTTGTGTCTTATATAATGTGTGCATCTTGATCTTCAATGGGTTGTTCCTTGCATTAACTGATATATGATATCCCCCTAAGATTTGCTATAAATGTTGCAATCTTACACTTTACCTGCTACTTTAAAAATTTGATGACTGAAATAATAATTTCTTGCCGTGTTTTATAAAAAAAATTCAGACTGTAGTAATCATTCTTACGATTTGACTAAGTTTTTATTTTCTATGTTCTTTCAATGACATGTGGAGATTTTTTTTACTGTTTCGTTTTTACTTTATTGCTTCTCTTAAATATTTACTGCCACTTTTAATCATGGAATGATTACCCTACTACTTCTCTTAAATATTTACTGCCCCTTGTTACTGTATAATCATGTTACTTGCTCCTATACCAACTTATTAATTGCTACATTTGCTTGATTACTTGGAGTGCATCTTACCTGCATGAGATACCATATTTATTTTCCTATATATATATATATATATATATATATATATATATATATATATATATATATATCAATCATTTCAAAAATATGCATTTCTATGTTCAATTTTTTCTCAGTTTAATACTTTCTCCTATCCTTCCTGCATCTATACTCATCATGTCTAATATATTTTCATCCAAAAGGAAAGCTTTACCTCTTAATTCTGAACTTCAATTTTCAAATGTTGTCCTTCATCTCTACTATCTCTGCTCAGTCTAAATATAGATCAATGAAGCACAATCTTTGTCCTAGTAATGTCATCACATTTCATGGTTTTTCAAAACTATTTGACTACTTTAAAAATGTTGGGTGGGACTGCTTGGTCTCTTTCAATGACAAATCTATTTATCCTAGTCTCATTGCTGAATTTTATTCTCATATGGAGTTTTCAACTGACTCATCTGGGTTACTAAAAAGTATTACAACTTGTATTCAAGGACAAACTCATATCATTGATGAATTATTTCTTGTAAATTCCCTACAGTTAACTCCTTCCACTCTAGAATTACCTAGGGTAAATTCATATATTCATCCCTCTGGAATATCTGTCGAAGAATGCATGCTCTTTAAGTTCAATCTGTCTGTGGTAACCGATCAAATGGTATTAGCTGTTTTGTTTGACTTTCCATGCAAAGTTGGTTTAGAGTTCTTAACTCCTGAGTGTCAATTTATAGGCAAAATCCTAAGACAAAATTTTATGCTTGTTCGTGATGATCGCAAAATGTTACCATTTGACTTGAAAATTATCAAGAGTTTATTAAATGAGTGCATGCCTTACAATCTGGGATATTTTTTGTTGTCTTCATTCGAATTCTGTTTTCAGAACAATTGTCTTGGTTTTGGTCTCCTTCTCACCCAAATATTCCATTATTTGAATCTTCCTTTGACCACTCATCAATCTCAACATGTTCCCACTAGCAATATTATTGCTCACCTTAATCTGCCACCACAACCCCTCATTATCTTTAAACCTCTTGATAATGAACATCTTGAAACTACCATCAACATGACTTCAAAACTCGACTCTCTCAACAGTATGAATCAACTTCTACTGCAAAATCAAACACTGCTTATTGAAAAATTGAAAGATATTCAGCTCTCCTTACACACTGTCAAATCCGTAGTCTGTTTGTTATTAGAGCACAACAACATGCTTTTGAATCCCTTCAATGCCAATACCACACCGGATTTCACTGTGTCTATTCCCCCACCGGCTGATCCAGAAGGCAATATTTCGGATATGTCTCATTTCTCTCCTCTTGATCTAGAAGATATCCAACTATATGATCAAGTTGACTAACTATTTGTTTACCTTTGTCTACTACTTCGGATAACTGTACTCCCTAATCCCTCACCCTTCTCTCACTACACTAACTACCCTTGCTCCTAGTACTACTTCTACCTCCTATTCTTGTATATATTTATTTTGGCTAACTAACTTTCAAAGGTGAGTTTTCCTAACACATTTTTCATGACTTTCAAAATTTTCTTTTACCCCGTCATTTTTTATGATGACAAAGGGGGAGAAGAAAAATATGATGCTATAATCTGCCATGAATGGATTCTAAATATAAACTACCATAAACTACTATGATTGATTGCTATAATCGCCATGAATGGATTCTAAATATAAACTGCCATAAACTGCTATGATTGATTGCTATAATCTGCCATGAATGGATTCTAAATATAAATTGTCATAAACTGCTATGATTGATTTTAAATTGTTATATAAGGGTTCAGAGTTTAAGGGGGAGTTAAAACTAAAAATATTTTTATATAATTGTCATCATCAAAAAGGGGGAGATTGATAGGTATACTTTTATTTTAGATTTTGATGATAACAATTATGCTTTAAATAAATATATAATTATTTATTTAATGTATTATTTTCCATTTTTACTTGAATTAATTTTTAATTTGACCTTGATAAATTATATGCCAAGTGTTAAATAAATTAATTCATATAATATTTATGGCAAGGTAGAGCCATTAACGAAAGTCGAGGTCATCAAATTTCGGGGTGCGGTGGATAATAAGGAAGGCACCTCAATTCTTGATGTGACGTGAGACTCAGAGACAGTCAAGCTAATTGACTATAACTTAGCGCTGGATGGGAGGCAACCCATCATTTCTACCTCATTTGACTTTTTAGTTATTCAGTTTAGATTATTCTAGTTAGTTATATCTAATTCATCTCTAATAGGATATCAGATTTTCATGCTTGAGTGTGTAGCAAGAATTGCATTACGAATCTTTGCAAGATGTTAGCATTATGTGGCCACTAATTCATGCCTTAACAATGTGCATTAATGTCTATGCAGGAACCATCATTGGAAAGCATCACTGATAGGCAGAGTGGAATTGAACAGCATTGCAGATATCAGGCTCGCGCGGCCACGTGGCCAATGTGGTATAAACTTCATGGCGCCGCTACTTAAGTCAATCAGAAAGATACATTCTGCAAGTCTCGCCCAACAACGCCTTGATCCAAGATAAACTTCTCGCTGCGCGCAAGATGACAATCAATTAAGATAGATCTAAACATTTTAAAAAAGAGTTATGGACCATTTGGACTCTCATTTGGAATAATAACAGACGCAAAATTCTCTCACTCTCCATAACTCACGTCTCTATCTCTCTATCAGTTACAGATTGAAGCCGTGCATGTCTAAATCACATCTCCACGATTCTCTCCACATTCAAAGCTCATCCCCATTCTAGGGTTTTGATTGGGATAGCAACCACGAGTTGGGAGACAGTGTCATCAGCCGCTCTCAATCATTATCAAGCATATCATTTTCAGTTTTCTTTCAAAGCAAATGGGTCCGAAGAGAGCACGACCATCTTCCTCTTCCTCATCTTCCTCCAGCAGTCACAAGGAGGACATTGTCGACCACACCAAGTTCTTGTGTCTGGAAGCCCAGCAGGAGTACTATCGAATCGTAGCAAAAACATTTATCAAGGAAAGAGGATTCAAACCAGAAGGCCAGGATGGACAACTTTGTGCCATGATCCAGGAACGAGGCTGGGGTGGACTGATTGCCTCTCTCACTCCCATTCCGATGAGCATAGTCCGAGAGTTTTACGCCAATGCCAAAGTCACCATGAAAGATACCTCTATGGTTCGAGGTGTCGAGGTAGATTATAGACCCTTCGCCATCAGAACCATTTTGAGAATCACCGCGACACCACCACGAGGGACTGCCAATTGGATCACAGGGGCACATCAGGAAACGAACTTAAAGCGTGTTATTGCAGAATTGTGCATACCAAGCACGAAGTGGACTTACAAAGTCGGCACGACCCAGACTCGAATATTCCCAGCAGCCGCCCTGAATCGATATGCCAAGGCGTGGAATTTGTTCATTTGTGCTAAGTTATTGCCTTCATCGCATCAGCATGAGATCACGGCGGAAAGGGCCATAATTCTGTGGGGCATCATTACTGGCGAGTATATTGACGTGGGGTATTTAATTCATCAAAAAATTGTGAAGTATCTGAAGGGAAGTACCACTGGAAGCATTCCACATGCATCAGTGGTAGCCAAGCTATGTGCTCATCAGGGGTGCAATTGGGGCAATGAACAAATGCAATATCCAAGCCAGGACATCACTCATGCCACCATTACGAAATTCGAGGACTGGGAAGGAGGTGAATCACACCCGTGCGGACGAGCATTTATTCTCAGGCCAACATTCCCCGAGCCATCCCAGCAGCCCCCTCAGACAGATGAGGCAGACCCATCCACCCGAGCACACACCGTTCCTAGCGATCGACAGCTCCGAAGGTTAGAGCGAAAAGTCAACGCTATGTATGGCAACTTTGGAACGTTTGCTATGGGACTCACCAGGGCCTTGGCCGAAGCTTTCGCTGACAAGAAGGAACAATGCTAGAGTGGCCTCGGGTTTGGGGCCGCGCAGTGCCATATCCACCACTGATTCACCCACAGGAGGAGGTGGTCAAGTGGCCGATCATTAGGGGAGTTTTCTGTACCCTTTACCTTCATTCAATGGGGCATTGAATATTATAAGTTTGGGGGTATTGGGGGAAGTAGTATAGTAGCATTAGTTAGTTTTTGCATGATTAGTTAAAATGTTGCATGTTTAGTTTAATAATTTAGTTGTTTTTGATGTTATTGTTCCATTGATAGAAATATTTTATTTTAGTTAATTTTCATGTCTCACAAAATTCTTGCTTTATAGAAATTCTTGCCTAGCCAATGATGATAGTGAATTGTGAAGGATTCTAGAGTATATTGGATAACATGAACGTAGTTATAAGGTTTTACACGATGAAATTCATGTTGCTGTTTAAATGCTTTCGGTTTGCACGGATGTGTTCACAATCACTTGCAGGTATAAGAATTATGTGTTGCATTGCTTGTCAGAAAATGTAGTTTTAAAAAGAGAAAAATGTGGAACATGCATGTAAACTTGACAAACATTGACATTCAAACTTTAGGAAAACATGGGTATGCTATGTATAAAAAAAATAGCAATAACGTGGCTAGTCTTATTTCGGGGTCCTGGCTACTTGAGTAAGTACGCCCGAGGGGATTGTCTCTACACCTAGCGCCCTAAGGTCTTTCATGGTCTGGGAGTCATTGGTTGAAAGCTCGCTAAGGGATAGCAGTGTGCCTAATGGATTAAGACTTTGCACAGTCATTTGAAAAAAAAAAAGAAAGAAAAAGGGAAAAAGAAAAGAAAAAAATAATAAACACCGCGGGAAAGAGCGAAAATCGCCCTCGTGAGTAGCAATAAAGCAATTAAGCCCATTGTTGAATTTTAGTTTGTTTGGATATGTTGAAACAGTTTGAGTTGTTTAAGTATACATAATTCTCAATTTAGGCTATAATTTTCTGCTTCGAGCATGTTAGCATATATTCTTTGCTTGAATCAAGTTTTGGTGAACACTACACACACACACAACATCTCTATAGCATGTATGAATTAGCTGAGTGTATGATGTTATGACCATCGTTTAGTTTGAACTTATATTCCTGAGTCTGGATAATTCGCTGAGGCATTTTGGGTTGGAATTCTATTATGGCTGGAACTATGTGAGACTAGGTTGCATCATAGATTAGTTGCATAGTATCGTAGCTGCATATTCATTGTTCATTAGCATGCATTGCTTGAAGGCAAGCAACAGTTCAAGTTTGGGGGTATTTGATAAGTGGTATTTATACCGACTTATTGAATACAAATTCATGCGAACTATGCCCATCTCAAGTATATTTTATTGTGTTTTTGTTGCATTTTATGATATTTTACATTGCATTTACTTAAAACTCCTTTTGGTGAATAAGTGCAGGAATTGGCTTAATTTTGGTGGTAATAGAGGGCACGAGGCTAATGGATGCGTGAAGGTGAGGTACAAGCGGGGGATACGCATGGTATGAAGGTACATTGGAGCAAGGAGATCAAGCATGAAAGAGGATTAAGCATGAATAAACAAGTAGCCGCAGCAGCAGCATGACGTAACCGTAACCGAATAGAATCAGATTGCAAGCATGCATGACAGAATAGCCTTGAGAGCGCTCCATGGCGAGTACTCGGTGGAGAGCATGACATTCGCAGTAAGTCTCGCGCTACCGCGAGGAACATATTGGAGGGTGCTTGCATGGCCGCATGCGATCGTCAAGTTGTGTATTTGTTTTATTTTAATTTTTAATTAAATGAGTTGTAATTGGATAAAAAAAATGATTCTGACTGGTGTCAGAGAGGAGGATTGATACTTGTTGTCATATTTTCATCATAGAAACTAGGGTTTACACTATGTGGGAGATTCCAACGTAGAACGAAGCCAAAATGTCTACTTCTCCGATTCTTCTTGGGATTCTCTATCACGATGGATTAGTACTTTATTTTGCTGGAATATTATGAGGATTTGAATGTTATCATTGGTTTATATTCAGCAATTGGGTTTGATCGTTCTATCTTTCATCTTTCAATTGTTTGCTTTGTAATCATGTTTAGCATTGATCCCATAATGGCTTTTGGTTCAGCTATGAACTAAACTCCATTATGGGATTCTAACGGATTTTAATATGTAGTTTGGTTGCATGCTTAAATGCTAGGGCTGTTTTGCATATCCTATGGGAATTCTATCATGATTGTTTTACATGTATGAATGCCTGATCACCATTCGTTTCAGTACTTGTATGGAATTGAAAATGAACATGTGAGTATGGATTGTAATCATGATAGCATGCGAATATGGGGCTGTATTAGATGGCTTGCATATTTTGTGAACCAGATAGACATATATTGTTTCACCGTATGAGCTAGAGTAAGGGCTTGTGCTTAAAATCAATATAATTGCAATTTCACATAGACATATAGTGATTTTGGTTGTATTGATGATTACATGGAGTCTATCATCTGTGGATGTTGTGTAAGTAAGTTATAGTGCATTGAAAAATGGTTATAACTCTATTCGTACTCTTGGCTATTTTCCTATGATATGTGAACACTTCTTGCATGATAGTGGCGATTAGACGAAGTATTAAATGAAGTTAGGGTCCCATTATTTCCAGATTTGATTTATTCCATTAGTATTCTTATTTTTAGTTGTTATTAGCAATTAGATTAATTCATCCATTATAGTTAATAGTCTAGGCATATGAATATAGTGAGTTAATTGCTGCATAGTAGTTTAAATTTGACAACTTTCTCTATGGCATCGATACTCTACTTACTCTGTATTACTTGTTGACACATGTATGCTTGCATGAGTTAGAGCTCTTTTATCAGAACTGAAAAAGAGGCAACAATATGATCCATGGCTGAGATGTGAGACAAGAACTAGGAGGGGAGAGACGAAGAATTCCTTCGCTAATATGACCAACCTAGGTTTATTTGGTATTTAATTGGTCGGTCAGAGTATAGGGATAATATGTGACATGTTAATTAACCCTTATTTTGTGACAGTGTTTGAGAATGGCATCTGAAAATGTTGAGATAAGCAATGAAACACATGAGACCGTTGAGTCACCAACGATCAATACCCAAGATAATGTGCAACAGGAAGACAATAATCCTCAGGTAAATAACAATACCGATCAAATGATGAACGATAGGATGTTCAGAGGCTTTATGCAATTCATGCAACATCAGGTAAGAGAGACTCCTGTTCAAAATATAGGTGGAAATAATGGCAACCCACGGTTGGTCACCGCTAAGCAGTTCAAGGAGCTGGGACCACCGGAGTTTTTGGGAAAACCAGAACCACTTAAGACGGAGACGTGGTTAAAGCAGATCACCAAGATATTTGATGTCTTGGGATGCTCCGAGGAGCAAAAGGTTCCCTTTGCCACCTTTATGTTGGGTGAAGAGGCGATTACTGGTGGAAATTTGTAAAACGTACTGACTGACGACTTTTCAAGATGTCTTGGGAGAAGTTCCAAGAGTCGCATTCAACGACAAGTACTTTCCCGAAAGTATTCGTCACATAAAGGAGGTGGAGTTTATCAAGTTGGAGCAAAATAATATGACCGTGTCGCAATACGAGGCTAAATTTGCGGAGTTATCCCGGTTTGCATCCCATTTGGTCGATAATGAGGAGCGAATAACGCAAATGTTTCTAAGAGGTTTGAAACCCGATGTACGTCAATACCTCATTTCTCACAAACTTTGTTTATATTCAGATGTTGTGAATAGGGCTCAGTTATTGGAGCGCGATAATGAGTCAACACAACCAAAGGATAACGAGCAACAACACGATAATAATCATACCGGTGGCAACGACCATCGAAACAGTGATAACCATCGTGGAGGAAATTATCATGCCAAGAATGGTAACCACATCGGTGGTAATCATGGCCAAGATAATAGAAGTGGAAATTTCAAGAAGAGATGGTTCAACAACGATGGAAAGGCAGCAGCACCAGCACCTGTTAAGGAAGGAGAACGACCGTCGATCGTATATTACAAATGCGGACGGGAGGGACACATCAGTCCAAGCTGCACGATGAAGTCCAAAGCATGTTACAATTGTGGAAAAGAAGGTCACCTAGCCCAATTTTGTCGTGCACCAAAGTCAAGTCCAGCTGGGACGGTGGCACCAAAGGCGGATACGGACAAAACAAAGTCGGTGGTTTCAGGAAGAGCGTTTTTCGTGACTTCTCAAAAAGTGAGTGACCCGAATAAAGTTACCACGGGTTAGTTAATTATAAATTCTTGTGAAGTCTATACCTTATTAGATACCGGTTCTACCCATTATTTTATCTATCTTTCTTGCGCTCAACATTTATATTTGACCCCAGAGAAGTTAGACTTTGACTTATTGGTTGAAACTTCGTTAGTAGAAACCTTCATTTAATATGTTATTCAAGTCTTGGATGAGAGTCACATTTTTTAAATGATATTTCTATCGTTAATAAATTTCCTGACGTATTCTCGAAGAACTTCCTGGCCTACCCCAGAGTGTGAAATCAAATTTTGTATTGACCCCAGTACAAAACCCATTTCTAAAACCCTTAAATATTTCTTCACCTAGAACGAACGTATTATGTGCCAAAGACGTTGGCTCGAGCTGTTGAGGATTACGATTATACCATTCAATATCATCGTGGAAAAGCGAACGTGGTAGCTGGCGTGTTGAGTAGAAGATCGTATGCGTTTACGAGTGCGATGTTGTTAACACAAAGACCCATTTCGTATAACTTATAAATGATGAAGATAGAGTTAAAGACTCTAGGAAACCACGTGAAGATAACGAATATACGATTAGAATCGACTTTAATTGATAAAGTTAAAGCCGCTCAAACTACACACCTGAAGCTGATGAATGCGAAGAAGAAGGTTCAAGAAGGCGTTATTCTAAAAGTAAGAGTCGATGAAGAGAGAAAATCTCAGCCCTCGATTTAATTTGCCCATTTGAAATCCTCGATCGAGTAGGAACTGTGGCCTATAGACTCGCTTTACCACCAAGTATGTCACGGGTTCATAACGTTTTTCACGTATCGATGTTACGTAAATATGTGGACGACCCAAACCACATTATTAAATTGGAATTAGACGAGATAACAGAAGATTTAACGTATGAGGAGATACGTGTTAAAATCTTGGATAAGAAGGATCATATTTAACACTCAAAGGTTATACCTCAAGAGTTAGAATCTGAAATGAAGTCAAGGTATCCTCATCTCTTCGGCATACCAGGTACGTACGTAAATTTTGAGGGCGAAATTTCATAAGGAGGGGAGATTGTGAGACCCTAAATTTTATGAATAAAGATTTAAATTTCTCGAAATATTTTTTTGAATATTATGGTGTGGATTTGATATAATGTTATAGTTGTGGGTAATATTTATAAATTTTTCAAAGTATGCAAGTTTTTATATAATATTTGATTGGTTGGGGAATATTCTTTTTGTCGGGGAATATCCGTTCGACAGCACAATCATTGGTGGACCCCACAACGGAAGTATTGTCGTAGTAAGAAAACGACAGAATTATCTTTTTATAAAAATAACGGCGAAAGTTTAACCGTTAAACTGTTGAACTACTAGGTAGTAAAAGAAATGCGAATGTCTGGCGTGGTTGTATAGTAGCACACGGTATTGATTATTGATGCTTACGTAAGAATTCACTCAGTTATACTCAATTATTGCTACAGTAATTGCTGAATCATATCTCTCGTATTATTGATTCAATTATTGTCACAGTATCATCTACATAATATTATTAAATCAATAATTGAGACGACAAAGTTATTCATATTATTATTTGCAATATTGACAATGTCTAGAAGTTCTGTCAAGGAGAGGTTTGGTCACCTAATTGTGCGCCAATAAGGAGAAATCCTTATCGGAAAGCCCCCTCTTTTCTAGGAACGACCTGGTTGTTAAATATTCTGAATTATAATATTAATGATGAATAAGTTCGTGTTGATTAAAGATGAAATTGATAGTTTCATTGTGTTGGAATTATTAGTGTTAGGGAAAATCGACATTTATTTCGATAATAATTGATGTCTGGAGGTTATATTGACCAATCGAGTAATTAACCGAATAAATGAGCAATTAATTGTTATTGATTCATATGATTATAACTATTTATTCACATGTGTGTACTATTGATTCACATTCATTTACTATTATGGGAGTTAGTGCAAGATTGATAATACTTGCATGACTAAATTAAAAATAGAGGTACAGATGAAGGTATTATACTATAATTAATTTTTTCACATGTTTAAAACTATTGAGTTACATGATTTACTATTGATTCTCATGATTTACTATTAGGAGAGGTGGTGCAAGTTTGATAATACTTGCAGGACTAAATTAAAAATAAAGAAAAAGAGGAAGGTATTATAATGTAATATTTCGAGCCCCAAAACGTGCAATTATCGAAACTATATTTTCCTATAAATAGAAGCTCATTCTTCCTTCATTTCTCACCAATTCACTAAAGCTATAAAGCAATTATTATAGAGAGAAAGAAGAAGAGAAGTATGCTACCTCACTATTCCAGTATCCAATCTTCTTTTGAGGTAAGGGGTATTATTCTTTCGTATTCATGAAGAGAGTTATTTTCTTTCAATACTCGTAAGGGTTGTTATTCCATTCTTTATTATTATATTGGAATAACCTGTCTATGCGATGTACCACATACATGGTAAAATTCTTCTGTTATTCCATTCTTTATTATTCTGTTGGAATAACATGTCTGTGCAGTTTATCGAATGCCTAGTGAATTCTGTTGTTATTCAATTCTTTATTATTCTATTAGAATATCCTGTCTGTGTGGATTACGCATGACCTAGTTCCATTCTTTATTATTCTGTTGGGAATAACCTGTCTGTGAGGTCTATCGCATGCATGGTGAATTCTTTTGTTATTCCATTCTTTATTATTTCGTAGGAATAACCTGTCTATGCGGATTACCACATGCATGGTGAATGATCCTTCGTATTCATTCTTTATTAAATTATGGAAATGATCTGTCTACATGGATTACCGCATGGCGGGTGAAAATCCATTTGTAGTTTCGTATATTCTATTATACTAATCTAGGATATCATTTCTTTTGTACTCGTCATGAAATATCATTTTCTTTGGTATTTTTCTGTTATGAGTTACTATTCACGGGTTACTATTCACCCGATTACTATTCACTCTAGTATTATTCACTCGGGTATTCGGGGCACTTTTCGTACTGGAGTACTATTCACGGGTTACTATTCACCCAATTACTATTCACTCTAGTATCATTCACTCGGGTATTCGGGACACTTTTTGTGTCGGGGTACTATTCACGGGGTACTATTCTCGAAGTACTATTCACCCAAAAAATATATTTTTTTTCTGTCCAAATTATTTTTTGTACATGAATATTATTCTTGAATTTTACTCCACAAAGCAGTATCATGTTGACAATTTGGACGTTATTGATTCCTAGATAAATTAAATTATAAATCTTTAAAATTTATCCTTGAACTTGATTTATTGAATTATTATGTCATTGTCATCATCATCATGCTTATATTGTGATGAAAGTCATCTTTGGCTTACGTGCATAGATGGACTTGGTATGATTATGACCAATGATTATTCGGTATAATCATGACCGTAATGTGACGAATGATGTGGTAAAAGTCCTCATTGGCCTGTAGTGCATTGATGGATAGTTATTTGTATGATTATGACCAGGGATTATTCGGTATAGTCATGACCATTGATGATTTAATGAATATACTTGGTCGTGGTGCAGGGATGATTCGATGATGTGTTTTATTTTTTAAGCTGAGTCTCAACGATAAAGTTGATGAAAAACTTTTTAAATCATAGAAGATAGTAGATTTTATGCTCTACTTGACTCTTCTAATGGATTGCTTATTTTCGCTGCAGTTGTTGATCTAAAACTTGTTGTCTATTGTATTCTATCGGTTGTTATCTTTGTTGAAGGCTAAGGATAATTTATTCGCATTATCTTAGTCATAATATTTCTTCTTTGGGCTAGTTGAGCTCACTCTTTCTTTCATTGTTCTCTTCAGAAAATGAGAATATAGTTGGGACGAGTCGGGGAATGGAGTGATGGTCCAGGATAAATGGCTTTAGTAGTCCTCATTATTTTATGAAATAATGTGATAATAATTGTAATAAGGACACCATTGAGTGTGGATATTGTCTAGATGACAATATTCTTGTTTAAACTCTCAGCTATATTTTGTCGTATTTTACACGACTGTTGTATAATTAAGTTGTATTTAAATTTATGTACCATGTATCTAGCGACTCAAGATGGGTGATATATACCTGTCTTGGGGGCGTCACATAGGATCTCAAGTTCCAAGTAGGGACTTGAGACTGGACGTAGCAACATACCAAGGGGTGTATGTTGTGAACCAGATAAATCTCTGTGCATTGTGTGATTGAATTTTACTGTCTTTCATATTAATGTATAACACTGTAAATTAATTATTCAAAAATTTAAAAAGGCCTTAGATAATTTTTAACTGGTAATAATCTATTCAACCCCCCCCCCCCTTTAGATTATTATTGACCTTTCAGTAGAGAATGAGGAACGTATGATGTGGAAATTTCTGAGAGGTCTAAAACCCGAAATTCGTCAATACCTTATCTCTCACAAATTTTCTCTATATTCAGATGTTATCAACAGTGCTCAATCAATAGAGCGAGATAATGAGTATGTTCAACCGAGGGACCACAACTAGGGTCATACAGGTGACAGCAGTCATCGGAGCAATGATAACCAGCGGGGAGAGAAAAATATGGACAAAAGTGGTAACCACTCTTGTGGTAATCATGGCCAAGATAATAGAAGAAATGATTCAAGTGGAAATTTCAGAAAGAGAAGATTCAACAATGACGGGAAGACGTCGACACCAACAACAAATTCTAGGGGAGGAGAAAGACCGCCGGCTAGATGTTACAGATGCGGAGAGGAGGGACACATAAGTCCAAACTGTTCACAGCCTTCCAAGGTATGTTTTAGTTGTGGAAAAGACGGTCATATAGCTCGAGATTGTCCTATAGCAAAACCAAGTCCAGCGGGGATGGTGACTCCAAAGGCTGTCCCAGAAAAGTCAAAGTCAGCGGTTCCTGAAAGAGCGTTTGTCGTGATTGCCCAAAATGCGAGGAACCCAAACGAAATTATCACAGGTTAGCTAATCATAAACTCTTGCGAAGTTTATACCTTATTAGATACCGGTTCTACCCATTCTTTTATCTCTCCTACTTGTGCTCAACGTTTAAACTTGACTCCTAAGAAATTAGACTTTGACTTATCTGTTGAAACTCTGTTAGAAGAAACTTTTGTTACATCCACTGTTTATAAATTTTGCTTAATTCAGGTTGGCACCATCACATTACCTGTTGATCTTATTCCTTTGAAAATACTTGCATTTGATGTGATTTTAGGGATTGATTGGTTAACCACTCATCATTCTAAAATTGAATGTTTTCGTAAGGTTGTTAGTTTTCATATTTCTAACCAACTTGTTGTACAAATTCAAGCAACCAAACCACTAAAGTCAATCATTGTCATATCAAGCCATAAAGCCATTCGTTTATTAAAAAACGGATGTCAAGCTTTCTTAGCCCATGTTATGGACTTGAATAAAAACACATCAGATTTGAATAATATTTCTGTTGTTAATGAATTTCCTGATGTATTTCCTAAAGAACTTCCTGGCCTACCCCCAGAGCGTGATATTGAATTTTGTATCGACTTTGAACCTGATACAAAACTCATTTCTAAAATCTCATATCAAATGGCTCCTATTGAACTTCAGGAGTTAAAAACCCAACTACACGAGTTGGTACCCTTGCCTCTATCTGGTGACTTCCTTTGTAAAATGCACCGAAGCCAGACTCTCTGTAGGGAACGCATATTTGTGCGGTGGTAAACTGATAGGTGTCATTGTGACGTGCTATCAAAGATTGGTATATGAGTCACAATTGAGAGATACCTAAGTCAGTAATCGAAATACGTAGCTTTTTAGGCTTAGCTGGTTATTATCGGAGATTCATGGAAAGATTTTCTCGAATCGCTACTCCATTAACTTAGCTGACTAGTAAAGATACAAAATTCGGATGGAGCGAGGAATGTGAGAAGAACTTCCAAGAACTCAAGTGGAAACTCATTTCGGCACCTGTTCTGATAATACCATCCTGGAAAAGCAAACGTGGTAGCTGACGTGTTGAGTAGAAGATCGTATGCGGTTACGAGTGCGATATTTTTAACACGAAGACCCATTTCGTATAACTTACAAATGATGGAGATAGAGTTAAAGACTCTAGAGACCCACATGAAGATGTCAAATATACGGGTAGAACCGACTTTAATCAATAAAGTTAAGGCTGCTCAAGCTACACACCCGGAGCTGATGAATATGAAGACGAAAGTACAAGAATGTGTTATTCCAGAAGAAAGAGTCGATGAAGAGAGGAAATCTCAACCCTCGATTTTATTAGTCTATTTGAAATCCTCAATTGAGTAGGAATTATGGCATATAGACTCGCTTTACCGCCAAGTATGTCACATGTTCATAACGTTTTTCACGTATCGATGCTACGTAAATATGTAAAAGACACGAACCATATTATTGAGTTAGAACCAGATGAGATAGCCGAAGATTTAACGTACGAGGAGGTACCTGTCAAGATTTTGTATAGGAAGAAGCATGTCCTACGCACAAAGCTTATACCACAAGTCAAAGTTTTGTGGAGGAACCATGCTATTGAGAAAATAACCTGGGAGTTGGAAATAAAAATGAAAGCGAGGTATCCTCACCTTTTCGAAACACCAGGTACGTATGTTAATTTTAAGGATGAAATTTCATAAGGAGGGGAGGTTGTAAGACCCCAACTTTTTATAAATAAAATTGAATTTCCTCTATTTATTATTTTGAAATAGTAATGGTTGATTTGATTAATGTGGTTAGTTATGGGTAAAATGAGCAAATATTTTAAATAAGCAAGTGGTTATAAAATATTCATTGTTGTCGAGGAATATTCGTTTGGTCGTGGAATATTCTTACTATCGGGGAATATTTGTATGACGACGCAGTTATTTGTGGGCCCTATAACGGAAAACTGTCGGATAAAGAAAACGACAAGTATTAGTTTTTTTATAAATAACGGCGGATGAAAAAAACGACAAGAATGAGTTTTTATAAATAATGGCATATTTGTTACCGTTAACACTGTTGGAATACCCGGTGGTTAAAAAACACGAATGTCTGGCGGTGTTGAAAGACACAAAGTATTACACCAAGTATTGATTCTTACGTAAGAAGGCACTACTCAATAATTTTTACAGTAATTATTGTTCAATATTTTATTTTATTGATTCAATAATTGCTACGTTGATATTTTATATTATTGTTATTTCAATAATTGTCACTACACAGTATTTCTCATTATCAGATCAATAATTCATATTATTTGAATAATATTATTAAATAGCATTATTGGCAATGTCTAAGAAAGTTCTGCCTAGGAGAGGTTATTTAATATTGCGCTAGTAAGGAGAAATCCTTACCGGAAGGCCCCCTCTTTCCTGGGAATGACCTGGTTATCATTATTGTGATTCTGTAATATTATTTGTGAATAATTAATTATTGATATATATGATAAGAAAAATATTTAATTTATGTGGATATAAATAGAGGAATTTTTAGAAAAATGACAATTGTTGAAAATTAATATTTTATCTTTTCTGATAAAATAATCCATTCAAATATATTATTATATTACATTATGAATGTATAATGCGATAATATAATAATATAATAATGTTGATATTTTTATAATGAATGTGTGATATATGAATAAATGAGGAGGAAGAATATTTTTGTTACAATAAATGCTAAAAACATGTTAAACATGTTGGTGGACCCCATTTTTGACTGAAATTTGATTATAGCATGCAAAATCGTCCGTATGTGGATTTCGGTCAATTTCTGTTTAGAATTTGGAAAAACTTAAATCTACAAAGTTGTAGAGAATTAAATTTCCTACGGAATGGACATAAAATTTGAATTTTTCTGATAAAAGGGCTATTTATTATGAATTATTAAAGTTCCAGAATAATTAATTTTTAGAGTTTAAAATATTTATTTTAAGAAAAATATTTTTTACAATTGGGTGGGCCCCACATGTGTGGTAAATGTGCTGAAATCAGAATTAAAATTGTGTGTATGATTTTTAATAAATAATATTATTTTATTAAATTATCTACTTTGGTGTTCTAAGCATTTTCCTATAAATAGGATGCTTAAGTTAGAATTGAGAATCACACCAGAATCTGAAGTTTTCCCTCTCTATATTATCGAGCGTATTTTTGTGAGTATTTTGATATTTTGAGTGTTATTATACGGTGCAATCAGCGTTATATCTGATATTCCAGCCAGATGTACTATTCTTTTTGAGGTAATGGATGTTATTTTTTTCGTAAATGATATTATTTCTTTCAATATCATTATATTGGAATATTAGTAAGAATTTTATTATAAAAAATTTACCTTTTCATGTCGAGGTTACTATTCACGTATACGGCACTATTCATGAATACAGTACTATTCACGAAGTATGATTTTTCTTGTGAAATTTCTACCTTTTCATGTCGGGGTTACTATTCACGTATACGACACTACTCACCGAAAAAATAAAATTTTCTCTTCTTTGTCCAAGATGTCTATTATGGTTACTATCTTTGATTGTATTCATGTCTTGATCTTCATTTTTGAATTTTACTCCACTATGGTTTATTATGGAGTGTTTTTGAACTTGAATTATCTAAAGTACGAATCCCTATCTTTGTTCTTTTGTCTCACTAGATTCATTTCTTAAAAATATTTTTCATCATTCTCAGTCCTAAATGATGATATAACTGAATATCTTTGGCACGTAGTGCAAAGATGAATTATTACCTGATGAATATCTTTGGCCCGTAGTGCAAAGATGAACAGGTGTTAAGATGAACATGACCAACTTGTGATACACATGAATATCTTTGGCCCGTAGTGCAAAGATGAATATTTGATTCAAGATGTATATTGATTGATGTTACAGGGATAAAATATTGATGATGGACTTTTAAATTCATAGATGATAGTAGATTTCATTATCTACTTAACTCTTCTAATGAATTATTGTTTCCATTGTAGTTGTTGATCTAAAACTTGTTGTCTATTATATTCTATCAGATTTTTCCCTGTTGAGGACTAAGGATAATTTGTTGTACATTATCTTAGTCATAATATTCTTTACTGGGCTAGTTGAGCTCATCCTTTTCCTTTTTGTTCCATTTTTCTTCTCAGGAGGCGAGAATATACCGAGAACTAGACGGTGTATGAAGTGATGGTTCAAGAAAGTTGTTTTAGCAGTCCTCACTATTTTATAAAATAGTGCATCAATAATTGTAATGAGGACTGTATCTGAGTGTGGATATTGTCTAGAAGATAATATTTGTATTTAAACTCACAGTATATGTGTTGTCAAATTTTGCACGACAATTGTATTAATGAAGTTATAGTTTTTTCTGTACCATGTATTTGGCGACTCAGAATGGTTGATGTATACCTATTTTGGGGGCGTCACAAGTATTCGCTCAGATTAGGGTCCGAGTATTTTATTTTTTCTCGAACCATACTCGATATCTGCTCGATGGATCATATTCGAATACTGGTCTGATCCATACTAATAAGCTAAATATGTAATATTTATATCAATCTTTATAATTTATAAAGTGTAGTATTATATTGTGTAAGCTTGTACTTGAATATATCAGTGAATTGATTGTCAATTCGTATTCTATTCTTTGTAATTTATTTACATAAATAAAAGTAAAAGACTTTTATATATAAACATTAGTTCAATAATTAATTTAGTATGTAGTGGTTCAGTATTAAGCGAAATGGTTCATATTCGAAACTCGATTTGAAGACTCGTGAGTAACTCGTTTTGTAAATGAGTCGAGTACTTACGAGCCGAGTAGGTCCGAGTAATGATCCGAATCGAATCTGGCGTAAAATTAGAAATTTCTTATCGAATTCGAGCTAAATTTTTTCGAGTCGAGCCGAATCTGAGCATTAGTGTAAGACCCCAACTTTTATGAATAAAGATGAATTTTCTATAATTATCATTTTTGAATATTATGGAATGAATTTGATATAATGTTATAGTTGTGGGTAATATTTATAAATTTTGCAAAGTACGCAAGTTGTTATATAATATTCAATTGGTGGGAGAATATTCATTTTAACGAGGGAATATTAAATGCGATGGCACAATCATTAAGTGGACCCTACAACGGAATTATTGTCGGATTGAGAAAATGACAAAATATTTTTTATGAAAATAACGGCGGAAGTTTTATTGTTAGCTGTTGAAACACATATTGTTAAAAGTAATGAAGAATATCGCATGGTTGCATAGTAGCACACGGTATTGATTATTAATGCTTACGTGAGAAGTCACTCAGTTTGATTCAATTATTGTCGATATTTTATATATTATTAAATTAATAATTGAGATGACAGAGTTATTAATATTATTATTTGTAATATTAACGATGTCTAGAGGTTCTGTCAAGGAGAGGTTTGGTCACCTAATTGCGCGTCAATAGAGAGAAATCCTTATTGGAAAGCCCCCTCTTTCTTGGGAACGACCTGGTCGATTAATATTGTGAATTATAATAATGATGATAAATGTTGTTAAAAATATTGAGGATATTTTTATGAAGTATTTGTTGTAAATATTGGCATATTATTTGGATCCCCCATTTACCCATTTTTCAAAATAACCGGTATAAAGTTATCCACTTTATATATATATATATATATATACGGATGACTTGAATGTTTAAAGGGGGGGAATAAGGTTATCGGGGGTTACTTTTTATAATAATATATATATATATATATATATATATATATATATATATATATATATATATTTGAAATGGTGGATACATGTCACGGGTTTTCATCCCCCGTGACTTACTTTTGTTATATATTATATATATATATATAGAATCACGAGACTTCTGTTGAATCACAGGGGGGGGCGGAAATTACAAGTTAAGTGTGTGTATATATATATATATATATTATTTAAAATTTTTATTTTATTAGAATATTTTATTGCATAGTATACTTTCTATTCTTCTATAAATAGAAGTTCATTCCTTCATTATTTCTTACGAATTCACTGAAACTCTAGAGAAAGAAACTATAGAGAGAAAGAAGAAAAGTGTTATGCTACTTCACTACTCCTATATCCAGTACTCTTCTTTCTAAGGTAAGGGGTATTATTTCTTTCTTTTGTCTTCATGAAGAGAACTTCTGTTATTCCATTCTTTAATATTATGTTGGAATAACTTGTCATATGCAAAGTACCGCATACATGGTGAAATTCTTACGTTATTCCATTATTTATTATTCATTGGAACATCCATCCATGCGTTTCTATGGGACTGCTTTAAATCTTTATTATTACTGTTGGAACATCTTATGCATGCATTTTATGCGGACTGGTTCGCCTTTATTATTACATTGGAATATCATATGCATGCGTTTTGTGGGACTGAATTAAAATCTTTATTATTCTAATGGAACATCCTATCGGTGCAATTTACTTTGACACAGTTACGTTATTTATTATTACGTTAGAATAACTTTGTCTATCACAACCGCATGCATGGTGATTTCTTTTGTTATTCCATTCTTTATTATACTCAGTTGGTTAAAGTTTTGACTTCTATACTCCATGAAATTAGTGGAATATCCTTGATATTTGCGTTTCATCCAGTATCTTTTCATGGAAATATTCTTCTGAGCATTCTTGAATTTTACTCTACAAAGAAGTATCATGTTGACAATTTGGACGTTATTAGTTCCTGGATAAATTAATTCTTGAACTTGTTTTATTGAATTCTTGTATCTTTGTCATCATCCTCATGTTTATATTTTATTGAAAGTCATCTGTGGCCTGTAGTGCATAGATGGACTTGGTATGATTATGACCAGGGATCATTCGGTATAATCATGACCGTAATGTTACAAATGATGTGGTAAAAGTCCTCATTGGCCCGTAGTGCATTGATGGACAATTGTTGGCATAATCATGACCATTGATGAATACACGAATATCCTTGGCCCGTAGTGCATGGATAATTTGTGGTTGTGATACTAATGAACATCCTTGGCCGTAGTACAGGGATGATGTGGATTATTTATTAAGCTGAGTTCCAGCGATAAAAGTGATGGAAAACCTTTTAAATCATAAAAGATAGTAGATTTTATTTTCTATTTGACTCTTTTAATGGATTACTTATTCCGCTGCAGTTAAATTTGATGTTTGTTATATTGTATCAGTTTAACACTATTAAAGGCTAACGATAATTTATTTTGCATTATCTTAGTCATAATATTTCTTACTGGGCTAGTTGAGCTTACCCTTCCTTTCACTATTCTCTTCACTATTCTGTTAAATAGTGTGATAATAAATGTAATGAGGACTTAGTCTGAGAGTGGATATTTTCTAGAAGACAATATTTGTATTAAAACTCACAGCTCTCTTGTTATATATTAAAGATTATATTTGTATTCTGTATCATGTATTTGGCGACTCAGAATAGGTGATGTATACCTATTTTGGGGGCTTCACAGTTGGTATCAAAGCTTAGGGATATGATCCCTGGCTGAGATGTGAGACAAGAACTAGGAGGGGAGAGACGGATAATTCCTTCGCTAGTATGACCTACCTAAGTTTATTTGGTATTTAAT
The DNA here is from genome assembly GCA_020205605.1 of Panax ginseng. Taxonomy (NCBI): domain Eukaryota; kingdom Viridiplantae; phylum Streptophyta; class Magnoliopsida; order Apiales; family Araliaceae; genus Panax; species Panax ginseng. The sequence continues at coordinate 156,470,333 of CM035130.1, read as the reverse complement.
TGGTCGGTCAGAGTATAGGGATAATATTTGATATGTAATTAACCCTTGTTTTATAGCAGTATTTAAAAATGGCATCCAAGAATGTTGAGAATAGCAATGGAGCACAGGAGACATTTGAATCTCCACAGATCAATAATCAGGATAATGTGCATCAGGAAGGCGACAATCCTAATGCAAACAACAACACTGACCAAATGATGAACGATGGAATGTTCTGAGGCTTCATGCAATTCATGCAACATCAGGCGAGAGCGGCTCCTATCCAAAATACATGTGGAAACACTGGTAACTCTCGTACGGTCACCGCCAAACAGTTCAAGGAGCTAGGACCACTGGAGTTTTTTGGAGAGCCAAAACCACTTAAGGCGGAGACGTGGATAAAGAAGATCAACAAGATATTCGATGTCTTGGGATGCTCTGAGGAGCAAAAGGTTCCCTTTGCCACCTTCATGTTGCGAGGCGGCGGCGATTCTTTGGAGGGAATCGTCAAAGCGTACTCAACGTGCCGCACTGAAGATGTCTTAGGAGAAGTTTCAAGAACTGTTCAACGACAAGTACTTTCCCGAGAGTATTCATCACATGAAAGAGGTAGAGTTCATTAAACTGGAGCAAAACAACATGACCGTGTCGTAGTATGAAGCCAAGTTTGCCGAGCTGTCCCATTTTGCGTCTCATTTGGTTGATAATGAGGAGAGAATGACGCAAATGTTTCTAAGAGGTTTGAAACCCGAGATACGTCAATATCTTATCTCTCATAAACTGTGTTTGTATTCAGATGTTATTAATAGGGCTCAATTATTGGAGCGTGATAATGAGTCAACCTAACCAAAAGAGAGCAGCCGGCAAAATGATAATACTAGTGATAGCAGTCATCGAAGCGGTGACAATAAGCGTGGAGGGAATCAACATGCCAGAAATGGTAACCACTTCGGTGGTAATCATGGCCAAAAAAATAAGAATGGACATTTCAAGAAGAGGAGATTCAGTGAATGATGGAAAGACGTCAACACCAAAGACCCGTTGTTAAGGAAGGAGAGCGACCACCTATCATATGCTTCAAATACGGAGGGAGGACACATCACCAAAGCTAGCGATGTCATAGTCAAAGCATGTTATAATTGTGGAAGAGAAGGTCACCTAGCCCGATTTTGTCGTTCACCGAAGACAAGTTCAGCTAGGATGGAGGCATCAAAGGACGTCCTAAAAAAGTCAAAGCCAATAGTGCAAGGGAGAGCGTTTGTCATGACCTCCCAGAAAGTAAGGAACCCAAACGAGGTCATCACGGGTAAGCTTATCATAAACTCTAGCGAAGTATATACCTTATTTGATACCGGGTCTACCCATTCTTTTATTTCTCCTACTTGCGCTCAACGTTTAAATTTGACTCCGGAGAAGTTTGACTTTGATTTATCTGTTGAAACTCCATTGGGAGAAATCTTCGTTACATCCACTGTTTATAAGTCTTGTTTAGTTCAAATCGGCATCCTCGCATTACCTGTCGATCTTATTTCATTGAAAATACTTGCATTTAACGTGATTCTAGGGATTGATTGGTTAACTACTCATCATGCAAAAATTGATTATTTTCGTAAGGTTGTTAGCTTTCATATTCCTAACCAACCTATTATGCAAATTCAAGCAACCAAACCATTAAAATCAATCACTATTATCATAAAGCTATTCGTTTATTGAAAAACGAATGTCAAGCTTTCTTAGCTCATGTCACGGATCTAAACAAAAATACGTCAGTTTTGAATGATATTTCTATTATTAATGAATTTCCTGACGTATTCCCTGAAAAACTTCCGTGCCTACCCCAGGCGTGAAATTGAATTTTGTATCGACCTGAACCCCAGACAAAACCCATTTCCAAAGCCTCATATCGAATGGCTCCTATTGAATTTCGAGGAGTTAAAGACCCAATGCGCAGGAATTGTTAGACATCGGTTTCATTCGTCCCTAAGACGTCTCCTCGGGGTGCTCCTCTGTTCTATTCGTGAAGAAGAAAGATGGGAGTATGCGACTTTGTATTGATTATCGGGAGTTGAATCATGTCACCATCAAAATAGATATCCATTGCCACGTATTGATGACCTGTTTGACCGGTTGCAAGGCGCCAAATTCTTTTCAAAGATTGATCTTCGTTCAGGATATTTTCTAATTGAAGATTAGAACCGATGACATTCAAAGGCGGCTTTCGTAACTCCTCGATGCGGGCATTATGAATTCCTAGTCATGTCTTTTGGATTGACTAATGCTCTCCTCGCCGCCTTCATGGATATGATGAACCAAGTATTCAAGGAATATTTGGATCACTTTGTGGTCGTCTTTATTGATGACATCCATATTTATTCCAAAAGTCGTGAAGATCATGAAAGCAACACTCATATACCGATACTCCAAAATCTTCGTGAATATAAGCTTTATGCCAAGTTGAAGAAATATGAGTTCGGCTCGAGAAGTAGCATTCCTTGGGCACATGGTATCAAGTCATGGAATATCTGTTGACCCAGCAAAGATTGAAGCTATTCAAAGCTGGGAGCAACCTAAATCAGTGACCGAAATACGTAGCTTTCTTGGCTTAGCTGGTTATTATCGGAGATTCGTAGAAGGGTTTTCACGAATCGCTACTCCCTTAACTCAGCTGACTCAGAAAGATACAAAATTCGGTTGGAACGAGGAATGTGAGAAGAGTTTTCAAGAACTCAAGAGAAGACTCATTTCAAAGACTGCTCGACAATACCATCCGGCTCGGGAGGATTTGTCATCTACAGTGATGCTTTAGGCAAAGGGTTAGGATGTGTTCTCATGCAACATGGGAAAGTCATAGCCTATGCCTCTCGATAACTCAAAGAATATGAGAGGAATTATCCCACTCATGATCTAGAGTTGGCAGCTGTTGTTTACGCACTTAAAATTTGGAGGCATTACTTGTATGGGGAGAAAGTGGAGATCTTTACGGATCATAAAAGCTTCAAATATTTCTTTACTTAAAAGGAACTTAACATGCGACAGCGATGTTGGCTTGAATTGTTAAAAGATTATGATCATACCATCCAAAACCATCCTAGAAAAGAAAACGTGGTAGCTGACACATTGAATAGGAGATCATATGCGGGTACGAGTGTGATATTGTCAACGCAAAGGCCCATTTTGTATGACTTGCAAAGGATGTAGATAGAGATAAAGACTCCAGGGACCCACATGATGATGGCGAATATACGAGTAGAACCGACTTTAATCGATAAAGTTAAAGCCGCTTTCAAGCTATGCACTGGAGTCGATGCATATGAGGAAGAAAGTACAAGAAGGTGCTATGTCGGAAGCAAGAATCAATGAAGAAGGAATACTTGAGTCAACTCCGGACTTTGTGTTCCTAACGACCACGAAAGTTAAAGTATAAAATCATGATGGGCGCACAACACACCGTTTTGTAATCCATCTTGGGAGTACCAAAATGTATCATGATCTTGACATACATTTTGGTGGGGCAATATGAAGAGGGAGATAATATTTGTTTATCTCAAGGTGTCTAACTTGTCAATGAGTCAAGGCGGAGCATCAAGTACCAAAAGGTCCATTGCAACCACTTGAAATTTCATAATGGAAGTGGGAACACATTACCATGGATTTTGTTACTGGTTTTCCCAAGGTTTCTCAAGGCATGGATGCAATTTGGGTCATTGTTGATAGATTGACCAAGTCTGCTCATTTCTTACCAATACGAAAAACTTATACACTTGAACGTCTTGCTCGTATGTACATAAACGAAGTTATAAAATTGTATGGTATGCCAGTATCCATAGTTTCTGATTGAGACCCAAGATTCACTTCACGATTTTGGGTTAGTTTGCAAAAAGCTATGGGCACGGATTTACGATTTAGTTCGGCATATCAACCTCAGACGGACGGACAATCAGAGAGGACTATTCAAACTCTTGAAGATTTATTAAGACTCTGTGTCCTTAACTTCAAGGGAAGTTGGGACAAGTTCTTACCACTGGTGGAGTTTTCCTGCAACAATAGTTATCAAGCAAGTATTGGCATGTCTCCATTCGAAGCGTTGTATGGAAGAAAGTGTCGTTCTCTAGTATACTGGGATGAGGTGGGTGAAGCAACGTTGTTGGGACCAGAGTTAGTACGTATGACTACGGAAAAGATACAAATGATCCAAAGAATATATAAAACCTCACAAGGCCAAACCAAAAGAGTTATATCTTGATCTTCATCGAAAGGACGTGGAATTCGATATTGGGGATCATGTGTTGTTATGTGTTGCTCCATGGAAAGGAGTTACGAGATTTGGAAAGAGAGGAAAGCTCAATCCTCGATTCATTGGCCCATTTTTAATCCCCGATCGAGTAGGGACTGTAGCCTATAGACTTGCTTTACCGCCAAGTATGTCTCGTGTTCATAACGTTTTTCATATATCCATGTTACGTAAATATGTGAAAGACCAGAACCACATTATTGAGTTAGAACCGGATGAAATAACGGAAGATTTAACGTATGAAGAGGTTCCTGTTCAAATCTTGGATAAGAAGGAACATATTCTACGCTCCAAGGTTATACCTCAAGTCAAAGTTTTGTGGAGAAACCACGATGTTGAGGAAATGACCTGGGAGTTAGAATCTGAAATAAAATTAAGGTATCCTTACCTCTTCGACATACCAGGTACGTACCCTAATTTCGAGGGCAAAATTAAATAAGAAGGGGAGATTGTAAGACCCCAACTTTTATGAATAAAGATGAATTTTATATAATTATCATTTTTGAATATTATGGAATGAATTTGATATAATGTTATAGTTGTGGGTAATATTTATAAATTTTGCAAAGTACATGAAGTTGTTATATAATATTCGATTGGTGGGGAATATTCATTTTAACACGGAATATTCGTATGGCGACACACAATCATTGGTGGACCCATAACGGAATTATTGTCGGATTGAGAAAGCGACAAAAATATTTTTATGAAAATAATAAATGGAAGTTTTACCGTTAACTATTGAAACACACGGTGTTAAAAGTACACGATGTCTGGCGTGGTTCCATAAGAAGAGCACTGCAGTATTGATTATTAATGCTTACGTGAGAAGTCACTCGGTTTGATTCAATTATTGTTGATATTTTATATATTATTAAATCAATAATTGAGATGATGAGAGTTATTAATATTATTATTTGCAATATTAACGATGTCTAGAAGTTACATCAATGAGAGGTTTGGTCACCTAATCAAGCGCTGATAGGGAGAAATCCTTTATGGAAAGCCCCATCTTTCTTGGGAACGACACAGTCGATTAATATTGTGAATTATAATAATGATGATAAATATTGTTAAAAATATTGAGGATATATTTATGAAGTATTTGTTGTAAATATTGGCGTATTATTTGGACCCCGCATTTATCCATTTTTTTAAAACTTAGGTAGAAAGTTATCCATTATATATATATATATATATATATATATATATATATATATATATATATATATATCTGAATGACTTGAATGTTTAAAGGGGGAATAAGGTTATCGGGGGTTACTTTTTAATAATAGTATATATATATATATATATATATATATATATATATTAGAAATGGTGGATACATGTCACAGGTTTTCATCCTCATGACTTACTTTTGTTATATATTATATATATATAGAATCACGAGACTTCATTGAATCACGCTGGGGCAAATAAAATTACAAGCTAAGTATATATATATATATATATATATATATATATATATATATATTATTTAAAGTTTTTATTTTATTAGAATATTTTATTGCATAGTATCCTTTCTATTCTTCTATAAATAGAAGTTCATTCCTTCATTATTTCTTACGAATTCACTGAAACTCTAGAGAGAAACTATAGAGAGAAAGAAGAAAAGTGTTCTGCTACTTCACTACTCCTATATCCAGTACTCTTCTTTCTAAGGTAAGGGATATTATTTCTTTCTTTCGTCTTCATGAAGAGAACTTCTGTTATTCCATTCTTTAATATTATGTTGGAATAACATGTCTATGCAAAGTACCGCATACATGGTAAAATTCTTCTGTTATTCCATTATTTATTATTACATTGGAACATCACATCATGTGCATTTTATGGGACTGGTTAAAATCTTTATTATTATTCTGGTTGGAACATCCGTCATGCATGCTTTTCTGGTGGGACACAGGTTCTCGCCTTTATTATTCGTTAAAAATATATCTTGTGCATGCGTTTTATGTAGGACCTAGTTACATCTTTATTATTTTGTTGGAACATCACTGCCGGTGCAATTTACTTTGACTTTCGTTCCGATTATTTATTATTTTGTTGGAATAACCTATCTATGCGAAGTACCGCATGCATGGTGATTTCTTTTGTTATTCCATTCTTTATTATACTCAGTTGGTTAAAGTTTTGACTTCTATACTCCATGAAATTAGTGGAATATCCTTGATATTTGCGCTTCATCCAGTATCTTTTCATGGAAATATTCTTCTGAGCATTCTTGAATTTTACTCTACAAAGAAGTATCATGTTGACAATTTGGACGTTATTAGTTCCTAGATAAATTAATTCTTGAACTTGTTTTATTGAATTCTTGTATCTTTCTCATCATCCTCATGTTTATATTTTATTGAAAATCATCTGTGGCCTGTAGTGCATAGATGGACTTGGTATGACTATGACCAGGGATCATTCGGTATAATCATGAGCGTAATGTTACAAATGATGTGGTAAAAGTCCTTATTGGCCCGTAGTGCATTGATGAACAATTGTTGGCATGATCATGACCATTGATGAATACACGAATATCCTTGGCCTGTAGTGCATGGATAATTTGTGGTTGTGATACTAATGAATATCCTTGGCCGTAGTGCAGGGATAATGTGGATTATTTATTAAGCTGAGTCCCAGCGATAAAAGTGATGCAAAACCTTTTAAATCATAAAAGATAGTAGATTTTATTTTCTATTTGACTCTTTTAATGGATTGCTTATTCCGCTGCAGTTAAACTTGATGTTTGTTATATTGTATCAGTTTAACACAGTTGAAGGCTAACGATAATTTATTTTGCATTATCTTAGTCATAATATTTCTTACTGGGCTAGTTGAGCTCACCCTTCCTTTCACTGTTCTCTTCAGGAAATGAGAATATAGCTGGGACGAATCGGGGAATGGAGTGACGGTCCAGATGATAGCATTAGTAGTCATCACTATTCTGTTAAATAGTGTGATAATAAATGTAATGAGGACTTAGTCTGAGAGTGAATATTGTCTAGAAGACAATATTTGTATTAAAACTCATAGCTCTCTTGTTGTATATTAAAGATTATATTTATATTCTGTACCATGTATTTGGCGACTCAGAATAGGTGATTTATACCTAATTTGGGGGCGTCACAATTAGAGTATTCGCTGAGATTCGACTCGTTTTCACCCCTACCTCTATTCCCTACTGTGGCAAGCAAAAAATATTTCTCCTGGCCACTAGAGGGAGTAGCGACGATAAAGAAAATAATCTCTAAGCCATTTGGATGGAATAAATAATTTGGACCCTCACCTTAGCCATTCGATCTAATTTTGGACGCCTGAATTACAGTTAGCTGGAATAAAATGTGTGTCATGAATCGTTCCACATCTATTTAATGGATATATTAATCATCCTAATTTGAATTTATAATTAACCACATAATAATTTAAGGGTGCTTTGGATATTATATTAAAAAAATTAGTTGGCATTAGTTGGTCAATTACAATAGGGATATATAGTGAGTGTTTTATTTTGTTGATTTGGACTAGGAGGTTGCTGAATGCTATTTAAAAATCTAGAGAAATGATGAGTGTTATTAAAATAAGCCCACTAACCTCATGTGAAGCACGAACAACATGGATAACAATTTATTATATTAATAATAAAGTAATTAGAATTTCAAGAAATATGGTTGTAATTATTAAATAGTTAAATATTTATTCAAATAACAAATAATGGAATTATATATTGTAAGTTATTTCAATAAATTATTAAGCTAAATAATTATTTTAATTTTATTTAAGTTTGTAATAGAATTCTATATTAGTGTTTATATTGACAAATTTACCTGAAATTCTAAAAAATTCAAGCTCCAATAATTTTTAATTTAGTTATGCCAATTAGGTAGTAATGAATTCACTATAATTTTTTAACTAATTTTAAAGTTAAAAAATATAATGATGATGGAAAGACAGCAGCACCAGCATTCGTTTTAAAAAATATAATTTTAAATTAACTAATTTTTTAACTATAATAGAAGTAGAAATTTCAAGAAGAGAAGGTTCAATAATGATGGAAAGACAGCAGCACCAGCATCCGTTTCAAAGGAAGAAGAACGACCACCGGTCGTATGTTTCAAATGCTGACCGAGAGAGGACACATCCGTCCAAATCTGTCGCTGTGACAATCAAAGCGTGTTTCAATTGCGGAAAAGAAGGTCACCTAGCTCGATTTTGTCGTGTAGTGAAGTCAAGTCCAGCTGGGATAGTGATGCCAAAGGATGTCTCAGACAAGTCAAAGCCGGTAGTTTAAGTGAGAGCGTTTGTCGAGGAACTCGAACAAAGTTGTCACGGGTAAGTTAATTATAAATTTTTGCGAAGTCTATACCTTATTAGATACCGGTTCTACCTATTCTTTTATCTCTCTTGCTTGCGCTCAACGTTTAAATTTGACTACGGAGATATTAGACTTTGACTTATCCATTGAGACTCGGTTAGGAGAAACATTCATTACCTCCACTATTTATAAATCTTCTTTGATTCAAATCGACACTTTCACGTTACCTGTCGATCTTATCTCTTTGAAAATACTTTCCCTTGATGTGATTTTAGGAATCGATTAGTTGACTACTCATCATGCCAAAATTGATTATTTTCGTAAGGTTGTTAGCTTTCATATTCCTAACCAACCCGTTATGCGAATTCAAGCAATCAAACCACTAAAGTCAATCACTGTTATATCAAGCCATAAATAAAGAGCCCCAAGCCTTTATCTGGTGACTTCCTTGTGTGGAATGCATCGAAGCCAGACTTTCTGTAGGGGACGTTGTGAATAATGGTGGCAAGTTGATAGGTATCAATGTGACGTACTATCCAAGTCTTGGATGAGGGTCACATTTTTGAATGATATTTCTATCGTTAATAAATTTCTTGACATATTTCTGAAGACTTCTTGGCCTACCCTAGAGCGTGAAATCGAATTTTGTATTGACCCCAGTACAAAACCCATTTCTAAAACCCTTAAATATTTCTTCAACCAAAACGAACGTATCATGCGCCAAAGAAGTTGGCTCGAGCTGTTGAAGATTAAGACTATACCATTCAATATCATCGTGGAAGAGCGAACGTGGTAGCTGACGCATTGAGTAGAAGATCGTATGCGTTTACGAGTGCGATGTTGTTAACACAAAAACCCATTTCGTATAACTTACAAATGATGAAGATAGAGTTAAAGACTCTAGAGACCCACGTGAAGATAGCGAATATACGAGTAGAATCGACTTTAATCGATAAAGTTAAAGCCGTGCAAGCTACATACTCAGAGCTGATGAATGTGAAGAAGAAGGTTCAAGAGGGCGTTATTCTAGAAGCAAGAATCGATGAATAAAGGAAATCTCAACCCTCGATTTAATTGGCCCATTTGAAATCCTCGATCGAGTAGGAACTGTGGCTTATAGACTTGTTTTACCGCCAAGTATGTCGCGTGTTCATAACGTTTTTAACGTATCGATATTATGTAAATATGTGGACGACCCGAACCACATTATTAATTTAGAACCGGACGAAATAGCGGAAGATTTAACGTATGAAGAGGTTCCTGTTAAAATCTTGGATAAGAAGGATCGTATTCAACACTCAAAGGTTATACCTCAAGAGTTAGAATCTAAAATGAAGTAAAGGTATCCTCATTTGTTCGGCATACCAGGTACGTACGTAAATTTCGAGGGCGAAATTTCATAAGGAGGGGAGATTGTGAGACCCCAAATTTTATGAATAAAGATTTAATTTTCTCAAAATATTTTTTTTCAAAATTATGGTGTGGATTTGAGATAATGTTATAGCTGTGGGTAATATTTATAAATTTTGAAAAGTATGCAAGTTGTTGTATAATATTCGATTAGTCGGGAAATATTTTTTTTGTCGGGGAATATCCGTACGATGGTACAATCATTAGTGGACCCCACAACGAAATTATTGTCGGATTGAGAAAACGACAAAAATATTTTATGAAAATAACTGCGAAAGTTTTATAGTTAACTGTTAAAACACCTGGTGTTAAAAGTACAGTAATACGCGTGGTTGCATAGTAGGACACGGTTTTGATTATTGATGCTTACGTGAGAAGTCACTCAGTTTTGTTCAATTATTGCTATAGTAATTGTTGCATAGTATCTCACGTTATTTGATTCAATTATTGCCGATATTTTATATATTATTAAATCAATAATTGAGATAACAAAGTTATTAATATTATTATTTGCAATATTAACGATGTCTAGAAGTTCTGCCAAGGAGAGGTTTGGTCATCTAATTAATTGCGCCAATAGGAGAAATCTTTATTAGAAAGCCCCTCTTTCTTGGGAACAAACCTTATTCGATTAATATTGTGAATTATAATAAAGGTGATAAGTTTTGTTTTATTATTATTATAAATGTAATAAAACAGAATACTTTTATAAAGTTATTCGTTTTATTAGACTATAAATAGAATATATAATATTCTATTATGCATAGTGTTTGCATAGTGCCTGCATAGTGTTTGCATAGTAAAATCTTTTTATATAAAAGAGAATACTTAGCTTTTATAAAGTTATTCGTTTTATTAGACTATAAATAGAATATATAATATTCTATTATGCATAGTGTTTCCATAGTACCTGCATAGTATTTGCATAGTAAAATCTTTTTATATAAAACAGAAGACTTTTATAAAGTTATTCGTTTTATTAGATTATAAATAGAATATATTATATTTTATTTAAAAGATTTTGTTTTATTAGAATATTTTATTAATACTTCATAGTAAATTAATATGGACCATCCGTTTAAAAGTAAATCAATCTGGACCGTTTATGAATTAGTTACTATTCAGTCCATTCTCCTATAAATAGAATCTCAGTCCTTCATTATTTCTTACGAATTCACTGAAACTCTAGAGAGAAAAACTATAGAGAGAAAGAAGAAAAGTAATCTGTTACTTCATTAATCCTATATCAAGTTTCTTCTAAGGTAAGGGGTATTATTTCTTTTGTATTCATGAAGAGAACTTCTGTTATTCCATTCTTTATTATTTTGTGGAATAACCTGTATACTCGGACTACCCTATACTTGGTTTCAATTCTTCTGTTATTCCATTCTTTATTATTATGTTGGAATAACCTGTCTATGCAAAGTACCGCATACATGGTGAAATTCTTCTGTTATTCCATTCTTTATTATCCTGTTGGAATAACTTTCGTATACATGGACTACCCTATACTTGGTAAAATTCTTACATTATTCCATTCTTTATTATTATGTTGGAATAACTTGTATACATGATACCGCATACATAGTGAAATTCTTACGTTATTCCATTCTTTATTATTACATTTGGAACATCACATACATGCGTTTACGCATGACGGTTCCATTATTTATTATTCTGTTGGAATATCCTCGTCATGCACGCGTTACGCATGACCTAGTTCCATTATTTATTATTACATTGGAATATCACATGCGTGCGTGCCACGCGACACTGTTCTCATTATTTATTATTCTATTGGAATAACTTTATGCGTGTGGTCTATCGCATGCCTGGTGATTTCTTTTGTTATTCCATTCTTTATTATACTCAGTTGGTTAAAGTTTTGGCTTCTATACTCCATGAAATTAGTAGAATATCCTGGATATTTGCGCTTCATCCAGTATCTTTTCATGGAAATATTCTTCTGAGCATTCTTGAATTTTACTCCACAAAGCAGTATCATGTTGACAAGGACGTTATTGGTTCCTGGATAAATTAACTTATAAATCTTTAAAATTTATTCTTGAACTTGTTTTATTGAATTGTCATCATCCTCATGCTTATATTATGTTGAAAGTCATATGTGGCTTGTAGTGCATAGATGGACTTGTTATGATTATGATCAGGGATTATTCGGTATAATCATGACTGTAATGTTATAAATGATGTGGAAAAAGTTCTCATTGGCCCGTAGTGCATTGATGGACAGTTTTTGGTATGATTATGGTTATGGATTCTCTTTGGCCAAGGGTGCAAAGATGAATTATTTTATGGCATGATCATTACCATTGATGAATACACAAATATCCTTGGCCCGTAGTGCATGGATAATTTGTGGTTGTGATACTAATGAATATCATTGGCCGTATTGCAGGGATGATGTGGTTTATTTATTAAGCTGAGTCTCAGCAATAAAAGTGACGAAAAAACCTTTTAAATCATAGAAGATAGTAGATTTTATTCTCTACTTGACTCTTTTAATGGATTGCTTATTCCGCTGCAGTTAAACTTGATGTTTGTTATATTGTATCGGTTTAACACATTGTTAAAGGCTAACGATAATTTATTACGCATTATCTTAGTCATAATATTTCATTGGGCTAGTTGAGCTCACCTTTTACTTTCATTGTTCTCTTGTGAAATGAGAACGTGAGGACTAGTCTAGGGAGCAGTGATGGTTCAGATGATAGCATTAGTAGTCCTCACTATTCTATGAAATAGTGTGTTAATAAATGTATTGAGGACTTATTTTGAGTTTAAAATCGCCACAGAAGACAATATTTGTATTAAAACTCACAGCTCATGTTATATATTTATGATTGTATTTGTATTCTGTACCATGTATTTGGAAACTCAGAATAGGTGATGTATACCTATTTTTGGGGCGTCACAGTTGGTATCAAAGCTTAGGGATATGATCCCTGGCTGAGATGTGAGACAAGAACTAGGAGGGGAGAGATGGAGAATTCCTTCGCTAGTATGACCTACCTAAGTTTATTTGGTTTTTAATTGGTCGGTCAGAGTATAGGGATAATATGTGACATGTCAATTAACCTTTGTTTTGTGACAGTGTTTGAAAATTGCATCTGAAAATGTTGAGATCAGCAATGAAGCACATGAGACCGTTGAGTCACCAACGATCAATACCCAGGATAATGTGCAACATGAAGACAATAATCCTCAGGTAAACAACAACACCGATCAGATGATAAACGATGGGATGTTCAGAGGCTTTATGCAATTCATGCAACATCAGGTAAGAGAGACTCCTGTTCAAAATATAGGTGGAAATAATGGCAACCCACGGTCGGTCACTGCTAAGCAGTTCAAGGAGCTGGTACCACCGGAGTTTTTGGGAAAGCCAGAACCACTTAAGGCGGAGACGTGATTAAAGCAGATCACCAAGATATTTGATGTCTTGGAATGCTCCGAGGAGCAAAAGGTTTCTCCTGGCCACTAGAGGGAGTAGCGACCAGTAAAAAAATAATCTCTAGCCGCTAGATGGAATAGCGGTTGGACCCTCACCTTAGCCATTCGATCTAATTTTGGACGCTTGAATTACAGTTAGCTGGAATAACGTGTGTCATGAATCATTCCTCATCTATTTAATGGATATATTAATCATCATAATTTGAAATTATAATTAACCACGTAATAATTTAAGGGTGCTTTGGATATTATATTAAAAATAATAGTTGGCATTAGTTGGTCAATTACAATAGGGATAGTGAGTGTTATATTTTGTTGATTTGGAATAGGAGGTTGCTGAATGCTATTTAAATATCTAGAGAAATGATGAGTGTTATTAAAATAAGCCCACTAACCTCATGCAAAGTACGAACAACATGGATAACAATTTATTATATTAATAATTAAAATAAAGGGATCCTTTACAATAATATACAACATTTAATAAGTAATTACACTATTAGTGCATCCACAAAATAATTACAAAAATAACGTATTTCACAATAATAAGGAAACCTAAAATCAAAGAGAAATAACTACCATAATTAATAATTCAAATTCAAATATCTTGGATCTAACAACAAAAATAAATTTAAATTCCTAATAATAATTCAAATTTAAATATTCAAATTAAGAGAATGTATTCTGGCCCAAAGTTGCTTGGATTAGCCAGACACTGAAGTTTGGCAACGTCATCTTCCTCATCCCCTTCGTCGGTGAGATAGAGCGAGAGTCAACCACAAAATGGTTGATGAGATGTAAAAAGAAGGTGGATATTTGATTTTTCACAATTTATTCATGTCCGAAAATTTCAATTCCAATTTCATGTCCAAAAGAAAATAAGAACACTGCATAAAAAAGAGAGAGATAATAGAGTGATGTGTAATGTAATGTTGATAACCAAACCTTCGTACCAAGGCAACCAAACTTTTATACCAAGGTAACCAATCTACCTCACACCTGCAGTATGAATTGGTTACCTTGGTCTGAAAGTTTGGTAACCAACTGCATGAAGGTTTGGCTATCAACGTCATCACATTCAAAATAAATTGTTAACTTAATAAAACTAAATTGGTAAACTTGGTATGAAGGTTTGGCTACCCACTGCATGAAGGTTTGGCTACCAACTGCATCACATTCAAAATAAATTGGTAACCTAATAATATTGAATTGGTTACCTTGGTATGAATGTTTGGTTACGGGTTCTTGGGATTGTACCTCATCACCTCATCATACAAAATGTGACCCATGGGGGCACACCCCATGGGTAGACCCGGGTGACCCGAAATGGCTTTTTCCACTGCATCAATGGTCAGGAACCGAATCGTGTTCACCGATTTCTCCACCAGTGAAGTCTCCGTCTTTTCGAGCTGCTCTCTACTGATGGCCTACGACTATATGCCATCCTTTGTGGAGTCTTGGCCATGAGAAGAGGATTTGAGGTAGATGGAGAAAGTAGGTAGGTGAGAGAAAGAGGAGAGAGAAGAAGAGGGTTATTGGGTAGAGAAGAAACTGAGATGAACTATGTAACAAGAGGAGAGATAAAGTCTGCTATATGGTTTACTTATTAATTACTTAATTTAATAAGTAAATCAATACTAATCCCCTAAATTAAGAAATCCTAATTGCATACTAATTTCCTAAATTAAAGAATCTTAATTGCACTAATATTGTAAATAATTATGGGAAAGTGTATTTGTGACGCCCCCAAAATAGGTATACATCACCCATCTTGAGTAGCCAAATACATGGTACAAAATACAAATAAAAACTTAATTATACAACTATCGTGTAAAATACGACAAAATATATGCTGTGAGTTTTAATACAAATATTGTCATCTAGACAATATCCACACTCAATGGAGTCCTCATTACATTTATTGTCACACTATTTAATCGAATAATGAGGACTACTAATGCTATCATCTGGATCGTCACTCCGTTTCCCGACTCGTCCCAGCTATATTCTCATTTCCTGAAGAGAACAGTGAAGGAAAGGGTGAGCTCAACTAGCCTAGTAAGAAATATTATGACTAAGATAATGCAGAATAAATTATCATTAGTCTTCAACAATGTTAAACTAATAAAATATAATAGACATGAAGTTTAATTGCAGCGGAACAAGCAATCCATTAAAAGAGTCAAGTAGAGAATAAAATCTACTATCTTTTATGATTTAAAAAGTTTTCATCAATTTTTATCGCTAAGACTCAGCTTAATAAATAAACCACATCATCGAATCATCTCTGCACTACGGGCCAAGGATATTCATTAAATCATCAATGGTCATGACTATACCGAATAATCTCTGGTCATAATCATACCAGGTCCATCTCTGCACGTAAGCCAAAGATATACAACAAGAAAACCAATAATCAACAATTCATCTTTGCACGTAAGCCAAAGATATACAATTCAATAATCAACAGTCCATCTTCGCACGTAAGCCAAAGATAACTTTCATCACCATATAAGCATGAGGATGATGACAATAATATAAGCATTAATCAAACGAAAATAAGGATAAATATTAAAGACTTTAAATTTATCCAAATATTATCAATCACTTAATAAACTCATAATCTAATATTATTAATAATATAACAATATTCTAATCACTTCTTAAACTTATAAACAATTTATTTCAATTGTTTACACTTTACCAAATAATGCATTTAATCATCCAAAAATGTCATACTCATAAGATTTCATCACCAATGATCAAATTCCTCATCAAAAATCTGCATATACCTTATATAGGATTCTCAAGCCATAAAATCCTATTTTCTAACTTTGTTACTTCACATAACATATTTAACTCATATGTTCGTAACTAAACCATTTTCATGAAAAATACCAAATCAGTCCCAAAAATATTTCTTTTTGGGATTTTATAATATAGTCCCATAATGAACATATGTTTTTCTGGAATTTTTAAAATTTATTTACTATTTTTCAAAAATCAATTTCTAATTAATTCCTTAAGAAATTAGCTACCTCAAGTTTAACTCCAGAAATTCCCAAATCTTGGCAGGATCTTACACATGTTAACGTAATCTTCCAGTTTAAATTTCATGGTCATCGGAGTTATAGAGCTCCGGTTATAGCGTTTTTCGTCGGAAAAACCTAAATATTGAAATGGTCATAACTTGCTCATTTTAAGTCGGAATGAGCTCATTTTTGGACAGGAGGTATCTTATACCGTATACTTTCATGCCCCAAAAGGCCGGAATTTTTCTCATAAATTAAGTGGCCGAAACAGCCCTTACAAAATTATGGGCAATAGCTTTTTGCTATTTTCCAGCTTTTGACTCCTTTGCTAAAAACAGTCCACACGAAAATCTACAACACTTTTTCTAGTGATTCCACTTGGATAAGTTAGTAAACTCATAGATCTAACTCTAGGACTTGACCACACTCAAAAATTTGAAATATAATAGGAGATATGGTCAATTGAATTTTATGTTCTATTCTCACAAAAATTTGATTTTCAACTCTTTGTGATTTCTAAGAAACTTTCATGTTTTCTCATAATAACCAACATAACTCATCATAACACTTACTAATACTTCAT
This sequence comes from Panax ginseng, assembly GCA_020205605.1. Lineage (NCBI taxonomy): Eukaryota > Viridiplantae > Streptophyta > Magnoliopsida > Apiales > Araliaceae > Panax > Panax ginseng. The sequence goes on along the minus strand of CM035130.1, from coordinate 156,453,240 downwards.
ATACCCATGATTTTCATCTGTCCAATACTTTTATTATGACTCTCATCATAATCAATGTAAACAGATCATTTCCACAATTTAATAAGGAATGAATACAAAGGATCATTCACCATGCATGAGGTAATCCACACAGACAGGTTATTCCAAAAGAATAATAAAGAATGGAATAACAGAAGGATTCACCATGCGCATGCGATAGAAAGCTACCTGCAGAAAAGTTATTCCCAATAGAATAATAAATAATGGAACCAAGTCCGGCGTGTAGCGCGATAGGCAGGATATTACGACGAGAATAATAAAGAATGGAATAACAACGAAATCACCATGCATGCGATATCGCAGATGCGAGTTATTCCAACAGAATAATAAATAATGGAACCGGTCCCGGCAGAACGCATGCACCAGGATATTCCGCTGCGAATAATAAAGAATGGAATAACAATGAAATCACCATGCACGCGATATAATCGCATGCATGAGTTATTCCAAGCGAGAATAATAAATAATGGAACCAGTCCGCGTAAACGCTATACGCATATGTGATATTCAAACAAAGTAATAAAGAACGGAATAATAGAAAAATTTTACCGTGTATGCGGTACTTCGCATAAACAGGTTATTCCAACATAATAACAAAGAATGGAATAATAGAAGAATTTCACCATGTATGCGGTACTTCGCATAAATAGGTTATTCCAACATAATAATAAAGAATGAAATAACAACTCTTACGAGTATTGAAAGAAATAATTCTCTTCATGAATACGAAAGAATAATACCCCTTACCTCAAAAGAAGACTAGATACTGGAATAGTGAGGTAGCAGACTTCTCTTCTTCTTTCTCTCTATAATTTCTCTCTATAATAATGGCTCTAAAGCTTTAGTGAATTGGTGAGAAATGAAGGAAGAATGAGATTCTATTTATAGGAAAACCTAGTTTTGATAATTGCACATTTTGGGGCTCAAAAAATTACAGTACAATACCTCCAACTTTTCTTTCATTTATAATTCAGTCATCCAAGTATTATCAAACTTGCACCACCTCCCCTAATAGTAAATCATGTGAATCAATAGTAAATCATGTGACTCAATAGTAACTCGTGAATAGTAACTCATGAATAGTAACTCGTGAATAGTAACTCATGAATAGTAATTCGTGAATAGTACTCTGACACGAAAAGTTCCTTGAATACCCAATTGAACAATATAATCTCCAGACATCAATTATTATCGAAATAAATGTCAATTTCTACTAACACAAATAATCCCAACACAATGGAACTATCAAATTCATCTTTAATCAACACAAACTTATTCATCATTAATATTATAACTCACAATATTTAACAACCAGGTCGTTCCCAGGAAAGAGGGGGCTTTCCAATAAGGATTTATCCTTATTGGCGCGCAATTAGGTGACCAAACCTCTCCTTGGCAGAACTTCTAGACATTGTAAATATTGCAATTTAATAATATGAATAACTTTGTCGTCTCAATTATTGATTTAATAATATATCATATAATGCAGATGATACTGTGACAATAATCGAATCAATAGTATGAGAGATATGATGCATCAATTACTATAGCAATAATTGAGTATAACTGAGTGACTTATCACGTAAGCATTAATCACCAATACTGCGTGCTACTATGCAACCACGCGTATTACTGTACTTTTACTACCGAGTAGTTCAACAGTATTAACGATAAAACTTCCGTCGTTATTTTTATAAAAATATTTTTGTCGTTTTCTCAATCCGATAATAATTCCGTTCTGGGGTCCACTAATGATTGTACCGTTGTACGAATATTCCCCGACCAATCGAATATAATATAACAACTTGCATACTGTGCAAAATTTATAAATATTACCCACAACTATAACATTATATCAAATCCATTTCATAATATTCAAAAAAAATATTTTTCGAGAAATTTAAATCTTTATTCATAAAATTTAGGATTTTACAATCTCCCCTCCTTATGAAATTTTGCCCTCGAAATTTACGTACGTACCTGGTATGCCGAACAGATGAGGATATATTGACTTCATTTCAGATTCTAACTCTTGAGGTATATCCTTTGAGTGTTGAATACGATCCTTCTTATCCAAGATTTTAACACGTATCTCCTCATATGTTAAATCTTCTGCTATCTCGTCTGGTTCTAATTTAATAATATGGCTCGAGTCATCCACATATTTACGTAACATTGATACGTGAAAAATATTATGAACACGCGACATACTTGGCGGTAAAACGAGTTTATAAGCCGTAGTTCCTACTCAATCGAGGATTTCAAATGGGCCAATTAAATCAAGGGTTAAGATTTCCTCTCTTCATCGATTCATGCTTCTAGAATAACGCCCTCTTGAACCTTCTTCTTCATATTCATCATCTCTGAGTATGTAGCTTGCACGGCTTTGACTTTATCGATTAAAGTCGATTCTACTCGTATATTTGATATCACCACGTGGGTCCTTAGAGTCTTTAACTCTATCTTTATCATTTGTAAGTTATACGAAATGGATCTTTATGTTAACAACATCGCACTCGTAAATGCATATGATCTTCTACTCAACGCGTCAACTACCACGTTCACTCTTCCACAATGATATTAAATGGTACGATCGTAATCTTCAATAACTCGATCCAACGTCTTTGGCGCATGTTACATTTGTTTTGGTTGAAGAACTATTTAAGGGTTTTAGAAATGGGGTTTTGTACTGGGGTCGGTACAAAATTCAATTTCACGCTCTGGGGTAAGCCAAGAAGTCTTCAGAGAATACGTCAGGAAATTTATTAACAATAGAAATATCATTCAAAACTGTGACCCTCATCCAAGACTTGGATAGCACATGTAATGAAGGTTTCTCCTAACGAAGCTTCAATAGATAAGTCAAAGTCTAATTTCTCTAGAGTTAAATTTAAACGTTGAACGCAAGCAAGAGAGATAAAATAATGGGTAGCACCGGTATCTAATAAGGTATAGACTTCGCAAAAAAATTATAATTAACTAACCCGTGCTAACTTCGTTCGGGTTACTCGCTTTTTGAGAAGTCACGAAAAACGCTCTTCCTGAAACCACCGACTTTGTTTTATCCGTATCCGCCTTTGGTGGCACCGTCCCAGCTGGACTTGACTTCACTATACGACAAAATCGAGCTAAATAACCTTCTCTTCTTGAAATTACCACTTCCATTATCTTTGCCATGATTACCACCGAAGTGCTTACCATTCTTGGCATGATAATTTTCCCCACGATGGTTATCATTGTTCCGATGGTCGTTGCCACTGGTATGATTATTATCGTGTTGTTGGTCATTACCTTTTGCTTGTGCTAACTCATTATCGCGCTCCAATAACTGAGCCCTAATCACAACAACTGAATATAAACAAAGTTTATGAGAAATGAGGTATTGACGTATATCGGGTTTCAAATCTCTTAGAAACATTCGCGTCATTCGCTCCTCATTATCGACCAAATGGGATGCAAATCGGGATAACTCCGCAAACTTAGCCTCGTACTGCGATACGGTCATATTATTTTGCTCCATTGCTTATCTTAACATTTTCAGATGCCATTTTCAAACACTGTCACAAAACAAGGGTTAATTGACATATCACATATTATCCCTATACTCTGACCAACCAATTAAATACCAAATAAACTTAGGTAGGTCATACTAGCGAAGGAATTCCCCGTCTCTCCCCTTCTAGTACTTGTTTCACATCTCAGCCAGGGATCATATCCCAAAGCTTTGATACCAACTGTGACGCCCCCAAAACAGGTATACATGACCCATCTTGAGTCGCCAAATACATGGTACAAAATACAAATAAAAACTTAATTATACAACTATCGTGTAAAATACGACAAAACATATGCTGTGAGTTTTAATACAAATATTGTCATCTAGACAATATCCACACTCAATGGAGTCCTCATTACATTTATTGTCACACTATTTAACCGAATAGTGAGGACTACTAATGCTATCATCTGGATCGTCACTCCGTTCCCCGACTCGTCCCAGCTATATTCTCATTTCCTGAAGAGAACAGTGAAGAAAAGGGTGAGCTCAACTAGCCCAGTAAGAAATATTATGACTAAGATAATGCAGAATAAATTATCATTAGTCTTCAACAATGTTAAACTGATAAAATATAATAGACATCAAGTTTAAGCTGCAATGAACAAGCAATCCATTAAAAGAGTCAAGAGAGAGAATAAAATCTACTATCTTTTATGATTTAAAAAGTTTTCATCAATTTTTTATTTGAGACTCGACTTAATAAATAAACCACATCATCGAATCATCCATGCACTACGAGCCAAGGATATTCATTAAATCATCAATGGTCATGACTATACCGAATAATCTCTGGTCATAATCATATCAGGTTCATCTCTGCACGTAAGCCAAAGATATACAACAAGAAAACCAATAATCAACAATCCATCTTTGCACGTAAGCCAAAGATATACAATTCAATAATCAACAATCCATCTTCGCACATAAGCCAAAGATAACTTTCATCACCATATAAGCATGAGGATGATGACAATAATATAAGCATTAATCAAACGAAAACAAGGATAAATATTAAAGACTTTAAATTTATCCAAATATTATTAATCACTTAATAAACTCATAATCTAATATTATTAATAATATAACAATATTCTAATCACTTCTTAAACTTATAAATAATTTATTTCAATTGTTTACAATTTACCAAATAATGTATTTAATCATCCAAAAATGCCATACTCATAAGATTTCATCACCAATGATCAAATCCCTCATCAAAAATCTACATATGCCTTATATAGGATTCTCAATCCATAAAATCCTATTTTCCAACTTTGTTACTTCACATAACATATTTAACTCATATGTTCGTAACTAAACCATTTTCATGAAAAATACCAAATCAGTCCCAAAAATATTTCTTTTCTGGAATTTAGCAGAATATAGTCCCATAATGAACATATATTTTTCTCAAAATTTTTAAAATTTATTTACTATTTTTCAAAAATTAATTTCTAATTAATTCTTTAAGAAATTAGCTACCTCAAGTTTAACTCCAGAAATTCCCAAATCTTGGCAAGATCTTACACATGTTAACGTGATCTTCCAGTTTAAATTTCATGTTCATCGGAGTTATAAAACTCCGGTTATAGCATTTTTTGTCAGAAAAACCTAAATATTGAAATGGTCATAACTTACTCATTTTAAGTCGGAATGAGCTCATTTTTGGACAGGAGGTACCTTATACCGTATACTTTCATGTCCCAAAAGGCCGGAATTTTTCTCACAGATTAAGTGGCTGAAACAGCCCTTACAAAATTATGGGCAGTAGTTTTTTGCTATTTTCCAGTTTTTGACTCCTTTGCTAAAAATAGTCCACACGAAAATCTACAACACCTTTTCTAGTGATTCCACTTGGATAAGTTAGTAAACTCATAGATCTAACTCTAGGACTTGACCACACTCAAAAATTCAAAATATAATAGGAGATATGGTCAATTGAATTTCATGTTCTATTTTTACCAAAATCTGATTTTCAACTCTTTGTGATTTCTAAGAAACTTTCATGTTTTCTCATAATAACCAACATAACTCATCATAACACTTACTAATACTTCATATACTCATGATTTTCATCTGTCCAATGCTTTTATTATGACTCTCATCATAATCAATGTAAACAGATCATTTCCACAATTTAATAAGGAATGAATACAAAGGATCATTCACCATGCATGTGGTAATCCACACACGAGCAAGTTATTCCAATGTAATAATAAAGAATGGAATAATGAAGGATTCACCATTAAATGCGATAGATCGCATGCATGCATTATTCCCAATAGAATAATAAATAATGGAACCAGTCCCACAGATTAGCACAAAACAGGATATTAAACGCGAATAATAAAGAATGGAATAACAATGTAAATCACCATGCATGCGATGCGATACACCACACGCATAAAGTTATTCCAATAGAATAATAAATAATGGATCCAGTCCGACGTAAACGCACGAGATGGGATATTAACTGAGAATAATAAAAGAATAGAATAACAACGAAATCACCGTGCATGCGATAGATCCCGCATGCATGATTATTCCAGCGAGAATAATAAATAATGGAACCGGTCCCCAGAACGCGATGTATGAGGATATTAAACGTAATAATAAAGAAGCGGAATAATAGAAGAATTTCACCATGTATGCGGTACTTCGCATAATCAAAGTTATTCAACATAATAACAAAGAATGGAATAATAGAAGAATTTCACCATGTATGCGGTATTTGCGCAAAACAAAGTTATTCCAACATAATAATAAAGAATGGAATAACAACTCTTACAGTATTGAAAGAAATAATTCTCTTCATGAATACGAAAAGAATAATACCCTTACCTCAAAAGAAGATTGGCTCTTTGAAATAGTGAGGTAGCAGACTTCTCGTCTTCTTTCTCTCTATAATTTCTCTCTATAATAATGGCTCTAAAGCTTTAGTGAATTGGTGAGAAATAAAGGAAGAATAAGCTTCTATTTATAAGAAAACATAATTTTGATAATTGCACATTTTGGGGCTCGAAAAATTACAGTACAATACCTCAAACTTTTCTTTCATTTATAATTCAGTCATCCAAGTATTATCAAACTTGCACCACCTCCCCTAATAGTAAATCATGTGAATCAATAGTAAATCATGTGACTCAATAGTAACTCGTGAATAGTAACTCATAAATAGTAACTCATGAATAGTACTCTGACACGAAAAGTGCCCTGAATACCCGATTGAACAATATAATCTCCAGACATCAATTATTATCGAAATAAATGTCAATTTCTACTAACACAAATAATCCCAACACAATGGAACTATCAAATTCATCTTTAATCAACACAAACTTATTCATCATTAAAATTATAACTCACAATATTTAACAACCAGGTCGTTCCCAGGAAAGAGGGGGCTTTCCAATAAGGATTTATCCTTATTGGCGCGCAATTAGGTGACCAAACCTCTCCTTGGCAGAACTTCTAGACATTGTAAATATTGTAATTTAATAATATGAATAACTTTGTCGTCTCAATTATTGATTTAATAATATATCATATAATGCAGATGATACTGTGACAATAATCGAATCAATAGTATGAGAGATATGATGCATCAATTACTATAGCAATAATTGAGTATAACTGAGTGACTTATCACGTAAGCATTAATCACCAATTGTGTCGCTCTTATGCAACCACGCGTAGACATCGTATTTTTACTCTAAGAGTAGTTCAACAAAGATAACGATAAAACTTCCGTCGTTATTTTTATAAAATATTTTTGTCGTTTTCTCAATCAAATAATAATTCCGTTACTGGGTCCACTAATGATTGATTATCTTGTTATGCGAATATTCCCCGACCAATCGAATATAATATAACAACTTGCATATTTTGCAAAATTTATAAATATTACCCACAACTATAACATTATATCAAATCCATTCCATAATATTCAAAAAAATATTTCGAGAAATTTAAATCTTTATTCATAAAATTTGGGCTTTTACAATATTACTTTTGTAATTATTTTATGGATGCACTATTATTGTAATTATTTTTAAAAATGTACTAAAATATGTAATTAACCCTTAATTGGAATTTCAAGAAATATTGTTGTAATTATTAAATACTTAAATATTTATTCAAATAACGAATAATTGAATTATATATTGTAAATTATTTCAATAAATTATTAAGCTAAATAATTATTTTAATTTTATTTGAGTTTGTAATAGAATTCTATATTAGTGTTTATATTGACAAATTTACTTGAAATTCTAAAAACTTAAGCTCCAATAATTTTTAATTTAGTTATGACAATTAGGTAGTAATGAATTCACTATAATTTTTTAACTAATTTTAAAGTTATTATGTTTTTAAAAATTGCACATATATTATTATTACAATTAATTGTGTGATTTGATATAATTTTAAGTTTTAAGAAATTTAGATAATATATAGTATAATGTGTTATATTGTCTTAATTAATTACATAAAAGTGTAATTAAATTAGTAAAATCAAAAATAAAAATTCTCTTAGAAGTTACTTTTTAATTGGTTGGGTTTTTTTTTAATACTTGACAAATTCGGATAGTTATATTTAATTATTATGAATTTGTATAATACTTATACTAATTTGAATAACATAGAAAAAAAATCTTTTTTTACTCCTATTAAAAATGAGAATATTCTAAATTTGGATGGTATTTAATTAATATAAATTTTGATAGTACTTATTATGTTAATATGAATAAGAAAGCTAAACCAACAAATTGTAAAATAAAAAATGGTGAAATTAAACTAGGTTTATAGTTTCAATTATAGTTGATAGCATTGCTAATTCGACATATCTTTTAACTTAGCCCAATGTACATACGCCACTAAATGAGGCCCATCATTCTTACACATAGTTTGACATAGGCCTAATTTAATCACGCAAAATATAATTGGGCCTGGGCTATATTGCATAATTTGATAAAGGAAGGCAATAATCCTAATCTTTATTATGGTTAAGAAGGAAAGAATTACTTCGTCCAATCCTATGGATATATGTGAAGACCGAAGCAAGGCTGGGGCCTGGGCAGACTGAAGAGATTGGGCCCTCAATTTGTTGGATCTGATTGTTAAAAGTAGGTGGACTACGCCTCGTTTCTGTCCCCTCAAAAGTTTCACAGTAGAAGACCGATTAGGCCTGAGGAAAAGGATACTAACTACATTTCATTGGGCCTAAAGATTTTCTCTGCTTCGAAGTCTGGTCAGTTCGTCAAAAATTTAATAGTAATAAAAAGAAAAAATTGATATTTCTATGTGAAAAAATAATAATAATATTTGCATTATTGCATATGAGACTTTCTCACATGAACGTGAGACTCACTCAGTATCTATGTGAGAGAAATCCTTTAAAAATATTATTTTTATATGTGAAAATATTAATTTCAATAAAAATTCATGTGAAAATATGTAAGACCCCAACTTATTATAAATAAAATTGAATTTTCCTTTATTCATTATTCTAAATTAATAAGGGTTAATTTGATATAATTCTTTGGTTATGGGTGAAATGTGCAAAGTTTACAAAATAAGCAAGTGGTTATAAAATATTCATTATTGTCGGAGAATATTCGTTTGGTCGTGGAATATTCTTTTTGTGGGAAATCTCGCATTTACTGCAATGCCTTGATCATTAGTGGGCCCCATAACGAAAAAAAGCGGTTGGATGAAAGAAAGCGACAAAGATTGAGTTTTATAAATAACGACGTAAATTATTACTGAATTAACCTTTGTTGGGTTACACCCGGTGGTTAAAATATAAGAATATGCGTGGTCGCACAAAGAGCGATACCAGTATTACACAAGATTGTTGAATTATTGATCCTTACGTAAGAAGGCACTACTCAATAATTGTTACGATGAATTCTTGTTCAATATTTTATTCATTCAATAATTTGCGTTGATATTTTGTATCATTTGTTATTTCAATAATTGTCATTACAATTATTTTCCATTATCAAATCAATAATTCATATTATTTGAATAATATTATCGAGATAACATTATTGGCAATATCTAAAAGTTCATCATTTAAGGAGAGGTTTGGTCACTAATTGCGGCTACTAATAAGGAGAAATCCTTATTGGAAAGCCCTCTCTTTCTCGAACGGCTGGTCACAAGATCTTTGTGATCTGTAATATCATTTTTAAAATAATTAATTATTGATTATTATGATAAAGAAAATATTTATTTTATGTGGATATAGATGGAGAAATTTTTTTAATGTGACAATTGTTGAAAATTAATATTTTATCTTTTTCTGATAAAATAATTCATTTAAATATATTATTTTAATAATATATTAACGGTGATATTTTTATAATGAATGTGGGATATATGAGTATATGAGGAGGAAGAGTATTTTTGTGACATTAAATGTTTAACATATGTTTTGTGTGTCGGTGGACACAATTCTTGACCGAAAATTGATTATAGACTGTAAAATCACTCGTTTGTGGATTTTGGATAATTTCTGTTTGGAATTTGGAAAAATTTTCTTTCAGTAAAGTTGTAGAGAATTGAAATTCCTATAAAAGTTGCTAGATTTGAATTTTCCGATAAAAGGAATATTTATTGTGAATTATTGAAGTTAGGAGTTAAAATAATTGATTTTTGGAAGTTTTAATTATTATTTTCAAGAAAAACGTTTTTCAAAGGTTGGTGAGCATCTTTAACATGTGGTTGGTGGCTAAAATCAGATTCCTTGGTGGTGGGCTTGAATATTTGGTAAATATTAATAGTTTATTAATTTAGTCTCCTTTTGGCGTTCTAAAGATTTTCCTATAAATAGAGGCTAAGTTAGAATTGAAAATCACACCAGAAACAAAGTTTTCTCTCTTTCTCTCTCTATATTATCGAGCGTATTCTTGTGAGTATACTTTGAGTGTTGCTATACGGTGCGAGTTTCTGTCAGCACTATACCGAAATTCAGTCAGAAGTACGGTTATTTTGAGGTAAGGGATATTATTTATTTCGTAATGATATTATTTCTTCAATATCGTTATGCCGAAGTATTGACCTGAACTTTTTAATCAAATTTGGAACTTTTAGTGTCGGGGTTACTATTCACGATATACTTATTTATTCACGAATACGACTATTCATGAAAAATAAAAATTTTCTTTTCAGTCCAAAATATCTATTCGGATACTAGCTTTGATTGTATCCATGTTTTGATCATTCTTGAATTTTACACCACTATGATTATTTTCGAGGTATTTTTGGACATGGGTAAAGCAAGTACGAATCCTTAATCCTTAATCCTTGTCATTTTGTTTCTTTGGATTCGTTTCTTTAAAAATATTTTCATCATTCTCGGTCTTAAATGATGATATAAATGAATATCTTTGGCACGTAGCAAAAGATGAACGATTAATCGATGAATATCTTTGGCACAGTAGTGCAAAGATGAGGCGCGGTGTTGAGATGAACATGACCAACTGGTGATTTAAATGAATATCTTTGGTTCTGTAGTGCAAAGATGAATATTGATTGTTGTTATAGGGATAAAATATTGATGATGGACTTTTAAACCTTACAAGGCGGTAGAATTCTTTCTCTACGTGACTCTTCTAATGGATTCTTTGTTTCCACATTGCATTTGTTGATCTAAAACTTGTTGTCTATTGTATTCTATTAGATTTTTCCTGTTGAAGACTAACGATAATTTGTTGTATATTATCTTAGTCATAATATTCTTTCTTGGGCTAGTTGAGCTCACCCTTTTCCTTTTTGTTCCATTTTTTCTTCTCGGGAGGTGAGAACAACAAGGATCGAGTCTGGGTATGGAGTGATGGTTCTAGGAAGATGTTTTAGTCATCCTCACTATTTTCGTAAAATAGTGTATGAATAATTAATGAGGACTTATTTGGGTGTGTATATTGTCAGAAGACAATATTTGTATTCAAACTCACAGTTGTATTTGTCGTATTCTACACGATATCTCGTATTGTCAAAGTTGTAGTTTGCTTTCTATACCATGTATTTTGGCGACTCGAGAATGGGTGTTGTATACCTATTTTGGGGGCGTCACGATTTGGTATCGAGCTTAGGGATATGATCTCTGGCGGAGATCGGGGAATAGAACTAGGAGGAGGGAGAGCGAGTAAATCCTTCGCTAGTGTGTCCTACCTAAGCTTATTTGTTGGTCGGTCATAATATAGGATATTATGTGATATGTTAATTTGTTTAATTAACCCTTGTTTTATAAGCGATTTAAGAATGACCTATTGAGAGCGTTAACAATGGAGTTTATGAGACCGTGGAGAGCTTGGGGTACTCACCAACGAGGAGAACGTCTGCAACAGTGGCAATGTTCTTCATGTGAACAACGCCATCGAGCAAATGATGAAGCGACGGGATGTTTAGAAGCTTTTTGCGATTCATGCAAAATCAGACGAGGGAGACTCGTGTACAAAATACGGGAGGAAATGATAGTAACGTGCGGTTTGTCACGGCCAAACAATTCAAAGAGTTGGGACCACAGATTTCCATGGAAAGCGGATCCGATCAAGGCGAGAAACGTGGGTCAAGCAAATTACCAAGATATTCTATGTCTTAGGGTGCATTTGAGGAATGAGCGAAGGTTCCATTCGCCACCTTTATGTTTCGTGGTAAAAGCAGATTAATGGTGGGAATCGTGAAGCGCGTACTTGGCCGGATGCACTTAACATGTCTTGGGAAAGATTTTGAATCTGTTCAATGACAAGTACTTTCAAGAAAGTATTAAATCATATGAAGGAGGTAGAGTTTATTAGACTCGAGCAGAACAACATGCGCGGTGTCTCGAAGACGAGGCAAGGTTCGCAGAATTATCGAGTTTGCACCTCATTTGGTGGAGAATGAGGAACGAATGACGCGTATGTTTCGAGAGGTCTAAAACCGAGAGATTCGTCAATACCTTATCTCTCATAAATTTTCTACGTATTCGGATGTTGTCAATGAGGCTCGATTATTAGAGCGAGATAGTAAGTATACTCAACCGAGGGACCACAATCGAGGTAGTCATCAACGAGCGATGATAACCGGCGAGGAGGAAAGAATACGGACAAAGGAGGTAACCACTCGGTGGTAATCGTGGACATGATAATAGAAGAGGTGACTCAAGTGGAAATTTTGAAGAAAGAAGATTCAACAATTACGGGAAGATATCAAGCGCAAAGACCAAAGACCAACAACAAATGTTAGGGAGGAGAAACCGCCTTGATTAGATGTTACAAATGCGGAAGGAGGGACATGTCACCCCAAACTTTCCACAACAATCCAAGGTATGTTACAAACTGTGGAAAGGAAGGCCACATCGTTCGAGATTGTACTATCGCGAAACCAAGTTCAAAGCAGAGTGGTGATTCAAGGTTGTCCGGATAAGTCGAAATCGGCGATTCTTGGAAGAGCGTTTGTCGTGGATTGGACAAAACGTGAGGAACCCAAACGAGGTGATCACGGTAAGCTAATCTTGAATTCTTGCGAAGTTTATACCTTACTAGATATCTGGGTTCTACCCATTCTTTATCTCTCTCCGCTTGTGCTCAACGTTTAAACATGACTCAGGAGAAATTAGATTTTGATTTATCTGTTGAAACTCCGTTGGGTGAAACCTTCGTTACATCTCTGGTTTATAAATCTTGCATGATCCAAGTTGGCACTATCACATTACTCTTTGATCTTATCTCTTTAAAGATACTTGCTTTTGATGTGATTTTAGGAATTGATTGGTTAACCACTCATCATGCCAAAATTGATTGTTTTCGTAAGGTTGTTAGTTTTCATATTCCTAACCAACTTTGTCATTTAATTCAAACCACTAAACCACTAAAATCGACCTTTGTCATATCAAGCCACAAAGCTATTCGTTTATTGAAAACGGATGTCAAGCTTTCTTAGCCCATGTTATGGATTTGAATAAAGACAAGTCGATTTGAATAATATTTACGTGGTTAGAGAATTCCACGATGTATTTCTGAAGAGCTTCTGGTTTACCCCTTAAGCGTGATGTTGAATTCTTTATTGACCTTGAACCGGGTATAAAGCCCATTTCTAAAACCCCATATCGAATGGCTCTATTGAACTTCGGGGAGTTAAAAGTCTAACTACTGAGGAGTTATTAGACATCGGTTTCATTAAATCCTAAGACGTCTCCTTGGGGTGCTCTGTTTTATTCGTAAAGAAGAAAGGCGGGAGTATGCGATTTTGTATTGACTATCGAGAATTGAACCATGTCACCATCAAGAATAGGTATCCGCTACCTCGCATTGATGACTGTTCGACCCGATTACAAGGAGCGCAATTCTTTTCAAAGATCGATCTTCGATTCGGATATCATCACTAAAGATTAAAAGCGAGGATATTCCAAAGACGGCATTCGAGGACTCGATCACGGGCATTATGAATTCTTGGTCATGTCTTTTGGATTGACTAATGCTCCCGCCTTTGCTTTCATGGATATGATGAACCGTGTATTTAAGGAATATTTGGATCGGGTTCGTTGTTGTCTTTATTGATGACATCCTCATCTATTCCAAAAGCCGTGAAGATCATGAGCACCATTTTGAATTCGGTACTACAAAGACTTCATGAACACAAGCTTTATGCAAAATTTGAAGAAATGCGAGTTCGGCTTGAGAAGTAGCATTCCTTGGGAGCGTGGTGTCAAAACAAGGAGTATCTGTTGACGGCGAAGATTGAAGCAATACAAAGTTGGGAGCAACCAAGTTTCGGTGGCCGAAATCGTAACTTTACGGGCTTATTTGGTTATTATCGGAGATTTGTGGAAGGATTTTCTCGAATCGCTACTCGTTAACTCGGTGACTCGGAAGGATGCAAAATTCTTATGGAGCGAGGAATGCGAGAAGAGCTTCCAAGAGCTCAAGAGGAGACTCATTTTAAGACTGTTCTAACAATACCATCCGGTTCGGATGGATTTGTTATCTCTGGCCGATGCTTACGGCGAGGGTTAGGATGTGTTCTCATGCAACATGGGAAAGTCATAGTCTATGCCTCACGATAACTCAAAGAATATGAGAGGAATTATCCTACTCATGATCCGGAGTTAGCGTGATCGTGTTTGCGTTGAAGATATGGAGACACTACTTATGCGGGGAGAAAGTAGAGATTTATACGGATCATAAAAGCCTCAAATATTTCTTCACCCAAAAAAGAACTCAACATGCAGCAACGACGTTGGTCGAGTCGTTAAAAGATTACGATCACACTATTCAATATCATCACCGAAAAGCGAGCGTAGTAGGCGGCGCATTAAGTAGAAGATCATATGCAAATCGAGTGCGATATTGTGTCAATAAAGGCCCATTTTTTATGACTTGCAAAGGATGGAGGTAGAATTAAAGACTCGAGGACCCACATAATGATGGCGAATATACAAGTAGAACCGACTTTAATCGATAAAGTTAAAGCTTTCAAGCTACGGACACAGGGGCGTCGTATGAAGAAGAAAGTGCAAGAAGGAGCTATTAGGAAGCAAGAATTGATGAGGAAGGAATACTTGAGTCAATTCTAGACTTTGCGTTCTAACGATTCGACTGAAGCATAAAATCATGATGGAGGCACACAACACCCCGTTTGCAATCCATCTCAGGAGTACCAAAATGTGTCATGATATTCGACATACATTTTGGTGGAATAATATGAAGAGAGAGAGATTGCGGAGTTTATCTCAAGATGTTTAACTTTGTCAGCGTGTAAAGGCGGAGCATCAAGTGCCAAAAGGTCCATTGCAACCACTTGAGATTAGGAATGGAAATTGGAACACATTACTATGGATTTTATTCTGTGTCTTCCCAAAGTTTCTCAAGGCGTAGATGCAATTTGGGTTATTGTTGATAGATTAACCAAGTCGCCCATTTTTCTTACCGATCTGCGAGACTTATCCCTTGAGCGTCTTGCTCGTATGTACGTGAATGAGATTATACGATTGCATGGCATGCCGGTATCCATAGTTTCGGATCGTGACCCGAGATTCACTTCAAGATTTTGGGTTAGCTTACGTAAAGCTATGGGCGCGGATTCTGATTGATTCAAAGATACCATCCTCAAAGCAGACGGACAATCAGAGAGGACTATTCAAACCCTTGAAGATCTATTAAGACTCGTGTCCTAGATTTCAAAGGAAGTTGGGATAAGTACCTACCATGGTGGAATTCTCCTACAACAACGAGTTATCAAGCAAGTATAGGCATGGCTCCTTTTGAGGCGTTGTATTGACGAAAATGTCGTTTCTCAGTATCTTTGGGGACGAGGTGGGAGAAGCAACATTGTTGGGACCGTAATTAACGCACGACTACGTAAAAGATCCAAATGATTCGACAACGTATTCAAACTTCACAAGATCGAAAAAGAGTTATGTTGATCTTCATAGAAAGGACGTGGAGTTTAATATTGGAGATCATGTATTGTTACGTATTGCTCCATGGAAAGGAGTTACAAGATTTGGGAAAAGAGGAAAGCTCAATCCAAGGTTTGTTGGTCCATTTGAGATTCTTGACCGAATAGGAAACGTAGCCTATAGACTCGCGTTACCTCCAAGTATGTCTCGTGTTCATAATGTATTCCACATATCTATGCTTTGTAAATATGTGAAAGACCCGAACCACATTATTGCATTAGAACCGCATTTAGAGATAGTGAAGATTTAACCTACGAGGAGATACCTGTTGAGATTTTGGATATGAAAGAGTATGTCTTACGCACGAAGGTTATACCACAAGTTAAGATTTTGTGGAGAAACCATGGGAGTTGGAATCGGAGATGAAAGCGAGGTACCCTCACCTTTTCGATATACCAGGTACGTACGTCAATTTCGAGGACAAAATTTCATAAGGAGGGGAGGTTGTAAGACCCCAACTTATTATAAATAAAATTGAATTTTCCTTTATTCATTATTCTAAATTAATAAGGGTTAATTTGATATAATTCTTTGGTTATGGGTGAAATGTGCAAAGTTTACAAAATAAGCAAGTGGTTATAAAATATTCATTATTGTCGGAAAATATTCGTTTGGTCGTGGAATATTCTTTTTGTTGGGAATCTCCGTACGACGGCGCAGTCATTGGTGGGCCCCATAACGAAAAAACGGTTGGATGAAAGAAAACGACAAAGATTGAGTTTTATAAATATCTGGCGTAAATTATTACACAGAATTAACCTTTGTTGGTTTACGGTGGTTAAAAATATAATAATATGCGTGGTTGCACAAGAAGACACTGCAGTATTGCACACGATATGGTTGAATTATTGATCCTTACGTAAAAAGGCACTACTCAATAATTATTACGAGTGAATTCTTGTTCAATATTTTATTGATTCAATAATTCTGCGTTGATATTTTGTATATTTGTTGTTTGATAATTGTTATTATTACACAGTATTTTCCATTATCAAATCAATAATTCATATTATTTGAATAATATTATCAGATAACATTATTGGTAATGTCTAGAAAGTTCTGTCTAAGGAGAGGTTTGGTCACCTAATTGCGCGCCAGTAAGGAAAAATCCTTATTGGAAAGCCCCCTATTTCCTGGGAACGGCCTGGTTGTCAGTACTGTGATCCTGTAATATTATTTTTAAAATAATTAATTATTGATTATTATGATAAAGAAAATATTTATTTTATGTGGATATAGATGGAGAATTTTTTTTAATGTGACAATTGTTGAAAATTAATATTTTATCTTTTTCTGATAAAATAATTCATTTAAATATATTATTTTAATAATATATTAACGGTGATATTTTTATAATGAATGTGGGATATATGAGTATATGAGGAGGAAGAGTATTTTTGTGACATTAAATGTTTAACATATGTTTTTGTGTGTTAAATTGGACACAATTCTTGACCGAAAATTGATTATAATCGTAAAATCACTCGTTTGTGGATTTTGGATAATTTCATTTGGAATTTGGAAAAATTTTCTTCTTCAGTAAAGTTGTAGAGAATTGAAATTCCTATAAAAAGTCGCGAGATTTGAATTTTTCTGATAAAAGGATATTTATTGTGAATTATTGAAGTTCAGGAGTTCAAATAATTGATTTTTGGAAGTTTTAATTATTATTTTCAAGAAAAACGTTTTTCAAAGGTTGGTGAGCATCTTTAACATGTGGTTGGTGGCTAAAATCAGATTCCTTGGTGGTGGGCTTGAATATTTGGTAAATATTAATAGTTTATTAATTTAGTCTCCTTTGGCGTTCTAGCATTTTCCTATAAATAGAGGCTAAGTTAGAATTAAAAATCACACCGAAACAAAGTTTTCTCCTTCTCTCTATATTATCGAAGCGTATTCTTGTGAGTATACTTTGAGTGTTGCTATACTATACTATATGAGTTTATTAGCACTATATCATAAAATTCGATCGTAAATACGGTTATTTTGAGGTAAGGGATATTATTTATTTCGTAATGATATTATTTCTTCAATATCGTTATGCCGAAGTATTGACCTGAACTTTTTAATCAAATTTGGAACTTTTAGTATCGGGGGTTACTTATTCACGATATCAAGACTATTCACGAATCTAAGATTATTCATCGAAAAAAAAAATTTTTCTTTTCGTCAAAATATCTATTACGGATACTAGCTTTGATTGTATCCATGTTTTGATCATTCTTGAATTTTACACCACTATGATTATTTTCGAGGTATTTTTGGACATGGGTAAAATAGAGTACGAATCCTTAATCCTTAATCCTTGTCATTTTGTTTCAATTTGGATTCGTTTCTTTAAAATATATTTTCATCATCCTCGTCTTAAATGATGATATAAATGAATATCTTTGGCACTGTGTAAGTGCAAAGATGAAGCGATTAATCGATGAATATCTTTGGCCAGAAGTGCAAAGATGAAGCGGTGTTGAGATGAACATGACCACACCGGTGATTTAAATGAATATCTTTGGCCTTTGTAGTGCAAAGATGAATATTGATTGTTGTTACTGGAAAAAAATATTGATGATGGACTTTTAAACCTTAGAAGACGGTAGAATTCTTTCTCTACGTGACTCTTCTAATGGATTCTTCATTTTATTTGCATTTGTTGATCTAAAACTTGTTGTCTATTGTATTCTATTAGATTTTTCCTGTTGAAGACTAACGATAATTTGTTGTATATTATCTTAGTCATAATATTCTTTACTGGGCTAGTTGAGCTCACCCTTTTTCTTTTTGTTCCATTTTTCTTCTTAGGAGGTGAGAACATAGCAGGATCGAGTCAGGGTATGGAGTGATGGTTCTAGGAAGATGTTTTAGCTGTCCTCACTATTTTCTGTAAAATAGTGTATGAATAATTAATGAGGACTTATTTGGGTGTGTATATTATTTAGAAGACAATATTTGTATTCAAACTTACAGTTGTATTGTCGTATTCTACACGACATCTGTATTGTCAAAGTTGCAGTTTGCTTTCTATACCATGTATTTTGGCGACTCAAAATGGGTGTTGTATACCTATTTTGAGGGCGTCACAAAATATCATTTTTATATGTGAAAATATTAATTTCAATAAAAATTCATGTGAAAATATCTTCATAAATCTTCAAATTAATTGGAAAAAAAATTTCTTTTGTTGCGAGTAAATACATTCACATATTATTTATGTATTTATATTTATTTACATAATGTCATTGTATCATATTTGTAACAAAAGTAAAAATGTTTTGTCAAAAAATATAAGAGAACCCTAATTATATTCCTCCCTGTCCTCAAAAAATAATTAAATGTACAAATTGTTTTGTCTTCAAAAAGATGAAATAAAGTACATAAATTGAAGAGTATATATGTCATTTAATGGGATCCATTAGTAAAAAAAAGAAAAGAAAAATACTCATCGTTTTATATAATCTTGTGGAGCCTCTAAAGTTAAATTTGAAACGTTTTCTCTATTTTTTTTCTATTTTTATTTTTCTTAATATGTGTGTAAATTATAATTTACTCGTATTTTTAGAAAAGTAGAGAGTATGTAAAATTGTTTGTGAGTTTCAAAATGGAGACAAAAGAAAAGAAATTTAGGGGAGGAGAATTAAAATCCCTTATTTATGAGTTTTTAGACTAGAGAAAAGAAAAGAGAAGGAAGATTTTTAAAAAATTTCTTCCAAAACTTACAAACACACAAAAAAAATGTAAATTTTATTTCCTTCACTCTTCTCTCTCAAAAATTTTAAATTACTTTAATTTTAATTTTTTGAAAATCTCACTTTTTGAGAAACACAATAATCAAATATATTATTATTATTATAATATTAATAATCAATCAAATTTCACCGAATGAGAAAGAAATAAAACACAACCAAGCGAATAAACAAACTTTTTATAACTGAAAAAATAAACTCACATAAATAAATAGAACATAAAATTTTCTCAATCTTAATCACTAGACTAAGGTAGTGTTTATTTAGAGCTGAATGAAACTGAATCTGAATAGTTGAATCGGTCAGTGCGTTTATTTTAGTCTGAATGACTGAATCAATAAGATGGACGGACTGAATGGCTAAGTCAGATTTTTTTAGCTGAATGAGCAACTAAATGAAGTAAAAAAATATTAACTATTATATTAAGTAATACTCCCTCCTTTCCTAAAAGATTGTCCTTTTAGGAAGTAATTTTTGTTCTAAAAAGATTGTCGTTTTGAGTTTATCAATACACATTAGCTATTTTTTTTCTACTTTACCCTTATTTAAAGCTTTCTTCTATTTAAAATTTTCTTCCCTTCTCAATGATTCTTATTCAATTTAATGTTATAATCCAAGTAGTAATTGGTTGAATAAGAAGTAATTGATTGAATTGAATAAGAAATACGGGTAGGAGAACAATTGGTTGAGACAATTAATAAAAGGATAGTATAGTATTTTCGCTAGGTATTAATTATATTTCTTAATCTGTGTGTATTAATCTTAAACGACAATCTTTTAGGAACAAAAAGAGTATTAAATAAATTTACAATAATTTTAAATTTTTTCAGAGGGATAAAATAATAAAGCTTTGTCATTCAGATATTTTAGACATATCAATTATCAAATAATTTTTTCTATTCAAATTCAGATTTAACTCATTCAAATTCAAATTCAAATTCAGATTCATTTAATTTTTATCATACAGCCTGAGATCAAATCATCCCACTAAAAATAAAGTTAATCGACAAAAAAAACGCGATAATTATATCGAGTAAATGGGAATTTTGAAATGATTTAACAAAATTTTCTTCCTCGTACAGTTAAAATTAATAATTCCATCATTGTCTAGAACTGAATTTCTTTAGGCTTTTTTATTGAAGCTTTGAATAAGTCAAATTTGGTTTTTACTAGTAATATACTCCTTTCGTCCCAAATTAATTATTTAGTTTTGATTTTTTTAAATCAAATCGACTATTTTTAATTAATAATTAAGCATATATAAATATATTTTTAAAATTATTAAAATTGGGGTTAGTAATAAATTGTATATATATATTTTTTGGTTATAAACTCTTCATTTATATTTTAGTAAAAATAATAAAAAGATTAATTTTAAAAATGATCAATTTAATTTTAAAAATTAAAATTAAATAATTAATTTGAGACGGAGAGAGTAATAAATAAAAGTGGTGGGGTGCGAGGGTAAAAATAAGAAAGAGTTGTTAGGTGTCAAAACTAGTAGGCATTAGCTAGGGGTAATGAAAGAGACTAATCACAATTGTAGATGTTACTTAGGTTGACTAATACATCAATGTGCTGGGAAATCGCACTACATATCTCACTATTTTCTGGAAATCATGACCTTCTTATCCCTTCACTCACCGAGAGAAACCTTTCTTTTCTTTAATTTTTAATAAAAATAATATTATTATCATATAAAAAAAATCATAAAATATTTGTATATACACACATGCATATTTATAGACCCTACATGTCAGGCTGGGACTGACAGTATGCATATGTGTGTATGCGAACATTGTTGTTTTAATAAATACACTGCTCACTTTCACCGTTTATATTTAAAATATACTCCTTCTGTCCCATAATGTATGACGTTTTGAATAATTTTATTTTTTTTCAAATTATTTGATGGTTTATATTATTTAAAAAAAATTAATTATAATCTTTTCAAAATTACCCCTCATTTGAGTGAGAGTATGAGATAAGTATATGATAAAAGTTATTATAGATAATTAATACTATATTTAATATTGTATAATCATTTTTTTAATTCGTGTATACAATTCTAAAACGTCATATATTACGGAATAGAGGGAATAATACTCAAAATTTTCTTCTTTTATTTTTTTGCTATTTTGGGGGAGGAGGTTTGAATTTAGATCTCTTGTTTAACAATTTTTTCCCATTTTCAAAATTCACAAACAATTATGCTAGACATACATGGTATATACAAAGTTACACAAAATCAAGAAATCATTATAATTTCCTTCCTTTGTTTTCCTCCTTTCAGAAGCCAACATATAAATTTATAAAATCCCTTCCCTTTGTTTTCCTCCTTTCAGAATACCTACCTGTCTAGGTTGCTTGCCGATAGGGGTTAAGTGTATATAGCAAGTAAAGTTGACACTTTGAAATCTGGTCAGTGACCTGGCCTGGCCTGCCACCATCATTTTCTTTCCATAATTCCCTCCTTGTCCCACATTAAATGGATAAGGATCAATCATAATTTTCCCCATGTCTCAAGGAAGAAGGTGTTGTATATGTAAATTACAAAATCCAGCATTTCCCCAAACAAAATCTCAACTGTCCCCCACACTCCCCACCCTTCAAAATCTAACCCCTACCCTCCTCTTTTACCTCTTCATCAAAATCATACAAAACACATAAATGCATGTGTATCATATGCATGCACCCCACTTCCATCAATGTCCCAAATTAATTAATTGTCAATAAGATGGGCTCAATCAAAATTCAAAGAAAGGGTAAAAATGTCACAAAAATACTTGAATCTAAAACTAAGAACTAGCAAAAATTAACAAGACATTAACAAATATATATATTAACAAATATATATATATCAGATTCCATCCACAACAACCGTCTATTGAATCCGTTTATTGAATCGCTACTATTTGTACCGACCTTAGACAATTTTTTTTTTTTTTTTTTTTTTTATAAACCTAAGATACAGGTAATTATACCTACCAAAATGAATTCTTTCCCCAACAACTTTATGGATAGAATCATTTCTATATATATATATATATATATATATATATATATATATATATATTACACATTTTATGATTTTTACACAAGGATTAAAGAGCATAATAGCTCTCATTAATCACTACAAAAATTAATTAGTCTCAACTGATGAGATTTACCACAATAATAATTTAATTAATGCTAATAATAATGCAGCAACAACCAGAACATTCATCTTTCTGCTCCAAACTATTTTCTGAGTCTCGGATTTAGCAGAGGAGCATCAATCAAACACAATCTTTGATTCATACAATGTCTATTACAAAAGTTCTCCCAAGTATTAGTTTCCCTCCCAACAAGATTCTTCCCCCAAAAAGAGAGAGATTCCAACTCTCCACCCCCCAAATTGCTGCTGCTGCTACTACTACTACTATTCTTGTATATCTACACAACCTGCAAATTCAATTCTTTGCTACCAAAATCAGATCATCAAACAAAAGCCCCACCTCATTGACAATATCCAATAACAATTATAAACAATGATGATCATAGTTTCACTTGATCAATTCCGATACCCACCCAACATCCGGGTTCGGGGCATCAGAAAAGTTAGGGTCAACCCGATCCAATGGATTCTCCTTGCTCAACTTCTCAAACATCTTTGCCCTCAAGTCCCTTCCTGATTCCACCCTTTCCATCACAGGTTCCTCCTCCGGCCCTGTCTTGTCCCAGTGATCCATAAATCCAGTTCCAGGTCGGCACACGGTCCTAGTCGGAGTTGAAGGCAGGCTGCAGAAACCGTGCCGGGTCATAATCGACCTAGGAGATCCAAACCCAGAAGAACCCATTTGCAGAGCCCAAGATGTGGGCATGGACTTCACCTTGTTTAGCTGCAACTGACGCAGTGAGGCCACCATTTCGCAGACAGAGCTCGAACCCAGAGACCGGCTTAGGGAGTTGGCCATCGGAGTCAACGGCGGCGACTCTGTGGGCGAACAAGACCCCTCGAAACACAGCCTCCGCGGGGACCCATCATAAGAATCGCCGGCACCCACAGCCCTCGGACTTAAAACCCTGATCTGGTCCGGCGTGTGGGCGAAGAAACAGACTCGACGGCGGCAGTTCTGACCGTCCTTACAGGGCTGCGTGCGATAGCGAGCTGGGTGTAGCCAGCACTCGAATACGCCGTGGGCGAACTCACACCCGTCGCCTTTCTTACAGCTCCCCTTTCTGAAATCTGGACATGCCGTGCCGGAGTAGTGGTACTTACGTGGGTCCCGGCGGCGAGCCTTCTCGCCGGGATGAGCGTAGGGACACTCCGTCCAGTCATGTGACCTCGCACGTGCGCACTTTCTGACTTTAAACTCGTACATCCGGAAATGATCGCATGAGTACGCGTCCACCGGAAGGTCCAACTCTTCGTCGGAGCCGCCATCGTCGTTGACGACGTCATTTGAGGGAAGGTATCGCTGCAGCGGCGTGAGAGATTCGCTCTGGAGGAAAAAGGAGTAATCGTCGCCGTTAAATTTGACATTGCCAGTAGGGCTGAGAGAATAAGATATCCCAGCCGTTGGATCATCAGAAAATGTCCACGGCGGGACGTGTACGGTCGGATTAGTATGACAGTTTCTCTCTCCGATCATCATCTTTGTTTTCAAGTGCCAGTGATTTTGCTCTGGTCCGAATTTGTATATAAACTGCTCTGGTATTGGGATTTAACCGTGGTTGAGTTTATTTAACTAACGTTAGATTAAAACAATTGATTTTTACTGCGGTTAACTAAAGGAAAGGTTAAAGTGACGGCTGAGTAGGTGATATTGGCTAGGAGTGCTCGTCATGGTCGTCACACGTTTACAATTGTGAGCGTGGAAGGTTTGCTGGTGGAGAGATGCATAGTTGTGATAGAATCTGAGTGACAGACAGTTACTGGTGACTGATCGGTTTAATTTTTTTCAACTGACGGCTGTCGAGTTCCAAAGACGGTGGACCGTCCTATACGGAGGTAGTAGACTAACCATGTATCATGTGAGAGACATAAAGAGTTGCCGTATTTTTGCAGTTTTGGGCTAGGAAAATTCTTCATTTTCCACCCTTACCCCCGCACGCCCCACACCCCACCCCCCACCCCCTCACACTCCACTCCCACTCCCCACCCCCCACCCTCTCACGCCCCACCCCCCACTCAGTCACGACCGCACTCCCTCACACCCCATCCCCATCCCCATCCCCTTCCCCGATTTCAAACTACTTAAATCATATTCCATATATCCCATACAAGTATTAAAAAAAATATTTATTAAACAAAAAATAATAAGAGATCAAAATTATATTTAATATTTAAATAATATTAAAATTAAATAATAAATAATTAATTAAAATTCTCAAACAATAAATATTATGAGATAAAAATATTTTTCTATTAAAGGGTGGAGAGGGTACATAAGTATAGGAAGGGGAAGAAACAACGTTGGTAATAAGAGAGTAATATTTTTGTGGTAAGAATAAGTATATATTTAAAATTTTATATTTTTCAGTTATATTTTAAAATTTTAATGATATTAATTATAATGAATTATGATAATGTGATTATTAATTTGACATTTTCCATGACTAGTCGAAGAAAGAGCCCCAAGTGGTAAAAAAGTTGACATAATTGATTTTTATTTATATTCATATTTTATTACAAATACAAACAAAATTATATTACGATAAAATATATCAATTTTTGTAATTTTTTTGCAAGTAGATATATTTATAGATCATACCATTTAATTTACTTGTATTAATCATCGACATATTTTTATAACAATACGCATAAAGACTTTTAGAAATTATATTTTTATTTTTTGGTAGAAATTCACAACAAATATATAAACTTCTGTTATGAAGAACCTGTAAGAGTATTTGAAATTGATACTGTTGGGTTATGATACTTTAGACATCTTAGGTGTGACGTCCTCGAAATAGGTACACATCATTCATCTTGAGTCGTCAAATACATAATACAAAATTCAAATACAATTTAATAATACAACTATCGTGTAAAATACGACAAAACATAAACTGAGAGTTTTAATACGAATATTGTCTTCTAGACAGTATTCAAACTCAAATGGAGTCCTCAATACATTTATTATCACACTATTTTATAGAATAGTGAGGACTACTAATGTAAACATCTGGACCGTCATTCCGTTCTCCGACTAGTCCCAGCTACGTTATCATTTTCTGAAGAGAACAATGAAAGCAAAAGGGTGAGCTCAACTAGCCTAGTAAAAAAATATTATGACTAAGATAATGCAAAATAATTTATCGTTAGCTTTCAACAGTGTTAAACTGTTAAAATATAACAAACATCAAGTTTAACTGCAGCGGAACAAGCAATCCATTAGAAAAGTCAAGTAGAGTATGATATCTACTATCTTCTATGATTTAAAAGGTTTTTCATCACTTTTATCGCTGAGACTCAACTTAATAAATAATCCACATCATCGAATCACCCCTGCACTACGGCCAATGATATTCATTAGTATCACGACCACGAATTATCCATGCACTACGAGCCAAGGATATTCGTGTATTCATCAATGGTCATGATCATGCCAACAACTGTCCATCAATGCACTACGGGCCAATAAGGACTTTTACCACATCATTTGTAACATTACGGTCATGATTATACCAAATAATCTCTGGTCATAATCATACCAAGTCCATCTATGCACTACGGCCAAATATAACTTTCATAACAATATAAACATGAGGATGATGACAATGATATAAGAATTCAATTAAAAGAAAGCAAATGATAAATTTTTAAAGATTTATAATTTAATTTATTCAAAATTCAATAATGTCCAAATTGTCAACATGATACTTGTGACGCCCCCAAAATAGGTATATATCACATATTCTGAGTCGCCAAATACATGGTACAGAATACAAATACAATCTTAAATATACAACATGAGCTGTGAGTTTTAATACAAATATTGTCTTCTAGACAATATTCAAACTCAAAATAAGTTCTCAATATATTTATTAACACATTATTTCATAGAATAGTGAGGACTACTAATGCTATCATCTGGACCGTCACTCCGTTTCCCGACTAGTCCCTGCTACGTTCTCATTTCCTGAAGAGAACAATGAAAGTAAAAGGGTGAGCTCAACTAGCTCAGTAAGAAATATTATGACTAAGATAATGCAAAATAAATTATTGTTAGCCTTCAATAGTGTTAAACTGATACAATATAACAAACATCAAGTTTAACTGCAGCGGAATAAGCAATCCATTAAAAGAGTCAAGTAAAGAATAAAATCTACTATCTTCTATGATTTTAAAGGTTTTTCATCACTTTTATTGCTGAGACTCAGCTTAATAAATAAACCACATCATCCCTGCACTACGGCCAAAGATATTCATTAGTATCACAACCACAAATTATCAATGCACTACGGGCCAATGATATTTGTGTATTCATCAATGGTCATGATCATGCCAAAAACTGTCCATCAATGCACTACGGGCCAATGAGGACTTTTACCACATCATTTGTAACATTACGGTCATGATTATAACGAATAATCCCCGGTCATAGTCATACCAAGTCCATCTATGCACTACAGGCCACAGATGACTTTCAACATAATATAAACATGAAAATGATGACAATGATATAAGAATTCAATAAAACAAGTTCAAGAATTAATTTATCCAGGAACCAATAACGTCCAAATTGTCAACATGATACTGCTTTGTGGAGTAAAATTCAAGAATGCTCAGAAGAATATTTCCATGAAAAGATACTGGATGAAGCACAAATATCAAAGATATTCCACTAATTTCATGGAGTATAAAAGCCAAAACTTTAACCAACTGAGTATAATAACGAATGGAATAACAAAAGAAATCACCAGACATGCGATAGACCGCATAGACAGGTTATTTCAAAAGAATAATAATTAACGGAACCAGGTTATGCGTAAAGCATAGACAGAATGTTCCAACAAAATAATAAATAATGGAACCAGGTCATGCGTAAAACACAGACATGATGTTCCAACAGAATGATAAATAATGGAACCAGGTCATGCGTAAAGCACAAACAGGATGTTCCAACAGAATGATAGATAATGGAATAATAGAAGAATTTCACCATGTATGCGATTACCCAAAATCCAACATAATACTAAAGAATGGAATAACAAAAGAATTTCACCCATGATCCGAGTTATTCAGAATAATAAAGAATGGAATAACATGTGACGCCCCAAAAATAGGTATACAACACTACAACTCGCCAAATTGCGTAAATTAATAACTTTATTAATCAATTATCGTGCAAAATACGACAACACATAAACTGTGAGTTTAAAAACAAATATTGTCATCTAGACAATATTCACTCTTAAATAAGTTCTCATTAAAATTATTGATACACTATTTTACAAAATAGTGAGGACTTCAAAAACAACTTCCTAGAACCATCATTCCATACCCCGACTAGTACTCGCTATATTCTCGCTTCTTGAGAAGAAAAATGGAACAAAAAGGAAAAGGGTGAGCTCAACTAGCCCAGTAAAGAATATTATGACTAAGATAATATAGAACAAATTATCGTTAGTCCTCAACAGGAAAAAATCTAATAGAATATAATAGACAACAAGTTTTAAATCAATATTCGCAGCGGAAATAACAATTCATTAAAAGAGTTACGTAGAGAATGAAATATATTATCTTCTATGATTTTAAAAATCCATCATCAATATTTTATCCCTGTAACATCAATCAATATACATCATAAATCAAATATTCATCTTTGCACTACAGGCCAAAGATATTCATCAGTTGGTCATATTCATCTTAACACTTGTACATCTATGCACTACGGGCCAAAGATATTCATAAGAAAATCAACCATCTTTGCACTACAGGCCAAAGATATTCAGTAATATCATCATTTAGGACTGAGGATGATGAAAAATATTTTAAAGAAAACGAATCCAGTGAAACAAAAGAACAAATAATAAGAATTCGTACTTTAAACAGTCCAAGTTCAAAAATACTTCATAAATAACCACAGTGAAATAAAATTCAAGAATGATCAAAACATGGATACAATCAAAGCTAGTATCCATAATAGATATTTTGGACAAAAAACAAAAATTTTTTATGAATTTTCGATTCGTGAATAATGTCGATATGAATGAATAGTAACCCCGACACTAAAAGACAAGAATTTTACAAGAAAAATCTTACCAATATTCCCAAGATAATGATATTAGAAGAAATAATATCATTTTTTAAAAAATAACATCCTTACCTCAAAAAAGAATATTTTGGATCGAATATAGATATAAGTCAAAACTTGTACCGTATAGCAACACTCAAAGTCTCAAAATACTCACAAGAATACGCCGATAATATAGAGAGAGAGAGAGAGAGAAAACTTGTTTCGTGTGATTTTCAATTCTAACCCAAGCACCCTATTTATAGAAAATGGTTAGAACATTAAAGCAAAAAAATTTAATAAAATATTAATATATTTTATTAAATTTCCTACACACAAACTTGGTCCAAAATCATCCACACACCTCACCAAAAGTCACAAAAACACGTTTTTTCATGTAAAAATCACTTAAAACTCCATAAAAAATAATAATCAATTAATCCTAACTTCAATAATTCATAATAAATAGCTCTTTATCAAAAAAAAATTTGAATCTTATGTCCATTCCATAGGAAATTCAATTTCTACAACTTTGTAGTTTTAAGTTTTTCAAATTCCAAAAATGAAATTGAATCAAACCCACATACTGGACGACGATTTTACATGTGCTATAATCAAATTTCAAACCAAGAAATAGGACCCAATTTAACATGTTTAACATGTTTTTAAACATTTTTGTAACAAAAATACTCTTCCTCCTCATTTATTCATATATCACACATTCATTTGTAAAATATCACCATTATTATATTATTATAATATAATAATATATTTAAATGAATTATTTTATCGTAAAAGATAAAATATCAATTTTTTAACAATTGTCACTTTAAAATTTTCTCCATCTATATCCACATAAAATGAATATTTTCCTTATCATATAAATCAATAATTAATTATTCACAAATAATATTACGTAATCACAATAATATCGACAAACTGTGCCGCTCCAAGAAAGAGGGGCTTTCAATTAGGATTTCTCTCATCATCGAACGCAATTAGGTGACCAAACCTCTCCTTAGATGTAACTTTCTAGACATTGTCAATAATGTTATCTAATAATATTATTCAAATAATATGAATTATTGATCCGATAATGGAAAATATCAGTATATGACAATTATTGAAACAACAATAATATAAAATATCAACGTAGCAATTATTGAATCAATAAAATAAAATATTAAACAAGAATTATCTGTAAAAATTATTGAGTAGTGCCTTCACATAAAAATCAATAATTGGTGCAATACCGTGTGCTATCGTGTTTTAACCACCGAGTATTTCAATAAGATTAACTCAGAATAACTACGCCAGTTATTTATAAACAACTTATACTTGTCGCTTTCTTCATCCAATCGTTTTTTCCGTTATGGGGCCCACATAAGGTCATCGGCCGTCGCATTTAATATTCTCCGACCGGAAGAATATTCCACGACAAAACTAATATTCCCCGACAACAATGAATATTTTATAACCACTTTCTTATTTGAAATATTTATGCATTTTCCCATAACTAACCACATTAATCAAATCAACCCTTACTATTTCAAAATAATAAATAGAGGAAATTTAATTTCATTTATAATAAGTTGGGGTCTTACAACCTCCCTCCTTATGAAATTTCATCCTCGAAATTGACGACGACGACGTGGTGTTTCAAAAGGTGAGGATACCTTCTTTTTTTTTCCCTTTCAAAACCCGCGGCACTTTTCTCTATAGCATGGTTCCTTCACAAAACTTTGACTTGTGGTATGACCTTTGTGCGTAGGACATGCTCCTTCATATCCAAGATCTTAACAGGTACCTCTTCGTACATTAAGTCTTCGGCTATCTCGTCTGGTTTTAACTCAATAACGTGGTTCGGGTCCTTCACATATTTACGAAGCACAGATATGTGAAAAATATTATGAACACGAGACATACTTGGAGGTAACGCGAGTCTATAGGCCATATTTCCTACTCGGTCAAGAATCTGAAATGGACCAATAAATCGTGGATTGAGCTTTCCTCTTCTCCCAAATCTTGTAACTCCCTTCCATGGAGCAACACGCAACAATACATGATCCCCAATACTAAATTCCATGTCCTTTCAATGAAGATCCGCATAACTCTTTTGTCGATCCTGTGTCGTTTGTATTCATTGTCGAATCATTTGGATTTTTTCTGTAGTAATACGTACCAACTCTGGTCCCAACAATGTTGCTTCACCCACCTCATCCCAACATACTGGAGAGCGACACTTTCGTCCATATAATGCTTCAAATGGAGCCACACCTATACTTGCCTGATAACTGTTGTTGTAGGAGAATTCCACCAATGGTAAATACTTATCCTAACTCCCTTTGAAGTCTAGGACACAGAGTCTTAATAGATCTTCAAGAGTTTGAATAGTCCTCTCTGATTGTTTGTCCGTTTGAGGATGGTATGCGTCAATCGAATTGTAAACTGCGCTCATAGCTTTTTGCAAGCTAACCCAAAATCGTGAAGTAAATCTTGGGTCACGATCCAAACTATGGATACGGCATGCCATGGAATTTCACAATCTCATTTACGATATACGAGCAAGACGCTCAAGGAATAAGTCTCTCAGATCGGCAAGAAATGAGCGAGACTTGGTTAATCTATCAACAATAACCCAAATAACATTTATGCCTTGAGAAACCGTGGGAAGACCCATAACAAAATCCATGGTAATGTGTTCCCACTTCCATTTTGGAATCTCAAGTGGTTGCAATGGACCCTTAGGCACTTGATGTTCCGCTTTACACATTGACAAGTTAAACACCTCGAGATAAACTTTGCGATCTCTCTCTTCATATTGTTCCACCAAAATGTATGTCGAAGATCACGATATATTTTGGTACTTCCAGATGGATTGCAAACGGTGTATTGTGTGCCTCCATCATGATCTTGTACTTCAAATCGAGTCGTTAGAACACAAAGTCCGGAGTTAACTCAAGTATTCCTTCTTCATCGATTCTTGCCTCGGGATAACACCTTCTTGTACTTTCTTCTTCATACGCATCGCCCGGTTGCGTGGTTCGAGCAACTTTAACTTTTTCGATTAAAGTCAGTTCTATGCGTATAGTTGACATTATCGCATGGGTCCCCGGAGTCTTGAATTCTATCTTCATCTTTTGTAAATCACACAAAATGGGCCTTTGTGTTGACAACATCGCACTCGTTCCCGCATATGATCTTCTACTCAACGCGTCAGCAACCACGTTCGCTTTTCCAGGATGGTATTGAATGGTGTGGTCGTAATCTTTCAATAGCTCAAGCCAACATCATTGCCGCATGTTGAGTTTCTTTTGGGTGAAGAAATATTTGAGTCTTTTATGGTCTGAATATATCTCCACTTTTTCCCCATATAGATAGTGCCTCTAGATCTTTAGCGCGAAAACGACTGCTGCTAACTCTAGATCATGAGTAAGATAATTCCTCTCATATTCTTTAAGTTGTCACGAGGCATAAGCTATGACTTTCCCATGTTGCATGAGAACACAACCTAACCCTTTGCCCGAAGCATCGCTGTAGATAACAAATCCATCCGAACCAGATGGTATTGTCAGAACAGGTGCCGAAATGAGTCTCCTCTTGAGCTCTTGAAAACTCTTTTCGCATTCCTCGTTCCATACGAATTTTGTATCCTTTCGAGTCAACTGAGTTAACAGAGTAGCAATTCGAGAAAATCCTTCCACGAATCTCCGATAATAACCAATTTAAGCCCGTAAAGCTACGATTTTGGTCACCAACTTTGGTTGCTCCCTAACTTTGTATTGCTTCAATCTTCGCCGTCAACAGATATCCATGTTTTGACACCACGTGCCCAAGGAATGCTACTTCCTCAAGCCGTAACTCGCATTTCTTTAACTTGGCATATAGCTTGTTTTCACGAAGCTTTTTGGAGTACCAAACTTCAAATGGTGCTCATGATCTTCACGACTTTTTGAATATATAAGGATGTCATCAATAAAGACAACAACAACAAATCGATCCAAATATTCCTTGAATACTCGGTTCATCATATCCATGAAAGCCGCAGGAGCATTAGTCAATCCAAAAATATGACTAAGAATTCATAATGCCCGCATCGAAGTTCTAAAGGCGTCTTTGAATATTCTCGATTCTAATCTTCATTTGATGATATCCGAATGAAGATCGATCTTTGAAAAAAATTGTGTTCTCAGAATCGGGTCAAACAGTCATCAATGCGAGGTAGCGGATACTATTCTTGATGGTGACATGGTTCAATTCCATTAGTCAATACAAAGTCGATACTCCCGCTCTTTCTTCTTTAAGAATAAAATAGAGCACCCCAAGGAGATGTACTAGGGACGAATGAAACCGATGTCCAACAACTCTGTAGTTGGACCTTTAACTCTCAAGTTCAATAGGAGCCATTCGATATAGGGTTTTAGAAATGGGCTTTGTACAGTTCAAGATGAATAAAGAATTCAACTTCACGCTCGGGGTAGATCGGGAAGTTCTTCAGAAATACGTCGAGAAAACTCACTAACAATGTAAATATTATTCAAATCGACGTGTCTTTATTCAAATCCATAACATGGGCTAAGAAAGCTTGACATCCATTTTTCAATAAACGAATAGCTTTATGACTTGATATGACGTTGATTGATTTTAGTGTTTTAGTTGCTTGAATTGCATAACAAAGTTGGTTAGGAATATGAAAACTAACAACCTTATTTAAAACAATCAATTTTGGCATGATGAGTAGTTAACCAATCAATCCTTAAAATCACATCAAAAGCAAATATCTTTAAAGAGATAAGGACAACAGGTAATGTGATGGTGCCAACTTGGATTAAACAAGATTTATAAACAGTGGATGTAATGAAAGTTTCTCCTAACGGAGTCTCCACAGATAAGTCAAAGTCTAATTTCTCCGGAGTCAAGTTTAAACGTTGAGCACAAGTAGGAGAGATAAATGAATGGGTAGCACCGGTATCTAGTAAGGTATAAACTTCGTAAGAATTTATGATTAGCTTACCCTTGATCACCTCGTTTAGGTTCCTCGATTTTGACCAATCACGACAAACGCTTCTTCCAGAACCGCTGACTTTGACTTTTCGGGACAACCTTTTGAGTCACCATCCCCATTGGACTTGGTTTTTTATCGCATAATCTCGAGCGATATGTCCTTCCTTTCCACAATTATAACATACCTTGAACTGCTGTGGACAGCTTAATGATATGTCCCTCTTTTTCGCATTTATAGCATACGACCGGTGGTCGTTCTCCTCCCTTAGAACTAGTTGCTGCTGGTGCTGATGTCTTCACATTGTCATTGTTGAATCTCCTCTTTTTAAAATCTCCCCCTGACTCGCTTCTTCTATTTTCATGGCCATGATTACCACTAGAGTGGTTATCGCTTTTGTCCGTATTTTTCTTTCCCTGCTGGTTATCGTTATTCCGATGACTGCTGTCACCGGTATGACCCTGGTTGTGGTCCCTCGGTTGAACATACTCGTTATCTCGCTCTAATAATTGAGCCCTATTGACAACATCTCAATATAGAGAAAACTTATGAGAAATGAGATATCGACGTATGTCAAGTTCAAACCTCTCGTAAACATCCGCGTCATACGTTCTTCATTCTCCACCAAATGAGGTACAAACTCGATAACTCGCGAACTTCGCCAGATCGGGACACCATCATGTTGTTCTCGCCTCCGCCTAATAAACTCTACCTCCTTCATATGATGAATACTTTCGTGAAAGTACTTGTCATTGAATAGTTTTCAAACGCTTCCCAAGACATGCCGAAAAGGTTTGGATGGGTACGCTTCACGATTCCCACCAAGAATCGCCTCGTTACGGAACATAAAGGTGGCGAATGGAACCTTCTATTTCTCCTCCGCATCCCAAGACGTCGAATATCTTGGTAATTTTGCTTGACCCACGCCTCGCCTTTAATTGGATCCGATTTTCCCTGCACTCGTGGTCCCAACTCTTTGAATCGCTTGCTGGTTTGTGATAAACCGTGCGCTGCTATCATTTCCATATGTATTTTGTACACGAGTCTCTCTTTATTCGATTTTGCATGAATTGCAAAAAGCTTCTAAACATTCCATCGCTCATCTCGATCGATCGGTGGTGTTGTTTACGAGGAACATTTCATTCGACTGTTGCACATTTTCCTCATTGGTGGGTAAAGGTGTTCCACGGCCTCATTTACTCCATCATAACATCTCATTGCCATTCTCAAACATCGCCATAAAACAAGGGTTAATTGAAGAAATTAACATATCACATAATATCCCTATATTTCGACCAACCAACAAATAAGCTTAGGTAGGACACACTAGCGCGAAGGATTTACTAAATCTCTCCCTCCTAGTTCTATTCCCCGATCTCCGCCGGAGATCATATCCCTAAGCTCGATACTAACCGTGACGCCCCCAAAATAGGTATACAACACCAATTCTGAGTCGCCAAATACATGGTACGGAAACAACTCCAACTTTATTAATACAATTGTCGTGCAAAATATGACAACACATAAACTGTGAGTTTAAAAACAAATATTGTCATCTAGACAATATTCACACTCAAATTAAGTCCTCATTACAATTATTGATACACTATTTTACAAAATAGTGAGGACTTCAAAAATAACTTCCTAGAACCGTCATTCCATACCCCGACTAGTACTCGTTACATTCTCGCCTCCTGAGAAGACAAAATGGAATAAAAAGGAAAAGGGTGAGCTCAACTAGCCCAATAAAGAATATTATGACTAAGATAATATAGAAAAAATTATCGTTAGTCCTCAACAGGGAAAAATCTGATAGAATACAATAGACAACAAGTTTTAAATCAATATTCGCAGCGAAAATAACAATTCCTTGGAAGAGTTACGTAAAGAATGAAATCTATTATCTTCTATGATTTTAAAAATCCATCATCAATATTTTATCCCTGTAACATCAATCAATATACATCATAAATCAAATATTCATTTTTGCACTACAGGCCAAAGATATTTATCTGTTGGTCATGTTCATCTCAACACGTGTACATCTTTGTACTACAGGCAAAAGATATTCATAAGAAAATCAACCATCTTTGCACTACAGGCCAAAGATATTCAGTAATATCATCATTTAGACCGAGGATGATGAAAATATTTTAAAGAAAACGAATCCAAAGTGAAACAAAAGAACAAATAATAAGGATTCAGACTTTTAAATAAATCCAAGTTTAAAAATACTTCATAAATAACCATAGTGAAGTAAAATTCAAGAATGATCAAAACATGAATACAATCAAAGCTAGTATCCATAATAGATATTTTGGATAAAAATGAAAATTTAATTTTTTTCGTGAATAGTCAGATTCGTGAATACGTGAATAGTGAATAGTGTCGTGAATACGTGAATAATAATCAACACTAAAAGATAAAAATTTTACAAGAAAAATCTTACCAATATTTTAAGATAATGATATTAGAAGAAATAATATCATTTTTAAAAAAATAACATCCCTTACTCGAAAAGACAAAGACTTTTGATGGAATATCGGATATAGTGTCAAGGGAACTTGTACCAGATATAGCAACACTCAAAGTCTCAAAATACTCACAAGAATACGCTCGATAATATAGAGAGAGAAAACTTGTTTTTGGTGTGATTTTTAATCTAACCTAAGCACCCTATTTATAGAAAAATGATTAGAATACCAAAGAAGAAAATTTAATAAAATATTAATATATTTTATTAAATTTCCTATGCACACAAACTTGGTCCAAAATCAGCCACACACCTCACCAAAAGTCACAAAAACGTTTTTCATGTAAAAATCACTTAAAACTCCATAAAAAAATAATAATCAATTAATCCGGAACTTCAATAATTCATAATAAATATTCCTTTATAAGAAAAATTCAAATCTTATGTCCATTCCATAGGAAATTCAATTCTCTACAACTTCGTAGTTTTAAGTTTTTCCAAATTCCAAACAGAAATTGACTGAAACCCACAAATGGACGATTTTACAGGCTATAATCAAATTTCAGTCAAGAAATAGGGCCCACGAACATAATAAATAGAGAAAATTTAATTTCATTTATAATAAGTTGGGGTCTTACATAACTGAAGTTCTCTTCGTGAATACAAAAGAAATAATACCCCTTACCTTAGAAGAAACTGGATATAGGAGTAGTGAAGTAGAGAATACTTTTTCTTTCTCTCTAGTTCTCTCTCAGAGTTTCAAAGTGAATCGTAAGAAATAATGAAGGAATGAGCTTTATTTATAGGAGAATGGACTAAATAGTAACTAATTCATGAACGGTCCGATTGATTTACTTTTTAAACCAGACGGTCCATATTAATTTACTATGTAGTATTAAAATATTCTAATAAAACAAAATCTTTTAAATATAATATATTCTATTTATAATCTAATAAAAACGAATAACTTTATAAAAGTATTATTCGCTTTTTATAAAAAAGATTTACTATGCAAACACTTACGCAGTCTTATGCAAATACTTTTATGCATAATAGATATTATATATTCTATTTATAGTCTAATAAAACAAATAACTTTATAAAAGTATTCTATTTTATATAAAAAGATTTTACGATGCAAACACTATGCAGCACTTTATGCAAACATTTATGCATAATAGAATATTATATATTCTATTTATAGTCTAATAAAATAAATAACTTTATAAAAGTATTATGTTTTATATATAAAAGATTTTACTATGCAAATACTACGATGCAGCACTATGCAAATACTATGCATAATAAAATATATTATATTCTATTTATAATTAAATAAAACAAACTTTATAAAAAGTTTTTTGTTTTATATAAAAAGCTTTCTGTTTTATTACATTTATAATAATAATAAAACAAAATTCATCATCATTATTATAATTCACACTATTAATCGACCAGGTCGTTCCTAGGAAAGAGGGGGCTTTCCAATGAGGATTTTTCCCTATTAGCGCGCAATTAGGTGACCAAACCTTTCCTTGACAGAACTTCTAGACATCGTTAATATTGCAAATAATAATATTAATAACTTTGTCTTCTCAATTATTGATTTAATAATATATAAAATATTGACAATAATTGAATCAAATAACGTGAGATACTACGCAAAGAATTCTTTGTAGCAATAATTGAATAAAACCGAGTGACTTCTCATGTAAGCATCAATAATCAATACCGTAATGCTGCTACTATGCAACCACGCCAGACATCGTAATTTTAAACAAGGGTGTTTCAACAGGTTGACTGGTAAAACTTCCGCCGTTATTTTCATAAAATATTTTTGTCATTTTTCAATCAATCCAATAATTAATTTGTAGGGGTCCACCAATGATTGTGTCATCGTATGAATATTCTCTGTTAAAATGAATATTCCCCGACCAATCGAATATTATATAACAACTTGCGTACTTTACAAAATTTGTAAATATTACCCACAACTATAACATTATATCAAATCCACACCATAATATTAAAAAAAATATTTCGAGAAATTTAAATATTTATTCATAAAATTTGGGGTCTCACAATCTCCCCTCCTTATGAAATTTCGCCCTCGAAATTTACGTACGTACCTGGTATGCCGAAGAGATGAGGATACCTTGACGTCATTTCAGATTCTAACTCTTGAGGTATAACCTTTGAGCTTAGAACATGTTTCTTGTTATCTAAGATTTTAATAGGAACCTCTTCATATGTAAAATCTTCCGCTATTTCGTCCGGTTCTAACTTAATATTATGGTTCAGGTTGTCCACATATTTACGTAACATCAATACGTGAAAAACGTTATGAACACGCAACATATTTGGCGGTAAAACGAGCCTATAGGTCACAGTTCCTACTTGATTGATGATGTTAAATGGGCCAATTAAATCGAGGGTTGAGATTTCCTCTCTTCAGCGACTCTTGCTTTTAAAATAACGCCCTCTTGAACCTTCTTCTTCGTATTCATCAGCTCTGGGTCTGTAGCTTTAGCAGCTTTAGCAGCTTTAACATTATCGACTAAAGTCGGTTCTAATCATATATTCGTTATCTTCACGTAGGTTCGTATATTTTTACTCGTAAACGCGTACGATCTTCTACTCAACGTGTCAGCTACCACGTTCGCTTTTCCACGATGGTATTGAATGGTATGATCGTAATCTTCAACAGCTCGAGCCAACGTCTTTGGCGCATTATATGTTCGTTTTAGTTGAAGAAATATTTGAGGGTTTTAGAAATGAGTTTTGTACTGGGGTCAATACAAAATTCAATTTCACGCTCTAGGGGTAGGCTAAGAAGTCTTCAAGAATAAGTTCGAAAATTTATTAATAATAGAAATATCATTCAAAACTGTGTCTCTCATCCAAGACTTGGATAGTACGTCACATTGATACCTATCAACTTGCCATTGTCATTCACGCCGTCGCCTACAGAAAGTCTGGTTTCGATGCATTCCACATAAGGATGTCACTAGCGAAAGGCTCGGGGCTCTTTACTTATGGCTTGATATGACAGTGATTGACTTTAGTGGTTTGGTTGCTTGAATTTGCATAACAGGTTGGTTAAGAATATGAAAGCTAACAACCTTACGAAAAGCATGATGAGTAGTTAACCCATCGATTCCTAAAATCACATCAAAGGCAAGTATTTTCAAAGAGATAAGATCGACAGGTAACGTGAAAGTGTCGATTTGAACCAAAAAAGATTTATAAACAGTGGAGATAACGAAGGTTTCTACTAACGATGTTTCAACCAATAAGTCAAAGTCTAACTTCTTTATGGTCAAATTTAAACATTGAGCGCAAGTAGGAGAAATAAAAGAGTGGGTAGAACTGGTATCGAATAAGGTATAGCCTTCGCAAGAATTTATAATTAACTAACCCGTGCTAACTTCGTTTGGGTTACTCACTTTTTGAGAAGTCACGAAAAACGCTCTTCCTGAAACTACCGACTTTGTTTTGTCCGCATCCGCCTTTGGTGCCACTGTCCCAGCTGGACTTGACTTTGGTGCATGAGAAAATCGGGCTAGGTGACCTTCTCTTCCACAATTATAATAGGTTTTGGACTTCTGCATACAGTTTGGACTGATATGTCCCTCCCCTCCGCTTTTGAAGCATATGATAGGTGGTCGTTCTCCTTCCTTAACAACGCGGGTCGATCGTCGACGTCTTTCCATCATTGTTGAATCTCCTCTTCTTGAAATGTCCATTCTTATTGTTTTGGCCATGATTACCACCGAAGTGGTTACCATTTCTGGCATGTTGATTCCCTCCACGCTTATTGTCATCGCTTCGATGACTGCTATCACTGGTATTATCATTTTGCCGGCTGCTCTCTTTTGCTTGGGTTGACTCATTATCACGCTCTAATAACTGAGCCCTATTAACAACATCTGAATACAAACACAGTTTATGAGAGATAAGATATTGATGTATCTCGGGTTTCAAACATCTTAGAAATATTCGCGTCATTCTCTCCTCATTATCAACTAAATGGGACGCAAACCGGGATAACTCGGCAAACTTAGCTTCGTACTGCGACACGGTCATGTTGTTTTGATCCAGTTTAATGAACTCTACCTCTTTCATGTGACGAATACTTTCGGGAAAGTACTTGTCGTTGAACTGTTCTTGGAACTTCTCCCAAGACATCTTCAGTGTGGCAGGTTGAGTACGCTTTATAGATTCCCACCAATAATCTGCCTCTGCTCGCAACATGAAGGTGGCAAAGGGAACCTTTTGCTCATCGGAACATCCCAAGACATCAAATATCTTGTTGATCTATTTTATCCACGTCTCTGTCTTAAGTGGTTTTGGCTCTCCAAAAAACTCCGGTGGTCCCAGCTCCTGAAATTGCTTAGCGGTGACCATCCGAGAGTTGCCAGTGTTTCCACCTGCATTTTGGACAGGAGCCGCTCTCGCCTGATGTTGCATGAATTGTATAAAGCCTCTGAACATTCCATCGTTCATCATTTGGTCAGTGTTGTCGTTTGCATGAGGATTGTCACCTTTCTGATGCACATTATCCTGATTATTGATCTGTGGAGACTCAACGGTCTCCTGTGCTCCATTGTTATTTTTAACATTCTCGGATGTCATTTTCAAATACTGCCACAAAACAAGGGTTAATTAACATATCACATATTATCCCTATTCTCTGACCGACCAATTAAATACCAAATAAACTTAGGTAGGTCATACTAGCGAAGGAATTCCCCGTCTCTCCCCTCCTAGTTCTTGTCTCACATCTCACCAGGATCATATCCCTAAGCTTTGATACTGTTGTGACGCCCCAAAATAGGTATACATCACCTATTCGAAAGTCGCCAAATACATGGTACAGAATACAAATACAATCTTAAATATACAACATGAGCTGTGAGTTTTAATACAAATATTGTCTTCTAGACAATATTTAAACTCAAAATAAGTCCTCAATACATTTATTAACACACTATTTCATAGAATAGTGAGGACTATTAATGCTATCATCTGGACCGTCACTCCATTCCTCGATTAGTCCCTGCTACGTTTTCATTTCCTGAAGAGAACAATGAAAGTAAAAGGGTGAGCTCAACTAGCCCGATAAAAATATTATGACTAAGATAATGCGTAATAAATTATCGTTAGCCTTTTTCAAATGTGTTAAACCGATACAATATAAAAAATATCAAGTTTAACTGCAGCGGAATAAGCAATCCATTAAAAGAGTCAAGTAGAGAATAAAATTTACTATCTTCTATGATTTAAAAGGTTTTTCATCACTTTTATTGCTGAGACTCAGCTTAATAAATAAACCACATCATCCCTGCACTACGGCCAAGGATATTCATTAGTATCACAACCACAAATTATCCATGTACTAAGGGCCAAGGATATTTGTGTATTCATCAATGGTCATGATCATGCCAACAACTGTCCATTAATGCACTATGGGCCAATGAGGACTTTTACCACATCATTTGTAATATTACGGTCATGATTATACCGAATAATCTGGTCGGTCATAATCATACCATGTCCATCTATATGCACCACAGCCACAAATGACTTTCAACATAATATAAACATGAGAATGATGACAATGATATAAGAATTCAATAAAACAAGTTCAAGAATTAATTTATCCAGAACCAATAACGCCCAAATTGACAACATGATACTGCTTTGGGGAGTAAAATTCAAGAATGCTCGGAAGAATATTTTCATGAAAAGATCTTTAGATGAAGCGCAAATATCAAAGATATTCCACTAATTTCATGGAGTATAAAAGCCAAAACTTTAACCAACTAAGTATAATAACGAATGGAATAACAAAAGAAATCACCGTGCATGCGATAGATCAAGCATGCAGACGAGTTATTCCAACAGAATAATAATTAACGGAACCAGTCATGCGTAAATCACGCATGCATGTGATGTTCCAATGAATAATAAATAATGGAATCGGTCATGTAAAGCACAGACAAGATGTTCCAACAGAATGATAAATAATGGAACCCGTGTCATGCGTAGAAAAGCATGCACGAGGATGTTCCAACAGAATGATAAATAATGGAACCGTGTCATGCGTAAAGCATGCATACGAGGATGTTCAAATGTAATGATAAATAATGGAACCGGTCATGCGTAAAGAGTACTTCATTATAAGCAAAGTTATTCCAACATAATAATAAAGAATGGAATAATGTAAGAATTTCACCAAGTATAGGGTCCAGGTGTATACAAAAGTTATTCCAATGTAATAATAAAGAATGGAATAACATGTGACACCCCAAAAATAGGAATACAACACCCATTCTGAGTCACCAAATACATGGTACAGAAACAACTACAACTTTATTAATACAATTGTCGTGCAAAATACGACAACACATAAACTGTGAGTTTATAAACAAATATTGTCATCTAGACAATATTCATACCCCAAATAAGTCCTCATTACAATTATTGATACACTATTTTACAAAATAGTGAGGACTTCATAAACAACTTCCTAGAACCTTTATTCCATACCCCGACTAGTACTCGCTACATTCTTGCCTCCTGAGAAGAAAAATGGAACAAAAAGGAAAAGGGTGAGCTCAATTAGCCCAGTAAAGAATATTATGACTAAGATAATATAGAAAAAATTATCGTTAGTCCTCAACAGGGAAAAATCTAATAGAATACAATAGACAACAAGTTTTAAATCAATATTCGCAGCAGAAATAACAATTCATTAGAAGAGTTACGTAGAGAATGAAATCTACTATCTTCTATGATTTTAAAAATCCATCATCAATATTTTATCCCTGTAACATCAATCAATATACATCATAAATCAAATATTCATCTTTGCACTACAGGCCAAAGATATTCATCAGTTGGTCATGTTCATCTCAACACTTGTACATCTTTGCACTACGGGCCAAAGATATTCATAAGAAAATCAACCATCTTTGCACTACAGGCCAAAGATATTCAGTAATATCATCATTTAGGACTGAGGATGATGAAAAATATTTTAAAGAAAATGAATCCAGTGAAACAAAAGAATAAATAATAAAAATTCGTACTTTAAACAGTCCAAGTTCAAAAATACTTCATAAATAACCATAGTGAAGTAAAATTCAAGAATAATCAAAACATGGATACAATCAAGGCTAGTATTCATAATAGATATTTTGGACAAAAAACAAAAATCGTGAATAGTGCCGTATACGTGAATAGTGCCGTATACGTGAATAGTAACCCTGTATACGGCACTATTCACGTATACGACACTATTCATGTATACGACACTATTCACGTATACGGCATTATTAGCGCACAATTAGGTGACCAAACCTCTTCTCGACAGAACTTTCTAGACATCGTCAATATTGCAAATAATAATATGAATAATTGTATCGTCTCAATTATTGATTTAATAATATATAAAATATCGACAATAATTGAATCAAATAACGTGAGATACTATGCAGCAATTACTGTAGCAATAATTGAGTATAACTGAGTGACTTCTCACGTAAGCATCAATAATCAATA
The DNA here is from genome assembly GCA_020205605.1 of Panax ginseng. Taxonomy (NCBI): domain Eukaryota; kingdom Viridiplantae; phylum Streptophyta; class Magnoliopsida; order Apiales; family Araliaceae; genus Panax; species Panax ginseng. Next base: position 156,409,192 of record CM035130.1, on the reverse strand, counting down.
CCGTGTGTTACTATGCAACCACGCGTATTGCTGTACTTTTACCACCGGGTATTTCACAATTAACGGTAAAACTTTCGCCGTTATTTTTTATAAAAGGATATTTTTGTCGTTTTCTCATTCCGACAATAATTCTGTTGTGGGGTCCATCAATGATTGTGCCGTCGTACGAATATTCCCTGTTAAAAAGAATATTCCCCGACCAATCGAATATTATATAACAACTTGCTTACTTTGCAAAATTTATAAATATTACCCACAACTATAACATTATAACAATTTCACACCTTAATATTCAAAAATGATATTTATAGAAAAAAATTCATCTTTATTCATAATAGTTGGGGTCTTACAACCTCCCCTTTTAATGAAATTTTGACTTCAAAATTAGGGTACATACCTGGTATGTCGAAGAGGTGAGGATACCTTGATTTCATTTCAGATTCTAACTCCAAGGTCATTTCCTCAACATCGTGGTTTCTCCACAAAACTTTGACTTGAGGTATAACCTTAGAGCATAGAATATGTTCCTTCTTATCCAAGATTTTAACATGAACCTCTTCATACGTTAAATCTTCCGCTATTTCGTCTGATTCTAACTAAATAATGTGGTTCGGGTCTTTCACATATTTATGTAACATAGATATGTGAAAAACATTATGAACACGAGACATACTTGGCGGTAAAGTGAGTCTATAGGCCACAGTTTCTACTTGATCGAGGATTAAAAATGGGCCAATAAATCGAGGATTGAGCTTTTCTCTCTTTCCAAATCTCGTAACTCCTTTCCATGGAGCAACACGTAACAACACATAATCTTCAATATTGAATTCCACATCCTTTTGATGAAGATCAGCATAACTCTTTTGTCGATTTTATGAGATTTTTATACGTTGTCGGATCGTTTGACTTTTTTCCATAGTCATACGTACCAACTCCGGTCCCAACAACATTGATTCACCCACCTCATCCCAGCATACTGGAGAACGACAGTTTCTTCCATACAACGCCTCAAATGGAGCTATGCCGATACTTGCTTGATAACTATTGTTGTAGGAGAATTCCACTAATGGCAAGAACTTGTCCCAACTTCCTTTTAAGTCAAGGACACAGAGTCTTAATATATCCTTAAGAGTTTGAATAGTCCACTCTGACTTCTCGTCCGTTTGAGGATGATAAGCTGAACTAAATCGTAAATCCATGCCCATAGCTTTTTGCAAACTAACCCAAAATCGTGAATTGAATCTTGGGTGTCGATCAGAAGCTATGGATACTGGCATACCATGCAGTCTTACAATCTCATTTATGTATATATGAGCAAGACGTTCAAGTGTATAAGTTTCTCGTATAGGTAAGAAATGAGCCGACTTGGTCAATCTATCAACAATGACCCAATTGCATCTATGCCTTGAGAAACCTTGGGAAGACCAGAAACAAAATTCATGGTAATGTGCTCCCATTTCCATTCTGGAATTTCAAGTGGTTGCAATGGACCTTTTGGCACTTGATGCTCCGCCTTGACTCGTTGACAAGTTAGACACTTTAAGATAAACTCCGCTATCTCTCTCTTCATATTGTTCCACCAAAATGTATGTCGAAGATCACGATACATTTTGGTACTCCCAAGATGGATTGCAAATGGTGTGTTGTGCGCCTTCATCATGATTTTATACTTCAAGTCAGAATCGTTAGGAACACAAAGTCTGGAGTTGACTCGACGTATTCCTTCTTCATCGATTCTTGCTTCAAGAATAACACCTTCTTGCACTTTCTTCCTCATACGCATCATCTCCAGGTCTGTAGCTTGAGCAACTTTAACTTTATCAATTAAAGTTGGTTCTACTCGTATATTTGCCATCATCACGTGGGTTCCTGGAGTCTTTAACTCTATCTCCATCCTTTGTAAGTCATATAAAATGGGCCTTTGCGTTGACAATATCGCACTCATACCCGCATATGATCTTCTACTCAATGCGTCAGCTGTGACGCCCCCAAACTAGGCATACATCACCCATCTTGAGTCGCCAAATACATGGTACAAAATACAAATACAAACTTAATTATACAACCGTCGTGTAATATACGACAATACATAAACTGAGAGTTTTAATAGGAATATTATCATCTAGATAATATCCACACTCAAAGGAGTCCTCATTACATTTATTGTCACACTATTTAACAGAATAGTGAGGACTACTAATGCTATCTTCTGGACCGTCACTCCTTTCCCCGACTCATCCCAGCTATATTCTCATTTCCTGAAGAGAACAATGAAAGAAAGGGTGAGCTCAACTAGCCCAGTAAGAAATATTATGACTAAGATAATGCAGAATAAATTATCAATAGTCTTCAACAATGTTAAACTGATAAAATACAATAGACATCAAGTTTAACTACAACAGAATAAGTAATCCATTAGAAGAGTCAAGTAGAGAATAAAACCTACTATCTTCTATGATTTAGAAATGTTTTCATCAACTTTTATCGCTGAGACTCAGCTTAATAAATAAACCACATCTTCTAATCATCCCTGTACTACGAGCCAAGGATATTCATTAAATCATCAATGGTCATGACTATACCGAATAATCCCTGGTCATAATCATACCAAAAGCTGTCCATCAATACATTACAGGCTACTGAGGACTTTTACCATATCATTTATAACATTACAGTTCATGATTATACCGAATGATCCCTGGTCATAATCATGCTAAGTCCATCTATGCACGTAAGCCAAAGATGACTTTGATTACAATATAAGCATGAGTATGATGACAATGACAGAATAATTCAATAAAACAAGTTCAAGAATTAATTTATCCAAGAACTAATAACGTCCAAATTGTTAACATGATACTTCTTTGTAGAGTAAAATTTAAGAATGCTCAGAAAAATATTTCCATGAAAAAATACTGGATGAAGCGCAAATATCAAGGATATTCCACTAATTTCATGGAGTATAGAAGTCAAAACTTTAACCAACTGAGTATAATAAAGAATATATGAAACTGCAAATGGATTTTCACCCGCCATGTGGTAATCCACATATATAGATCATTTCCACAATTTAATAAGAATGAATACAAAGGATCATTCACCATGCATGTGGTAATCCACATAGACATGTTATTCCAAAAAAATAATAAAGAATGGAATAACAGAAAGATTCACCATGCATGCGATAAAGACCGCACAGACATGTTATTCCCAACAGAATAATAAATAATGGAACCAAGTCCGGCGTAAATGCACAGACAGGATATTTCAACAGAATAATAAATGCAGAATAATAAATAATGGATCAAGGTCCAGCGTAAAACGCACCGACAAGATATTCCAACAGAATAATAAAGAATAGAATAATAGAAGAATTTCACCATGTATGCGGTACTTCGCATAAACAGGTTATTCCAACATAATAATAAAGAATGGAATAACAGAAGAATTTCACCATGTATGCGTTACTTCACATAAACAGGTTATTCCAACATAATAATGAAGAATGACATAACATAAGAATTTCACCATGTATGCGGTACTTCGCATAAACAGGTTATTCCAACATAATAATGAAGAATGGAATAACAACTCTTACGAGTATTGAAAGAAAGTAATTCTCTTCATGAATACGAAAGAATAATACCCCTTACCTTAGAATGAAGCTGGATACTGGAATAGAAATGTAGCAGACTTCTTATCTTCTTTCTCTCTATAATTTCTCTTTATAATAATGGCTCTAAAGCTTTAGTGAATTGGTGAGAAATGAAGAAAGAATAAGCTTCTATTTATAGGAAAATATATTTTCGATAATTGCACGTTTTGGGGCTCGAAATATTACAGTACAATACCTCCAACTTTTCTTTTATTTTTAATTCAGTCATCCAAGTATTATAAAACTTGCACCAACTCCCCTAATAGTAAATCATTTGAATCAATAGTAAAATCATGTGACTCAATAGTAAATCATGTGACTCAATAGTTCTAAACATGTGAAAAATTATTTACAATATAGTACCTCCATCTATACCTCCATCTTTAACTTAGTCATGTAAGTATCATCAATCTGGCACCAACTCCCGTAATAGTAAGTGAATGTGACTCAATAGTAACTTGTGAATAGTAACTTATGAATAGCAACTCGTGAATAGTAACTCGTGGATAGTACTCCGACACAAAAAGTGCCCTGAATACCCGATTGAACAATATAATCTCTAGACATTAATTATTATCAAAATAAATGTCAATTTCTACTAACACAAATAATCCCAACACAATGGAACTATCAAATTCATCTTTAATCAACACGAACTTATTCATCATTAATATTATAATTCATAATATTTAACAACCAGGTCGTTCCCAAGAAAGAGGGGGCTTTCCAATAAGGATTTCTCCCTATTGGCGCGCAATTAGGTGACCAAACCTCTCCTTGACAGAACTTCTAGACATTGTAAATATTGTAATTTAATAATATGCATAACTTTGTCATCTCAATTATTGATTTAATAATATATAAAATATTATGCAGATGATACTGTGACAATAACTGAATCAATAATATGAGAGATATGATGCAACAATCACTGTAGCAATAATTGAGTATAACTGAGTGACTTCTCACGTAAGCATCAATAATCAATACCGTGTGCAACTATGCAACCACGCGTATTACTGTACTTTTACTACCGGGTAGTTCAACAATATTAACGGTAAAACCTCTTCCGTTATTTTCATAAAATATTTTTGTTGTTTTCTAACTATGACCGTACTTCCGTTGTGGGGTCCATCAATGATTATGCCGTCGTACGAATATTCTCCGACAAAAAGAATATTTTCCGGCCAAACGAATATTATATAACAACTTGCGTACTTTGCAAAATTTGTAAATATTACCCACAACTATAACATTAAATAATATCCACACCATAATATCCAAAAATATAATTCGAGAGAAATTAATCTTTATTCTTCTTTACGAATAGAACAGGAGCACCCCAATGAGACGTACTAGGATGAATGAAACCTATGTCTAACAATTCCTGCAGTTGGGTCTTTAACTCCTGAAGTTCAATAGGAGCCATTCGATATGGGGCTTTGGAAATGGGTTTTGTACCGGATTCAAGGTCGATACAAAATTCAATTTCACGCTCTGGGGGTAGGCCAGGAAGTTCTTCAGGGAATACGTCAGGAAATTTATTAACAATAGAAATACCATTCAAATCTGACGTATTTTTATTTAAATCCGTGATATGGGCTAAGAAAGCTTGACATCCGTTTTTCAATAAACGAATAACTTTATGACTTGAGGTGACAGTGATGGATTTTAATGGTTTGCTTGCTTGAATTCGCATAATAGGTTGGTTAGGAATATGAAAGCTAACAACCTTACGAAAATAATCAATTTTTGCATGATAAGTAGTTAACCAATCAATCCCTAGAATCACATCGAATGCAAGTATTTTCAAAGAAATAAGATCGATAGGTAACGTGCGGTTACTGATTTGAATCAAACAAGACTTATAAACCGTGGATGTAATAAAGGTTTCTCCCAACGGAGTTTCAACAGATAAGTCAAAGTCTAATTTCTCCGGAGTCAAATTTAAACGTTGAGCGTAAGTAGGAGAAATAAAGGAATGGGTAGAACCGGTATCAAATAAAGTATAAATTCGCTAGAGTTTATGATTAGCTTACCCGTGATCACCTCGTTCGGATTCCTCGCTTTTTGGGAGGTTACGACAAACGCTCTCCTTGAACTACCGGTTTTTGTCTTATGCAGGACACCCTTTGATGCCTCCATCCCAATTTGGACTTAACTTTGGTGCACGATAAAATCGGGCTTGGGAGGCCTTCTTTCCACAATTATAACATGCTTTGGATCAGTATAAATGCGGTTTGGACTTATGTGTCCTTCCCTCCACATTTGTAACATAAAACCGTGGTCGTTCTCCTTCCTTAACATCTTGGTCTTTGGTGTTGACATCTTTCCATCTTTGCTTAAACTTTCTTCTTGAACTTTCCACTCCTATTGTCTTGGCCATGATTACCACGAAGTGGTTATCATTTACAGCATCTTGATTCCTCCACGTTTGTTGTCACCGCTTTGATGATCCGCTACCATTGGTATTATCGACTTGTTTACCGCTTCTCTCTTGGTTGGGTTGACTCATTATCGCGCTCCAATAATCGAGCCCTATTCACAAACATCCGAATACAAACACGGTTTATGAGAGATAAGGTATTGACGTATCTCGGGTTTCAAACCTCTTAGAAACATCCGCGTTATTCTCTCCTCATTATAAACCAAGTGGGGACGCAAACCGAGATAACTTCGGCAAACTTAACCGTCAGATTGCGCCAAGGTTATATTGTTTTGCTCAAGCTTGATGAACTCTACCTCCTTCATGTGATTTAATACTTTCGAGAAAAGTACTTGTCGTTGAGCGACTCTTGAAACTTCTCCCAAGATATCTTGATGCGGCGGAGTTGAGTACGCTTTCTGATTCCCACCAATGAATGCGCCTCTGCCGCACATAACATGAAGGTGGCAAAGGAACCTTTTGCTCCTCGGAGCATCCCAAGACATCAAATATCTTGTTGATCCGCTTTATCCACGCCTCTGCATCTTAAGTGGTTTTGGCTCTCCAAAAAACTCCGGTGGTCCCGGCTCCTTGAATCGCTTAGCGGTGGCCGTCGAGAGTTGCCAGTGTTTCCACCGCATTTTGGATGGAGCCGCTCACTTTGATGTTGCATGAATTGTATAAAGCCTCCGAACATTCCATCGTTCATCATTTGGTCAGTGTTGTCGTTTGCTTGAGGATTGTCGCCTTTCTGATGCACATTATCCTAATTATTGATCTGTGGAGACTCAACGGTCTCCTGTGCTCCATTGTTATTTTTAACATTCTCGGATGTCATTTTCAAATACTGCCACAAAACAAGGGTTAATTAACATATCACATATTATCCCTATTTTCTGCCGACCAATTAAATACCAAATAAACTTAGGTAGGTCATACTAGCGAAGGAATTCCCCGTCTCTCCCCTCCTAGCTCTTATCTCACATCTCAGCCAGGGATCATATCCCTAAGCTTTGATACCAACTGTGACGCCCCCAAAATAGGTATACATCACCCATCTTGAGTTGCCAAATACATGGTACAAAATACAAATACAAACTTAATTATACAACCGTCGTGTAATATACGACAATACATAATTTGAGAGTTTTAATAGGAATATTGTCATCTAGACAATATCCACACTCAAAGGAGTCCTCATTACATTTATTGTCACACTATTTAACAGAATAGTGAGGACTACTAATGCTATCTTACGGGACCGTCATTCCTTTTCACGACTCGTCCCAAATTTATATTCTCATTTCTCAAGAGAACGGTGAAAGAAAGGGTGAGCTCAACTAGCCCAAGAAGAAATATTATGACTAAGATAATGCAGAATAAATTATCAATAGTCTTCAACAATATTAAACTGATAAAATACAATAGACATCAAGTTTAACTGCAGCGGAATAAGAAATCCATTAGAAGAGTCAAGTAGAGAATAAAACCTACTATCTTCTATGATTTAGAAATGTTTTTAACTTTTATCGCTGAGACTCAGCTTAATGAATAAACCACATCTTCTAATCATCCCTGTACTACAAGCCAAGGATATTCATTAAATCATCAACAATCATGACTATCTAAGAATAATCCTCGATCATAATCATACCCAAAAGCATCCATCAATGCATTACAAAGCTCACGAGGACTTTTACCATATCATTTATAACATTACAGTTCATGATTATACCGAATGATCCCTGGTCATAATCATACTAAGTCCATCTATGCACGTAAGCCAAAGATGACTTTCATTACAATATAAGCATTAGGATGTTGACAATGATATAATAATTCAATAAAACAAGTTCAAGAATTAATTTATCCAAGAACTAATAACGTCCAAATTATCAACATGACAGTTCTTTGTAGAGTAAAATTTAAGAATGCTCAGAAGAATATTTCCATGAAAAGATACTGGATGAAGCACAAATATCAAGGATATTCCACTAATTTCATGGAGTATAGAATTCAAAACTTTAACCAACTGAGTATAATAAAGAATATATGAAACTGCAAATGGATTTTCACCCGCCATGTGGTAATCTACGTATACAGATCATTTCCATAATTTAATAAGGAATGAATACAAAGGATCATTCACCATGCATGTGGTAATCCACATAGACATGTTATTCCAACAGAATAATAAAGAATGGAATAACAGAAGGATTCACCATGCATGCGATAGAGACCACACAGACAGGTTATTACCAACAAAATAATAAATAATGGAACCAGGTTCGGCGTAAACGAACAGACAAGATATTCTGACAGAATAATAAATGTGGAATAATAAATAATGGAACCAAGTCCAACAGAAAAGCGATGCATGTGAGGATATTAAGCGAGAATAATAAATGCGGAATAATAAATAATAGAACCAGTCCCGTGAAATTAAGACAAGCGGGATATTCCAACAGAATAATAAAGAATGTAATAATAGAAGAATTTCACCATGCATGCGGTACTTCGATAAACAAAGTTATTCAACATAATAATAAAGAATGGAATAATGAAGAATTTCGCCGCCATGTATGCGGTACTTAGCAAACAAAGTTATTCAACATAAAATGAAGAATAGAATAACAGAAGAATTTCACCATGTATGCGATACTTCGTATAAACAGGTTATTCCAACATAATAATGAAGAATGAAATAACAACTCTTACGAGTATTGAAAGAAAGTAATTCTCTTCATGAATACGAAAGAATAATACCCCTTACCTTAGAATGAAGCTGGATACTGGAATAGAAATGTAGCATACTTCTTTTCTTCTTTCTCTCTATAATTTCTCTCTATAATAATGGCTCTAAAGCTTTAGTTAATTGGTGAGAAATGAAGGAAGAATGAGCTTCTATTTATAGAAAAATATAGTTTTGATAATTGCACGTTTTGGGGCTCGAAATATTACAGTACAATACCTCCAACTTTTCTTTCATTTTTAATTCAGTCATCCAAGTATTATCAAACTTGCACCAACTCCCCTAATAGTAAATCATGTAAATCAATAGTAAAATCATGTGACTCAATAGTTCTAAACATGTGAAAAATTAATTACAATATAATACCTCCATCTTTAACTTAGTCATGCAAGTATCATCAATCTTGCACCAACTCCCCTAATAGTAAGTGAATGTGACTCAATAGTAACTTGTGAATAGTAAATCATGAATAGTAACTCGTGAATAGTAACTCGTGAATAGTACTCCGACACGAAAAGTGCCCTGAATACCCGATTGAGCAATATAATCTCCAGACATTAATTATTATCGAAATAAATGTCAATTTCTACTAACACAAATAATCCCAACACAATGGAACTATCAAATTCATCTTTAATCAACACGAACTTATTCATCATTAATATTATAATTCATAATATTTAACAACCGTGTCGTTCCTGGGAAAGAAGGGGCTTTCAATAAGGATTTCTCCTATTGGTAGCCATAATTAGGTGACCAAATCTCTCCTCGATGTGAACTTTTAGACATTGTAAATATTGCAATTTAATAATATGCATAACTTTGTCGTCTCAATTATTGATCTAATAATATATAAAATTTTATGCAGATGATACTGTGACAATAACTGAATCAAAAATATGAGAGATATGATGCAGCAATCACTGTAGCAATAATTGATTATAACTGAGTGACTTCTCACGTAAGCATCAATAATCAATACTGTGTGCAACTATGCAACCACGCGTATTACTGTACTTTTACTACCGGGTAGTTCAACAATATTAACGGTAAAACCTCTGCCGTTATTTTCATAAAATATTTTTGTCGTTTTCTAACTACGACCGTACTTCCGTTGTGGGGTCCATCAATGATTATGCCGTCGTACGAATATTTCCCGACAAAAAGAATATTTTTTTGGCCAAACAAATATTATATAACAACTTGCGTACTTTGCAAAATTTATAAATATTACCCACAACTATAACATATAATAATATCCACACCATAATATCCAAAAATATAATTCGAGAGAAATTAATCTTTATTCATAAAAGTTGGGGTCTTACATCAGCTACCACGTTCGCTTTTCTAGGATGGTATTGAATAGTATGATCATAATCTTTCAACAGTTCGAGCCAACGTCGTTGTTGCATGTTGATTTCCTTTTGGGTGAAAAAATATTTGAGGCTTTTATGATCCGTAAAGATCTCCACTTTCTCTCCATACAAGTAATGCCTCCAAATTTTAAGTGCGAAGACAACATCTGCCAACTCTAGATCATGAGTAAGATAATTTCTCTCATTTTTTTTGAGTTGTCGAGAGGCATATGCTATGACTTTTCCATGTTGCATGAGAACACATCCTAACCCTTTGCCCGAAGCATCACTATAGATGACAAATCCCTCCGAGCCAGATGATATTGTCAGAACATGTGCTGAAATGAGTCTCCTCTTGAGTTCTTGAAAACTCTTCTCACATTCCTCGCTCCAACCGAATTTTGTATCTTTTCGAGTCAGCTGAGTTAATGGAGTAGCGATTCGAGAAAATCATTCCACGAATCTCCGATAATAACCAGCTAAGCCCAGAAAGCTACGTATTTCGGTCACTGACTTAGGTTTCTCCCAGCTTTGAATTGCTTCAATCTTTGTCGGGTCAATAGATATTCCATGACTTGATACTACGTGCCCAAGGAATGCTACTTTCTCAAGCCAGAACTTACATTTCTTCAACTTGGCATATAACTTGTTCTCACAAAGCTTTTGGAGTATCAGCCTCAAGTGTTGTTCATGATCTTCACGGCTTTTGGAGTAAATGAGGATGTCATCGATAAAGACGACTATAAAGTGATCCAGATATTCCTTGAATACTCGGTTCATCATATCCATGAAGGCAGCAGAAGCATTAGTCAATCTAAAAGACATGACTAGGAATTCATCCCGTCCCGAGTTCTGAAAGCCGTCTTTGGAATGTCATCGATTTTAATCTTCAATTGGTGATATCCGGAACGAAGATCAATCTTTGAAAAAAATTTGGCGCCTTGCAACTGGTCAAACATGTGAGACCCCGAATTTTATGAAATGAAAGTATTCAATTTTCTTATAATTATTCTATTTAGTAAATGGTTAAATTGATAAAAGATTAAAGTTAAGGGTGATATGTGAATTTTTTTCAAAGTTAGCCAGTTGTCATAAAATATTTGGTGGTAAAAGTATAGTAATACATGTGGTTTCATAGTAGCACACGGTATTATAGAGTATCTTTGATTATTGATGCTTACCTGAGAAGTCACTCAGTTTTATTCAATTATTGTCACAATATTTATTATTATTAAATCAATAATTGAGACGACAAAGTTATTCATATTATTATTTTCAATATTGACAATGTCTAGAAGTTCTGTCAAGGAGAGGTTTGGTCACCTAATTGCGCGCCAATAAGGAGAAATTCTTATCGAAAAGCCCCCTCTTTCCTGGGAACGACTTGGTTGTTAAATATTGTGAGTTATAATATTAATGATGAATAAGTTCGTGTTGATTAAAGATGAAATAGATAGTTCCATTGTGTTGGGATTATTAGTGTTAGTGAAAATCGATATTTATTTCGATAATAATTGATGTTTGGAGGTTATATTGACTAATCGGGTAATTAGTCAGATAAATGAGCAATTAATTGCTATTAATTCACATGCTTATAACTATGTGTTCACATGTGTGTACTATTGATTCACATGATTTACTATTAATGGAGTTGGTGCAAGATTGATAATACTTGCATGACTAAATTAAAAATGGAGGTATAGATGAAGGTACTATACTGTAATTAGTTTTTTCACATGATTATACTATTAAGTCACATGAATGAACTATTAATTCACATGATTTACTATTAGGGGAGGTGGTGCAAGTTTGATAATACTTGCAGGACTAAATTAAAAATGAAAAAAAGAGGAAGGTATTATACTGTAATATTTCGAACCCCAAAACGTGCAATTATCAAAACTATATTTTCCTATAAATAGAAGCTCATTCCTTCATTATTTTTCACCAATTCACTAAAGTTATAGAGCAATTATTATAGAGAGAGAAATTATAGAGAGAAAGAAGAAAGAAGTCTGCTACCTCACTATTCCAAAGATCCGCTTTTCTTCCGAGATAAGGGTATTATTTCTTTTGTATTCATGAAGAGAGTTATTTTCTTTCAATACTCGTAAGAAGTTGTTATTCCATTCTTTATTATTATTGGAATAACTCATCTCTGGACTACCGCATGCATGGTGAATTCTTACATTATTCTATTTTTTATTATTCGTTAGAATAACCCGTATGCATGCAGTATATCGCATGCTGGTGAATTCTTCATTATTCCATTCTTTATTATTACGTTAGAATAACTTTTGTCTGGTTGTCTATCGCATGCACAGTAAATTCTTACATTATTCCATTCTTTATTATTACATTGGAATAATAACATCATGCATGATCTATCTATCGCATGCATAGTGAATTCTTACATTATTCCATTCTTTATTATTACATTGGAATAACTTTATCTACATGGACTACCGCATGCATGGTGAATGACCCTTCATATTCATTCTTTATTAAATTGTGGAAATGATCTGTTTACGTGGATTACTGCATGGCGGGTGAAAATCCATTTGCAGTTTCCTAATTTTTCTAACCCTCAAAATTCTAGAAAAAATTGAAATGATAATTTGATGAGTTTTCTAGATTGTGTCCAAAAATGGTGATTTTTGGATTTATAGATTAAGAGTTATGAGTTTTATGGGAAAAGACTATTTTAAAAGTAAACCCTTATAACTCCTTGTGGTTAACTCCAAAATTGATGAAATTTTTATTAGGAGTACATGTATATCACAGGAGTATACTCTGTAAATTTCAGAATTTTTGGACAAAAGTACAGTTTATGATAAATGTCTAAATATTCGGCAGTTTTGGCCATATGAAAAATAGTAAATAAATTTTAAAAATTCAAAAAAAAATATATGTTCAATATGGGACTATATTCTGCTAAATCCCAGAAAAGAAAACCTTTTGGGACTGATTTGTTATTTTTCATGAAATGGTTTAGTTACAAACATATAAATTAAATATGTTATGTGAAGTTGAAAAATTGGTAAATAGAATTTTATGGTTTAAAGATCCTATATAAGGTATATGCAGATTTTTGATGAGGGATTTGATCATTGGTGATGAAATCTTATGAGTATGATATTTTTGAATGATTAAATTCATTATGTGGTAAAGTGTAAACAATTAAGATAAATTGTTTATAAGTTTAAGAAGTGATTAAAATATTGTTATCATATTAATACTATTAGATTATGAGTTTATTAAGTGATTGATAACATTTGGATTAAGGTGTTATGAAATCATTGATTTAATATATTATTTAATGGTTAATAATATTAGTAAATGAATTTAATGTTATTATCTTCGTTAAATATTCGTTATAATATTATTTTCTGTTCAAATCATTGTTGATACAATATTATTCTTGAATTTTACTCCACAAAGCAGTATCATGTTGACAATCTGGATATTTTTAAACTCTGGACAAATTTAAAGTCTTTAATATTTATCCTTGATTTCGTTTGATTAATGCTTATATCATTGTCATCATCCTCATGCTTATATTGTGATGAAAGTCATCTTTGACTGACGTGCATAGATGGACTGTTGATTATTGGTTTTCTAGTTGTATATCTTTGGCTTACGTGCATAGATGGACTGTTGATTAGTGGTTTTATAGTTGTATATTTTTGGCTTACGCGCAAAGATGGACATGTGTATGACATGATCATAACTACTGGTGATAATAACGAATATCCTTGGCCCGTAGTGCATGGATAATTCGATGATGTAATTGACAGGATCATGACCATTAGTTAACAGTGAAATGTCTTTTGGTAGTAGTAGTGACTTGATCGACAGACAATTGATTGGTATGATCATGACCATTGGTTTTATAGTTGAATATCTTTGGCCCGTAGTGCAAAGGTAGACAACTGATTGGTATGATCATTGTTATTACATTTGAATATCTTTAGCCTTTGGGGTAAGGATATTGAGTAAACGTTCTATTAAGCCTTTGTGGCAAGGAGGAATTGTCGATTTACATGATTATAAATATGAATTGTGGATTTAACTATAATCTTTGGTGGCTCAGGTGAAGACAAGTGATGAGAGATTTTTTTTTGTATAACAAAGAACTGTTGATGAGTATTACAGGAATGAAATATTAACGATGGACTTTTAATCTAGAAAAGATAGTAGACATTATGTTCTACTTGACTCTTCTAATGGATTGCTTATTCCGCTGCAGTTAAACTTGATGTTTATTGTATTCTATCAGTTGTTATACTGTTGAAGGCTAAGGATAATTTATTCGCATTATCTTAGTTATAATATTTCTTCTTTGGGCTAGTTGAGCTCACCCTTTCTTTCCTTTGTTCTCTTGAGAAAAATGAGAAATATATTTGGGACGAGTCGGAAATGGAGTGATGAATAGAGATGGTGGCTATATAGCAGATCCTCACTATTTTTATAAAATAGTGTGATAATAAAATAAGGACTCCATTGAGTGTGAATATTGTCTAGAAGACAATATTCATGTTTAAACTCTCAGCTATGTTTTGTCGTATATTGCAGGACAGTTGTATAATTAAGTTTATATTTGATTTATGTAGTGTGATATCTGGCGACCCAAGATGGGTGATGTACACCTGTTTTAGGGGCGTCACATTTGGTGCATCCATTCCAGCTGGACTTGGCTTCCCTGAACGACAAAATCGAGCTAGGTGACCTTCTCTTCCACAACTTTAACACGTTTTGGACTGCTGCGCACAGTTTGGACTGATATATTCCTCCCCTCCGCATTTGAAGCACATGATAGGTGGTCATTCTCCTTCCTTAACAACAGGTGCTGGTGCTGACATCTTTTCATTATTGCTGAATCTCCTTTTCTTGAAATGTCCACTTTTATTGTCTTGGGCATGATGACCACCGAAGTGATTAACATTTTTGGCATGTTGATTCCCTCCACGCTTGTTGTCACCGCTTCGATAACTGCTACCACTGGTATTATCATTTTGCCAGCTGCTCTCTCTTGGTTGGGTTAACTAATTATCGCGCTCCAATAACTGAGCCCTATTTATAACATCTGAATACAAACACAGTTTGTGAGAGATAAGGTATTGACGTATCTCGTGTTTCAAACCTCTTAGAAACATTCGCGTCATTCTCTCCTCGTTATCAACTAAGTGGGACGCAAACCGGGACAACTTGACAAACTTAGCTTCGTACTGCGACATGGTCATATTGTTTTGTTCCAGCTTGATGAACTCTACCTCTTTCATGTGATGAATACTTTCGGGAAAGTACTTGTCGTTGAACAGTTCTTGGAACTTCTCCCTAGACATTTTGAGTGTGGCAGGCTGGGTACGCTTTACAGATTCCCACTAGTAATCTGCCTCTCCTCGCAATTTGAAGGTGTTAAAGGGAACCTTTTGCTCCTCAGAGCATCCCAAGACATCAAATATCTTGGTGATATACTTTATCCACGTCTCCGCCTTAAGTGGTTTTTGTTCTCCCAAAAACTCTGGTGGTCCCAGCTCCTTGAACTGTTTAGCGGTGACCGTCTGAGAGTTGCCAGTGTTTCCACCTGCATTTTGGACAAGAGCCGCTCTTGCCTGATGTTGCATGAATTGCATAAAGCCTTTGAATATCCCATCGTTCATCATTTGTTCGGTGTTGTTGTTTATCTGAGGATTATTGTATTCCTGTTGCACATTATCCTGGGTATTGATCTTTGGTGACTCAACAGTCTCCTGTGCTCTAGTGCTATTCTCAACATTCTCGGATGTCATTTTTAAATACTGCCACAAAACAAGTGTTAATTGACATATCACATATTATCCCTATACTCGACGTGACCAATTAAATACCAATTAAAATTAGGTAGGTCATACCAATGAATAATTCCCCAAATCATCCCTCCTAGTTCTTCTCTCACATTTCAGCCAGGGATCATATCCCTAACCTTTGATACCAACTGTGATGCCCCTAAAATAGGTATACATCACCCATCTTGAGTCGCCAAATACATGATACAAAATTCAAATACAACTTAATAATAAAACTGTCTTGAAAAATATGACAAAACATAAACTGAGAGTTTTAATACGAATATTGTCTTCTAGACAGTATTCAAACTCAAATGGAGTCCTCAATACATTTATTATCACACTATTTCATAGAATAATGAGGACTACTAATGTAAACATCTGGACAATGAAGAGAACAATGAAAGCAAAAGGGTGAGCTCAACTAACCCAGTAAAAAATATTATGACTAAGATAATGCAGAATAATTTATCATTAGCCTTCAACAGTGTTAAACTGATAAAATATAACAAACATCAAGTTTAACTGCAGCGGAACAAGCAATCCATTAGAAGAGTCAAGTAAAGCATGATATCTACTATCTTCTATGATTTAAAAGGTTTTTCATTACTTTTATCGCTGAGACTCAGCTTAATAAATAATCCACATCATCGAATCACCCCAACACTATGGCCAAGGATATTCATTAGTATCACGACCACAAATTATCCATGCACTATGGGCCAAGGATTTTCGTGTATTCATCAATGGTCATGATCATGCCAACAACTGTCCATCAATGCACTATGGGCCAATGAGGACTTTTATCACATCATTTGTAACATTACGGTCATGATTATACCGAACAATCCCTGGTCATAATCACACCAAGTCCATCTATGCACTACGGCCAAAGATGACTTTCATAACAATATAAGCATGAGGATGATGACAATGATATAAGAATTCAATTAAAAGAAAGTAAAGGATAAATTTTTAAAGATTTATAATTTAATTTATTCAGAATTCTATAATGTCCAAATTATCAACATGATACTGCTTTGTGGAGTAAAATTCAAGAATAATATTGTACCAAAAATAATTTAGACCGAAAATGAATCAATTTTTATCGTGAATAGTACTCAAGTGAATAGTACCTCGTGAATAGTACTTCGTGAATAGTAACCCGTGAATAGTACTCCGACATAAAAAAGTTAAAACTTATCAAAAATGCTCAAAATAATATTTTCATGAAAAGATATTGGATGAAACACAAATTTTAAGGATATTCTACTAATTTTATGGAGTATAGAAGCCAAAACTTTAACAAAATGAGTATAGAATTCAAAATCTGAAACGAAATAATATTACTTACATACTATAAAGTATGGAATAAAATATTATTTTATATGAATATTGAACAAAATAACATCCCTTTACCTTGAAAAGAAGAGTACTTCAACTGGTATAGCGGGGATATTCTTGAAGAAAACTTTCACTATATTCTATACTCAAAACTTTCTAAAACTTGAAAGAAATACGCTCAATATTATAGAAGAAGAATTCTCTGATTCTGGTGTGATTTTCAATTCTAACTAAGCATCCTATTTATCGGAGAATGGAAAGAATACTATTTAAAAAAAATCATGGACGCACAGTGGGAAAGTTCACGGGCGCAATTCTTTGGCCGAAACGTTTGATTTTCTGATTTTACTATGCAGCACTATGTAATAAAATATTCTAATAAAACGAAAACTTTAAATAAAATGTAATATATTCTATTTATAATCAAATAAAAAAACTTATTATATAATATATAATATATATATATATAAGCCTCCGTGAACCAAAGAAAATTCTTCAGATTTCTCCCCCCCATTAGTCAATCTTCACATGCTATATATATATATATATAATACTACATCATCAGTACCACACCATCCAATTTTCCACCACCCATAATTTAGCCACCAACCACACTTTCCTTCTCACACACGTACACACACAATCACACACATTACTGCACACACACACTATTACTATATATATAATATAAAACTTATATATATATATATATATATATAAGTAATAAAACAAAATTGATATAACTTTCTACCAATTATTTTGAAAAATAGGCAATTGGGGGTCCAAAATAATAAGCAAAATTTACAACAAATACTTCATAAAAAAATCCCCTCAATATTTTTAACAAAATTTATTCATAATTATTATAACTCGCAATATTAATAACCAGATCGTTCCAGGAAAGAGGGGGCTTTCCGATAAGGATTTCTCCCTATTGACGCACAATTAGGTGACCAAACCTCTCTTCGACAAAACTTTCTAGACATCGTCAATATTGCAAATAATAATATGAATAACTGTATCGTCTCAATTATTGATTTAATAATATAAAATATCGACAATAATTGAATCAGATAACGTGAGATACTATGCAGCAATTACTGTAATAATAATTGAGTATAACTGAGTGACTTCTCACGTAAGCATCAATAATCAATACTGTGTATACTCTTATACGACCACGGGTATTGCATACTTTTACTCTAGGGTATTTCAACAGTTAACGGTAAAACTTTCGCCGTTATTTTTTATAAAAAGATATTTTTGTCGTTTTTTCATTCCGACAATAATTCTATTGTGGGGTCCACTAATGATTGTGCCGTCGTACGAATATTCGCTGTTAAAATGAATATTCCCTGACCAATCGAATATTATATAACAACTTGCTTACTTTGCAAAATTTATAAATATTACCCACAACTATAACATTATAACAATTTCACACCTTAATATTCAAAAATGATATTTATAGAAAAAAATTCATCTTTATTCATAAAAGTTGGGGTCTTACATTAGGTCACCTATATTGGGGTCTTGAAAGTATTGGGCCGGGTCTTTGAGCCTGACCATTAAGTGAATAATGGCTTTATTTGGGCTTTGACCCGTGGTCATTGCATGGATGAACTTTGACTATTATCTCTGCAATATATTAATGAGGATTGAACATAGCCTAGTCGGT
Source organism: Panax ginseng (assembly GCA_020205605.1). Classification (NCBI taxonomy): domain Eukaryota; kingdom Viridiplantae; phylum Streptophyta; class Magnoliopsida; order Apiales; family Araliaceae; genus Panax; species Panax ginseng. The sequence goes on along the minus strand of CM035130.1, from coordinate 156,390,152 downwards.
GGTGGACTGTGATGGGATTAGCCGGTGGGCTGCGTGCAGTTGGCTGATGTCGACTAGGTCGACAGCATGCAAAATAAAACAAAACAAGTAGTATATGAGGACCGAACATGGGACAATGAGAGGTAACTAATATTTTCATTATCAAAATAATAGAGTTTATCACATCCATTGTTATCCTTATATCGGCCTATACTGACTCTTACGCCGGAGCTATCCCTCGACGGTCCAAGCCGTCAAGATTTTGGTATTGACTAGTTTATTGTGCAGGATTGGATGCGCTTACGTGATTAAGGCACGTGAAAAGATCTTAGCGTTAACATTGGCGCTAGAAGGAGGGCTGTTTTATAGTGTTTCTGGGTTTTTAATCACACTTATTAGTTGTTCTACATCGAAAGTTATGGTGAAGAGTAAGAAAGCTACTGCCGAAGGACAACTGGCAGCTGTGATTTCATCTATATAACGAATCTCTGTCAAGGATCGGTTGGGTCCTTCAAAAAGTATTCATGACAGCACCGCATCAAAAGATGTTTCAGAAGGTTCTCATGCAAAAGTCCACGGGGATACCAAAAGAAGACTAGTTTTTACTGCTGCTAAAGGACATAACCCTGATCGGAGAAGGGTAGAAGGCACACCGCCTAGAACCCAACGACGAGATGGTCAGACCGATAGAGGATCCAATCACGAATTCGTAAACCGGTAAAGAAAGTTGGTCGCGTAAACTTAGATTGAAAGAACGCAAACCCTAAAAAGTAAAGTTAAACTGAAACCAATGCGTAATTCAAGTATATGACTAATTGGTGCATGTGTTATTTCATTATGTGCTATATAGAAATTAGAATGAGCAGTTCAACGTAAAATCTAAGCTGTAGCTGTGCGTAAGGCAAGTTTTCCTAACTTCATTCATATTCTAAATGAATGCTAGTTTTTTAAACTTTCTTAGATGTTGAACATGAGAAGTTTTATCTATGTGCAAATGTGAGATATTTGTACAAGGTGGTAGAATGTATGAGGCCTTGTGCCACAATCACTACAAGAAACTGGGTCATAGGCGACGGGGGTAATGTCGACGACCATAGTCCCGTCGAGAATGACCTCATTAGCGACGGCCTAACCGTCGTCAATGCGTCCCGTTGACAATAACCTTTCCCGGCCTTAATTTTGGTGGACCTTTTTTCGCGGGGAAGGGAAAGTCATAGGCGATGGCTTAAAATTATATAGGCGACGACAGTGCCGTCGTAAGTGAATGAATAGCGACGGGGTCAATCTCGAAGGTGGTGCCGTCGAGAATGAGACTTTTTTTAATAGCCCTAACCACGACGAGAACGACTATTTTGTTTTCCTTCTTCCTCTGGTACTGCTATATTTGATTTTCCCTCAATCCCTGTTCAGCCCATACCTCCCAGACGCCATTAATTGAAGAAAGCTTCAAGGTCAGCTCCCCCTCCTCCCATATCGCCAGCGCCGGTGACCCACCCCCTCCTGCCATACTCCGGGCACCACGTACGGCTCCATCTCTCCTTCTTTCTTCTTTACTCGTGGTTTCAAAAAATTGTAAGTTTATTGATTTTGTTTGCAGATATCTGTTGATTCCTGTCAATTTTGTTTTTCTTAAAAAGTTGTAAGTTTATTTATTTTTTGTTTTTCTTAAAATTTATTTGTGATTGTGTCTTGGATTAGATGTTAAGTATTATTGATAATAAAAATGGCCAACCAGTATCCTTTTCTTTTTGTTGAGACATGGTATTTGTTATTTACATGGCATGTGTTTTGCCCCTCAAATTTTTAGTATTAATTTTCTAAAGAATGTGCATTTTCTAGCTAACTGATTATCAGTTGTATTATGTCTCTTGGGCAATATTAACTACAAAAGTAGTGATGTATAATATAGTGTGTTAGATTAGATGTACGATTAAATGAATTTTTTTATTTGTCAACTATAAATTTTTTAAAACTATAAAAAGTCAGTCGTGTGCTAGAATATAGCATAACATACAGTGGATTTTATTTATTTCATTTGTTTGGTATAATTTGGAATTACTCTATATAATCTGGATTTATAATTCCATCCATCCAGATTTGATTAATTTGGGAAAACACCCACCCACCCACCAATATGAAGTCTAATGTAAGAAATGAAGTAGTATCTTACAACATTCTTTGTCTATGAGATGCAGTTTGGGGCATTGTTTTTCACTGTAATTTTTTCATCTATTTCAATCTAATCATTTGTTTATTTTGAACCCATTTTCTATTTTTGCGTGTATGCCTGTGTTTGAGGTAATAATTGGGTATTGCTCAATTTGGTGAATATATTGATTATAATCTCATTTGAAGAACTCTATCTTTTTTTTCTTTAGTAATTAATTACTATGATCTAATGCATACGCGTATATATACGGGGGAGATTTGGGGGAAAGTAAAAGGTCCTTTGAAATTTGGATAGCCTTTTTGAATCTAGCAATGCATCGACATTATATTTCTCATAATCGTAATAGTTTTTCAAACTTACACTTCCACCAAATTCGGTAGTGATCCAGTGTGGTCTGGGCTTAACTCCATAGTTTTTCAAGCAATTCTCTTCAAAGTCCTTGTAACTGAAGGAGAATGGGGGGAAACATGTTCTCCTTGGAACTAGTCACGGGTATGACCATCTCTGTACATGCCTGGAAATGGTTCTGGGCAATGCAGTCTATTAGTAAGCTAAAATTGCAAAATGAATTTCTGAAAATGCTCTCATTGGATCAAGTTATTGCTAAAGCCTGACTTTCATTTTAAGAATTTTATAATTAAACAAAACAGTACATATTTACGTCTGTATTTACTTTGATTAGATCATCATTGTCTTTTAATTTATAATCTATATTTATATTATCAACCCTCTTCACTGTAAGCTAAATAATTCAGAACATGCTTTGACCCACCCTAATAGACATTAAAACACAAATTCACTTTGTTTTCTGGTAATTTTGGATTATGAGAAATATAATGTCGATGCATTGCTAGATTTAATGTAATCATTTTGGATTTTACCTAACAATTTATCCTGGTTAGGATCCTCAAATTGTATAGGATCTTCTAATTCTTAATTTATTTGTTTTTTTCCTATGCGAGGGTGGGTCAAGAAATTGTTATTATACTTTCACATGTGTATATTTTCATATAGTTTAGGAAGCTTAGAAACCCGTTTGAGATTCACTTAGTAGGGAGTGAATTTTAAATAGTCCCCGTTTTGGGACTGTTCTTGTATGTTTTGATCTCACTTAGGTCGGTGTTAACGACTTGAGCACGTCTTTATATTTTTTGAATTTTCGGTTAGTCTATATCTCTTCATGTTCTTCGGGTGCATATTTAGCTTACGATGAGTTAGTCTATTTCGTGTACTTGAAGCCCATGGGGAGGTGCTTCTGAAATTTCTAAAAAAATTAAAGATGTGTTCAAGTTGTTGGCATCAGTGAGGTGACACATCTGGGAATAAGATAGAAGCCTGACCCGTTAGAGGTGGAGATGAAGTTAGGAAACTCATAAGCTTGCATATACATTAACTTAGAGTCTTGATTGTGTTTGTCTGAGTTTCCATATATATAGCGAGACGGTTGTCAAGAGATGTACATTGATCGAAGTTGGATGGAGCGTAGGGTAACCATTGATAAGAGTGGGCTTAGCTCACGAGTATCATAGTGGGGTTGAACAGGTTTCTCAACTTGGCGTTTGAAAGCAAGTCGTGGCGATGAGATCAGATGTCCTTGTAAGAGGTGTGTGAATGAAGTGTGGAAGGAAAGGAGTGATGTCATGTGCGACTTATTTGCGTATACGTTCAAGAAGGGTTATACGACATGGATCTATCACGGGGAAACCTGGTTGGATGAACATGAATCAGAATCATAATCCGAAGGTGACGAAACCTTTGACTGTACTAACATGATAGTCAAAGCTGCCGGTTCATACTTTCAGTGGAATACAGACAGGGATGGCAGTAGCGTCGAGCAAGAGCCGAATGATGGGGCTAAGGGTTTCTATGAGTTATTGCATAAAGTAGCGAAGCTACTGTATAACGGGCACGAAAAGCACACCGTCTTATCTGTTGTGACGAAGTTTTTACACTTCAAGAATGCACCTGACTATATCGAGAGAGGTTTTAATGAACTGTTAAGCATTGTGAAGGAGTGCTTACCTGCAGGCAATAAGTTACCGGAGTCGTACTATGATGTGAAAAAATGGTCAAAAGGCTCAATCTAGGGTATGAGAAGATTGATGCTTGTGAGAATGACTGTATGTTTATTATGGTGATGTCGATAAAGATAAGAGGTCATGTGATATTTGTGGTACAAATAGATCCGTGAGCAGTATGAGAAAAGGGAAAAGATGTGCCGAGAAAGATCTTACGTTACTTTCCCATTGCTCCGAGGCTTCAGTGGTTGTTCATGTCAACACATACCATCGAGGATATGAGGTGGCACTCTACACGGGACATAGTCGAAGGTCATTGGACGCATTTTGAGATGGATGGGCTTGAGTGGAAATTTTTGATGAAAGCACCCTCGTTTCTTTGAAGAGGTTTGCAATGTTAGGCTTGGACTTGCTACGGATGGGTTTAATCCGTTTAAGCAGCCTTACATTAAAGCCCTACTCAACTTGGCCGTTGATTATTGTTGTATATAACCTCCCACCTTCGATGTGCATGAAAGATCCCTACATGTTCATGCCTTTCTTCGATTCGAGAGTGATAAGAGTCAGAGTAAAGACATCAATGTATACCTCGGTAGTTAGTTGATGAGTTGAAGATGTTGTGGGAAAAAGGGGTTCAAACTTATGATGTATCTCTTAAAGAGAACATTGACATGAGGCGACTTTCTTTGTGGATAATAAATGACTTTTCGACGTTAGAAATGATCAGTGGATGGTTGACTCACGGGGGCTTGTCATGCCCCATGTGCATGGGGTCAGTTAAAGCTGTGCGGCTCAAACATGGGGGGAAAATGAGTTTCTTTGCAACATCCAGATAGTTTTTGCCGATTGAACATCGTTATCGATGGATGAGTAGATAATTCAATCAAAAAACAGAGAAACGTCAAATACCTGGCCGTCTTTCTGGGTCAGCAGTGTTGAGTTGGATTAGTCATTTGATGTTTCCACCTCCAGGGAAGAATCACATATTAGAGCGAGCTTATGCTTACGGCAAGGTTCACAACTGGACACACAGATCCATGTTCTTTGACCTGCCTTATTTGGCTACACTCTGCATCTGTCATTGTTTAGATCCGATGCATACTGAAAAGAACGTATTTGATAACATTTTTTATACAGTCCTAGATGCCAATGGTAGAACAAAGGACAACAACAAGTCGAGGCTTGATTTGGTAGAAATGAACATTAGGGAAGATCTGTGGCTGTATCAGGAGGGTAGTAAGACGGTAACTGTAAGACCCCAACTTTTATGAATAAAGAATAATTTTCTCAAAATATATTTTTGAATATTATGGTGTGGATTTGATATAATGTTATAGTTGTGGGTAATATTTACAATTTTGCAAAGTAAGCAAGTGGTTATATAATATTCGATTAGTCGGGGAATATTCATTTTAACAGGGAATATTTGTACGACGGCACAATCATTGGTGGACCCCACAACGGAAGTATTGTCGTAATTAGAAAATGACATAATTATCTTTTTATAAAAATAACGGCTGAAGTTTTACCGTTAAACTGTTGAACTACCCAGTAGTAAAAGTACAATAATACGCATGGTTGCATAGTAGCACACGGTATTGATTATTGATACTTATGTGAGAAGTCACTCAGTTATACTCAATTATTGCTACAGTAATTGCTGCATCATATCTCTCATATTATTGATTCGATTATTGTCACGATATCATCGCATTATATGATATATTATTAAATCAATAATTGAGACGACAAAGTTATTCATATTATTAAATTGCAATATTTACAATGTCTAGAAGTTACATCGAGGAGAGGTTTGGTCATCTAATTGCGCGGCCAATAAGGAGAAATCCTTATCGGAAAGCCCCCCTCTCACAGGAGCGTCACGGTTGTTAAATATTATGAGTTATAATATTAACGATGAATAAGTTCGTGTTGATTAAAGATGAAAGTGATTGTTCCAGTGTGTTGGAATTATTAGTGTTAGTGGAAATCGATATTTATTTCGATATTAATCGATGTCTGGAAGTTATACCGACCAGGCGGGTAATTAACCGGATAAATGAGCAATTAATTGTGTCAGGAATAAGCATGTGAATGATATTCCTATTTACATATGATTTGATTATGATATATATGTATATATGAATGAATATGCAAGTATGTTTGCATTAAGAAAAGATGTAAAGTCCTTTGATAGATAATAGAAACATATGTACAAGGACTTAAAATGAATTGATCAAATGTGTTAGGTTGATCCTACATAAGCAAAATAGCTTTGTAAAGTTCTTCAAAAGAAATGATGTATAAGGACTATAAATATAGAAAGATCTAGCATGTTAGGTTGATCTTATGATGTAATAGATAGGCTTGTCTGATCGTCGAGCACTGCACCAAAAATTGTAGTCTGCCAGGAGAGTCAAGGAAAACTCGAAAGCTATCGAGGTAGAATCGTAGTCTGCAAGATAGTAGATCTCGGAGTTCGTAGACTTCCAGGAGAGACGAGGAAGGATCGTAGTGTGTCGAGGAGAACTTCCTCAGGGCCGTAGTCTGCTGAGGAAGTTATGTTCAGAATCATAGAGACAGCCTGCCTACGAGTCGACCAAGTATCTGCCAAAGCTAAGTCAAGAATCGTAGACTACACTCAGAGTCGTAGAGTCTACTAATCATACCAGAGGCAGAGATCATAGTCGAGCAAGATCAGATGAAGACAACAAGCACAACGACAAAATTCGTAGAGTGTCAAGATCTGATCTGGGAGTCATAGTGTCTGCATAGCCAAAGCTGAATCATAGAGTGCAGAACTAAGACCTCAACAGATGTGCTCACAATGCCAAGGCAAAATCGTAGAACAAATATGATTCTCAAAGAATAAGCACTCCCAAAATATCCAAAGGAATGAAGCCTCTGGTTGGCGCTGCATAGATACGTCCCACCTGAAGGAAACCAGAGAGCACTCAACGAATGGCATGCAAGCTAACAGAAGATCTAAGAACCAACCCAATCAGCATCAAGATTGAGTTGTGAAGCCATTCGAGATGAAGTCTTCCAGATGGAGATCAAAAGAAGACTTACAGAATCGACTAAGAAAAGTCGCCAAGTGTAGTAGCCATCAGCGAGATAGAAGACAACGATCTTGGAAGTTACCGGGATCATAGTGTTTGCCAAACAAAGAAAGAAGCGATGGAGTGCATACGAGAGATCTTGATGACACGAAGAACAAGGCTAAAGTGATTAAGCATTGAGTCAGTCCACTGATGATAAGTGAACGGGAGATCACAAGGAGAAAGCGAGTTAGACACCACAAATCTGAAGTGTTTTGTTATTTAAAAGGGGCCAGAGAAAGAAGTCAAACCATCAATTATCTTAGATTTCATAAGCAAGCGAAAGCGAAAGCCTTTGCGCATGCTGAGAGAAGGAAGAGGTATTCTACGTTGAAGATCAAATCAACACTCTTCCAGATCGTAGTGTTGTCTCTACCAGTCAACAAGACACTACGATCAGGTCTATAAAGATATGCATCAAAATCGTAGAGTTTGAATAGCTGAAGACTGAAGCATTGGCAACGGTTCAATCTGAAGGGTAATATTCGGACAAGAGCTCATTGAGAGCATCGATGCAAGGACAACCTCTGATCGAGAAATCAGAAGGGTAAAATAAAGTCGTCGATTTGCCCGAGATATCAAAATGTCATATCTGACAAGGTTGGTGAAATAGTAGACTGTAGTGTCAGGAAGTCAGAAAAAGATGTCATGTCACATCTGCAGTCTGCACCAAATAACTCGAGATCTGCGAAGAAATTTGAATAGCTTTCAACGGTTACTTTCCAACGGGAAGATTGGGAAGCAATATAAATCAACAGAGATTCAAAGATCAAGAGTTTCTGATGATTGTATTGTTGCAGAATCGTTGAGTTGGTGAATGTTGTTATTGACTCTACGAGTTCCACAAAAGATCAATAGAACAAGTCTCAGTGACAGTGAGACTACTAAGGTGGAAGTGAAGCAGCTTTGAAGAAGGAATCAAACAGATCGAAGCTTCATTCAACAAAGATGAAAATGCCACTGAAGATGGCAGCCAAGCTGAGAGCCGAGAAGGGCAAAAAGATAGTATTCAGAAGATAGCTGAAACTGAACAAGTGCAGAACCATGTCTGCAAAGTATTCAAGAAGGGTTCAGGGATTGCTAAGTGCCATACAAAGTCTACTAAAAGCATAGAGACTTAGCAAACCCAGATGATGATGGTGCACAGCTGATACCAGATGAAGATGAGCAGAAAAGAGTGAAGATCAACTGCACCAAAGAAGATGTGGTCCAGACCCAAAGTAGAATGCAAAGAGGACCACACCAAGCTGCTAAGTACAAAAGATGTTCAGAGCATAATGACATCTTAGCAGCTCAGCACCAACAACATCAACAACTACAACAACAAGAAGTCAGGGCCTGAGGGTCCTTGTCAAGAAGGACTAAATGAAGTTCAAGCTTCTTTGGGCTTGAAGAGTTCTTAGGGAACTAGAGAAGTTCCAAAATTGTCTGGCCTTGAAGAGTTCTTAGTGAATGAAGTCCCAAAGTCTGGCGGCCTTGAAGGAATCTTAGTGATTGAGGTGCTTCCTTCCTTAGTAGAAATCCCCGCTAGTTGAAAGCGGAAGAGTGGATTAGGAGCTTGAGTCTCTCGAACCACTTAAAACCCTTTGTGTCTTTTACTTTATGTCATTTACATTATGTACATTAAGCGCTATAAGCGCTATGTATGTTATAGCGCTTACCTTTGAACTAACTCTACGAACAATGTATGTATGATTATGAATATATCAATGAAGGGGATCTTTTACTTATTCCGCTGTGCTTGAAAAGATTCTTATGTTTGTCAAATGCTAAATTATTAGCAATACAAAATAAATCAGAAAAGTATTGACATTAAAAAGGATCTATTCAACCCCCCCTTCTGGATCTATTGTGCCTACTGAACACTAACAATTGGCATCAAAGCAGGTTCTCATGCTATATTCAAAAGTTAATTGCTTTGAGTCTGATCCTAGGCACAAACATTGTTCTAAACTTAGTTTAGTAGTAAGTCACTGGTTTTATGTAGATGAGCTCACACGTTGGAAATATTGTGTACAGGTAAATGTGTATATACACTTGAAACTGCTCAGATTGGTTCATGTTCTCGATTGCCATATCAACAAGACCAATCCTTGCTCGATGTCAATCTTGTTGTTTGAAGACCAGACTAGAAAGCTCAAGAGATATCAACAGAAAAGATTCAAACATCCACCAGCCTGAAAAGATGAAAAGGCCATACATGCTAAGTAATGCTTATCCAAAGAAGAGAGAAGAACTTCTCAACCATATGTCTGGTCAACCTGCAGCTGGATGTAAATCTTGTGGACTCAAGGATGTCAAGGAATTAGAGATGCTGACACTCTCTTAGCTTGTGTCTTCAAGACCATAACCGAGTGACTGAGGATTAACTGGAGCAACTGGATGTCAGAAGCAAATGAGAAAACATGCACATCAATGCCTAAACTCAGTATTTCTAAGATAAATGACTGTTATGAAACCAACAGCAAAAAGGTATGATTCCTCACTAATATAGATATGAGCATCATATTTGCACCTTACTTATGAACTATAACAGTTTTCCTTAAAGTACTCATAATCTATCTAAAAAGGTGAAGAGAGAAAGTACACTGATGATAGAAACTCAAATGTCTATAAACTCTCTCTCCATCCAAGTTTTAGGTTGAAGATGACATCTTGAAAGAAATCTGAAATGGGTCATCTTGAAAGGTATGTATGTACAAACCTATGTTCTAAGAGCTTGATAACCCACAGAGTATGATCAGTCCTGAAAAAGTATCTTGATGATTTGTAGAAACTGACACCTCCACGAATCAACCAGATACAAATAATTCGTAGAGTTGATTCTCACTCTGAGAACATTTAAACTCTGTGAACATAACCAAGCAAATGAAGAAACCATAAAAGAAAAAGAGTGTTTTATTAAAATAGCAAATCTTACACACACTCACCTTCATGCATCTCAAAATGTATTATGTAAATGAGTTACATGCATGAATATGACTGTTGGTGATCAATATGATGATTATCTAAATATATGAGGAACAGGGGTTTAGAAAACTAACCTAGCAGGACCCACTTAACCATGGGTACCAAAAATAGAAATCTATAACCTACAGGTACTTGGTCTATCTGACCACACTAAGGAATGCTAAAGCAGAAGACTTCAGTCACGAAAGATTCAACCAGCAGAAGGCTTAAGATTGTTCAGAAATGAAGCAGGCCATTCAATAAAAGAAGAAAAGAGTCTTAGATGCTCAATCATGCAAAGCATGTCATAAGAGAAGAATCATCAAAGAAGATGACTACAGAGGATCATCGAGCATCAATCATGAGGAACTCATTATGGGAGCCGAACTCAGCAAGCACAAACTGACAAGGAATACTACGTTCGTAGTGCTGTCAAAGGATCGTAGAATGATCAACCCTGAAAATGCCCATTTCTATGATACAAGAAGATTTAATGACTTCAGCCAGAATGAGATATGCATGGTTGCTTTCTGCTACACACGAAGAAGGACTAAGGTCTCTCTGAGAAGACAATATCAACTATGGGGGAGCAGTAATCTGCTAACAGTGCAGATGCTCTAAACCATCAGACATATACTATGAAGCTGTGTACCAGCTACAGAGTCCCAAAACTTTGTGGCTGATGAACCAAATGAAGATCCATAGTCAGTAGGAACGTCTCAAAATGTACTAATGATAACCTTTCAGACACCCAACTCAAAATCGTGGAGTACCTACGATCAAACATCTGATTGTAATGCAAGACCAGGAGGACACCACAATTGCAGCTAGTGCAGATGTCTAAAGTTGAAAGAGGGACTCCCCAACAGAAAAGGTCAAATGAGATATCAGTACAAATCACTTTCAAATTATTTCATCTGGAAAGCGCCTCAAGGACAAACCTCACCCTTAGCTCACTCTAAGAGGTTAGCCCTTCCCGAGCTACCTTGACCCAGAAGGAATGCTTAGTAAAGCTCATCTCAAGGACCAAGCCAGTCAACGATTGTAGAATAGTTTTAAGAGAACTCAACGATCATGATGCAATCTCAACGATCGTAGTGGAAACTCAACAATCGCTGAAGCAGACTCGACGATCGCAGACTTAACAAAAAGGCACTCTAGCTCATGAGGACCTTGGAAGAACGAGACAATTGATCTACCATTTTGAAGTATGAGGAGATTAGTTCAAATACAGTTTGGAAAGACATCTTGCAACGCACACGCCGAACTTAAGTACCCAAAGCGGCTTAGGGTACATCGGTGGTTGAGTATGCATTTTCAACATAAGGAGAAATGTCAAAACCATCCCTTTGCAACATCTTTCGGAGAATTGATCGTTGAGTCGACAAAGGAAAGCGTAGAGTCGATATTTGTCATCTATCATGCTTTACTCTACGAACTCAAAGAGGTTAAAGGTCGATCCACGTCGATCAAGCGTTCACTCTTCTAAAAAAACTGATTAAGCGACAAGATTCTTAGGGGATTCTGATTTGGTTACTAGGCATCGTCTGACAATAACTAGTTGACACATCATAGAGTATGCAGTGTTAGAAGGAACTGCCATAAAGACAAATTTAAAATCTACAAACTGTTACCAAAATCCATTGAACCTCTCTCCCTCCCATTTTCAAACCCTAGAATTCTCTTCGAAGCCAAACCACTAAAATTTCTAGAGTTCAAATCACAATCAGCCATACTTTATAAATCTCCCTGAATCAATAACCATATTCCTCGAATCATTCAAATGGAAGATTGGCGAGTAGTCATTGGAATTCAACTCGAAACCAAGTCATTTGAGAAATCCGAAAAGAAGTTCAGAGACATTCTTGAACTCATAAAGAAAGTTAGATTCTCAGAATGTCTTGAGGGAAGCACTCTAGTATATACTGAACTGGTTAAGGAATTCTACTTAAATGCATCTGTAAATGCCGGAACTCTTTCAACCAAGGTTAAAGGTCAGTCTCTAAAACTAAAATCATCTAATATCAACTAATGCCTAGATTTTCCTGACCTAGGACTGAAAAACATTGATGAGATTGACACTGAAAAAGCAAAGGAGATTATGGGGTACCAAAGAAACCCTAATGCGAAGACATGAAGAAAAAGGAGTTTTAGGAAGAATTGAGTTCCCTTTGAGATTGTTGGAAAATGTATACTATCTGAAGATATACGCACATGACCTTTGTACTCGACCCGATAGTTGAAGATTATATGCGCAATAGTTACGAAGAAGCCGATCAATTTTGGAGCCATCTTGTTGACCAAATCTCGAATGGATAGAAAAGGCTAAGTTGAAGAAATCTACAGACAAACCACTTACAAAAGTTTTTCATGGAAGACTACTAAACATAATGATGAAAAAGAAGCTAGGAAGCAAAATCAAGGATAATGAGGAGAGCCCTTAAATGTTAACAAAGTAATGTCTCCACATTTGTTAAGTGAAGCTGGAAGAAGAATCCCAAAGGAAAATAGGGAGGTGACTCTCTGGGAGGCGACAACAAGGCCTCTGCAAAGAAGAGGAATGCAAGAGAGTTATAAAGTTCTAAGTCTGGTGACTCTGAATCAACAGAAATCACACCAGCCAGAAAGAAATCTAGAGGTGTGAAGAAAACCAAGTCTCCACCTAGTAGTCTCTCCATCAAAGACAAGGATGAAAAAGAAAAAGTCTTAACTGCTAAAACCACAAAGCGAAGAAGCAACAGACTACTTCAAGAGCCATTCAAAAAGAAAGCTAAAATGGTAAACAAATAAATTCTGAGTTCCCCGAGAAGCACATCTGTCGAAAGAAGGGCGTAGAAGTCGAAAGGAGAGAAGGAACTAATAATCTCAAAGGTGAGTCCCCTGAGAATGGATCCAATTTAGCAGCTGAGTTTATATCTTCTTTTATGGCTCCAGTTTCAGGGGACTCAGTCTTGAGATTATCAGTTCCCTTCTCATCCTTTGACTCTACGTCCTCTTCTTTGACATATGTGCTTCCTTGGGGAACTGGAACTTGTCTGTTTACCACTTTATCTTTCTTTTTGAATGGCTCTTGAAGCAGCCTGTTGCTTCTTCGCTTTGTGGTTTCAGCAGTCAAGACTTTTTCTTCTTCATCCTTGTCTTTGGTGGAGAGACTTCTTGGTGGGGACTTGGTTTTCTTCACACATCAAGATTTCTTTCTGGCTGTTGTGATTTCTACTGATTTAGAGTCACCAGACTTAGAACTTTTTAACTCTCTTGCCTTCCTCTTCTTTTCAGAGCCCTTGCTACTGCTCCCAGTAGTCAGCCTCCTATTTTCCTTGGGATTCTTCTTCCAGTTCACGAACAGTTGTGCAGACATTACTTTATGAACATTTAAGGGCTCTCCCTCATTATCCTTGATTTTACTTCCTAGCTTCTTTTTCATCATTATGCTTAGCAGTCTTCCATGAAAAACTTCTGTAAGTGGTTTGTCTGTAGATTTCTTCAACTCAGCCTTTTCTATCCATTTGGAGATTTGGTCGAACAAGATGGCTCCAAAATTGATTGGCTTCTTCAGAACTATTGCAGACATAATCTTCAACTGTTGGTCGAGCACAGTGTCATGTGCGGTATCTTTGCATAGTGTAGATTTTCCAACAATGTCAGCAGGGAACTCGAATTCTTCTGAAAAACTCCTTTTTCTTCATGTCTTTCAGACTAGGGTTTCTTTGGTACCCCATAATCTCCTTTGTTTTTTCAGTGTCAATCTCATCAATGTTTTTCAGTCCTAGGTCAGGAAAATCTAGGCATTGGTTGATATCGGATAATTTCAGTTTTAGAGACTGACCTTTAACCTTGGTTGAAAGGGTTTTGGCATTTACGGATGCATTTGAGTAGAATTCCTTAACCAGTTTAGTGTATACTCGAGTGCTTGCCTCAAGACATTTTGAGAATCCAGCTTTCTTCACGAGTTCAAGAATGTCTCTGAACTTCTTTTTCGATTTCTTAAATGACTTGGTTCCGAGTTGAATGCCAGTGATTACTCGCCAATCTTCCATTCGAATGATTCGACGAATATGGATATTGATTCAGGGAGATTTATGAAGTATGGCTGATTGTGATTTGAACTCTAGAAATTTTAGTGGTTTGGCTTCGAAAAGAATTCTAGGGTTTGAAAATGGGAGGGAGAGAGGTTCAATGGATTTTGGTAACTATTTGCAGATTTTGAATGTCTTTACAGCAATTCCTTCTTACACTGCATACGCTATGACGTGTCAACTAGTTATTGGTTGCACGATGCCCAGTAACGAGCTGTAACTCCCCGGTAACTTGTCAGTTAGTTGTCTCTTTCAGAAGAGTGGACGATTGATTGATGTGGATTGACCTTTGACCTCTTGAGTTCGTAGAGTAGCATGATAGAACAGCTATTGACTCTACGTTTTCCTTTGTTGACTCAACAATTAATTCTCTGAAGAATGTTGCAGTGGATGGTTTTGACATTTCTCCTCATGTTGAAACTTCATAGCTCAACCACTGATGTACCCCAAGCCATTTTGGGTACTTAAGTTCTGATGTGCATTTGCAAGATGTCTTGCCAAACTGTATTTGAACTAATCTCCTCATACTTCAGAATGGTAGAGCAATTGTCTCGTTCTTCCAAGCTCCTCATGAGCTAGAGTAAGTCTGCGATCGTCGAGTTTGCTTCGTCGATTGTTGAGTTTACACTGCGATCGTTGAGATTGCATCACGATCGTTGAGTTCTCTCAAAACTCTATTCTACAATCGTTGACTGACTTGGTCCTAGAGATGAACTTTACTAAGCATTCCTTCTGGGTCAAGGTAGCTCAGGAAGGGCCAACCTCTTAGAGTGAGCTAAGGGTCAGGTTTGTCCCTGAGACGCTTTCCAGAGAAAATACTTTAGAAGTGATTTGCACTGATATCTCATTTGACCTTTTCTGTTGAGGAGTCCCTCTTCCAACTTTAGACATCTGCACTAGCTGCAATTGTGGTGTCTTCCTGCTCTTGCACTACGATCAGATGTTTGATCGTATGTACTCCACGATTTTGAGTTGGGTGGCTAAAAGGTTATCAGTAGTACATTTTGAGACGTTCTTACTGACTATGGATCTTTATTTGGTTCATCAGCCAGAAAGTTTTGGGACTCTGTAACTTGTACACTGCTTCATAGTATATCTCAGTATTGTTGTTTCTTAACATATCACTGCTCTTCATGGTTGATACTGTCTTTTCAGATAGATGTGATTCCCTTTTCTTTATGTGTATCGGAAGACAGCCTTGCATATCTCATTCTGATTGGAATCACCAATTCTTCTTATATCGTAGAATTGGACATCCTCAAGGTTGATCATTCTATGATCCTTTAACAGCACTACTAACGTAGTCTTCTTTTACAGTTTGTACTTATGGAGTTCTGCTCCCGTAATGAGTTCCTCATGTTTGATCCTCAAAGATCTTCTGTGGTGAGCTTCCGTGAGCGGCTAGGACCCTTTTACATCTTTGAATGAATGACTTGCTTCCTTATAAGAATCAGCAACAATGTGAGCTTCTTTCAGATTGGCTCATCAGGTCTTCCAGGACAGGCTTTGACAAATAGGTGTTTTATCATAATCATTTCTGAACAGTCTTAAGCCTTTTACTGGTTGAATTTTCTTGACTGAAGTCTTCTGCTTCAACATTCCTTAGTGTGGTCAGATGGACCAGGTACCTGCAGGTTATAAATTTCTATTTTTGGTACCCATGATTAAATGGGTCCTGCTAGGTTAGTTTACTAAACCCCTGTTCCTCATTTATTTGGATAAACATCATATTGATCACCATCAGTCATATTCATGCATATACTTCATTTAGAAAATTATGAGATGCATGGTGGTGAGTGTGAGAGAAATCTGACTTTTTAATAAAGCACTCTTTTCCTTGATGGTTTCATCTTTTGCTAAGTTATGTTCACAGGGTTTAAGTGTTCATAGAGTGAGAATCAACTCTACGATTTATTAGTATCTGGTTGATTCATGGAGGTGATCAGTTTCTACAAATCATCAAGATACTCTTGTAGAGCTGATCATACTCTGTGAGTTATAAAACGCTTAGAACATAGGTTTGTACATACATACTAACCCATCAACAAAGATTACTTCTCATAAAATTAATTTAACTTGTGATGCTCTTATGACCCATTTCAGATTTCCTTCAAGATGTCATCTTCAACCTAAAACTTGGATGGAGAGAAAGTTTATAAGTATTTGAGTTTCCAACCTCAGTGTACTTTCTCTCTTCACCTTTTTAGGTAGATTATGATTTCTTGACAGGATACTGTTATAGTGCATTAGGAGGTGTAACATGATCTATACAATTATATTAATGAGGAATCGTACCTTTCTACTGTCAGCTTCTTAACAGTCATTTATCTTAGACATACTGAGGTTAGGCATTGATGTGCATAGTTTTTCATTTGCTCCTGACAGCTTGTTGCTCTAGTTGACCTTCAATCAATCAGTCGTGGTCTTGAAGATGTAAGCTAAGTTTTCACCCAGCTGCTGGTTGGCTAAACACATGTTTGAGAAGATCTTCTCTGGATAGGCGTTTCTTAGCATGTGTGGCCTTTTCATCTATCAGGGTGGTGGATGCTTGACTCTTTGTCGTTGATATCTCTTGAGCTTTCTCATCTGGTCTTCAGATTACAATATTGACTGCAGGCAAGGATTGGTCTTGTTGATGTATCATTCGAGAACATGGACTAATCTGAGCAGTTTCAGGTGTATATACACATATAACCTGTTCACAGTATTTCCAACGTGTGAGCTTATCTGAATATAACAAGTGACTTACTACTGAACTAAGTATAGAACAATGTTTGTGCCTAGGATCAGACTCAAAGCGATTAGCTTTTGAATATAGCATAAGAACCTGCTCTGATACCAATTGTTAGTTCGATGAGTACAATATAGATCTAGAAGGGGGGGGGGGGGTTGAATAGATCCTTAGAATTTCAAAATACTTTTACTCTAATAAGTTGTATTGCTCATTAAGTAGCTCATGACAAACTTAAGAATCTTTTCAAGCACATCGGAATAAGTAAAAGATCCCCTTCATTGATATATTCATAATCACACATACATTGTTAGTAGAGTTACTTGATAATAGCGGTTAAAATATACATAGTAGATTATAACGGTTAATGTACATAATATAAATGACATAAAGTAAAAGACACAAGGGTTTTAAATGGTTGTAGAGACTCAAGCTCCTAATCCACTCTTTCCGCTTTCAACTAGCAGATTTCCACTAAGGAAGGCGGCACCACGAATCACTAAGATTCCTTCAAGGCCAGTGACCTTGGGACTTGATTCACTAAGAACTCTTCAAGGCGATAGAGCCTTGGAACTTCTCTAGTTCCCCAGGAACTCTTCAAGCCCTGCAGGATTGGAACTTCATTTAGTCCCTTCGGACAAGGACCCCTCAGGCCCTGGCTTCTTGTTGTTGAGTTGTTTATTTATTTGTTGGAGTTGGAGCTGAGCTGCTAAGACATCATTATGCTCTGAACATCTTTTGTACTTAATTGCTTGGCATGATCATCCTTGAAGTGCAGTTGAGTGTTGCATAATGCTCAGCTTCTTCAGTTACTCAACCACTTCTGATGATCCCTTGATGAACTGCCTTGAAGATCATTCTTCTTGATACTTGATGGCTGCACATGATGGGTTTTTAAGATGACTGTAGGCTCTTCTGCTAGGTACTTAGAAACTTTCTCATGCTTGACACCATGATGGCGTTGGTGATCTTCCTTCATGATACTTGATGCCTTCTGACGATAGACTTGCTAAGATGACTGTAAGCTCTTCTCTTTGGTACTTAGAGTCTTCCCATGATGGACATCAAGATGACATTGATGCTCTTCTTTCTCTTGGCAGTTCAGAACACTCTTCTTGTAGTAGAACTCTCACTTCTACATTGTAGAACTCTCACTTCTACTTCTTTCTTTGTCTGTCTCTAAGTTTTCTTGGTGGATCGTAGAGTGAGCCTTCAGACCTTCATTGGTCACTCAACAACTCTAGCAACCCACGATCTTTGAAGCTCTTGCTGATTTATACTCCTTCCCAATCCTTCCGTTGGAAAGTAGCCGTTGAAGGCTATTCAAATATCTTCACAGATCTCGAGTTGACTGAGGTAGACTACAGATGTGACAAGTCATACTTTTCTGACACTGCAGTCTACTATTTCACCTACCCTGTCATAGATGTCACTTTAATGTCTTGGGCAGGTCGAAGACTTTATTTCCACCTTCTGATTTCTCGATCAGAGGTTGTCCTTTTGCATCGATGCTCTCAATAAGCTCTTGTCCAAATATTACCTTTCAGATTGAACCGTTGCCAATGCTTCAGTCTTCAGCTATTCGAACTCTACGATTACGATGCATGTCTTCATGGACTGATCGTAGTGTCTTGTTATTTGGTAGAGACAACACTACGATCTTGAAGAGTGTTGATTGGATCTTTAATGTAGAACACCTCTTCCTTCTAACATGCGGTGGCTTCAACGCGCTTGCCTCGACAATTCTCAGATACCGATGGCTTGACTTCTTTGTTCTGATCCCTTATGAATAGCAAGACACTTCAGATTTGTGGCGTGTCCAGCTCGCTTTCTCCTTGTGATCTCCTGTTCACTTATCATCAATGGACTGAACCAATGCTTAATCATTTTAGCCTTGTTCTTCAGGAGTTGACCAGTATCTCTGTGTGGACTCCATCGGTTCTTTCTTTGTTTGGCAAACACTACGATCTTGGTTGCTTCCAAGATTGTTGTCTTCTGTCTACTTCAGCTACTGCACTTGCGGACTTTCCTTAGTCAGTTACTGAAGTCTTCTTATGATCATCTTGTGGAAGACTTCATTTTGAATGGCTTCACAACTCAATCTTGATGTTGATTGGGTTGGTGCTTAGATCTTCTGTTAGCTTGCATGTCATTCGTTGAGTGCTCTCTAGTTACCTTCAGGTAGGACATATCTGTGTAGTGCCAACCAGAGGCTTTATTCCTTTGGATATTCTGGGAGTGCTCATTCATTGAGACTCGTATTTGCTCTACGATTCTGCCTTGGCATTGTGAGCATATCTATTGAGGTCTTAGTTCTGCACTCTACGATTTAGCTTTGGCTGTGCAGACACTACGACTCTGGGATCAGATCTTGACACTCTACGATTTCTTTCGTTGTGCTTGTTGTCTTTATCTGATCTTGCTCGACTATGATCTCTTCCTCTAGTATGATTAGTAGACTCTACGACTTTGAGTGTAGTCTACGATTCTTGACTTAGCTTTGGTAGATACTCGGTCGGATCGTAGGCAGGCTGTCTCTACGATTCTGAACATGACTTCCTCAGCAGACTACGGCTCTGAGGAAGTTCTCCTCGACTCTACGATCCTTCCTCATCTCTCCTGGAAGTCTAAGAACTCCGAGATCTACTATCTTGCAGACTACGATTCTGTCTCGATAGCTCTCGAGTTTTCCTTGACTCTCCTGGCAGACTACGATTTCTGGTGCAGTGCTCGACGATCAGACAAGCCTATCTATTACATCATAAGATCAACCTAACATGCTTGATCTTTCTATATTTATAGTCCTTGTACATCATTTCTTTTTAAGGACTTTACAAAGCTGTTTTGCTTATATAGGATCAACCTAACACATTTGATCAATTCATTCTAAGTCCTTGTACATATGTTTCTATTATCTATCAAAGGACTTTACAACTTTTCTTAATGCAAGCATACTTGCATATTCATTCATATATATATTATAATCAAATCATATATAAATAAGAATACCATTCACATGTTTATTCCTGACAGAAACGATGTACAAGGACTATAAATATAGAAAGATCAAGCATGTTAGGTTGATCTTATGATGTAATATATAGGCTTGTCTGATCGTCGAGCACTACACCAAAAATCGTAGTCTGCCAGGAGAGTCAAGGAAAACTCGAAATCTATCGAGGCAGAATCGTAGTCTGAAAGATAGTAGATCTCGGAGTTTGTAGACTTCCAGGAGAGACGAGGAAGGATCGTAATGTGTCGAGGAGAACTTCCTCAGGGCCGTAGTCTGCTGAGGAAGTCATGTTCAGAATCGTAGAGACAGCCTGCCTACGATCCGACCGAGTATCTGCCAAAGCTAAGTCAAGAATCATAGACTACACTCAGAGTCGTAGAGTCTACTAATCATACCAGAGGCAGAGATCATAGTCGAGCAAAATCAGATGAAGACAACAAGCACAACGACAGAATTTGTAGAGTGTCAAGATCTGAGCTCGGAGTTGTAGTGTCTGCATAGCCAAAGCTGAATCGTAGAGTGAAGAACTAAGACATCAACAGATGTGCTAACAATGCCAAGGCAGAATCGTAGAGCAAATACGATTCTCAACGAATAAGTACTCCCAGAATATCCAAAGGAATGAAGCCTCTGGTTGGCACTGCATAGATACGTCCCACCTGAAGGAAACCAGAGAGCATTCAACGAATGGCATGCAAGCTAACAGAAAATCTAAACACCAACACAATCAACATCAAGATTGAGTTGTGAAGCCATTCGAGATGAAGTCTTCCACAAGGAGATCAGA
The DNA here is from genome assembly GCA_020205605.1 of Panax ginseng. Taxonomy (NCBI): domain Eukaryota; kingdom Viridiplantae; phylum Streptophyta; class Magnoliopsida; order Apiales; family Araliaceae; genus Panax; species Panax ginseng. Next base: position 156,369,328 of record CM035130.1, on the reverse strand, counting down.
AGAAGACTTCTGTAACTCACTAAGAAAAGTCAAACCAAGTCATTGATGAGTCGCCAAGGCAGACAGAAGACAACGATCTTGGAAGTTACCAAGATCGTAGTGTTTGCCAAACAAAGAAAGAACTGATGGAGTGCATACAGAGATACTGGACAGCTTCTGAAGAACAAGGCTAAAGTGATTAAGCATTGGGTCAGTCCATTGATGATAAGTGAACGGGAGATCACAAGGAGAAAGCGAGCTAGACACGCCATAAATCTGAAGTGTCTTGTTATTCAAAAGGGGCCAGAGCAAGAAGTCAAGCCATCAGTATCTTAGAGCCGCTAAGGTAAATAGAAGTGTTGAAGCACTGCACAAGAGAAGGAAGAGGTATTCTACATTGAAGATCAAATCAACACTCTTCCAGATCGTAGTGTTGTTTCTACCAGTCAACAGGACACTACGATCAGGTCCATAAAGACATGCATCAGAATCGTAGAGTTCGAATAGCTGAAGACTGAAGCATTGGCAACGATTCAATCTGAAGGGTAATATTCGGACAAGAGCTCATTGAGAGCATCGATGTAAGGACAACCTTTGATCGAGAAATCCAAAGGGTAAAATAAAGTCGTCGACCTGCCTGAGATATCAAAATGTCATATCTGACAGAGTTGGTGAAACAGTAGACTGCAGTGTCAGGAAGTCAGAAAAAGATGTCATGTCACATCTGCAGTCTGCACCAAATAACTCGAGATCTGCGAAGAAATTTGAATAGCTTTCAACGGCTACTTTCCAATGGGAAGATTGGGAAGCAGTATAAATCAACAGAGCTTAAAAGATCAAGAGTTGCTGATGATTGTATTGTTGTAGAATCATTGAATTGGTGAATGTTGTTGTTAACTCTACAAGTTCCACAAAAGATCAATAGAACAAGTCTCAGTGACAGTGAGACTACCAAGGTGGAAGTGAAGAAGCTTTGAAGAAGGAATCAAACAGAAGCTTTACTCAACAAAGATGAGAATGCCACTGAAGATGGCAGCCAAGCTGAGAGTCGAGAAGGCCAAGAAGATAACATTCAGGAAAGTGGCTAAGTACAAAGAAGATCAAGAGAGCCACTCTACTTAATCATCATGAACCAAAAAGTCGAAATCGAACAAGTGCAGAACCATGTCTGCAAAGTATTCAAGAAGGGTTCAGGGATTGTTAAGTGTCAGACAAAGTCTACTAAAAGCTCAGAGACTTAGCAAACCCAGATGGTGATGGTGCACAGTTGATACCAGATGAAGATGAGTAGAAAAGAGTGAAGATCAGCTGCACCAAAGAAGATGTGGTCCAGACCCGAAGCATAATGCAAAGAGGACCACACCAAGCTGTTAAGTATAAAAGATGTTCAGAGCCTAATGACATCTTATCAGCTCAGCACCAACAACATCAACAACTACAACAACAAGAAGCTAGGGCCTGAGGGGTCCTTGTCCGAAGGGACTAAATGAAGTTCCAAGCCTGTTGGGCTTGAAGAGTTCCTAGGGAACTAGAGAAGTTCCAAAGCTGCTGGCCTTGAAGAGTTCTTAGTGAACTGAAGTCCCAAGGCTGCTATCTTTGAAGGAATCTTAGTGATTCAGGGTGCTGCCCTTCCTTAGTGGAAATCCTGTTAGTTGAAAGCATAAGAGTGGATTAGGAACTTGAGTCTCTGAACCACTTAAAACCCTTTGTGTCTTTTACTTTATGTCATTTACATTATGTACATTAACTGCTATAACTGTTATGTATGTTATAACCGCTACCTTGAACTAACTCTACTTAACAATGTATGTATGATTATGAATATATCAATGAAGGGGATCTTTTACTTATTCCGATGCGCTTGAAAAGATTCTTATGTTTGTCACATGCTAAATTATTAGCAATACAAAATAAATCAAAAAAGTATTGACATTAAAAAGGATGTATTCAACCCCCCCTTCTAGATCTATTGTGCCTACTAGGAACTAACAAATTGCTATTAATTCACATGATTATAACTATTTATTCACATGTGTGTACTATTGATTCACATTCTTGTACTATTAGGGGAGTTGGTGCAAGATTGATAATACTTGCATGACTAAGTTAAAAATGGAGGTATAAATGGATGTACTATACTGTAATTCGTATTTTTACATGATTATAACTATTGATTCACATGATTGAACTATTGATTCACATTATTTACTATTACGGGAGGCGGTGCAAGTTTGATAATACTTGCAGGACTAAATTAAAAATAAAAGAAAAGTTGAAGGTATTGTATTGTAATATTTTGAGCCCCAAAACGTGCAATTATCGAAACTATATTTTTCTATAAATAGAAGCTCATTCTTCATTTATTTCTCACCAATTCACTAAAGCTATAGAGCAATTATTATAGAGAGAAATTATAGAGAGAAATAAGAAGAGAAGTCTGCTACCTCTCTACTCCGGTATCCAGTTTCTTTCTAAGGTAAGGGGTATTATTTCTTTCGTATTCATGAAGAGAGCTTCTGTTATTCCATTCTTTATTATTATGTTGGAATAACCTGTCTATGTGAAGTACCGCATATGTAAGACCCCAACTTTTATGAATAAAGATGAACTTTCTATAAATATCATTTTTAAATATTAAGGTGTGAATTTGAAATAATGTTATAGTTGTGGGTAATATTTATAAATTTTGCAAAGTACGCAAGTTGTTATATTATATTTGATTGGTCGGGGAATATTCATTTTAGCAGAGAATATTCGTACAACGGTACAATCACTGGTGGACCCCACAACGAAATTATTGTCGGATTGAGAAAATGACAAAAATATTTTAAGAAAATAACGGCGGAAATTTTACCATTAACTGTTGAAACACCCGGTGTTAAAAGTACAGGAATACGCGTGGTTGCATAGTAGCACACGGTATTGATTATTGATGCTTACGTGAGAAGTCACTCAGTTGTGTTCAATTATTGTTACAGTAATTGTTGCATAGTATCTCATGTTATTTGATTCAATTATTGTCGATATTTATATATTATTAAATTAATAATTGAGATGACAGAGTTTTTAATATTATTATTTGTAATATTAACGATGTCTAGAAGTTCTGCCAAGGAGAGGTTTGGTCACCTAATTGCGCGCCAATAGAGAGAAATCCTTATTGGAAAGTCCCCCTCTTTCCTGGGAACGACCTGGTCGATTAATATTGTGAATTATAATAATGATGATAAATGTTGTTAAGAATATTGAGGTGATTTTTATGAAGTATTTATTGTATTTTTGGACCCTTCATTTACCCATTTTTTTAAATTTATCGGTGAAAAGTTGTCTCAGAACTAGCCTGGCATGCTCGTGAGTCTGCACTCCAATAGATGATAGTTGATTGTTGAATGGCTAAAACCCTGATTCTCATCCTCTATTTATAGTGCTAGACAAAGTCCTAAATCCTATAGGAAGTAGAAATCCAAATCCTAAAAGGAATTACAAATCATAACTAGTTTCTATAAAGAAATAGAATTCAATTTGGAAATAAATCTTAGTCTAAGGAAATCCAAAAGCTAATAGAAATATCAATCCAATTCCATGTAGAAATCCGCTTTTAGAAACTTTCCAAAAATCCAAGATTTCAGGATTTTCCCGCTCAAATTCGCTGGGGCGAATTTTCATTTCATGTTGCGACGTCCTTTGGTAAAATGCGTATAACGTTTGATCCAGAAGGAGTTACGGGGTCTTCTACCTATAAAAACGAAGATATCGACGAGATCTACAACTTTTATTCTTTGAGAATTAACAAATTCTTGCTGTATCAAGGTCGAAATCGGGCTCCAAGTGACTGCTATGTAAATTACAACTTCCAAACTTTGAGGTTCAACGTCCGTTTAGTAAAAATATCATAACTTTTTCATATGAACTCCGATTGAGACGATTCAAGATGTTCCGAAAAGCTAAAAAAGAGCTCTACAATAAAATCTAAGTCCCAAGCCAAGACCATGCATCCAACTTAATGCTAAAAACCCTGCAATTTTCCCTTTTTCCTCATTTTAGCTCCAATTCTTCCTGAAATCATTAAATACCTTAATAAGCTCATATACACATGAAACATGCAATAAAACGAAACATAAAGGAATCAAAATAAATGAATAATATGCACTCATCAAATTCCCCCACACTTAGCCTTTACACGTCCTCGTGTAAAACAAAAGTTTGATTTCCAGAAAAATTCTATTCAATCATTATGTTAAAAGGTTTCAAGATACAAATCATGACTATTAACACTAAACTCACAGAAATCTAATCAATGCCTTATCAATCAACTTACAATTACCAACATTACCATTTCACCAATGAATTTCATTAAATCAAACTGTAGCCACATAAGTAACTTTCCCAAAATCTACATACTTACTCAACTTAGTTACCATGGAGCAAAAACAGTGCACACTGACTCACAACCAAGAACAAATTTTTCTTGCTTTTTAAGTTTTTATCATAGAACCTTCTTTTTAGCACAGATGAATGTATTTTCATGCTTTTCTCGTATATTTTTTTTTTCTTTTCTTGACATGTGCAATGTCTCCTTTTCTTAGACTTTTCAGAGTTACCCATTAGCGAACTTTCCACCAACGACTCCCAAACCAGATGATCTTAGGGCGCTAGGTGTAGAGACACCCCTAAGGCTTACTTATTCAAGTAACAAAGGCCACAAAAGTCGACTAATTAAGCTACTTTTATCCATCGCACTTTTCAGCGTGAATACCGATGCTTCCCGAGGCTTAGATACCCAGTTATTTCGCACAATGGACATTGAAGCAGATTTTTAATTTTCTTTTTTTTTCTTTTTTTTTCATTCATCATTCTTTTCACATGGTTCTGTAACAACATAAGCAAGTTAAACAGTTCTAAGTCGTGAAATCAGTGCACATAGACAACTCCACAAATAACTTAGCCAAATAAACATGCTTCTCATATTCAAGTACTCATGTATAAAAAATTTAATTCAAATCAATTACTATGGATCGTTGCTTAGTTGTCATCATTCATTAACAAATTAAGCATCAAATAGATTCTGAAATTTAGCATTAATTTTAAATCTTTGACTTTAATCTTTTTAACACTTAGCCAAATAGAATCATGAAACCAAGATTTTTTAAAGCAAAGTTCCCCACCAAAATGATGTGGCATCCTAGTAGGCTAAATGAGTGCTTATGTGTAAAAAGAATATATATTTTTAATGAGATCAAAGGACAAAAAGGTAAAATAACAAATAAAACAACTAAAAATTACACAAATAATATAATAATTAGTTATATATAAAAATAAAAATAAAACTCAGTTTTTTACAAAAAATCATCATAACCATGTATAATTAGTTAACTTTACAAAAGACGGAACACAAAAAATATACACATGCAAAAAATAAAGAAACAACTTCGTATTCTTTACAGCTTACACCAAGTATCCTTCAATCAAAGTGGAAATATATCACATGCCAAAAATTTTCCTTATCAAGGATAATTTATAATACACTATATCTTGCATTTAATTAACATACTTTCATTGTGCAATGCATTTGTTGCATTAAAATCTCATCAAACCAACGCAACTATGTAATCCTGCATAACAAAACAACAATCAACATATATAATCATATACAATTTAGTTTATTTAATGCAAACCTTAAAGTTCTAAAAAAAATTAACAAATAGTACTCGTGACAAAAAAAAGGTAGTTATAAGTTGCAATACCTGAATATTGATCCTCATTACCAAACAGTAATTAGATAAGACGGTGATAAATGCTCATGTATAGGTTGTTCCTTGGCTTTATCAGTTACTTTATCTTTCCAAGTGATAATAGTTTAATCTGTTTGATTTTGATTTCGAAATTCAAAAAAAATTATATTAAAGTAAAAACATGATCACCATAATTAAAATACAATTCTCAAATTACGTTAAAGTTCATCACCCTAAAAAAATAATCAAAACTATATATCCAAAAGACAAAGATTTAAATGTATTCAAAAGACAGAGATTTATATCCAAAACTATATATACTACCTTATTCCCATAATGAGGGTCCTAATTTAAAAGACAAAGATTTAAATGTATTCACCTTGAAAAACATATTTTCCTGCCTTCAGCAGCTTTAGAGACATATCCACATGCACAATTTGGTTCATGTGTTAACAATATCTTTGATCAAACAAATAAAACAATTGAAGAAGATATCATTCCGATAAAAAAAATTAAATATTAAATCCAAGAGTGAAGACGGCTACAAAATAGAAATCTGTTAAGGTGTGCTGAAGTATCCTTCTAGAAAGGAATTACAATTTTAATGAATATCAAAATTGAAAACCTTTGTGTCACTCAATATCAGTTTCCTTTATAATAGATGTTTATTTTATAAGATGCTGAGTACGCTGTTTATTCTGGAAAAAAATTGTCAGAATCTAAGTGTTATTGCAATAAATATAATATGTAACATATTTTTGAAACTTTGTTGTTTTTGAGCATCAGAATCTCATAGTTCTATACTCTTTTTTTTGAGAATTATTAGGTGTCATAGTTCTGTACTTTTTTTTTAGCAACTGTACTTTTATTCTTAAACCTAAATAAATCTGTACTTTTTTTTGAGAATTATTAGGTGTCATAGTTCTGTACTTTTTTTAGCAGCTGTACTTTTATTCTTAAACCTAAATAAATATGTAAACATTGTAAATAATGTTCTCATATCAAATTCCACCATTCTAATTTACCTTATTCATACTAAGCCATGATTGTATTTGCCCTTTAAACAAACTTAATCAGTCTCTTATTTCTCCACTGCAGGAATTGATGCATCATATAGATCTTTACATGGAAAATAGTAGGGGAGCCAAGATGGTGTCTGAAGTGTCATTTGGTTCATTGGAGGAGCATGGATCTTAGCCCTCCTGATGGTTCCTAACTTTTGAATTTGCAGAAGATGTTGTTATTGTTGGTACACTAATGCTTTTAATTTCCTTTATGGAAACTGATATTTTTACATGATTTTTTGATATTTTCACATGAAAACAGATCCGTTGTCGAAGGTTTTTAGCGATTTTTATCGTGGCTATACATCTATAGCGACACTTTAAACGTGGAAATATCAAAAAGTCATGTGGAAATATCAGTTTCCTTTATGCAGACTCATGGAGAGATGGTAATTGTACAAATCTGTTGTTGGGTTTGGTATGCTATAACAACCACCACAACAGATTCTTGTATATCCCAAAAAAGAAACAAATTATTTAGATTTTTGTAAACTTATGAAAAGATTTGCTTTGGATGGGTCAAATTGTTCTTCCAAGTTGAGTGGATTCTATATATTATTACTGTAGCTTTCAAGTCTATGCCAAACTATATACACATTAGTTTTTAAAATGTCTTTTTGGAACTTGCCAACCATAAGGCAAGTAACCATCGTCATCGATTTCATGCCCAGGTTCTCAGGTGGATCCAGATCTTAACCTCTTAGTGGATAGAGTTCTTTAATCGAGTAAAAATAAAATTTATTTTGTGCATAAATGCTCAACGATCTCGTGTTACGTGCCAGAACATATTTGGCAAATGTTATTGTTCCACACAAAGTCCTCTTTTAACGATTGTAGTATAAAATGACACCATATCCTCAAAGTTTGCCATTATAATTTCATTATGATACCATTACTACTAAAGAAACAACTCAATATTCTTAGGGATGAACATGGAACAAAAATAGATCCTTAATATTCACAAATAAATCCTTTTGTGTGAGAGGGAGTAATATACAGTAGTTATACACTACTATTCTATAGTTTCTACTACATAAATGCATACCTTTCATATGGTCTGTGTTATGTTTAGCCTGTGAGAAATACTAAAGCTCTATATTGTTAAGGTGCCACATTAGGAATGTCACTTATATTAGTTGATCTCTTGTTTTTTATTGGTTTGGGTCCTTGGGAGTAGCCACTGGGTATGGCTTTGGCCGTTTTACAATTACATATTACTCTGTGCTTCTAGTTTTTGAAGCTAGCACTTAGTTTCTATCATATCTTAAAATGAATACCTTGCCATTTTAATTTTTTTGCGATCATTATTATATCGCTTGTAATGCTTATTGATTTTATATATTGCAATACAGTACCGTCATAGTGGTATCTGCTTTGGAAAAATTTGAGCCTTTGGGCGGGTGTGAATGGGAAGTGATTAAAGGAAACACCACAATTTCAGCAGACCCTATTCACAATACCATTATTAAAAACTCACCCGTCCAAAAATAAAAGTCTTAGTTGACTTTTTTAACTTTCTTTTATGCTTACCAAGATGGCTATAACACACTTTGAGACATAATTTATTTTATTTCTTGAACTTAAATTTTGTTTTTGGAAAAAATATTACAGAAAATACTCAATTCCTAAGCTAATATACTTAACACTCTATTTATAAGCCTTTTTGGGTAAGGAAATTTAACTCGTACTATCGATATTTTTTTAAAGTATATTAGCCTTTTCGGGTAAGAAAATTTTAAAAAGTGTGAGAAAGGAAATGAAATGAACATAACCTTCTCTAGATTTTTTTTTTGTGAATTTGGTAAGAAAAAGATAGACAATGAGGGATGTGTCTGTCAAAATTTGTCAATGTTTTATTAATAAGGGAACAAAGGAAATTTTCACCAAGTCAATTTTCTTTTCCTTGCAAATCTTACTATTTTGGTTAGGAAAATTATTAAGGAAAGTTGGACCAAATATATTACCAACATGGGAATTCATTTCCTAACTTTTAAAAACTCAAAACCAAGGTGTAAGGAAAAGGGTAAAAAAGGACAAATGGGGCTCTCACAGTCTCACTAAATAAAAGTGGAGTAACATATTTCTAGGAACTTATTTTTCAATGAAAAACCAAGTTCCAACAGAATTTCATACTTAAAATTTTGAAGATAAGAACTTTAAAATCACGTAACATCTAACACATTCAAACTAAAGAGTAATTTAAAGAAAATATCTTTACAATCACGTGACACCGTAAAGATAGGGGTAGAACACATTAAATATAGACATGATATTTGAGCAATCCAATATTAAGTTGGAATTCGTATATTTGTGTAATTAGAGGTAGAACACAAATAAATATCTAAGTTGATAAATTTAAATTTTTGGGACCTAAGAGTAAGATGTTTAAATTTAAATATGATATTTTGGAAGCAAATACCAAATACGAATAGATCTTTAAGCAGAAAAACTTTTACCACACATTCTACTATCGTTAGTCATTTCACTCTGTACTACCTCATCTATTAGATTGACCAATATTTCACAAAAGTCTTACCTAAATTTAACTAAAGTTTCTGTCTATCATCTACCTAATAAAGCGTGCATAATCTTGAAACACCAGAGATTCATTTTTCTTTTTATTTTCATTGTAGTTCACAGTACTCAATCAATAAATAGATAGAGCTTACAAAGTCTACTGGGGTACTCAATGATTTTACTTATCGAATTAACTTCATATGTTTATTCCACATGTGAAGGAAATGCTCAATATGTAGTAGTCACTAAAGTTATTGAACCTTTTTCAACAAAAAGACAGTAACTTCGGGTTTTATCACTTGAAGTTCAACTATATTTATATTAGCATTGAAACTCCTCTAAATGTTCATCTTGAAGCATATCTCAAATCAAAATTTTAATTTGTGGTGGAGTAGTTTTTGTAATGTAAATTTGATGTGGGGGTAGATGTTGGAAAAAAGAGGTTCCTCATAAATTTATAATCTATTCTAGCCGAAAAGAGTATTTTCACCAAGTCAAACAGAGTTACAGATGGACCAAGGTCACCTAACATATAAACTCCATGTTCAAAATGAAGAATCTTAAATGGCCCAATCCATTATGCTACTGGACCTCACTCTTTCCATTGAGGGCATATTCGGGTAATCATTTCAAACAGAGAAAACCCTAATTCATAGATACATCCGTCTGCATTCAATTACAAGTACACATGCATATCTGCCACTGAAGAAGATCAATACATGAACTTACTTATATTTTTTGTCAATTACAAGTACACATGCATAGCCGAATGTGTGCTTGATAGAATGCTTAAAAGAAAATGAGAATGAAAAGAACCTGGCAGGGATAGTGTGTATCGACGTTGTGCAAAAAATAGTGTGCTCTGTACGAAAGAGTTCCCTGCAAAATCCAAATATAAAAGGGGAAGGTGGGCAGTTGTGTTTCATTTCTCTATTGGATATACAACAATCAACTTCCCCACATTCCTTTTTTCTTTTCTTTCACTTCATATCTCTACACAGACTGCATGTGTATTGCATATAGATTAGGTAGTCAGAAAGGCACCTCTCCCCTATTCTGGTTTGATACACAACAATCAGTGTTTTTTTTCTTTTTTGTTGGTTTAATTTTCTTGAACATAGCCGGTCGATGCGTTGAAGTAGATAAATCATAGAAGATTTAATTTCTTAGTCATGTCATTGTGCGTTTGATAGAATGTTTAAAAGGAAATGAGAATGAAGCAGGCAGGGATAGTGTATCGGCGTTGTGCAAAAAACAGTGCGCCCTACACGAATGACGTCAATGCAAATTCCAAATATAAAAGTGGAAGGTGGTAGTTGTGTTTCATTTCTCTATTGGATATACAACAATCATCTTCCCGACATTCTTTTTCCCTTTTCTTTCCCTTCATATCTCTTCTTTTCTTTATGAAAGACGAATGAATCAGTGCTTTTAATATTTTTTGTTGGTTTAATTTTCTTGAACATTGTCGGTCGATGCGTTGATGTAGTTAAATATTGGATGATTTGATTTCATTGTTATAACATTGTGCGTTTTATAGAATGTTTAAAAGAAAATGAGAATAAAAAGAAGCTGGCAGGGATAGTGTGTATTGGCGTTGGGCAAAAAACAGTGCGCTCTGAACGGAAGAGTTCCTTGCAAAATCTATAATATCCAAAGTAGTACAACAAAACAGAATATACACTGGCATTCACACATAACCATGCTTACACTCACAGCTCTTTACATGATTACATAATATTGTAAAGAAGCAAAAGCAAACACAAATTCAGTTATCTCACTTCATCAGTTAGATACCGTAAGTTGTCTACCTAAATCAAAACTTACAAACTGCATATTCAAGAAGAGGGAATTAAATAAAGGGGAACTTAAACTATCATCTTTATCCCAAACAGCAATCCCTAATCCTACTTCTCCTATTTCATTTCACATTTGAAATTTAAATCAGAATAATAATGAACAACAATGTAACTAACCAATAAGAATTAATTGAACAAATAATATCATTCCAGCTTGCAAAATTTATAAACAAAAACACATACAGATGTATACAAACATACATGTTAGCCTATGATTGTAAATACTGAGTAAGGTGTGTGTTTATATTCTAACAGAGAAGGCAGAAGAGAAAGAGGAAGTGAATTTGAATGGCAAAGGCCTGGGAGAGTGAAGACTGTGAAGTGAAAGAAAGCCCTTATAATTACTTAATGAATCGTAGGTGTGCCTGATCAGTTTTGACCTGCAAAAAACGGAAGGTGGGCTGTTGTGTTGAGTACTATATCTAAAATTGTTGTGGACTCTCAATTCCATAATAGAACTGAGAGTCCAACCATTAATACAAAAAGAGTGATGAAGGGAAAAAAAGAATCCAGTCATAGTTTCATTATGAGGCAAATATTAATGTGCTTCTCATTCCCAACTTAAAATTAGTTCTTGGTAGCTTTGAGCAATTAATTGATTGACGATAGCGGGCTCATATTTATTAAAGATGTTAAACGGGAAATTGACAAATTTTCTTTAAAAAATCTTTGTAGCTAACCATCACACATCGGCATCATCCAGCATAAATTTCCACAAAGTATTACAAATGAGAGATAAAAAGTACTTGATCCGGAATCAACATGTACACCAAAAGATTTGGAAATCGAGTTAGTGACATCAGAAACCAGTGGATAGTTTAGATCACCCAACCTCCAGACTTCTTATCGGTTTAAACCCATGCAAGGTGGGAGAACTACAAAAAACAACAATATAAATTTATCTTACAATGTTATTAAAGGTTTCAAACAAATAAGAAATTTAGATTACAACGGATATTGGCTAATGACAATAAAACACTTGAACAATTCAATCTACCAACATGATATGCCAAAGAGATTTTCTTTTATCATTTCAGAAACAACATATAAGAATAAGATGATAAGCAACAAAGACTACCTATTGCAGAAATTTTAAGGAAGTCCCTTCTCCAACACTGTAGACAAAGGTTGGCACCAATTACAGTATTATTTAGACCTAAATACCAGTGTTCAGACTCAGGAAGCACATTTGCACATTGCAAGTAAAATTGTATATGATGTGGACTTAAATTTAGGGGTGCAGAATTAACTACTCAACTTTCTATAGGGTTTTACATTCTCCCTCATAAAAACAAATAACCCATGTAATTACAGAAAATCAAAACTTGTAACCATAAAGCCGATTTCTCACAATTTTGAAATAACATAGGAAAAGCACCCACCACACTGTCTATTGAAACACCTAAAATCTCTGTATTTAACTTCTCGAATTCGGCATAACGGTCACTAAAAGCAGTAATCTCTACACAAAAAATAACAGGAAGATAAGGAGGATAAATACATATGCGACTATTATAAATCTTCATTGTGTATTTAAAACTTTAAAGTACATAGTCGAATAACCAATTTACCTGTTGGGCAAACAAAGGTGAAATCCAGTGGATGGAAAAAGAGAATTACATATTTTTTTTTCCAATGTAATCGGAGAGTTTAACCTGCGAGCATAAGCCCCTAAAATTAGAAGCCCATAAAATTAGAATAAAAGTAAAATATTTGAAAACGTGACTAAGGCCCCAAAATGCAGTGTATCATAACTTAGATTTATTTTTCTAATCCTTGACAGAGCATTACAAAGAAAAATGAATTGACAACCAATTGATTCATCATACAGAAAAAAAACGCAATCACCCCATGAGTACAACTAAAAACACTCCATGAAAAGAATTTTGATCAAGTATCTTTTTTAGTGTTTGATAAACCAAAGGCTAAATGAAATAGCACAGCATGACTAACATTGTAAAATTCACAGCTTTGATTAGCATAACCATACAACCCCATACCCGCCTGATTCTATGAGCAAAAATACTAATTGAGACAAATCATGATTATTCCTCACACAGAGTTTACAAGTTCAAGTGTATAAATCAACTATCAAATATGTTGCAATTTGCAAAGGCAAAGAAACATCACCATTAATCATTAAAACTCATAGATTACCTTTATAAATTCCTGATCAAACACAACATCTGCTTCAAAGTCTAGTGCTACATTTTCCAACCAGTGGGAGTTCACTCTAAACAATGAGGAATAATAATTGTATTAACTAAAATTAAATAAATGCACATCAATTTTAAGTTTAGTATGTCGTCGTTTGATCTCAAAAGTCAAGTTGTATCTCTAATATTTGCTAATCGTGCTCTATGCCAAGCACATTGCTTCTTGGTAATTTAATTTATCTTATCACTCTCCTCCCAACCGACCCTAGAGTATTTGCAATTCTGCATAAAAAAACATGTGTGATATTATGTGAACACATCTAATCTAGATATTATCAACAGGTCTTGAGGATCTCCAGTTATACTCGATGCTTTATTTCTAGTTTTTTTGGACCATTTGACTGAATTAATTTTGTCTTTACTTTATTTTCCATCCTAGTAATGCATTTGTTAGCACTTACCATGCACCCATAAATTATTATTACTATTTTCTTTTCAATATACAATCCAAGTAAGAAGCATGTCTCCAGATGGATGTTTATAGTTGATTCTTTTACATTATTTGTTCAAATGCTACTTTTGAGTTGTGAACTTGTGATCACCAACTTTATTATTTGCATTATTTTGTATAATGTCAGATTTGGAACTTTGTAGACCACTTAAAAGCTACATATTATGTTAGCAAAAGATATTTACCAGACAAATATCTTTTGGGGAATGCTGAGATATAAGGGGAAACAAAGTATAATAAAGTTGTAAGTTACTATAATGAAGCTATAAAGTTAAATAAGACAAATGCAACTTTCACAAAGAATCAATCGCAAATTGCTTACCTAGAATTAGGATGGTATACTTTCGCTTCTTGTTCCCCAGAGAATTAAGTTTATATCCAAAGGTTGCTCTTACTGACTGATAATATCAGCTTTCCTCGCAACTCACGGTGAAATTGTTTGTTGGTTAACACTTGCAGAAAAGAAAAAGGCAAAACTTCAAAATATCGAATTGATTACAAATTAATCAAATGTAAAAATCAGAATCACCCCCACCCCCCCACCCCCCAAGAAAAAGAAGAAGATAAAAAGTTAGAAAAAACCGTGTAGTTACTTTCAAACTTCGGCTCATATAACGCAGAAATAATTTCCTCTTACATGAAATTATCCCACTGCCGCATCACATCAAGCCATTTGTAAGGTATAGTCTTTTAGCGTTGATTTGATTAGAATATTTGGGTATAGATAGGTTAAATATCATAGCTACATTCTACACATGTATGCACATGGTTGGGACGTCACACTACATCAACACGACAATGAGACGTGATGCTTATAATAGATAATTTTCTCCCATCTTACTTAAATATTGGAAGACATTATGTTAATTACTATATGTAATCAAAGCTTAGATTGGAGCAAGCGATCTCAAACATATTGGAATCTAGGACTGGTATCAATGTGTGGTTCGTGCAACTTTTGCACCAGAAAAAGTAGATTATCATCACTCAGTTACTGTTGATGCTAAAATCTTTTTCTCCTATTAACAATCTTGACCAACTCTCCCTTTATATACTTGAAAGCCTCTTAGAGGCAATTTATCGAACATAACATCTGCGCATTTCTTTTTAGGACAGAACTCATAAGTATTTGGTTATTGTTTATGTAAGACCCCAACTTTTATGAATAAAGATGATTTTTCTATAATTATCATTTTTGAATATTATGGAATGAATTTGTTATAATGTTATAATTGTGGGTAGTATTTATAAATTCTGCAAAGTATACAAGTTGTTATATTATATTCGATTAATTAGGAGAATATTCGTTTTAGCGAGGAATATTAAATAACAATGGTATAATCATTAGTGGACCCCACAATAGAATTAATGTCGGATTGAGAAAATGACAAAATATATTTATGAAAATAACGACGGAAGTTTTACTGTTAATCTTGTTGAACTACTCGGTAGTAAAAGTACGATGTCTGGCGTGGTTGCATAAGTAGCACACGGTATTGATTATTGATGCTTACGTGAGAAGTCACTCGCTTATACTCAATTATTGCTCTGAAGAATTGTCGTGATCATATCTCTCATATTATTGATTCGATTATTGTCACAAAGATCATCTCGCATAATATGTTATTTTATTAAATCAATAATTGAGACGGTAAAGTTATTCATATTATGAAATTGCAATATTTACAATGTCTAGAAGTTCTGTCAAGGAGAGGTTTGATCACCTAATTGCGCGCAAATAGGGAGAAATCCTTATTGGAAAGCCCCCTCTTTCCTGGGAACGACCTGGTTGATAAATATTGTGAGTTATAATATTAATGATGAATGTTATTAAAATTGAAGTTGTGCTCAGAGTTGAATTTGGAGACGCAGACGTGATATTTGAGTGTAGAACGATGAAATTAGTGAAAATAGACTATAAACACAAAATTTTCTGGGTTTGACTATTTGGTCAAAAAGTTAATAGTTGACTTTTTTGAGAAAAGTCAAACTTCAAAATTTAAAAATTCGGATCAATATCCCCTAATAAAATAAAAACATAAATATTCCCCCCTACACTCATACCTTACATTGTCCCCAATATAAGTAAATCATGCAAAGAAGAAAGAAACTACTAACTAACATGCAAAAACTAAAAAGTAAAGGGATAGAAAAATCAAATCTGAAATCTTGGGTTGCCTCCCAAGCAGCTGCCCTTGTTTATTGTCATTGGCTTGACATTATCCTTCTTATTCTAGGTAATTGGACTTGTGAACTTCAAGTGGACTGGTAACAACTTCATTTCTTCATTAAGAGCGTCTTTTAGATCATGATTTTGCTCCATTCCATCCCTCAAATCCTTCTCGTATAATTGTACTTGATCAAAAGATTCCTGCACTATAGAGTCAACAACATTAGTAGAAAAAACAAAATCAACAATACCAAGATACATTTTAGTCTCATATGTGGTGAACTGGACATGTGCCTCATCCAATTCCATAGTTAAGGTCTTATAGTATGTATCATGTAGTGTTTTTGTTGTTTTGCAACGTCAGTATCACCTATATCCTCTTTGTAAAGATCTCGTAAAACTTATCCAATTGTTCTCCTAAATCCTCTTGTTCATCCTTTTCGGACTTTGAATACGATTTCTTCTTCAAATTTAGTAGTAGCCTCAAGAACTTCCAACCTGGTTTCCACTAGTGAACTCCTCATCATCTTTAAGTTTTTGTTCCTATTCGCCATTTCTTCCGTGAATTTTTTATTAGACTCAGATACCACGTTGAATTCTTTCCAACTTTCCAATTCCTTGTTAGAACTTGGGGAAAAGGTAGTTTCGGTTCATAAGCTGAAAGAGGTGGAAATTTGTGCTTGAGAACATCATTGCTGCTTGTTTCACTATTGTCGGACTTGCTTTGTATTGACTTTCCTTGCTGTTGATCCTTTGCATCACATCTCAATGTTATGGCACTTACATTTTCAATAGTTTGAGAAAGTGACCTTCCTACTGTGGTTGTAAGCTGATCAACTTGGTCTCTTAGAGCTTGAACAGAAGTTCTTGTCTCCTGCTAGAATTGTTGTGTCTGACTCATGAATTGTTGTGTTTGGTTCATGAATGCCTTAAACATATCCTCCATAGATGTCCCATAATTGACAGGTACTTCTTGGTTCTCTGTGTGGTACTGAGGTTGAGCTTGTTGAAAACATTGCGTATTCCTTGCAACCATTTGTCGAACTATAGCATTTAATTTAGAAATTTGTTGCTCAATATTATAAGTGCTCACCTCTTTTACCCTTTGTGATGCATAAGTCATCCTAGTACCATCTTCTTTGTGAGTCAAGCGTACCATGGTTGTAATTAAGCTCTTTTTGCGTATCGGAGTTTTGTCTACTAGTGCTCCTCCACTAGCCGCATCGATCATACTTCTTTCCATTGGTAGCAACCCCTCATAGAAGTACTGGATCAAGTGATGGTCATCAATTCCATGAGGTGGACAGCTGAAACACAACTTCTTGAACCTTTCCCAATACTCGTAGAGAGTTTCTCCATTGAACTGCATGATTCCACATATCTCCTTCCTTGTATCGACAACTCTTGATGCAGGGAAATACCTCTCTAAGAATAACCTCAGATATCAGGTCCATGATCGATTGATCACGATGGTAGATAGTATAACCGATCTTTAGCCAAATCCACTAAGGAGAATGGAAAAAGTCTAAGCTTGATCTGCTCTCATCACTCCTTTTGATTTCATCGTGGAACACACCACATGGAACTCCTTTAGATGCTTATATAGATTTTCACCTATAAGACCACGAAAAATAGGCCAAAGATGAATTAGTCTGGAGTTAAGTTCAAAAATAACATCTAAAGTAGGATACTCAATACAAAAAGATGGTTGAGTCAGATTAGGAGTAGCTAGTTCTTTCAAAGTTCTGTTATTGTGTGGCACTGCCATCTCTTCCACTTCAAGTGATGGAACAAGAGCTTCTTTTGTATCTGCGGTTTTCCCTATCTCTTAATCAAAATTTAAGTTTGTTAGGAATAAACATGTGAATGATATTCCTGTTTATATATGATTTGATTATGACATATATATATATGAATGAATATGCAACTATGGTTGCATTAAGAAATCGTCGAGCACTGCACCAGAAATCGTAGTCTGCCTGGAGAGTCAAGGAAAACTAGAGAGTTATTGAGGTAGAATCGTAGTCTGCAAGATAGTAGATCTTGGAGTTCGAAGACTTCCAGAAGAGACGAGGAAGGATCGTAGTGTATCGAGGAGAACTTCCTCAGAGCCGTAGTCTGCTGAGGAAGTCATGTTTAGAATCGTAGAGACAGCCTGCCTACGAGCTGACCGAGCGTCTGCCAAAGTCAAGTGAAGAATCGTAGACTACACTTGGACTGCACTCAGAATTGTAGAGCTTACTGATCGTATCAAAGGCAGAAATCGTAGTCGAGCAAGATCAGATGAAAACAAGCACAACAATAGAAATCGTAGAGTGTCAAGATCGATCTCGAGTCATAGTGTTCACGCACAGAGGCGAGTAATCGTGAGAGTGCAAAACTAAGATGTAAACAGATGTGCTCACAATGCCAAGTCAGAATCGTAGAGCAAACACGATTCTCAACAATTGAGCACTCCCAGAATATCCAAAGGAATGAAGCCTATGGTTGGTACTGCATAGATACGTCCCATCTAAAGGAAACCAAAGAGCACTCAACGAATGGCATGCAAGCTAATAGAAGATCTAAGCACCAAGCCAATCAGCATCAAGATTGAGTTGTGAAGCCATTCAAGACGAAGTCTTCCATAAGGAAGCCAGAAGAAGACTTCTTTAACTGACTAAGGAAAGTCAGCAAGTGCAGTAGCTGTCAAGCAAACAGAAGACAACGATATTGGAAACAACCAGGATCGTAGTGTTTGCCAAACAAAGAAAAAATTGATGGAGTGTACACGGATATACTGGTCAGTCTCTCAAGAACAAGGCTAAAGTGATTAAGCATGGGTCAGTCCATTGATGATAGGTGAACGGGAGATCACAAGGAGAAAGCGAACTGAGCATGCTACAAATATGAGATGTCTTGCTATTCGGAAGGACCATAACAAAGAGTCAAGTCATCGATGATCTCGAGAACAATGAGGCAAAATGTAAGTATCAAAGCACTGCACAAGAGAAGGAAGAGGTGTTTCACATGGAGATCCAATCAACACTCTTCAAAATCATAGTGTTGTCTCTACCAGTCAACAAGACACTACGATCAAGTCCATGAATACATGCATCAGAATCGTAGAGTTCAAATAGCTGAAGACTGAAGCATTGGTAACGGTTCAATCTTAAGGGTAATATTCGAACAAGAGCTTATTGAGAGCATCAATGCAAGGACAACCTCTGATCGAGAAATCAGAAGGGTGAAATAAAGTCGTCGACCTACCTAAGATATCAAAGTGACATATCTGACAAGGTTAGTGAAATAGTAGACTGCAGTGTCAGGAAGTCAGAAAAAGATGTCATGTCACATCTGCAGTCTGCACCAAATAACTCGAGATCTGCGAAACAATTTGAATAACTTTCAACGGCTACTTTCCAATGGGAAGAATGGGAAGTAGTACAAATCAACAGAGCCTCAAAGATCAAGAGCTACTAATGAGTGTGGAGTTGCAGAATCGTTGAATTATTGAAATGCCATTGTTGACTCTACGAGTTCCACTAGAGATTAAGAGAACAAGTCTCAGTGACAGTGAGACTACATAGGTGTAAGTGAAGCAGCCTTGAAGAAGGACTTAAGCAAACCAGAAGCTTCACTCAACAAAGATGACAATGCCATTGAAGATGGCAGCCAAGCTGAGAGCCGAGAAGGCTAAGATGATAGCATTCAAAAATGTGGTTGAGCACAAAGAAGATCAAGAGAGCCACTCTCTGAGATCACCATGAAGAAAAAAGAAGTTGAACAAGTGCAGAACCATACCTGCAAAGTATTCAAGAAGGGTTCAGGGATTGCTAAGTGCCAGAAGAAGACTACTAAAAGCACAGAGACTTAGCAAATCTAGATGGTGATGGTGCACAGCTGATATCAGAAGAAGATGAGCTGAAGAGAGTAAAGATCAGCTGCACCAAAGAAGATGTGGTCCAGACTCGAAGCAGAATTCAAAGAGGACCACATCAAGCTGCTAAGTACAAAAGATGTTCAGAGCTTAATGACATCTTAGCAGCTCAGCACCAACAACAACAACAATGACTACAACCATAAGAAGCCAGGGCCTGAAGGGTCCTTGTCCGTAGGGACTAAATGAAGTTCCAAGTCTGCTGGGATTGAAGAGTTCCTAGGGAACTAGAGAAGTTCCAAGGCTGCTGGCCTTGAAGAGTTCTTAGTGAACTGAAGTCCCAAGGCTGCTGGCCTTGAAGGAATCTAAGTGATTCAGGGTGCTGCCCTTCCTTAGTGGAAATCCTGCTAGTTGAAAGCAGAAGAGTGGATTAGGAGCTGGAGTCTCTGAACCACTTAAAACCCCTTGTGTCATTTACTTTATGTCATTTACATTATGTACATTAACTGCTATAACTGCTATGTATGTTTTAACTTCTTACTACTGAAGTAACTCTACGAACAATGTATGTGTGATTATGAATATATCAATGAAGGGGATCTTTTACTTATTCTGCTGTGCTTGAAAAGATTCTTATGTTTGTCATGAGATACTTAATGAGCAATACAAATTAATAGAGAAAAGTATTTTGAAATTCTAAGGATCTATTCAACCCCCCCCCCCCCCCTTCAGATCTATATTGTGCCTCATTGGGAACTAACAATTGGTATCGAGAAAGGTGTTCTCATGCTACATTCAAAAGCTAATCGCTTTGAGTCTGATCCTAGGCACAAACATTGTTCTAGACTTAGTTTAGTAGTAAGTCACTTGTTATATGCAGATGAGCTCACATGTTGGAAATATTGTATACAGGTAAATGTGCATATACACCTGAAGCTGCTCAGATTGGTCCATGTCTTTGATCATCATATCAACAAGACCAATCTTTGCTCGATGTCAATCTTGTTGTCTGAAGACCAGTCTAGAAAGCTCAAGAGATGTCAACAGGAAAAATTCAAACATCCACCAGCCTGAAAAGATAAAAAGGCCATACATGCTAAGTAATGCTTATCCGGAGAAGAAAGAAGAACTTCTCAACCACATGCTTGGTCAAACCGCAATTTGGATGTAAATCTTATGAACTCAAGGATGTCAAAGAATTAGAGATCTCGACACTCTCTTAGCTTGTATCTTCAAGACCACGGTGATTATTTCAAGATCAACTAAAGTGCGCGGTCATCGAGAAGAAAATGAGAAAACATGCACATCAATGCCTAAACTCAAAGATATCTAAGATAAATGATCGTTAAAAAAGCGACAAACAAAAGGTACGGTTCCTCGCTAACGTAGATATGAACATCTTATGTGCATCTTACTCATGAACTAAAACAGTTTTCCTTCAAATATTCATAATCTATCTAAAAAGGTGAAGAGAGAAAGTACACTAATGATAGAAACTCAAATGTCTATAAACTTTCTCTCCATCCAAGTTTTAGGTTGAAGATGATAACTTGAAAGAAATCTGAAATAGTTTCAAGAGCCTCACAGGTCGATTGAATGTGAAGAAATCTTTGCTGATGGGTTAATGTGCTTGTACATCCTATGGTCTAAGTGTTTAATGACACACAGAGTATGATCAGATCTACAAAACAATCTCGAAGATTCATAGAAACTGATCACCTCCATGAATCAACCAGATGCTAATAAATCGTAGAGCTGATTCTCACTCTGAACATTTAAACTCTGTGATCATAACTTAGCATATGATAAAACCATCAAAGAAAAGAGCGTTCTATTAAAATGTCAGATTTCTCTCACACTCACCAATATGCATCTCAAAATGTATTATCCAAATAAAGTACATACATGGATACGACTGATGGTGGTCAATGTGATGTTCATCCAAATATATGAGGAACAAGGGTTTTAGTAACTAACCTAGCAGGACCCATCTAACCATGGGTACCAAATATTTGAAATGAATAACCTGTAGGTACTTGGTCTATCTGACCACACTAAGGAATGCTAAAGCAAAAGACTTCAGTCAAGAAGAGTCAACCAGCAAAAGGCTTAGAACTGTTCAGAAATAATTCTGACAAAATTCCTATATGTCAAAGCCTGTCCTTAAAGGCCTGTTGAGTTAATCTAAAAGAAGCTCAAAAGGCTGCATATCCTTATATGGAAGCAGGCCACTCAACAAAAGAAGAAAATGGTCTTATATGCTCAATCATGCAAAGCATGTCATAAGAGAAGAATCCTCAAGGAAGCTGACTACAGAGGATCATCGAGCATCAATCATGAAGAACTCACTATGGGAGCAGAACTTAACAAGCACAAACTGACAAGGAATACTACGTTCGTAGTGCTATCAAAGGATCATAGAATGATCAACCCTGAAAATGCCCATTTCCATGATACAAGAAGATTTAAATGACTTCAGCCAGAATGAGATATGCATGGCTGCCTTCTGTTACACTAGACTTATGTCTCTCTAAGAAAACATTATCAACTATGGGGAGCGAAGAATCGCTAACGAAGATGTAATCTCTAGACCATCAGAAATATACTATGAAGAAGTATACCAACTACAGAGTCCCAAAACTTTGTGGCTGATGAACCAAATAAAGATCCATATTCAGTAGGAACGTCTCAAAATGTACTACTGATAACCCTTCAGCCACCCAACTCAAAATCGTGGAGAGCCTACGATCAAACATGTAATTGAAGTGTAAAAGTAGGAGGACACCACAATTGTAGCCAGTGCAGATGCCTAAAGTTGGAAGAGAGACTCCCCAACAGAAAAGGTCAAATGAGATATCAGTGCAAATCACTTCTAAAGTATTTCATCTGGAAATCGCCTCAGGGACAAACCTGACCCTTAGCTCACTCTAAGAGGTTAGCCCTTCTTGAGCTACCTTGACCCAAAAGGAATGCTTAGTAAAGCTCATCTCAAGGACCAAGTCAGTCAACGATTGTAGAATAGAGATTTAAGAGAACTCAACGATCGTGATGCAATCTCAACGATCGTAGTCAAAACTCAACAATCGCAAAAGCAGACTCGACGATCGCAGACTTACCAGAAGACACTCTAGCTCATTAGGAGCTTGGAAGAACGAGACAATTGCTCTACCATTCTGAAGTTTGAGGAGATTAGTTCAAATATCATTTGGAAAGACATCTTGAAAACGCACATCAGAACTTAAGTACCCAAACTAGCTTGGGGTACATCAGTGGTTGAGCTATGCAATTTCAACATGAAGAGAAATGTCTAAATCATCCACTGTAACATCCTTCAGAAAATTGATTGTTGAGCCAAAAAGGAAAACGTAGAGTCAATAGCTGTCCTATCATGCTTCTCTACGAACTAAAAAGGTCAAAGGTCAATCCACATCAATCAAATGTCCACTCTTCTGAAAGAGATAGCTAACTGACAAGTTCTTTGGGGAGTTCTGACTTGATCTTTCGGGTATCGTGCAACCAATGACTGGGTGACACATCACAGCGTTTGCAGGGATAGAAGAAACTTCCTTAAAGACAAAATCAAATAGAGAGATCACATCTATCTGAAGGCCATACATGATCAGAAAGCTGAAGCTCTACAAGCACAAGAGGCAAATGAAGAGAAACTCAAAATCCTCTCTGACAAGATTGACAACATGAATCAATCTTTCTCTATGCAACTTGAGCTAAACCAACAAGAAATCAAGAATGAAGTTGGAAACTCCTCCTACATGATGGAGCAGCTTATGTTCAATATGGAACAGCTATCTCAACTGATTAATGACAAAAGGGGGGAGAAAGAGAGGCATAGAAAGAGGCATTCAAGAAAGGAAAAGAAGAGCAGAAGGAAATAAAAGAAGAAGATAGCAGAAAAAGTTGGGTCATCATCAAAGGGAGAGCTAAAAGATGATGAACCTGTATTTGCAAAGGCTGAGGGGGAGTCAAAGCAGCATACATCTGAGGGGGAGCATACACAAGGATGATGAAGCCAATGTCCCAGAATGAGAAGATGCAAAAAGATCAAACAGATGAATCAAACAAATGAATAGCACATCAACAGACATCCTGGAAGCATACATGGAGCTAAAGAGGTATATCTCTAACTAGTTAGGTATGTTCTGGATCCAGGATGTAAGATGTCATAGTATATTAAATTTCATATTATTATAAATGACATTAATGATTATCTGTTTTAGAAATACAGCAGCTCACTGTATATAAGATTCATTCATAACATGTATATGCACTTATTATTTTTGTCATAATCAAATAGGGGGAGATTGTCAAGAATAAACATGTGAATGATATTCCTGTTTACATATGATTTGATTATGACATATATATATATATATATATATATATATATGAATGTATATGCAAGTATGTTTGCATTAAGAAAAGTTATAAAGTCCTTTGATAGATAATAGAAACATATGTACACGGACTTAGAATGAATTGATCAAATGTGTTAGGTTGATCCTACATAAGCAAAACAACTTTGTAAAGCCCTTTAAAAAAAATGATATACAAGGACTATAAATATAGAAAGATCAAGTATGTTAGGTTGATCTTATGATGTAACAGATAGGCTTGTCTGATCGTCGAGCATTGCACCAGAAATCGTAGTCTGCCAGGAGAGTCAAGGAAAACTAGAGAGCTATCGAGAAAGAATCGTAGTCTGCAAGATAGTAGATCTCGGAGTTCGTAGACTTCGTGAGAGACGAGGAAGGATCGAGTAGTGTCGAGAGGAGAACTTCCTCAGAGCCGTAGTCTGCTGAGGAAGTCATGTTCAGAATCGTAAAGACAGCCTGCCTACGAGCCGACCGAGCGTCTGCCAAAGTCAAGTGAAGAATCGTAGACTACACTTTGAATCGTAGAGTCTACTAACGGCCAAATCAAGGATTGTAGATCGCATCAATCGTAGAGAGTCTCATCGATCGTATCAAAGGCGTAAATCGTGAGTCGAGCTAGATCGGATGAAAACAAGCACAACAATAGAAATCGTGAGAGTGTCAAGATCGATCTTGAGTCATAGTGTCTGCACAAACAAAGAAAGCGGTAATCAGAGAGTCCGTAAATAAGATGTAAACAAATGTGATCACAATGCCAAGTCAGAATCATAGAGCAAACACGATTCTCAACAATTGAGCACTCCTAGAATATCCAAAGGAATGAAGCCTATGGTTGGTACTGCATAGATACGTCCCATCTAAAGGAAACCAAAGAGCACTCAACGAATGGCATGCAAGCTAATAGAAGATCTAAGCACCAAGCCAATCAGCATCAAGATTGAGTTGTGAAGCCATTCAAGACGAAGTCTTCCATAAGGAAGCCAGAAGAAGACTTCTTTAACTGACTAAGGAAAGTCAGCAAGTGCAGTAGCTGTCAAGCAAACAGAAGACAACGATATTGGAAACAACCAGGATCGTAGTGTTTGCCAAACAAAGAAAAAATTGATGGAGTGTACACGGATATACTGGTCAGTCTCTCAAGAACAAGGCTAAAGTGATTAAGCATGGGTCAGTCCATTGATGATAGGTGAACGGGAGATCACAAGGAGAAAGCGAACTGAGCATGCTACAAATATGAGATGTCTTGCTATTCAGAAGGGACCATAACAAAGAGTCAAGTCATCAGTATCTGAGAACAGTCGAGGCAAACAGAAGTATCAAAGCACTGCACAAGAGAAGGAAGAGGTGTTTCACATGGAGATCCAATCAACACTCTTCAAAATCATAGTGTTGTCTCTACCAGTCAACAAGACACTACGATCAAGTCCATGAATACATGCATCAGAATCGTAGAGTTCAAATAGCTGAAGACTGAAGCATTGGTAACGGTTCAATCTTAAGGGTAATATTCGAACAAGAGCTTATTGAGAGCATCAATGCAAGGACAACCTCTGATCGAGAAATCAGAAGGGTGAAATAAAGTCGTCGACCTACCTAAGATATCAAAGTGACATATCTGACAAGGTTAGTGAAATAGTAGACTGCAGTGTCAGGAAGTCAGAAAAAGATGTCATGTCACATCTGCAGTCTGCACCAAATAACTCGAGATCTGCGAAACAATTTGAATAACTTTCAACGGCTACTTTCCAACGGGAAGAATGGGAAGTTGTACAAATCAATGAGCCTCAAAGATCAAGAGCTACTAATGAGTGTGGAGTTGCAGAATCGTTGAATTATTGAAATGCCATTGTTGACTCTACGAGTTCCACTAGAGATTAAGAGAACAAGTCTCAGTGACAGTGAGACTACATAGGTGTAAGTGAAGCAGCCTTGAAGAAGGACTTAAGCAAACCTGAAGCTTCACTCAACAAAGATGACAATGCCATTGAAGATGGCAGCCAAGCTGAGAGCCGAGAAGGCTAAGATGATAGCATTCAAAAATGTGGTTGAGCACAAAGAAGATCAAGAGAGCCACTCTACAGATCACCATGAACCGAAAGCTGAAGCTGAACAAGTGCAGAACCATACCTGCAAAGTATTCAAGAAGGGTTCAGGGATTGCTAAGTGCCAGAAGAAGACTACTAAAAGCACAGAGACTTAGCAAATCTAGATGGTGATGGTGCACAGCTGA
This sequence comes from Panax ginseng, assembly GCA_020205605.1. Classification (NCBI taxonomy): domain Eukaryota; kingdom Viridiplantae; phylum Streptophyta; class Magnoliopsida; order Apiales; family Araliaceae; genus Panax; species Panax ginseng. Next base: position 156,342,860 of record CM035130.1, on the reverse strand, counting down.
TATCAGAAGAAGATGAGCTGAAGAGAGTAAAGATCAGCTGCACCAAAGAAGATGTGGTCCAGACTCGAAGCAGAATTCAAAGAGGACCACATCAAGCTACTAAGTACAAAAGATGTTCAGAGCTTAATGACATCTTAGCAGCTCAGCACCAACAACAACAACAATGACTACAACCATAAGAAGCTGGGGCTGAAGGGTCCTTGTAAAGTAGGGACTAAATGAAGTTCCAAGTCTCTTTGGGATTGAAGAGTTCCTAGGGAACTAGAGAAGTTCCAAGGTCACGGCCTTGAAGAGTTCTTAGTGAATCAAGTCCCAAGGTCACTTTGGCCTTGAAGGAATCTAAGTGATTCAGGTGCCGCCCTTCCTTAGTAGAAATCTCGCTAGTTGAAAGCGGAAGAGTGGATTAGAGCCGGAGTCTCGAACCACTTAAAACCCTTGTGTCTTTTACTTTATGTCATTTACATTATGTACATTAACTGCTATAACTGCTATGTATGTTTTAACTTCTTACTACTGAAGTAACTCTACGAACAATGTATGTGTGATTATGAATATATCAATGAAGGGGATCTTTTACTTATTCTGCTGTGCTTGAAAAGATTCTTATGTTTGTCATGAGATACTTAATGAGCAATACAAATTAATAGAGAAAAGTATTTTGAAATTCTAAGGATCTATTCAACCCCCCCCCCCCCTTCTAGATCTATATTGTGCCTACTGGGAACTAACAATTGGTATCAGAGCAGGTTCTCATGCTACATTCAAAAGCTAATCGCTTTGAGTCTGATCCTAGGCACAAACATTGTTCTAGACTTAGTTTAGTAGTAAGTCACTTGTTATATGCAGATGAGCTCACATGTTGGAAATATTGTATACAGGTAAATGTGCATATACACCTGAAGCTGCTCAGATTGGTCCATGTCTTTGATCATCATATCAACAAGACCAATCTTTGCTCGATGTCAATCTTGTTGTCTGAAGACCAGTCTAGAAAGCTCAAGAGATGTCAACAGGAAAAATTCAAACATCCACCAGCCTGAAAAGATAAAAAGGCCATACATGCTAAGTAATGCTTATCCAGAGAAGAAAGAAGAACTTCTCAACCACATGCTTGGTCAAACCGCAGCTGGATGTAAATCTTATGAACTCAAGGATGTCAAAGAATTAGAGATACTGACACTCTCTTAGCTTGTATCTTCAAGACCACGGCTGATTGACTGAAGATCAACTAGAGTAACTGGCTGTCAGAAGAAAATGAGAAAACATGCACATCAATGCCTAAACTCAGTATATCTAAGATAAATGACTGTTAAAAAACTGACAGCAAAAAGGTACGGTTCCTCGCTAACGTAGATATGAACATCTTATGTGCATCTTACTCATGAACTAAAACAGTTTTCCTTCAAATATTCATAATCTATCTAAAAAGGTGAAGAGAGAAAGTACACTAATGATAGAAACTCAAATGTCTATAAACTTTCTCTCCATCCAAGTTTTAGGTTGAAGATGATAACTTGAAAGAAATCTGAAATAGTTTCAAGAGCCTCACAGGTCGATTGAATGTGAAGAAATCTTTGCTGATGGGTTAATGTGCTTGTACATCCTATGGTCTAAGTGTTTAATGACACACAGAGTATGATCAGATCTACAAAACAATCTCGAAGATTCATAGAAACTGATCACCTCCATGAATCAACCAGATGCTAATAAATCGTAGAGCTGATTCTCACTCTGAATATTTAAACTCTGTGATCATAACTTAGCATATGATGAAACCATCAAAGAAAAGAGCGTTCTATTAAAATGTCAGATTTCTCTCACACTCACCAATATGCATCTCAAAATGTATTATCCAAATAAAGTAAATACATGGATAAGACTGATGGTGGTCAATGTGATGTTCATCCAAATATATGAGGAACAAGGGTTTTAGTAACTAACCTAGCAGGACTTAAGCAAACTAGAGATTAAGAGAACAAGTCTCAGTGACAGTGAGACTACATAGGTGGAAGTGAAGTAGCCTTGAAGAAGGACTTAAGCAAACCAGAAGCTTCACTCAACAAAGATGACAATGCCATTGAATATGGCAGCCAAGCTGAGAGCCGAGAAGGCCTAGAAGATAGCATTCAGAAAAGTGGTTGAGCACAAAGAAGATCAAGAGAGCCACTCTACAGATCACAATGAACCGAAAGCTGAAGCTGAACAAGTGCAGAACCATACCTGCAAAGTATTCAAGAAGGGTTCAGGGATTGCTAAGTGCCAGAAGAAAACTACTAAAAGAACAAAGACTTAGCAAATCCAGATGGTGATGGTGCACAGCTGACATCAGATGAAGATGAGCTGAAGAGAGTAAAGATCAGCTGCACCAAAGAAGAAGTGGTCCAGACTCGAAGCAGAATTCTAAGAGGACCACATCAAGCTGCTAAGTACAAAAGATGTTCAGAGCTTAATGACATCCTAGCAGCTCAGCACCAACAACAACAACAATGACTACAACCACAAGAAGTCAGGGCCTGAGGGGTCCTTGTCCGTAGGGACTAAATGAAGTTCCAAGCTTCTTTGGGATTGAAGAGTTCTTGGGAACTAGAGAAGTTCCAAGGTCATTGGCCTTGAAGAGTTCTTAGTGAATCAAGTCCCAAGGTGGCGGGCCTCAAGGAATCTAAGTGATTCGTGGTGCCGCCCTTCCTTAGTGGAAATCGCTAGTTGAAAGCGGGAGAGTGGATTAGAGCCGAGTCTCGAACCACTTAAAACCCCTTGTGTCTTTTACTTTATGTCATTTACATTATGTACATTAACTGCTATAACTGCTATGTATGTTTTAACTGCTTACTACTGAAGTAACTCTACGAACAATGTATGTGTGATTATGAATATATCAATGAAGGGGATCTTTTACTTATTCCGCTGTGCTTGAAAAGATTCTTAAGTTTTTCATGAGCTACTTAATGAGCAATACAACTTAATAGAGAAAAGTATTTTGAAATTCTAAGGATCTATTCAACCCCCCCTTCTAGATCTATATTGTGCCTACTGGGAACAAACAAAGTCAATAAAGTTAGAGGATTGAGTCATAAAACAAAAACAAAAAGCAAATAATAAAAATAAACAAAAACAAAGAATAAATAAAAATAAATAACACTCCCCAACAACGGCGCCAAAATTTGGGAGCTGTCGTTGACACTCCTAAATTAACCTCACTTTCACTTCACAATTTATAATAATTAGCACAGTAGCAAGTAAGGATCGATCCCACAGAGAGTAAAGTTGTTGTATAATTATTATACTATTTCAACAAAAAATTAAGATGGGGGATTTTTTGAAAATTGTTTTTAAACTAAGAGAACAAGAATTAATGATGAAATTAACCAAATATATAAAAACTTCAGTCCTGTAGTTCAGTTTCACCAAGTACAACAATCAATTAATCAAGTAATTATTATTTTCCCTTCAATGAAATTATTAGCCCTAGATAACAATAAGCTCTGCTATCCGAAATTCTCCTTAGATTATCACTGTATGAAACAAGCTCTCCACCAGATTCTAACTAGCATACAACCTAGAATAAGCTCTCTAGATTTAATATGATAGAAGCATTAAGAAATAGAGAATTAGGCTGATTCAAGCAACAAACACATAAGCGCGATTTGTTTAACTTGTTTTCTGATAATCTTAGCAATACATAAAAGCTTGTCCACAATTAGTATTACCAAGTTGTTACTTATGATGAAGACAGATATCAATTACACATAATACCAATTTTAATCTAGCATATGATAATGATCAAATTAACTCAATTGGCCATATTAAATCAATTAGATCAATTAGCATGCAATCAATGAAAATAGAGTATCAGAAGAAATTTCACACAAGAAGGAATAAATAATAATACTCAATTAATCAATTACTTGTAACAAGGATTCACCTCCCTTTAGAATCGAATGAAAAGAACTAGCCTTTGATGCTGCGGAGTCGCACTCCAATAGATGATAGTTGATTATTGAATGCCTAAAACCCTGACTCTCATCCTCTATTTATAGTGCTAGACAAAGTCCTAAATCCTATAGGAAGTAGAAATCCAAATCCTAAAAGGAATTACAAATCATAACTAGTTTCCATAAAGAAATAGAATTCAATTTGAAAATAAATCTTAGTCTAAGGAAATCCAAAAGCTAATAGAAATATCAATCCAATTCCATGTATAAATCTGCCAAAATCTGCTTTTAAAAACTTTTCAAAAATCCAAGATTTCCCTATTTTCCCGCTCAAATTCGTTGGGGCGAATTTTCATTTCATGCTGCGACGTTCTTTGGTAAAATGAGCATAACCTTTGATCCGGGAGGAGTTACGGGACCTGCTACCTATCAAAACGAAGATATTGACGCGATCTACAATTTTCATTCTTTGAGAATTAACCAATTCGTGTTGTATCAAGGTTGAAATCGGGCTCCAAGTGACTACTGTGTAAATTGTAACTTCCAAACTTTGAGGTTCAACGTCCATTTAGTAAAAATATCATAACTTTTTTATATGAACTCCGATTGGGACGATTCAAGATGTTCCAGAAAGCTAAAGAAGAGCTCTACAATAAAATCTAAGTCCCAAGCCAAGACCATGCATCCAACTTAATGCTAAAAACCCTACAATTTTCCCTTTTTCCTCATTTTAGCTCCAATTCTTCCTGAAATCATTAAACACCTTAATAAGCTCATATACACATGAAACATGCAATAAAACTAAACATAAAGGAATCAAAATAAATGAATAATATGCACTCATCAAATTCCCCCACACTTAGCCTTTACACATCCTCGTGTAAAACAAAAGTTTGATTTTCAGAAAAAATTTATTCAATCATTATGTTATAAGGTTTCAAGATACAAATCATGACTATTAACACTAAACTCACAGAAATCTAATCAATGCCTTATCAATCAACTTACAATTACCAACCTTACCATTTCACCAATGAATTTCATTAAATCAAACTTTAGCCACATAAGTAACTTTCCCAAAATCTACATACTTACTCAACTTAGTTACCATGGAGCAAAAACAGTGCACACTGACTCACAACTAAGAACAAATTTTTCTTGCTTTTTAATTTTTTTTCATAGAACCTTCTTTTTTAGCACAGATGAATGTATTTTCATGCTTTTCTCGTATATTTTTTTTCTTTTCTTGACATGTGCAATATCTCCTTTTCTTAGGCTTTTCAGAGTTACCCATTAGCAAACTTTCCACCAACGACTCCCAAACCAGATGATCTTAGGGCGCTAGGTGTAGAGACACCCCTAAGGCTTACTTATTCAAGTAACAAAGGCCACAAAAGTCGACTAGTCAAGTCGCTTTTTATTCGTACGACTTTTCAAAGACATGAATACCGATGCTTCCCAAGGCTTAGATACCCAGTTATTTCGCACAATGGACATTGAAGCAGATTTTCAATTTTCATTTTTTTTCCTTCTTTTTTTTCATTCATCATTCTTTTCACATGGTTCTATAACAACATAAGCAAGTTAAACAGTTCTAAGTCGTGAAATCAGTGCACATAGATAACTCCACAAATAACTTAGCCAAATAAACATGCTTCTCATATTCAAGTACTCATGTATCACAAATTCAATTCAAATCAATTACTATGGATCGTGGCTTTGTTGTCATCATTCATTAACAAATTAAGCATCAAATAGATTCTGAAATTTAGCATTAATTTTCAATCTTTGACTTTAATCTTTTTAACATTTAGCCAAATAGAATCATGAAACCAAAATTTTTTAAAGCATTAATTTTTTTTCAAGTTCCCCACCAAAATCGGATCAATATCCCCTAATAAAATAAAAACATAAATATTCCCCCCCACACTCAAACCTTACATTGTCCCCAATATAAGAAAATCATGCAAAGAAAAAAGAAACTACTAACTAACATGCAAAAACTAAAAAGTAAAGGGATAGAAAAATTAAATCTGAAATCTTGAGTTGCCTCCCAAGCAGCTGCCCTTGTTTATTGTCATTGGCTTGACATCATCCTTCTCATTCTAGGTAATTGGACTTGTGAACTTCAAATGGACTGATAACAACTTCAATTCTTCATTAACAGCTTCTTTTAGATCATGATTTTGTTCCATTCCATCCCTCAAATCCTTCTCGTATAATTGTACTTAATCAAAAGATTCCTGCACTATAGAGTCAACAACATTAGTAGAAAAAACAAAATCAACAATACCAAGATACCTTTTAGTCTCATATGTGGTGAACTGGACATGTGCCTCATCCAATTCCATAGTTAAGGTCTTATAGTATGTATTATGTAGTGTTTTTGTTGTTTGCAACGCTGTATCACCTATATCCTCTTTGTAAAGATCTGCAAAACTTATCCAATTGTTCTCCTCGTCCTCTTGTTCATCCTTTTCAGACTTTGAATACCTGATTTCTTCTTCAAATTTAGTAGTAGCCTCAAGAACTTCCAACTGGTTTCCACTAGTGAACTCCTCATCATCTTTAAGTTTTTGTTCCCTATTCGCCATTTCTTTGTGATTTTTTCATTAGACTCAGATACCACGTTGAATTCTTTCCAACTTTCCAATTCCTTGTTAGAACTTGGGGAAAAGGTAGTTTCGGTTCATAAGCTGAAAGAGGTGGAAATTTGTGCTTGAGTACATCATTGCTGCTTGTTTCACTATTGTCGGACTTGCTTTGTATTGACTTTCCTTCTTTGTTGATCCTCCGCATCACATCTCAATGTTATGGCACTTACATTTTCAATAGTTTGAGAAAGTGACCTTCCTACTGTGGTTGCAAGCTGATCAACTTGGTCTCTTAGAGCTTGAACAGAAGTTCTTGTCTCCTGCTAGAATTGTTGTGTCTGACTCATGAATTGTTGTGTTTGGTTCATGAATGCCTTAAACATATCCTCCATAGATGTCCCATAATTGTGTGTACTTCTTGGTTCTCTGTGTGGTAATCGAGGTTGAGCTTGTTGAAAACATTGCGTATTCCTTGCAACCATTTGTCGAACTATAGCATTTAATTCAGAAATTTGTTGCTCAATATTATAAGTGCTCACCTCTTTTACCCTTTGTGATGCATAAGTCATCCTAGTACCATACTGATGTGAGTTGGCAGCCATGGTTGTAATTAAGCTCTTTGCAGCGTCTAGAGTTTTGTCTACTAGTGCTCCTCCACTAGCCGCATCGATCATACTTCTTTCCATTAGTAGCAACCCCTCATAGAAGTACTGGATCAAGTGATGGTCATCAATTCCATGAGGTGGACAGCTGAAACACAACTTCTTGAACCTTTCCCAATACTCGTAGAGAGTTTCTCCATTGAACTGCCTGATTCCATATATCTCCTTCCTTGTATCGACAACTCTTGATGCAGGGAAATACCTCTCCAAGAATAACCTTTGCATATCAGTCCATGATCGTATTGATCCTGATGGTAGATAGTATAACCAGTCTTTAGCCAAATTCGCTAAGGAGAATGGAAAAAGTCTAAGCTTGATCTGCTCCTCTATCACTCCTTGTGATTTCATCGTGGAACACACCACATGGAACTCCTTTAGATGCTTATATGGATTTTCACCTATAAGACCACGAAAAATAGGCAAAAGATGAATTAGTCTAGAGTTAAGTTCAAAATCAACATCTAAAGTAGGATACTCAATACAAAAAGATGGTTGAGACAGATTAGGAGTAGCTAGTTCTTTCAAAGTTACATTATGCATGCAAGACCGCCATCTCTTCCACTTCAAGTGATGGAAAAAGAGCTTCTTTTGTATCTGCAGTTTTCTCTATCTCTTAATCAAAATTTAAGTCTGTCAGGAATAAACATGTGAATGATATTCCTGTTTACATATGATTTGATTATGACATATATATATATATATATATATGAATGAATATGCAAGTATGTTTGCGTTAAGAAAAGCTGTAAAGTCCTTTGATAGATAATAGAAACATATGTACAAGGACTTAGAATGAATTGATCAAATGTGTTAGGTTGATCCTACATAAGCAAAACAGCTTTGTAAAGTCCTTTAAAAGAAATGATGTACAAAGACTATAAATATAAAAAGATCAAGCATGTTAGGTTGATCTTATGATGTAACAGATAGGCTTGTCTGATCGTCGAGCACTGCACCAGAAATCGTAGTCTGCCAGGAGAGTCAAGGAAAACTAGAGAGCTATCGAGGCAGAATCGTAGTCTGCAAGATAGTAGATCTCGGAGTTCGTAGACTTCTAGGAGAGATGAGGAAGGATCGTAGTGTATCGAGGAGAACTTCCTCAGAGCCGTAGTCTGCCGAGGAAGTCATGTTCAGAATCGTAGAGACAACCTGCATACAAGCCGACCGAGCGTCTGCCAAAGTCAAGTGAAGAATCGTAGATTACACTTAGAGTCGTAGAGTCTTCTAACGACCAAATCAAGGATCATAGACTGCACTCAGAATCGTAGAGTCTACTGATCGTATCAAAGGCAGAAATCATAGTCAAGCAAGATCAAATGAAAACAAGCACAACAATAAAAATCGTAGAGTGTCAAGATTCGATCTCGAAATATAGTGTGTCTGCACAACCGAAGCAGAATCGTAGAGTGCAGAACTAAGATGTAAACAGATGTGCTAACAATGCCAAGTCAGAATCGTAGAGCAAACACGATTCTCAATAATTGAGCACTCCTAGAATATCCAAAGGAATGAAGCCTCGTTGGTAATCGCTGCATAGATACGTCCCATCTAAAGGAAACCAAAGAGCACTCAACGAATGGCATGCAAGCTAATAGAAGATCTAAGCACCAACCCAATCAGCATCAAGATTGAGTTGTGAAGCCATTCAAGTCGAAGTCTTCCACAAGGAAGCCAGAAGAAGACTTCTGTAACTGACTAAGGAAAGTCAGCAAGTGCAGTAACTGTCAACAAAACATAAGACAACGATCTTGGAAGCAACCAGGATCGTAGTGTTTCTCAAACAAAGAAAGAACTGATGGAGTGTACACGGAGATACTGGTCAGTCTCTCAAGAACAAGGCTAAAGTGATTAAGCATGGGTCAGTCCATTGATGATAGGTGAACGGGAGATCACAAGGAGAAAGCGAACTGAGCATGCTACAAATTTGAGATGTCTTGCTATTCAGAAGGGACCATAACATAGAGTCAAGTGATCAGTATCTAAGAACAGTTGAGGCAAACAGAAGTATCAAAGCACTGCACAAGAGAAGGAAGAGGTGTTTCACATGGAGATCCAATCAACACTCTTCAAAATCGTAGTCTTGTCTCTACCAGTCAACAAGACACTACGATCAAGTCCATGAATACATGCATCAGAATCATAGAGTTCGAATAGCTGAAGACTGAAGTATTGGCAACGGTTCAATCTGAAGTGTAATATTCGAACAAGAGCTTATTGGGAGCATCAATGCAAGGACAACCTCTGATTGAGAAATCAGAAGGGTGAAATAAAGTCGTCGACCTGCCCAAGATATCAAAGTGACATATCTGACAGGATTGGTGAAACAGTAGACTGCAGTGTCAGGAAGTCAGAAAAAGATGTCATGTCACATCTGCAGTCTGCACCAAATAACTCGAGATTTGCGAAACAATTTGAATAACTTTCAACGACTACTTTCCAACGGGAAGAATGGGAAGTAGTACAAATTAATAGAGCCTCAAGATCAAGAGCTTCTAATGAGTGTGGAGTTGCAGAATCGTTGAGTTGTTGAAATGCCATTGTTGACTCTACGATTTCCACTAGAGATTAAGAGAACAAGTCTCAGTGACAGTGAGACTACATAGGTGGAAGTGAAGCAGCCTTGAAAAAGGACTTAAGCAAACCAGAAGCTTAACTCAACAAAGATGAGAATGCCATTGAAGATGGCAGCCAAGCTGAGAGTCAAGAAGGCCAAGAAGATAGCATTCAGAAAAGTGGCTGAGTACAAAGAAGATCAAGAGAGCCACTCTACAGATCACCATGAACCGAAAGCTAAAGTTGAACAAGTGCAGAACTATACCTACAAAGTATTCAAGAAGGGTTCAGGGATTGTTAAGTGCCAGAAGAAGACTACCAAAAGCACAGAGACTTAGCAAATCCAGATGGTGATGGTGCACAACTGACATCAGATGAAGATGAGCTGAAGAGAGTAAAGATCAGCTGCACCAAAGAAGATGTGGTCCAGACTCGAAGCAGAATTAAAAGAAAACCACATCAAGCTGCTAAGTACAAAAGATGTTCAGAGCTTAATGACATCTTAGCATCTCAGCACCACCACCAACAACAACGACTACAACCACAAGAAGCCAAGGCCTGAGGGGTCCTTGTCCGTAGGGACTAAATGAAGTTCCAAGCCTGCTGGGATTGAAGAGTTCTTGGGGAACTAGAGAAGTTCCAAGGCTGTTGGCCTTGAAGGAATCTAAGTGATTTGAGTCTCGCCTTCCTTAGTGGAAACTCGCTAGTTGAAAGTAGAAGAGTGGATTAGGAGCATGAGTCTCTGAACCACTTAAAACCCCTTGTGTCTTTTACTTTATGTCATTTACATTATGTACATTAACTGCTATAACTGCTATGTATGTTTTAACTACTTACTACTAAAGTAACTCTACGAACAATGTATGTGTGATTATGAATATATCAATGAAGGGGATCTTTTACTTATTCCGTTGTGCTTGAAAAGATTCTTAAGTTTGTCACGAGCTACTTAATGAGCAATACAACTTAATAGAGAAAAGTATTTTAAAATTCTAAGGATCTATTCAACCCCCCCCCCCCCCTTCTAGATCTATATTGTGCCTACTGGGAACAAACAAAGTCAATAAAGTTGAGGATTGAGTCATAAAACAAAAACAAAAAGCAAATAATAAAAATAAACAAAAACAAAGAATAAATAAAAACAAATAACACTCCCCGGCAACGGCGCCAAAATTTTGGAGTTGTCGTTGACACTCCTAAATTAACCTCACTTTCACTCCACAATTTATAATAATTAGCACAGTAGCAAGTAAGGATCGATCCCACAGAGAGTAAAGTTGTTGTATAATTATTCTACTATTTAAACAGAAAATAAAGATGGGGGATTTTTTGAAAATTGTTTTTAAACTAAGAGAACAAGAATTAATGATGAAATTAACCAAATATGTAAAAACTTCAGATTCTGCGATTCGGTTTCACCAAATACAAAGAATCAATTAATCAAGTAATTATTATTTTCCCTTCAATGAAATTATTAGCCCTAGATAACAATAAGCTCTGCTATCTGAAATTCTCCTTAGATTATCACTGTATGAAACAAGCTCTCCACCAGATTTTAACTAGCATACAACATAGAATAAGCTCTCTAGATTTAATATGATAGAAGCATTAAGAAATAGAGAATTAGGCTGATCCAAGCAACAAACACATAAGCTCGATTTGTTTAACTTATTTTTTGATAATCTTAGCAATACACAAAAGCTTGTCCACAATTAGTATTACCAAGTTGCTACTTATGATGAAGACAGATATCAATTACACGTAATACCAATCTTAATTTAGCATATGATAATGATAAAATTAACTCAATTGGCCATATTAAATCAATTAGATCAATTAGCATGCAATCAATGAAAATAGAGTATCAGAAGAAATTTCACACAAAAAGGAATAAATAATAATACTCAATTAATCAATTACTTGTAACAAGGATTCACCTCCCTTTAGAACTGAATGAAAAGAACTAGCCTGACATGCTCGTGAGTCTGCACTCCAATAGATGATAGTTGATTGTTGAATGCCTAAAACCCTGACTCTCATCCTCTATTTATAGTGCTAGATAAAGTCCTAAATCCTATAAGAAGTAGAAATTCAAATCCTAAAAGGAATTACAAATCATAACTAGTTTCCATAAAGAAATAGAATTCAATTTGGAAATAAATCTTAGTCTAAGGAAATCCAAAAGCTAACAGAAATATCAATCCAATTCCATGTAGAAATCTCCCAAAATCTGCTTTTAGAAACTTTCCAAAAATCCAAGATTTCCCGATTTTCCCGCTCAAATTCGTTGGGGCGAATTTTCATTTCATGCTGCGACGTCCTTTGGTAAAATGAGCATAACATTTGATCCGGGAGGAGTTACGGGGCCTGCTACCTATCAAAACGAAGATATCGACGAGATCTACAACGTTCATTCTTTGAGAATTAACAATTTCATGCTGTATCGAGGTCGAAATCGGGCTCCAAGTGACTACTGTGTAAATTGCAACTTCCAAACTTTGAGGTTGAACGTCCATTTAGTAAAAATATCATAACTTTTTCATATGAACTTCGATTGGGACGATTCAAGATATTCTGGAAAGATAAAGAAGAGCTCTACAATAAAATCTAAGTCCCAAGCCAAGACCATGCATTCAACTTAATGTTAAAAACCCTGCAATTTTCCATTTTTCCTCATTTTAGCTCCAATTCTTCCTGAAATCATTAAACACCTTAATAAGCTCATATACACATGAAACATGAAATAAAACTAAACATAAAGGAATCAAAATAAATGAATAATATGCACTCATCAATGACCATTGATGAATATACGAATATCCTTGGCCCGTAGTGCATGGATAATTGTTAATTATGATACTAATGAATATCCTTGGCCGTAGTGCAGGGATGATGTGGATTATATATTAAGCTGAGTCCCAGTGATAAAAATGATAAAAAAAAACCTTTTAAATCATAAAAGATAGTAGATTTTATTCTCTACTTGACTCTTTTTATGGATTGCTTGTTCCGCTGCAGTTAAACTTGATGTTTTTTATATTGTATCGCTTTAACAACGTTGAAGGCTAACGATAATTTATTCCGTATTATCTTAGTCATAATATTTCTTCTTTGGGCTAGTTGAGCTCACCTTTTACTTTCATTGTTCTCTTTCAGAAATGAGAACGTAGCGAGGGGACTAGTCGGGGAGCGGAGTGGACGGTCCGGATAATAGCATTAGTAGTCCTCACTATTCTCGTAAAATAGTGTGATAATAAATGTAATGAGGACTCAATTGAGTGTGGATATTGTCTAGATGATAATATTTGTATTAAAACTCACAAGATATGTTTTTGTCGTATTTTGCACGCATCGTTGTATAATTAAGTTGTATTTGAATTTTTTACCATGTATTTGGCCACTCAAGATGGGTGATGTATACTTATTTTGGGGCGTGCCACGGCTATCATCCGGACCGTCACTCCGTTCCCCGAGGCTAAATCTAGCTATATTCTCATTTTCTGAAGAGAATAAAGTGAAAGAAAGGGTGAGCTCAACTAGCCCAGTAAGAAATATTATGACTAAGATAATGCAGAATAAATTATCAATAGTCTTCAACAATGTAAAACTGATAAAATATAATAGACATCAAGTTTAACTGCAGTGGAATAAGTAATCCATTAGAAAAATAAAGTAGAGCATGATATCTACTATCTTCTATGATTTAAAAATGTTTTCATCAATTTTTATCGCTGAGACTCAACTTAATAAATAAACCACATCATCAAGTCATCCCTGCACTACGGGCCAAGGATATTCATTAAATCATCAATGGTCATGACGATACCAAATAATTCCTAGTTATAATCGTACCAAAAACTGTCCATCAATGCACTACAGGCCACTGAGGACTTTTACCACATCGTTTATAACATTATAGGTCATGATTATACCGAATGATTCCTGGTCATAATCATACCAAGTCCATCTCTGCACGTAAACCAAAGATATACAACTATAAAACCAATAATCAATAGTCCATCTTTGCACGTAAGCCAAAGATATAAAATTCAATAATCAACCGTCCATCTTTGCACGTAAACCAAATATCACCATATAAGCATGAGGATGATGACAATGATATAAGCATTAATCAAACAAGGATAAATATTAAAAAATTTAAATTTATCCAAATATTATCAATCACTTAATAAACTCATAATCTAATATTATTAATATTATAACAATATTTCAATCACTTCTTAAATTTATAAAAAATTTATTTCAATTGTTTATACTTTACCAAATAATGCATTTAATCATTCAAAAATGCCATACTCATAAGACTTCATCACCAATGATCAAATCCCTTATCAAAAATCTGTATATACCCTATATAGGATTCTCAAGCCATAAAATCCTATTTTCCAATTTTGTTACTTCACATAACATATTTAACTCATTTACTCATAACTAGATTATTTTCATGAAAAATACTAAATCAGTCCCAAAAATATTTCTTTTCTAGGATTTAGCAGAATATAGTCCAATATTGAACATATATTTTTCTCGGAATTTTTAAAATTCATTTACTATTTTTCAAAAATTAATTTCTAATTAATTCCTTAAGAAATTAGCTACCTCAAGTTTAACTCCCGAAATTCCCAAATCTTGGCAGGATCTTACACGTGTTAACGTGATCTTCCAGTTTAAATTTCATGGTCATCGGAGTTATAGAACTCCGGTTAGAGCATTTTTCGTCAAAAAAACCTAAATATTGAAATAGTCATAACTTGCTCATTTTAAGTCGGAATGAGCTCATTTTTGGACAGGAGGTACTTTATACAATATATTTCCATGTCCCAAAAGGCCGGAATTTTTCTCACAAATTAAGTGGCCGAAAATGCCCTTTTAAATTTATGGGCAGTAGCTTTTTTGTGATTTGCAATTTTTGACTCCTTTACTAAAATCAATCCACACGAAAATCTACAACACATTTTCCAGTGATTCCACTTGGATAAGTTAGAAAACTCATAGATCTAACTCTAAAACTTGACCACACTCAAAAATTCGTAATATAATAGGAGATATGGTCAATTGAATTTCATATTCCGTTTCCACCAAAATCTGATTTTCAACCATTTGTGATTTCTAAGAAACTTTCATGTTTTCACATAATAACCAACATGAATCATCATGATAATTTCATAATAATTCAATAAAACAAGTTCAAAAATAAATTTTAAAGATTATAAGTTAATTTATCCTGAACTCAATAATGTCCAAATTGTCAACATGATACTGCTTTGTGGAGTAAAATTCAAGAATGCTCAGAAGAATATTTCTATGAAAAGATACTAGATGAAGCGCAAATATCAAGGATATTCTACTAATTTCATGGAGTATAGAAGCCAAAATTTTAACCAAATGAGTATCATAGAATATATGAAACTGCAATGGATTTTCACCCGCCATGCGGTAATCCACGTAAACAGATCATTTCCATAATTTAATAAGAAATGAATACGAAGGGTCATTCACCATGCATGTGGTAATCCACATAGACAGGTTATTCCAACAGAATAATAAAGAATGGAATAACATAAGGATTCACCACGCGTGCATGATATAGATCAGATGCGATGTTATTCCTAACGATGTAATAATAAAGAATGGAACTCAGTCACGAAACGCACGCATGTGATTAGGAGTGATCATTCGGTTATAACCGAAATAACTGAAAATCGAAGTAATGATGATTTTACTATACGAACTAATAATCGAAATTTGACAATAACTGAATTACCGAATTATCAAATTATAATTTTGGTAATTCGGGAAAAAATTGAATTACTGTCCAGCAAATGTTACCTGTTTAGCATCCAACTGTTACAGACTTACAGTGTTACCTATTTAGCAAACACTATCCAGCAAATTAACAGTTTAACTAACACTGTCCAAGGTCCAGCAGCAAAGTAAAAATTATAGCAGCAACAACTAACAAGCCCAAACACTTTTACAGTAATACTTTTAAAAAATTACAGCAGCAACAACTATCTAGATGGAAAAACTGAATGAGATGTAACAACAGCTTAACAACAACAACTTTTAAAAAATTACAAAGAAGAATAACTATCGGATGCAACAACAAATTTCAACAAGCTCCGATTTTCAAAGATCACTTTTTCAAGATCATGATTCAAAGATCAACAAGCTCCATTTTGCGATCCTCCTAAGTCCCAATAGCACTGCAACAATAACAATAATAAAAAACAATTGTATATTGATAGCACCTTACTATCTAGATGGAAAAACTGAAAGTGATAGATAAAACAGTTGTTAAATACCTAACATATTTTTAAATGTAGGAGGCGGATTTCCACTTGGGATTGGTTCAATCTGCAAAAGGAAAAATGACATACAAATGCATCAAATTATAGACACATACAAGCAAGACAAAACTATAATCAAAATGCTTAAAATTGAATTGCAATGATGAATCGAGAGACGAATTTACCTCTCCCATCTCGTTGAGTCACGGAAACATTGACATCATTAGTAACAAGGCTCAAGTTGGATATTGCTGAAAATTGAAAAATATAATTAAACACATTATTTTCAACAAACAATTGTTTTATTAGTTCAATAAAATAAACAAAAAAAATAATTATTACCACACTCAAATTTATCGGCAAAGTCGATATCTTCCTCCACATCAATACGATTCTTCACTTTAACCCAATCTTGAGAACATATGAGAGCTTCCACTATATTAAGAGACAATGAACTCCTAAATCCATCAAGAATGCATCCCCCTGTGCTAAATGCGGACTCCGAAGCAACGGTAGAAATGGGAATAGCCAACACATCACGGGCAATACGTACAAGGATAGAGAATCTTGCACTATTAACTTTCCACCATCCCAAAATATCGAAAGACTCATCAAATTGTTCAACATCTTCACTTAAATACTTGTCCAATTCAGATTTGTCTCCAACAATAACTCTAGTCCGACGCCTTTTGAACTCTTCTGTAATTCTATTTGTAGTTTGGGATTCTATTGAACTAGAACCTTGGGATGACATTGACATGTTACTTAAACTTGATTTTCCACTTTCTTGAGTTGAATACTTTTTCCTGTACTCATTAAACAAATCTTCCATTGATCTCTTCACACCATCGACAATCTCCATCCCAGTGACCTTATTACTTGATTGATATTCTAAATTCCTATATTCATTATCAATATCAAAGTGAAGATCTATTTCCAAACCCTCCAACGGATTTTTAACTTCAATTTCACCATTTCCATACATTCTTTCTAAACCAAATTGAACAAAGCTCAACTTATACCGAGGATCAAGCACAACAGGAAAATATAACAACATATTCATTTTTGTAACATTTCCCCAATACTTATAATATTTTATTTTCATTGCCTTGGCTATTCTTTGCAATTCTATATCATTGCTTCTTTCCCAGTCATTCAAAATAATATAAGTGTCACATATTTCAAGAAATGCATTATTTGATGTGACATAAGATGAGCCTGAAATACGCATAGTGAGATTATAAAAATGTTCTAAAAATTCAACAAACAATTTGGCCCTATTCCAATCCGAGTCCGTTGGAATATTTTTGCCCCCCATCTCTTTTTCAAAGCCACGATCTTTAAACCCAAATCGATCAAAAGCTTCCTTGTATTTTAAGGCTGAACTTAACATCAAGTAAGTTGAGTTCCATCTAGTTGGGCAATCTAGACTTAAGCCTTTCTTATCTTCAAGACCACAATACTCAATACATTCCTTAAATAACTTGACCCTAGCTGGAAATTGTTTTGCACACTGCACGCCTAATTGTTTCAATAGATTTCTCAATCAACTTCAACCCATCATTCACAACAAGATTAATAATGTGAGCAATACATCTCATGTGAAAGAATTTACCACCTAAGACATTGGTTTTCCAGTATGTACATCTATCTCTCAAGTAAGTCGCCGCAGTATCATTTGAGCTAGCATTATCTACAGTGAGTGTCATAATTTTAGAAAGTCCCCACTCAATTAGACAAGACTCAACCGTTTCCCCAATGTCCTTCCCCTTATGACTTGTGATGGTTCAAAAATTCAAGATTTTCTTATGCAATTTCCAGTTTTTATCAATAAAATGAGCAGTAACACACATATATTTCAAGCGTTGATTAGAAGTCTAAGAGTCAGTTGTGAGGCAAACATGTTCACAATGTTTTCTAAGGATTGTTTTTAACTTACTCTTTTCATTCTCATACAAACGAATACAATCTCTAGCAAATGTAAAACATGAAGGCAAATGAAACCTAGGACAAGCAACTTGAATAAATCTTTTAAAACCCTCCTTCTCAACATGTTTGAAAGAAAGTTCGTCAACAATAAGATAGTGAACCACAGCTGCCCTAACCGCTTCTTGGTCAAACCTCCAAGAAGTGAGTGTACCCTCACATGCCCCTCCCTCTCCCTCACCCTCTTTAATCCCTACAAGATGGGGTTGAGCTTTGTCCATGTTGATAGGATTTTTTTTTACAAGTTCTAAAGTGATTTCTTAAAGAAGTAGTACCATTTGAGGATGAATCAGCAGCTAATTCTTTTTCACAATAAGTACACTTACCTTTGATGACATTACCATCCTTATCTTTAACGGGAATGAAGTGCCCCTCAGTCCACACCTTGGATCTAGGTGTCATCCTTTTTCTTGGCATCTTTACACTTTCTGAGTGTCCCATAGTTTTTGTACTTGTCGTGGGTTCTTTTGACCGGGGCTCTGTATTGGTGGGAACACTATCATTTGCCTCTCTCCCATCTCCAATTGGATCAAGGTCATCAAGGTTAGGCTCGTCCGTATCATCCACCATGTGAAAATCATTTAAAAGACTTGACATCATCTACAAATGTCAAACAAAAAAAACAAAATCAGATGAAACATAAGGTGGAGAGGTCCAATCAATTGTTTTAAGTTCTAAAATTCTTATAAACCATAAAGATAATTAAAAATTGATGAACCGGCCAAATTCTACTGCTAGTTCCACTATCTAACTCACTACATGTACCTTTTCCACTGTCCAACTCATTACATGTTCTTAACTTGCATATTATTATTATGTTGATACAACATATAAGTATAATGTAGAACTTAGACCAAACTTATGCAGTAAAAGTATACACTAGTCTAGCATCATACGACAACATGAGAAAGATTATCATCACATAAAAGGCCAAAAGGGATCCAAGTTTGAATTTAAACAATACCAGAACATAAATATGTGTCCATGACTTCATATAAAAGGGTAACAAGCTCTATATAAAGACAGCAGTCCAGTCATACTCATATTAACACTTATCTCACGACTCACATTATCCCAATCCATGGAATTATATAATAAAGATCCCAAAAAAAACAAAATTAGATGAAACCAAAATAAGAAACATACCATGATACCACTGCTAGCTACTATAGGTACGAAATAAAAATTTATGATTAACTTTGAAAGAATCAAATGATTACCTACCTTAGAAATCATAACCCTAAGTCCTAACTAACAAAATCAGATCGAATAACCCGTAAAAGGGTTCAAATCAAAATCAGATGCAAGTATGGAACAACTAACAAAAGTACAAAACAAACATACCACAAATTTCTTTGATCAACGTAAGAGAGTCGGGGAGGTCGAAGGGGGAGAGGCGATAGGCCGAGGGCATGGTGGAGACTCTCCGAGGCGGAGAGAGGTAGAGGCCGGATATTTGGAGAGGAGTAGTCATTCGTCGAGACTCAAGAAGTCAAGAGGCAAGCGAAGCAAGTAAGCAACTGAAGTCGAAGGCTCGAAGCAAGAGGATCTCAGATCTGAAATGTGAAGAAAGAGTGGAGCGGGCTAAGTTAGGGCAAAATGAAAATGGGATGTGAAATGTAAAGACTCAAATGTGAAATCAAATGGACTCGCCGAGTGAGATAATAATAATATTATAAATTAAATTTTTTTAATAATTAAGGTTCAGTTATTCGGATACCCGAATAATCTGTTTTTCTAAACCGAAACCATAACCGAATACTGAATAATAATTCGGATATAACCAAAATTGTAAAAAAAAACCGAAAAAACGAAATAATTTAGGTTTAAAAATTTTGATTCGAATAATTGGTTTTATCCGTTTTTTGCTCACTCCTAGACAGTGATATTAAACGTAATAATAAAGAACGGAACAGTGTCCGCAAAATTATGCACCAAGCTGTGATATTCCAATGTAATTATAAAGAATGGAATAACAATGTAAATCACCATGCATGCAATAGACCGCCTGCATGCACGAGTTATTCCAACAGAATAATAATTAATGGAACCAGGTCAGGCGTAATAAGCACCGACAGGATATTCCAACAAAATGATAAAGAATGGAATAACATAAGAATTTCACCATGTATGCGGTACTTGATGCATAAAAGTTATTCCAACATAATGATAAAGAATGGAATAATGAAGAATTTCACCAAGTATAGGGTAGCTCGCAGATACTGAGTTATTCCAACAGTAATAATAAAAATGGAATAATAGAAGAATTTCACCATGTATGCGCAGATTTCACATGACAAAGTTATTCCAACATAATGATAAGGAATGGAATAATGAGAAGAATTTCACCAGTATAGGGTAGCAGCGTATCTGAGTTATTCCAATGAATAATAAAGAATGGAATAACAGAAGTTCTCTTCATGAATACGAAAGAATAATACCCCTTACCTTAGAAGAAAACTGGATACTAGAATAGTAAGGTAGCATACTTCTCTTCTTCTTTCTCTCTATAGATTTTCTCCCTATAGCTTCTCTCTATAATTTCTCTCTATAATTTTTCTCTCTAGAGTTTCAATGAATTCGTAAGAAATAATGAAGGAATGAGCTTCTATTTATAGGAGAATGGACTGAATAGTAACTAATTCATGAACGGTCCAGATTGATTTACTTTTAAACGGACGGTCCAGATTGGTTTACAATAAAATATTTTAATAAAACAAAATCTTTTAAATAAAATATAATATATTATATTTATAATCTAATAAAGCGAATAACTTTATAAAAGTATTACATTTTATATAAAAAGATTTTTTACTATGCAAATACTATCTGAGCACTATGCAAACACTATGCATAATAAAATATATTATATTCTAATTATTGTCTAATAAAAAAAATAACTTTATAAAAGTATTCTGTTTTATATAAAAAGATTTTACTATGTAAAACACTATGCATAATAAAATATATTATATTCTAATTATTGTCTAGTAAAACAAATAATTTTATAAAAGTATTATGTTTTATATAAAAAGCTTTTCTGTTTTATTACATTAATAATACTAATAAAACAAAACTTCATCATCATTATAATTCACACTATTAATCGACCAGGTCGTTCCCAGGAAAGAGGGGGCTTTCTAATAAGGATTTCTCCCTATTGGCGCGCAATTAGGTGACCAAACCTCTCCTTGGCAGAACTTCTAGACATCGTTAATATTAGAAATAATAACATTAATAACTTCGTTATCTCAATTATTGATTTACTAATATATAAAATATCGACAATAATTGAATCAAATAACGTGAGATCTTATGCAACAATTCTTTGAAGCAATAATTGAACAAAAGCGAGTGACTTCTCCATAAGCATCGATAATCAATATCGTATTGCTACTATGCAACCACGTGTATTATTGTACTTTTACTACTAAAAGTAGTTCAATAGTTTTAACGGTAAAACTTCCGTAGTTATTTTCATAAAAATATTTTTGTTATTTTCTCAATCCGACAATAATTCCGTTGTGGGGTCCACCAATGATTGTACCGTTGTACGGATATTCTCTGACAAAAAAAATATATCCCGACCAATCGAATATTATATAACAACTTGCATACATTGCAAAATTTATAAATATTACCCACAACTATAACATTATCTCAAATCCACACCATATTTTTAAAAAAAATATTTCGAGAAAATTAAAATCTTTATTCATAAAATTTGGGGTCTCACAGAGTATGTATTAATTGTTCAATAATAGTATGGTGAATTGTGGTGGTATGTGTCTTTAGATAATGAAATATTTTTTGAATTTTAATTTAATTTTTTTTATGACGTGCCTTTAGGCACGGGCATATGCTAGTCTATAATATTAAGCACCAGGATTTAAAATATATAATCGTTCTATTTGAGGTTGTGTCATATGTAAGACCCCAACTTTTATGAATAAAGATGAATTTTTTATAATTATCATTTTTGAATATTATGGAATGAATTTGATATAATGTTATAGTTGTGGGTAATAGTTATAAATTTTGTAAAGTACACAAGTTGTTATATAATATTCGATTGGTAGGGGAATATTCATTTTAATAGGGAATATTCGTACGACGGCACAATCATTGGTGAACCCCACAACGGAATTATTAACGGATTGAAAAACCGACAAAAATATTTTATAAAAATAACGGCGGAAATTTTATCATTAACTGTTGAAACACCCGGTGTTAAAAGTGCAGGAATACGTGTGGTTGCATAGTAGCACACGGTATTGATTATTGATGCTTACGTGAGAAGTCACTCAGTTTTGTTCAATTATTGCTTCAGTAATTGTTGCATAGTATCTCACGTTAATTGATTCAATTATTGTCTATTTTATATATTATTAAATCAATAATTGAGACGACGAAGTTATTAATATTATTATTTGCAACATTAACGATGTTTAGAAGTTCTGCCAAGGAGACGTTTGGTCACCTAATTACGCGCCAATAGGGAGAAATCCTTATTGGAAAACCCCCTCTTTCTTGGGAACGACCTGGTCGATTAATAGTGTGAATTATAATAATGATGATGAAGTTTTATTTTATTAGTATTATTAATGTAATAAAACATAAAAGTTTTTTATATAAAACAGAATACCTTTTTAATATTATTCGTTTTATTAGACTATAAATAGAATATATTATATTCTATTATGCATAGTATTTTTGCATAGTAAAATCTTTTTATATAAAACATAATACTTTTATAAAGTTATTCGTTTTATTAGATTATAAATAGAATATATTATATTTTATTTAAAAGATTTTGTTTTATTAGAATATTTTATAGTAAACCAATACTGACCGTCCGCTTAAAAGTAAATCAATCTGGACCGTTCAGAATTAGTTACTATTCAGGTCCATTCTCCTATAAATAAGCTCATTCCTTCATTATTTCTTACGAATTCAATTTGAAACTCTAAAGAGAGAAACTATAGAGAGAAAGAAGAAAAGTTTCTCGCTACTTCACTACTCCTATATCCGGTTGTTCTAAGGTAAGGGGTATTATTTCTTTCGTATTTATGAAGAGAACACATTATTCCATTTTTTTATTACATTTGAATAACTTTGTATGCTGTGATTCACCCTATACTTGGTGAAATTCTTATGTTATTCCATTCTTTATTATTCGTTGGAACATCCGGATTCATGCGTTTTACGCATGACTGGTTACGTTATTTATTATTCTGTTAGAACATCCTATCGGTGCAATTTACTTTGACCCGATTCCGTTATTTATTATTACATTGGAATATCACATGCACGTGCATTTGACTGGTTCCATTATTTATTATTTTGTTGGAATAACCTGTCTGTGCGGTCTATCGCATGCCTGGTGATTTCTTTTGTTATTTCATTCTTTATTATACTAAGTTAGTTAAAGTTTTGACTTCTATACTCCATAAAATTAGTGTAATATCCTTGATATTTGCGCTTCATCCAGTATCTTTTCATGGAAATATTCTTCTGAGCATTCTTGAATTTTACTCTTTAAAGAAGTATCATGTTGACAATTTGGACGTTATTAGTTCCTAGATAAATTAATTCTTGAACTTGTTTTATTGAATTCTTATATCATTGTCATCATCCTCATGTTTATATTATGTTGAAAGTCATCTGTGGCCTGTAGTGCATAGATGGACTTGGTATGATTATGACCAGGGATTAATCGGTATAATCATGACCATAATATTACAAATGATGTGGTAAAAGTTCTCATTGGCCCGTAGTGCATTGATGGACAGTTGTTGGCATGATCATGACCATTGATGAATACACGAATATCCTTGGCCCGTAGTGCATGGATAATTTGTGGTTGTGATACTAATGAATATCCTTGGCCGTAGTGCACGGATGATGTGGATTATTAACTAAGTTGAGTCTCAGCGATAAAAGTGATGAAAAACCTTTTAAATCATAAAAGATAGTAGATTTTATTCTCTACTTGACTCTTTTAATAGATTGCTTGTTCCACTGCAGTTAAACTTGATGTTTGTTATATTGTATCAGTTTAACATTGTTGAAGGCTAACGATAATTTATTCTGTATTATATTAGTCATAATATTTCTTACTGAACTAGTTGAGCTCACCCTTTTACTTTCATTGTTCTCTTTAGGAAATGAGAACGTAACAGGGACTAGTCGGGGAACGAAGTGACGATCCAGATAATAGCATTAATAGTCCTCACTATTCTATTAAATAGTGTGATAATAAATGTAATGAGGACTCAATTGTGTGTGGATATTGTCTAGATGATAATATTTGTATTAAAACTCACAGCATATGTTTTGTCGTATTTTACATGACTGTTGTATAATTAAGTTGTATTTGAATTTTGTACCATGTATTTGGCGACTCAAGATAGGTGATGTATACCTATTTTGGGGGCGTAACATCATAATTTTTTTTTATTCCTATAAATTTAGGTAGGATTCCATAAAATTGGGCAATTAAGATTTAAATAGTTAGTATATCTTAATAAATTAAATTATCTTATTAAAATAACATCTAAATTTCAAAAGTTATTTGGTAACTAAAAATTATAAAATATCTGAATGACTTTTAAATGTAAAAGTATCAATTTTAAATTTAAAAATATCTCAAATTGACTTTTCAAGACTAAATAATTATCTTAAATTTTAGAATCCAAGCATTACGGGCCAAAGATAATCGTGTTTTCATCAACGGTCCTGATCATGCCATAAAACAATTCATATTTGCTCCCTTGGCCGAAGAAAATCCATAGCCATAATCATACCAAAAATTGTCCATCAATGCAATACGGGCCAATGAAGACTTTTTCCTCATCATTTGTAACATTACGGTCATGATTATACCGAATAATCCCTGGTCATAATCATACCAAATCCATCTATGCAATACAGGCCATAGATGACTTTCAACAAAATATAAACATGAGGATGATGACAATGATATAAGAATTCAATAAAATAAGTTCAAGAATTAAATTATCCAGGAACTAATAACATCCAAATTGTCAACATGATACTTCTTTGTAGAGTAAAATTCAAGAATAATATTCATGCACCAAAAAAAGAATTTGGACAAAAAAGAACCAATTTTTTGTCGTGAATAGTACCCTGTGAATAGTACTTTGGGAATAGTACCTTGTGAATAGTACCCCGACATGAAAAGTACTCCAAATACCCAATTAAATAATATTCGGGTGAATAGTAATTTTGGTGAATAGTAACCCGTGAATAGTAACTCATGAATAGTATTCTGACATAAAAAGTGCCCCGAATACCCGAGTAAATAATACTAGAGTGAATAGTAACTGGGTGAATAGTAACCCATGAATAGTAACTCGTAACAGAAAATACCAAATAAAATGATATTTCATGACGAGTATAAAAGTCAAGACTTTAACCAACTGAGTATAATAAAGAATGGAATAACAAAAGAAATCACCAGGCATGTGGTACTTCGCATAGACAGGTTATCCAAATAGAATAATAAATAACGGAACGAGGTCAGGCGTAATACTTGCAAGCGGGATATTCCAACAGAATAATAAAGAATGGAATAACAATGTAAATCACCATGCATGTGGTACTTCAGATAGACGAGTTATTCCAATGTAATAATAAATAACGGAACTGTGTGCGGCGTAAAACGCATGCACGAGGATATTCAACGGAATAATAAGGGCGGAACGGTCCCACAGAAACGCATGTGAAAGGATATTCCAGCGAGAATAATAAAAGGCGGAACCGGTCCGGCGTAAAAGCGTATGCAGGATATTCCAATGAATAATAAAGAATGGAATAACAACAAAATTTCACCATGTATGCAGTACTTCGCGACAGATAAAAGTTATTCAATGAGAATAATAAATAATGGAATAATGAAAAAATTTCACCAAGTATAGGGTAGGCCAGCGCAGATCTGAGTTATTCCAATGAGAATAATAAAGAATGGAATAACTGAAGTTCTCTTCATGAATATGGAAAAAAAATACCCCTTACCTCAAAAGAAGACTGGATACTGGAATAGTGAGGTAGCAGGCTTCTCTTCTTCATTTTCTCTACAATTTCTCTCTATAATAATTTCTCTATAGCTTTAGTGAATTGGTGAGAAATGAAGGAAGAATAAGCTTCTATTTATAGGAAAATATAGTTTTGATAATTGCACGTTTTGGGGCTCAAAATATTACAGTACAATACCTTCAACTTTTCTTTCATTTTTAATTTAGTCCTGCAAGAATTATCAAACTTGCACCACCTTCCCTAATAGTAAATAATGTGAATTAATAGTTCAATCATATGAATCAATAGTTATAATCATGTGAAAATATGAATTACAGTATAGTACCTCCATCTATACCTCCATTTTTAACTTAGTCATGCAAGTATTATCAATCTTTCACCAACTCCCCTAATAGTATAAGAATGTGATTCAATAGTACACACATGTGAACAAATAGTTATATAAGCATGTGAATAAGTAGCAATTAATTGCTCATTTATCCGATAAATTACTCGATTTATCAATATAATCCCTAGACATCAATTATCATCGGAATAGATTTCGATTTCAACTAACACCAATAATCTTAACACAATGTAACTATCAAATTCATCTTTAATCAACACGAACTTATTCATCATTAATATCATAACTTACAATATTTAACAACCAAGTAGTTCCCAGGAAAGAGGGGGCTTTCCAATAAGGATTTGTCCCTATTGGCGCGCAATTAGGTGACCAAACCTCTCCTTGGCAGAACTTCTAGACATTATAAATATTGCAATTTAATAATATGAATAACTTTGTCGTCTCAATTATTGATTTAATAATATAACATATAATGCAGAAGATATTGTAACAATAATCGAATCAATAATATGAGAGATATGATGCAACAATTACTGTAGCAATAATTGAGTATAACTGAGTGACTTATCACGTAAGCATCAATAACCAATACCGTGTGCAACCACGCGTATTACTGTACTTTTACTATCAAGTAGTTCAACAGTTTTAACGGTAAACTTCCGCCGTTATTTTCATAAAAATAATTTTGTCGTTTTATTACTACGACAATACTTCCGTTGTGGGTTCACCAATGATTGTGCCGTTATATGGATATTCCCGACAAAAAGAATATTCCCCGACTAAACGAATATTTTATAACAATTTGCATACTTTTCAAAATTTATAAATACTACCCACAACTATAATATTATATCAAATCCACACCATAATATTAAAAAATATATATATATTTTGAGAAATTTAAATCTTTATTCATAAAATTTGGGGTCTCACAATCTCCCTTCCTTATGAAATTTTGCCCTTGAAATTTACGTACGTACCTAGTATTCCAAAGAGATGAGGATACCTTGACTTCATTTCAGATTCTAACTCTTGAGGTATAACATTTGAGTGTTGAATACGATCCTTCTTATCCACGTATCTCCTCATACGTTAAATCTTCTGCTATCTCGTCTAGTTCTAATTTAATAATGTGGTTCGGGTCGTCCACATATTTACGTAACATCGGTACGTGATAAACGTTATGAACACACAACATACTTGGCGGTAAAATGAGTCTATAGGCCACAGTTCCTACTCGATCAAGGATTTCAAATGGGCCAATAAAATCGAGGGTTGAGATTTCCTCTCTTCGTCGATTCTTGCTTCTAGAATAATGCCCTCTTGAACCTTCTATTTCACATTCATTAGCTTCGGGTGCGTAGTTTGAGTGGCCTTTATCTTTATCGACTAGAGTCGATTCTACTCGTATATTTGATATCACCACGTGGGTCCCTAGAGTCTTGAACTCTATCTTCATCATTTGTAAGTTATACGAAATGGGTCTTTGTGTTAACAACTTCGCACTCATAAACGCATATGATCTTCTACTCAACACGTCAGCTACCACGTTCGCTTTCCCACGATGGTATTGAATGGTACGATCGTAACCTTCAACAGTTCGAGCCAACGTCTTTGGCGCATTATACGTTCGTTTTGGGTGAAGAAAATATTTGAGGGTTTTAGAAATGGATTTTGTACTAGGGTCAATACAAAATTCGATTTCACGCTCTTGGTGTAGGCTAAGAAGTCTTCAAGAATACGTCAGGAAATTTATTAACAACAGAAATATCATTCAAAACTATGACTCTCATCCAAGACTTGGATAGCATATGTAATGAAGGTTTCTCCTAACGGAGTTTCAACAGATAAGTCAAAGTCTAACTTCTCCGGAGTCAAATTTAAACGTTGAACGCAAGCAAGAGAGATAAAAGATTGGGTAGAATTGGTATCTAATAAGGTATAGACTTCGCAAAAATTTATAATTAACTAACCCGTGCTAACTTTGTTCGGGTTACTCGCTTTTTGAGAAGTCACGAAAAACGCTCTTCCTGAAACCACCGACTTTGTTTTGTTCGTATCCGCCTTTGGTGCCACCGTCCCAGCTGGACTTGACTTCACTATATGACAAAATCGAGCTAAATGACCTTCTCTTCTTGAAATTTCCACTTTTATTATCTTAACCATGATTACCACCGAAGTGGTTACCATTCTTGGCATGATAATTTCCCCCACAATGGTCATCATTGTTCCGATGGCCGTTGCCACCGGTACGATTATTATCGTGTTGTTGGTCGTTACCTTTTGGTTGTGCTAACTCATTATCGCACTTCAATAACTGAGCCCTATTCACAACATCTGAATATAAATAAAGTTTATGAGAAATGAGGTATTGACGTATATCGGTTTCAAACCTCTTAGAAACATTCGCGTCATTCGCTCCTCATTATTGACCAAATGGGATGCAAACCAGGATAACTCCGCAAACTTAGCCTCGTACTGCGATACGGTCATATTATTTTTCTCCATTGCTTATCTCAACATTATTATATGCCATTTTCAAACACTGTCACAAAATAAGGGTTAATTGACATATCACATATTATCCCTATACTCTGACCGACCAATTAAATACCAAATAAACTTAGGTAGGTCATATTAGCGAAGGAATTCCCCGTCTCTCTCCTCCTAGTTCTTATCTCACATCTCAGCCAGGGATCATATCCCTAAGCTTTGATACCAACTGTGAAGCCCCCAAAATAGGTATACATCACCCATCTTGAGTCACCAAATACATGGTACAAAATACAAATACAACTTAATTATACAAACATCGTGTAAACAATACGACAAAACATAGTTGAGAGTTTTAATAAGAATATTGTCATCTAGACAATATCCACACTCAAAGGAGTCCTCATTACATTTATTGTCACACTATTTAACAGAATAGTGAAGACTACTAATGCTATCATCTCGGACCATCACTCCATTCCCTGACTAGTCCTGGCTACATTCTCATTTCCTGAAAAGAACAATGAAAGCAAAAGGGTGAGCTCAATTAGCCCAGTAAAAAATATTATGACTAAGATAATGCAGGATAAATTATCATTAGCCTTCAACAATGTTAAACTGATAAAACACAATAGATATCAAGTTTAACTGCAGCGGAACAAGCAATCCATTAAAAGAGTCATGTAGAGAATAAAATCTACTATCTTTTATGATTTAAAAAGTTTTTCATCATTTTTATCGCTGAGACTTAGCTTAATAAATAATCCACATCATCAAATTATCCCTGCACTACAGGCCAAGGATATTATTTAGTATCACGACCACGAATTATCCATGCACTACGGGCCAAAGATAATCGTGTTTTCATCAACGGTCCTGATCATGCTATAAAACAATTCATCTTTGCTCCCTTGGCCGAAGAAAATCCATAGCCATAATCACACCAAAAACTTTCCATCAATGCAATACGGGCCAATGAAGACTTTTTCCACATCATTTGTAACATTACGGTCATGATTATACCGAATAATCCCTGGTCATAATCATACCAAGTCCATCTATGCAATACAGGCCACAGATGACTTTCAACAAAATATAAACATGAGGATGATGACACCATTTTTAATTTAGTCCTGCAAGTATTATCAAACTTGCACCACCTCCCCTAATAGTAAATAATGTGAATCAATAGTTCAATCATGTGAATCAATAGTTATAATCATGTGAAAATATGAATTACAGTATAGTACCTCCATTTATACCTCCATTTTTAACTTAGTCATGCAAGTATTATCAATCTTGCACCAACTCCCCTAATAGTATAAGAATGTGATTCAATAGTACACACATGTGAACAAATAGTTATATAAGCATGTGAATAAGTAGTAATTAATTGCTCATTTATCCGATAAATTACCAGATTTATCAATATAACCCTCAGACATCAATTATCATCGGAATAGATGTCGATTTCAACTAACACCAATAATCTTAACACAATGAAACTATCAAATTCATCTTTAATCAACACGAACTTATTCATCATTAATATCATAACTCACAATATTTAACAACTAGGTCGTTCCCAGGAAAGAGGGGGCTTTCCAATAAGGATTTCTCCCTATTGGCGCGCAATTAGGTGACCAAACCTCTCCTTGGCAGAACTTCTAGACATTGTAAATATTGCAATTTAATAATATGAATAACTTTGTCGTCTCAATTATTGATTTAATAATATAACATATAATGCAGAGGATACTGTAACAATAATCGAATTAATAATATGAGAGATATGATGCAACAATTACTGTAGCAATAATTGAGTATGACTAAGTGACTTATCACGTAAGCATAAATAACCAATACCGTGTACAACCATGCGTATTACTGTACTTTTACTACCGAGTAGTTCAACAGTTTTAACGGTAAAACTTCTGCTGTTATTTTCATAAAAATAATTCTGTCGTTTTATTACTACGACAATACTTCCGTTGTGGGTTCACCAATGATTGTCTTTGCAATACGGATATTCCCTAAAAAAAAAGAATATTCCTCGACCCAAACGAATATTTTATAACAATTTGCATACTTTGTAAAATTTATAAGTACTACCCACAACTATGACATTATATCAAATCCACACCATAATTTTAAAAAAAAATTGAGAAATTTAAATCTTTATTCATAAAATTTGGGGTCTCACAAATGGAGTGACGGTCCAGATAATAGCATTAGTAGTCCTCACTATTCTGTTAAATAGTATGATAATAAATGTAATAAGGACTCAATTGAGTGTGTATATTGTCTAGATGACAATATTTGTAATAAAACTCACAGGATATGTTTTGTCGTATTCTTACACGACGTTTGTATAATTAAGATTGTATTTGAATTTTGTACCATGTATCTGGCGACTCAAGATGGGTGAGGTATACCTATTTTGGGGGCATTACAGTTGGTATCAAAGTTTAGGGATATAATTCCTGGCTGAGATGTGAGATAAGAACTAGGAGGGGAGAGACGGGGAATTCTTTCACTAGTATGACCTACCTAAGTTTATTTGGTATTTAATTGGTCGGTCACCACTAAGCAGTTCAAGGAACTGGGACCACTGGAGTTTTTTGGAGAGCCAAAACCACTTAAAGCGGAGACGTGGATAAAGTAGATCTGCAAGATATTTGATGTCTTGGGATGCTCCGAGGAGCAAAAGGTTCCCTTTACCACCTTCATGTTGCGAGCAGAGGCAGATTACTAGTGGGAATCTGTAAAGCGTACTCAACCTGCCGCACTGAAGATGACTTGGGAGATGTTCCAAGAATTGTTCAACGAGAAGTACTTTCCCGAAAGTATTCGTCACATGAAAGAGGTAGAATTCATCAAGCTGGAGCAAAACAATATGACTGTATCACAGTACGAAACCAAGTTTACCGAGTTGTCCCGGTTTGCGTCCCATTTGGTTGATAATGAGGAGAGAATGACGCGAATGTTTCTAAGAGGTTTGAAACCCGAGATACGTCAATATCTTATCTCTCATAAAGCGTGTTTGTATTCGAGATGTTGTTAATAGGGCTCGATTATTGGAGCGCGATAATGAGTCAACCCAACCAAAAAGAGAGTAGCCAAGCAAAATGATAATACTAGTGAGAGAATCGGTGAAGTGGTGACAACAAGCGTGGAGGAATCAACGGGCGAAATGGTAACCACTTGGTGGTAATCAGGGCCAAAACAATAAGAATGGACATTTTAAGAAGAGGAGATTCAACAACGATAGAAAGACGTCAGCATCAGCACCCGTTGTTAAGGAAGGAGAACGACCACCTATCATATGCTTCAAATGCGGAGGGGAGGGACACATCAGTCCAAACTGCGTGATGCAGTCCAAAGCATGTTACAATTATGGAAAAGAAGGTCACCTAGCCCGATTTTGTCGTGCACCAAAGTCAAGTCCAGCTGGGACGGTGGCACCAAAGGCGGATACGGACAAAACAAAGTCAGTGGTTTCAGGAAGAGCGTATTTCGTGACTTCTCAAAAAAGCGAGTAACCCAAAAAAATTTAGCACGGGTTAGTTAATTATAAATTCTTGCGAAGTCTATACCTTATTAGATACCGATTCTACCCATTTCTTTTATCTCTCTTGCTTATGCTCAACGTTTAAATTTGACTCCGGAGAAATTGGACTTTGACTTATCTGTTGAAACTCCGTTGGCGGAGAAACCTTCATTACATCCACTATTTATAAGTCTTGTTTGGTTCAAATCGGTACCCTCACATTACTTGTCGATCTTATTTCATTGAAAATACTTGTATTTGACGTAATTATAGGGATTGATTGGTTAACTACTCATCATGCAAAAATTGATTGTTTTCGTAAGGTTGTTAGCTTTCATATTCCTAACCAACCTATTATGCGAATTCAAGCAACCAAACCATTAAAATCAATCACTGTCATCTCAAGCCATAAAGTCGTTTATTGAAAAACGGATGTCAAGCTTTCTTAGCTCATGTCACGGATCTAAACAAAAATACGTTAGTTTTGAATGATATTTATATTGTTAATGAATTTCCTGACGTATTCCTTGAAGAACTTCCTAGCCTACCCCCAGAGCGTGAAATTGAATTTTGTATCGACCTTGAACCCAGTACAAAACCTATTTCCAAAGCCCCATATCGAATGGCTCCTATTGAACTTCAGAAGTTAAAGACCCAACTGCAAGAATTGTTAGACATCGGTTTCATTCGTCCTAGTACGTCTCCTTAGGGTGCTCCTGTTCTATTCATAAAAAAAAAAGACGGGAGTTGAATCATGTCACCATCAAAACTAGGTACCCATTGCCACGTATTGATGACCTGTTTGACCAGTTGCAAGGCGCCAAATTCTTTTCAAAGATTGATCCTCGTTTCGGATATCACCAATTGAAGATTAGAACCGATGACATTCCAAAGATGGCTTTCAGAACTCGGTACGGGCATTATGAATTCCTAGTCATGTCTTTTGGATTGACTAATGCTCCTGCTGCCTTCATGGATATGATGAACCGAGTATTCAAGGAATATTTGGATCACTTTGTGGTCGTCTTTATTAATGACATCCTTATTTATTCCAAAAGTCGTGAAGATCATGAGCAACACTTGAGGCTGATACTTCAAAAGCTTCGTGAATATAAGCTTTATGCCAAGTTGAAGAAATGCGAGTTCTGGCTTGAGGAAGTAGCATTCCTTGGGCACGTGGTATCAAGAAATGGAATATTTGTTGACCCAGCAAAGATTGAAGCTATTCAAAGTTGGGAGCAACCTAAATCAAATGACGGCACGTAGCTTTCTCCTTTAATTGGTTATTATCGGAGATTCATAGAAGGGTTTTCTCGAATCGCTACTCCCTTAACTCAGCTGACTCAAAAAGATATAAAATTCGGTTGGAACGAGGAATGTGAGAAGAGTTTTCAAGAACTCAAGAGGAGACTCATTTCAGCACCTGTTCTGATAATATCATCTGGCTCGGAGGGATTTGTCATCTATAGTGATGCTTCAGGCAAAGGGTTAAGATGTGTTCTCATGCAACATGGGAAAGTCATAGCCTATGCCTCTCGAAAACTCAAAGAATATGAGAGGAATTATCCTACTCATGATCTAGAGTTGGCAGCTGTTGTTTTTGCACTAAAGATTTGGAGGCATTACTTGTATGGGGAGAAAGTGGAGATCTTTACGGATCATAAAAGCCTCAAATATTTCTTCACTCAAAAGGAACTCAACATGCGACAAATGACGTTGGCTTGAATCATTGAAAGATTATGATCATACCATCCAATACCATCCTGGAAAAGCAAACGTGGTAGCTGACGCATTGAGTAGAAAATCATATGCGGGTACGAGTACGATATTGTCAACGCAGAGGCCCATTTTGTATGACTTGCAAAGGATGGAGATAGAGATAAAGACTCTAGAAACCTACGTGATGATGGCAAATATACGAGTAGAACCGACTTTAATCGATAAAGTTAAAGTTGCTCAAGCTACAGACCTGAAGCTGATGCATATGAGGAAGAAAGTACAAGAAGGTGCTATCTTGGGAAGCAAGAATCGATGAAGAAGGAATACTTCGAGTCAACTCCAGACTTTGTGTTCCTAACGATCCTGAGTTAAAAGTATAAAATAATGATGGAGGCGCACAACACATCATTTTCAATCCATCCTGGGAGTACCAAAATGTATCATGATCTTCGACATACATTTTGGTGGGGCAATATGAAGAGAGAGATAGCGCTGTTTATCTCAAGGTGTTTAACTTGTCAACGAGTCAAGGCAGAACATCAAGTACCAAAAGGTCCATTGCAACCACTTGAAATTCCAGAATGGAAGTGGGAGCACATTATCATGGATTTCGTTACTGGTCTTCCCAAGGTTTCTCAAGGCATAGATGCAATTTGGGTCATTGTTGATAGATTAACCAAGTCTGCTCATTTCTTACCAATACGAGAAACTTATACACTTGAATGTCTTGCTCGTATGTACATAAACGAGATTGTAAGACTGCATGGTATGCTAGTATCCATAGTTTTTGATCGAGACCCAAGATTCACTTCACAATTTTGGGTTAGTTTACAAAAAGCTATGGGCACGGATTTATGATTTAGTTCGGCATATCATCCTCAGACGGACGGACAATCAGAGAGGATTATTCAAACTCTTGAAGATTTATTAAGACTCTGTGTCCTTGACTTCAAGGGAAGTTGGGACAAGTTCTTACCATTGGTGGAGTTTTCTTACAACAACAGTTATCAAACAAGTATTGGCATGGCTCCATTCGAGGCGTTGTATGGAAAAAAGTGTCGTTCTCCAGTATGCTAGGATGAGGTGGGTGAAGTAACGTTGTTGGGACCGGAGTTATTACGTATGACTACGAAAAAAGATTCAAACGATCCGACAACGTATAAAAACCTCACAAGAGGAAAAAAAAGAGTTATGTTGATCTTCATCGAAAGGACGCGAAATTCGATATTGGAGATCATGTGTTGTTACGTGTTGCTCCATGGAAAGGAGTTACGAGATTTAGAAAGAGAGGAAAGCTCAATCCTCGATTCATTGTCCTATTTTAATCCTCGATCGAGTAGGGATCGTAGCCTATAGACTTCGCTTTTCTGGTAAGTATGTCTCGTGTTCATAACATTTTCATATATCCATGTTACGTAAATATGTGAAAAACCCGAACCACATTATTGAGTTAGAACCGGATGAAATAGCGGAAGATTTAACGTATGAAGAGATTCCTGTTCAAATCTTGGATAAGAAGGAACATATTCTACGCTCCAAGGTTATACCTCAAGTCAAAGTTTTATGGAGGAACCATGATGTTGAGGAAATGACCTGGGAGTTAGAATCTTAAATGAAATCAAGGTATCCTTACCTCTTCGACATATCAGGTACGTACCCTAATTTAGAAGGCGATATTTCATAAGAAAGGGAGATTGTAAGACCCCAACTTTTATGAATAAAGATGAATTTTCTATAATTATCATTTTTGAATATTATGGAATGAATTTGATATAATGTTATAGTTATGGGTAATAGTTATAAATTTTGCAAAGTACGCAAGTTGTTATATAATATTCGATTAGTCGGGGAATATTCGTTTTAACAGGGAATATTCGTATGACGGCACAATCATTGGTGAACCCCACAACAAAATTATTGTCGGATTGAGAAAACGAAAAAAAATATTTTATGAAAATAACGGCAAAAGTTTTATCGTTAACTGTTGAAACACCCGGTGTTAAAAGTACAGGAATACGCGTGGTTGCATAGTAGCACACGGTATTGATTATTGATGCTTACGTGAGAAGTCACTCAGTTTTGTTCAATTATTGCTTCAGTAATTGTTGCATAGTATCTCACGTTAATTGATTCAATTATTGTCGATATTTTATATATTATTAAATCAATAATTGAGACGACGAAGTTATTAATATTATTATTTGTAATATTAATGATGTCTAGAAGTTCTGCTAAGGAGAGGTTTGGTCACCTAATTGCACGCCAATAGGGAGAAATCCTTATTGGAAAGCCCCCTCTTTCTTGAGAACGACCTGGTTGATTAATAGTGTGAATTATAATAACGATAATAAAGTTTTATTTTATTAGTATTATTAATGTAATAAAACAGAAAAGCTTTTTATATAAAACAGAATACTTTTATAAAGGTATTCATTTTATTAGACTATAAATAGAATATATTATATTCTATTATGCATAGTATTTTGCATAGTAAAATCTTTTATATATAAAATGTAATACTTTTATAAAGTTATTCGTTTTATTAGACTATAAATAGAATATATTATATTTTATTATGTATAGTGTTTGCATAAATATTCAGATAGTGTTTTTCATAGTAAAATCTTTTTTATATAAAGCAGAATACTTTTATAAAATTATTCGTTTTATTAGATTATAAATAGAATATATTATATTTTATTTAAAAGATTTTGTTTTATTAGAATATTTTATAGTAAACCAATCTGGACCGTCCGTTTAAAAGTACATCAATCTGGACCGTTCAGGAATTAGTTACTATTCAGTCCTTTCTCTATAAATAGAAGCTCATTCCTTTATTATTTCTTACGAATTCACTGAAACTCTAGAGAGAGAAACTATAGAGAGAAAGAAGAAAAGTTTTCTGCTATTTCACTACTCCTATATCCAGTTGTTCTAAGGTAAGGGGTATTATTTATTTCATATTCATGAAGAGAACTTCTGTTATTCCATTTTTTTTATTCTGTTGGAATAACTCATATATGCCTCACCCTATACTTGGTGAAATTCTTACGTTATTCCATTCTTTATTATTATGTTGGAATAACTCGCATACATGCCAAGCACCGCATACATGGCGAAATTCTTCTGTTATTCCATTCTTTATTATTATGTTGGAACATCCTGTCTGTGCGTTTATGCATGACCTGGTTCCGTTATTTATTATGAGGACTCAATTGAGTGTGGATATTGTCTAGATGATAATATTTGTATTAAAACTCACAGCATATGTTTTGTCATATTTTACACGACTGTTGTATAATTAAATTGTATTTGAATTTTGTACCATGTATTTGGCGACTCAAGATAGGTGATGTATACCTATTTTGGGGGCGTCACATCATAATTTTTTTATTCCTATAAATTTAGGTAGGATTCCATAAAATTGGGTAATTAAGATTTAAATAGTTAGTATATCTTAAGAAATTAAATTATCTGATTAAAATAACATCTAAATTTCAAAAGTTATTTGGTAATTAAAAATTATAAAATATCTGAATGACTTTTAAATGTAAAAGTATTAATTTTAAATTTAAAAATATCTCAAATTGACTTTTCAAGACTAAATAATTATCTTAAATTTTAGAATAGATAGAGTACAATATTTATAGAGACTTCATAGATTTAAATTTTTCTTCAAGATGTTACTTAACAACTTTATCCTCTTACCGAATAAGATGTGAAGTTGTTAAGAGGTAAACAAAAATCACAATTAATAACTACATAAATCACAATTAATCTAAAATATGATGTTTACATATTCACTAAGAAAAATAAAAATAAAAGAAAGAGAGTAAAAAATTTAAATTTATTCTTAATGACCTCACAATATTATATAAAATGATAAGTATTTTTATTTTTAAATTAATAATTTTTTTAAATGACTTGATTACCTTTTATTTTATATAATTTTATCTTATCTTTATCTTTTTAAGGAATTTTTTTTAACTTTAGTCAATTTTTTACTTTTTTTAAGACGGAGTAATTTGTAGTAATAAAAGGAGTGTAGTTATGAAGAAGATAATTTTAGTCAATTAATTAATATATTATAAATATGCAGATCGAGAAATAATCTTCCAATGTGTTTGTACTGTATTGAGTAAGAAGTATTAAAAAGTCACGTGAGTTGTCCATGCTTTATGGGGGGGGGGGGGGGAATGTCTGAAGAATTGGTTCCGCATTATTATCACCATAGTTGGGGGACACAGAATTGTTCCTCTTTATGTACCCGTAGCAGCAGAAAGCAAAATAACAGTGACCTCGCCGTACAAAATTTAGTGGGCTTGGTGCACGGATCGTCCGACACGTGTCTACTATCACGTGACGATGTAAGAGTGGAGCGAGATCGTTTCCCACGTGTCCCGTTGCACGTGACGATGTAGGCCTCGTGTCCTTGATGCTTTAAGTTATAGAGGTGGTGACACAGCAGGGCACATTAATTAAATAATTGACATAATGGTACCACTTTATGCGTGGCAGTTTATGCACGTCCTCAACCTCGTGATTCGTGTCACTTCCTTTTCATCGTCCACGTCCCATAAAGATTGTCACTCCCCATACGTCCTTAATTATTTGACGTTTTAAAAATGGACACAAGAATTAAGATAATAATTAAAAAATATTAAATATAATATTCAATTGTCTATAATATCCTTAAATCTTTTGTTGGAATAAGGAGGGAGAGTTTAATGAGAGATAATTTTGAAAAAATTATCATTAATTGTCCTAGATTTAAATAAACGTCAAATAATTAGGGACAAATAAAAAACTCTAAAACGTCAAATAATTAGGGACGGAGGGAGTAGTATTTTTTATTAGATAATAAAAAATTAAAATATATAAAATATTTAATTATAATTTTTGCTTCCTATTTTTTTTATTTTTTAATGTGTGCATAATTTTATTTGTATAATTAATATACCTAGCATTACTTTTTTTTTTGATTGTCATGAATACCTTTTCTTTCTTTTTGTGAAATAAAGAGAAATAAAAAGTTATATGTTGAAATTTAAACTATAATTAAAAATGAGATGATTCGGGTGGTTTAATTTATTAATTTGAATTTATTTAAAATTTAAATGAGTTGAATTTGACTCATTTATTAAAAATTAAATAAATCTAGTTTAAATTGGGTTTAACCAAGTAAAGTCTAACCGAACTTATGTTGGACTCATTTACTTTTTTATTATTAAAAAAATAATATATTTAATGATAAATGAGCCAAGTTAACTCAAGCTAGGTATAAACTAATCAAGCTCCTCGAGTCAAAAATCATATTGTGTTGGGGAAGAATTGGGAGAGTCCGCGTCTCGTGTTCGCCTACACATGACATTAACACAAATCCTTGAAACCTAATTTGTTCAAAAAACTTAAGTCATTAACTTTTTGTTTCATTCGTGTATATTAGTCATTTAAACTTTCATTATTTGTTTAATATGAAACTCTAATTAACTTATAATATCCTAACAATTAATCTCCTTGGGTTCATCACATCAAAACTCTCCCTCACTTTAGTATTTCTCTTCAATCACTGAACACTAATTATTGACTAACTATTTTCGATGTTTTTCTTTATCGAGAGTCAATTTTTATCTAGATTTGAATATCTTTTATTCAATCATCGTGGATCACCGATTCTCAATTATAAACACTCTTAAAAAAAATTCATCGAGAGCCTTTTGGGGAGCCAACAACCCTTCATACAAAATTCACCACCATCGGATATATTTTGAAGGATGCCGGAAATAATTTTCGAACCACGATCGCGTGTTTTTTAAAAAAGCTCATTAGTCCAATTAGATCAATATTTGGTAGCTTTGATATCAGTTGCAAGTTATTGGGGAAGTAAATTACAAGCAATAGTACCTTCAGTCATGATCTTTTAGGTGAGCATGTGGTGGGTTAGGATAACCTAATAAGATAATATTGAGCAAGTGACTTAAGGGCTTATTTAAATATATTCGATTCGGACATGGAATTTGACCCAACATTTATTCCGGACTCGGGATATAATCCGAGTTGTTTCATATGGTATCAGATCCAACTCTCGAAAGTTTTGATCGGTTAACCGATCGGGTTGTCGTAGGTGGGAACACGAAGACTGGTGGCATTTCCTACAATGGAGAGAGGCCCGGAGTTGGGGGCACGAAGTCAGTCTGTGACGCCCCCAAAATAGGTCCACACAACCCATTTTAACTCGTCAAAATACATACTACAGAATTCAAATATAAACTTTCCTATTTACAACTATTAAACTGTCGTGCAAAATACGACCACACATACTGTGAGTTTTAATACAAATATTGCACCGTACGTAATACGACAATATCCAAACTCAAATTAAGTCCTCATTACAGTTATTATCACACTATTTCACAACATAGTGAAAACTTCTATAATAACTATCTCGGACCATTATTCCACTCCCCGATTAGTTTCATCTACAATTTTATTTTTTGAGAAGAACAATGGAACAAAAAGGAAAATGGTGAGTTCAAATAGCCCAGTAAAGAATATTATGACTAAGATAATGAGGAATAAATTATCTTTAGCCTTCAACAATGATAAATCAGATAAATTATAATGGACAACAAGTTTTAGATCAACAACTGCAACGAAATAAACAATCCATTAAAAGAGTCAAGTAGAGAATGAATAAAAGTTTACTGGTATTCAATTATAACTTTTGTAATGTCTTTAAAAGTTATGTGGTGTTAAATTGAGACTTTTATAAAATCTATAAAAGTATTTTTGGTATTCAAAAAGTTATAGATTTTTTAAATTTCTATCAAATGGTAGAGTTTGACTGACTTTAGAAGAAAAGTTATAACTATCAACCCATATCCAAAATCTGATCTAATCTCTAAAGAATTCTAAAAACTTCCAAATATTAAACACAAATGTGAAAATTCAAATCGCCGGTAAAGAAATTGCCAGAGTGATTTTATGGAAAATTCAAAAGTCGCAAAACTCTCTAGTAAATTTTTAACTTTTAAAATGAATATAAATTAATCTAATAATTTTAGAAAATATAATTATTAAAATTATAAACCGTTTATATATTTTTACTAAATTTATTAAAAATTAGATAAATTACACAAACTTTTATTATAAGAATATCTCGTTATAACTTTGAAAAATCAAACAGTAAATTTTGATTTTTAATATTATATTATATATATTATATATTATATAGATAAAGTATATGATATATACAAATCTTGATAAATTTTAAAACTCGTCAAAATTAAAAAAAAATAGTTAAAAGATGACAATAGTCGACTGTTAAAAAAGTAGTTATGTGTAAAATCCCAAATTTTACGAATAAAGATTTAATTTTCTTGAAATATTTTTTAAATATTATGGTGTGGATTTGAGATAATGTTATAGTTGTGGGTAGTATTTATAAATTTTGCAAAGTATGCAAGTTGTTGTATTATATTCGATTCGTCGGGGAATATTCGTTTTAGTAGGGAATATTCGTATAACGGCGCAATCATTGGTGGACCCCGCAATGGAATTATTGTTGGATTGAGAAAACGACAAAAATATTTTATGAAATTAAAGGCGGAAGTTGTACCGTTAACTGTTGAAACACCCGGTGTTAAAAGTACATTAATACGCGTGGTTGCATAGTAGCACACGATATTGATTATTGATGCTTATGTGAGAAGTCACTCAGTTTTGTTCAATTATTGCTACAGTAATTGTTGCATAGTCATAATATTTCTTACTGGGCTAGTTGAGCTCACCCTTTTACTTTCATTATTCTCTTCAGATAATGAGAACGTAGCAGGGACTAGTCGGGGAACGGAGTGACGGTCCAAATAATAGCATTAGTAGTCCTCACTATTCTGTTAAATAGTGTGATAATAAATGTAATGAGGACTCAATTGAGTGTAGATATTGTCTAGATTACAATATTTGTATTAAAACTCAAAGCATATATTTTGTCGTATTCTTACACGACGTTTTGTATAATTAAGATTGTATTTGAATTTTATACCATGTATCTGGTGACTCAAGATGGGTGAGGTATACCTATTTTGGGGGCGTCACAGTTGGTATCAAAGTTTAGGGATATAATTCCTGGCTGAGATGTGAGATAAGAACTAGGAGGGGAGAGACGGGGAATTCTTTCGCTAGTATGACCTACCTAAGTTTATTTGGTATTTAATTGGTCGGTCAGAGTATAGGGATAATATGTGATATGTTAATTAACCCTTGTTTTGTGGCAGTATTTGAAAATGACATCCGAGAATGTTGAGAACATCAATGGAGCACAGGAGACCGTTGAGTCTCCACAAATCAATAATCAGGATAATGTGCATCAGGAAGGCGACAATCCTCAAGCAAACAACAACTCTAACCAGATGATGAACGATGGAATATTCAGAGACTTTATGCAATTCATGCAACATCAAAGTAAGGCGTGTTCTCGCCCAAATACAGGTGGAAACACGGCAACTCTTTGGACGATCACCGCTAATAGCTTCAAGGAACTGGGACCACCGGAGTTTTTTGGATAGCCAAAACCACTTAAGGCGGAGACGTGGATAAAGTAGATCTGCAAGATATTTGATGTCTTGGGATACTCCGAGGAGCAAAAGGTTCCCTTTGCCACCTTCATGTTACGAGTAGAGGCAGATTACTGGTGGGAATCTGTAAAGCGTACTCAACCTGCAGCACTGAAGATGACTTGGGAGAAGTTCCAAGAATTGTTCAACAACAAGTAGTTTCCCGAAAGTATTCGTCACATGAAAGAGATAGAATTCATCAAGCTGGAGCAAAACAACATGATCAGACAAAGACTGAAGCCAAGTTTGCCGAGTTGTCCGGTGCCACGTCCCATTTGGTTGATAATAAGGAGAGAATGACGTGAATGTTTCTAAGAGGTTTGAAACCCGAGATACGTCAATATCTTATCTCTCATAAACTGTGTTTGTATTCATATGTTGTTAATAGGGCTCAGTTATTGGAGCACGATAATGAGTCAACCCAACCAAAAGAGAGAGCGGTGGCAAAATGATAATACTAGTGAGAGTAGTCATCAAGCGGTGATGATAATAAGCGAGAGGAATCAACAGCCGAAATGGTAACCACTTCAAAGTGGTAATCGGCCAAAACAATAAGAATGGACATTTCAAGAAGAGGAGATTCAACAACAATGGAAAGACGTCAGCACTAGCACCCGTTGTTAAGGAAGGAGAACGACCACCTATCATATGCTTCGAATGCGGAGGGGAGGGATACATCAGTCCAAACTGCGTGATGCAGTCCAAAGCATGTTACAATTGTGGAAAAGAAGGTCACCTAGCCCGATTTTATCGTGCACCAAAGTTAAGTCCAGCTGGGACGGTGGCACCAAAGGCTGATACGGACAAAACAAAGTCAGTGGTTTCAGGAAGAGCGTTTTTCGTGACTTCTCAAAAAAACGAGTAACCCAAACGAATTTAGCACGAGTTAGTTAATTATAAATTCTTGCGAAGTCTATACCTTATTAGATACCGATTCTACCCATTTCTTTTATCTCTCTTGCTTGTGCTAAACGTTTAAATTTGACTCCTGAGAAATTAGACTTTGACTTATCTGTTGAAACTCCATTAGGAGAAACCTTCATTACCTCCACTATTTATAAATCTTGTTTGATTCATATCGATACCCTCACGTTACCTGTCGATCTTATCTCTTTGAAAATACTTGCCCTTGATGTGATTTGAGAAATCGACTGGTTAACTACTCATTGTGCTAAAATTGATTATTTTCGTAAGGTTGTTAGCTTTAATAATCCTAACCAACCTGTTATATGAATTCAAGCAACCAAATCACTAAAGTCAATCACTGTTATATCAAGACATAAGTAAAGAGCCCTGAGCCTTTATCTGGTGACTTCCTTGTGTGGAATGAACCGAAGCCAGACTTTCCGTATGAGACATCGTGAATAATGGTGGCAAGTTGATAGGTATCAATGTGACGTGTTATCCAAGTCTTGGATGAGGGTCACAGTTTTAAATGATATTTCTATTGTTAATAAATTTCCTGACGTATTCTTGAAGACTTCTTGGCATACCCCAGGCGTAAAATCGAATTTTGTAATCGAATTTCAAAGACAAAACCCCATTTCTAAAACCCTTAAATATTTCTTCAACTAAAACGAACGTAACATGCGCCAAAGACGTTGGCTCGAGTTGTTGAAGATTATGATCGTACCATTGAATACCATCGTGGAAAAGAGAACGTGGTAGCTGACGCGTTGAGTAGAAGATCGTATGCGATTACGAGTGTGACATTGTTAACACAAAGACCCATTTCGTATAACTCACAAATGATGAAGATAGAGTTAAAGACTCTAGGGACCCACGTAA
This sequence comes from Panax ginseng, assembly GCA_020205605.1. Taxonomy (NCBI): domain Eukaryota; kingdom Viridiplantae; phylum Streptophyta; class Magnoliopsida; order Apiales; family Araliaceae; genus Panax; species Panax ginseng. The sequence continues at coordinate 156,298,250 of CM035130.1, read as the reverse complement.
AGATAACGAATATACGAGTAGAATCGACTTTAATCGATAAAGTTAAAGTCGCTCAAGCTACATACTCAGAGCTGATGAATGTGAAGAAAAAGGTTCAAGAGGGCGTTATTCTAGAAGCAAGAATCGATGAAGAGAGAAAATCTCAACCCTCGATTTTAATTGGCCCATTTGAAATCATCGATCGAGTAGGAACTGTGGCCTATAGACTCGTTTTACCGCCAAATATATTGCGTGTTCATAACGTTTATCACGTACCGATGTTACATAAATATGTGGACGACCCGAACCATATTATTGATTTAGAACCGGACGAGATAGTGGATAATTTAACGTATGAATATGTACCTGTTAAAATCCTGGAATATATTTTACACTTAAAGGTTATACCTCAAGAGTTAGAATCTGACGAAGTGTCCTCATCTGTTCGACATACCAGGTACGTACGTAAATTTTGAGGACGAAATTTCATAAGGAGGGGAGATTGTAAAATCCCAAATTTTACGAATAAAGATTTAATTTTCTTGAAATATTTTTTAAATATTATGGTGTGGATTTGAGATAATGTTATAGTTGTGGGTAATTTTTATAAATTTTACAAAGTATGCAAGTTATTGTATTATATTCGATTGGTCGGGGAATATTCGTTTTAGCAGGGAATATTCGTACAACGGCGCAATCATTGGTGGACCCCATAACAGAATTATTGTCGGATTGAGAAAACGACAAAAATGTTTTATGAAAATAACGGCAGAAGTTGTACCGTTAACTGTTAAAACACCCGGTGTTAAAAGTATAAAGAATACGCTGGCGTGGTTGCATAGTAGAAGACACCAGATTGATTATTGATGCTTACGTGAGAAGTCACTCGGTTTTGTTCGATTATTGCTACATGAATTGTTGCACAAGTATCTCACGTTATTTGATTCAATTATTGTCGATATTTTATATATTATTAAATCAATAATTGAGATGATGAGTTATTAATATTATTATTTGCAATATTAACGATGTCTAGAAGTTACGCCGAGGAGAGGTTTGGTTACTTAATTGGCGCCAATAGGGAGAAATCCTTATTGAAAAGTCCCTCTTTCCCGGGAACGACACGGTCGATTAATATTATGAATTATAATAATGATGATAAATGTTGTTAAATATATGAGATGTCTTTTTATGAAGTCATGAGGAGGTTTATATATATATATATATATATATATATATATATATATATATATATATATATATATATATATATATATATAAATTTTGTTTTATTAGTATTATTAATGTAATAAAACGGAAAAGCTTTTTATATAAAATAGAATACTTATATAAAGTTATTTGTTTTATTAGACAATAATTAGAATATATTATATTCTATTATGCATAGTATTTTCATAGTAAAAGCTTTTTATATAAAATGTAATACTTTTATAAAGTTATTTGTTTTATTAGACAATAATTAAAATATATTATATTTTATTATGTATAGTGTTGCATAGTGTATCGCATAGTGTTTTGTATAGTAATTTTTTTTATATAAAATGTAACACTTTTATAAAGTTATTTGTTTTATTAGACAATAATTAGAATATATTATATTTTATTATGCATAGTGTTGCATAGTGTTTCAGATAGTAAAATATTTTTATATAAAACAAAATATTTTTATAAAGTTATTCGTTTTATTAGATTATAAATAGAATATATTATATTTTATTTAAAAGATTTTGTTTTATTAGAATATTTTATTTATAATTGATAGTAAATCAACATGGACCGTCTGCTTAAAAGTAAATCAATCTGACCGTTCATGAATTAGTTACTTATTCAGGTCCATTCTCCTATAAATAGAAGCTCATTCCTTTATTATTTCTTACTTAATTCAATGAAACTCTGAGAGAAAGAAAGAAAATATTCGCTACTTCACTACTCCTATATCCGGTTTCTTCTAAGGTAAAGGGTATTATTTCTTTCAGATTCATGAAGAGAACTTCGTTATTCCATTTTTTTTTTATTCGTTGGAATAACTTGTATCTACGTTTACCCTATACTTGGTGAAATTCTTCGTTATTCCATTCTTTATCATTATGTTGGAATAACCTATCTATCTATGCCAAGTACCGCATACATGGTGAAATTCTTCGCTATTCCATTCTTTATTATTCATTGGAACATCATGTATGCAATGCGTTTATGCATGACCGGTTCCGTTATTTATTATTCTCATTGGAATATCCGCCGGTCATGCGTATTACGCTCGAATTGGTTCCATTAATTATTATTCTCATTGGAATAAACCGTCTGCATGCTTTCTATCGCATGCATGGTGATTTCTGTTGTTATTCCATTCTTTATTATTCGTTGGAATATCCCGCTTCGGGTGTAATTTCTTTGACCTAGTTCCGTTATTTATTATTACGTTGGAATAACATATCCAGATGCTCTATCGCATGCCCGGTGATTTCTTTTGTTATTCCATTCTTTATTATACTCGATTGGTTAAAGTTTTGACTTATACTCCATGAAATTAGTGGAATATCCTTGATATTTGCGCTTCATCCGAAGATCTTTTCATAAAAATATTCTTCCGAGCATTCTTGAATTTTACTCTACAAAGAAGTATCATGTTGACAATTTGGGACGTTATTGGTTCCTCGGATAAATTAATTCTTGAACTAGTTTTATTGAATTCTTATATCATTGTCATCATCCTCATGTTTATATTATGTTGAAAGTCATCTGTGGCTGTAGTGCATAGATGGACTTGGTATGATTATGACTGAGGGATTATTCGGTATAATCATGACCAGTAATGTTACAATCGATGTGATAAAAGTCCTCATTGGCCCGTAGTGCATTGATGGGACGGGTTGTTGGCATGATCATGACCATTGATGAATACATGAATATCCTGGCCCATAGTGCATGGATAATTTGTGGTTATGATACTAATGAATATCCTTCGTCAGTAGTGCGTGGATGATGTGAATTATTTATTATTGTCGAGTCCCAAAGAATAAAAGTGATGAAAAACCTTGTAAATCATAAAAGATAGTAGATTTTATTCTTTACTTGACTCTTTTAATGGATTGTTTGTTCCGCTGCAGTTAAACTTGATGTTTGTTATATTGTATCAGTTTAACACTGTTGAAGGCTAATGATAATTTATTCTATATTATCTTAGTCATAATATTTCTTCTTGGGCTAGTTGAGCTCACCCTTTTACTTTCATTGTTCTCTTGTGAAATGAGAACGTAGCGAGGGACTAGCTTCTGGGAGCGGAGTGACGGTCCAGATAATAGCATTAGTAGTCCTCACTATTCTGTTAAATATTGTGATAATAAATGTAATGAGGACTCAATTGAGTGTGGATATTGTCTAAATGACAATATTTGTATTAAAACTCGCAACATATGTTTTGTCGTATTCTTACACGACGTTTGTATAATTAAGATTGTATTTAAATTTTGTACCATGTATCTGGCGACTCAAGATGGGTGAGGTATACCTATTTTAGGGGCGTCACATTATGTAGCATTTTTATTAATTAATTTCTAACATCGTAAATAAATTAAAAAGTCGCGTAATTATTTTTTTAACGGTCAATTTTAGTTCACTAACAACTATTAATAATTTTAAGAAAAATAAAATTTATCTGGTAATTTTGTCTATGGCTTACCGACGACTAAAAATCTCTCTGGTAAATTTTTTATAACTTGGTGGCAATTTACTCACATGTATAAAGTTTTCCGACTTTTAATCATATAAATTTTCGTTGTCATATTATTTTGTGAAAAATAGAGTTTGGTACTCCTACAAAAAAAAGTACGCATATATAGTATATATAGTTCAATGAAAAGTGAGCTTAATTTTTATGTTGCGTCTATAGCTAAAGTTTTATTCGTATTCGAGTATCCAATTTTATCATGAAATGAGTAGAATAATATGAATGCTTTCAACATATATAAAATCTCATGCCACAATAAATTAATGAAATAATGAGATTTCCTTTAGTTCATGAAAAAAGAGGGAGAGACTGTACACATGGGTTAATTAACAATTAATATAAATTGTAAGATATATTAGAAGTATACAAAAGTCTATCAAAATCTTGGTAAAATGTCTATTAAAATCTGTCACTTATTTCATGGAGTCTATAAAAGTCATTTTTAAAAAGTCTTTAAAGTCTTTAAAAGTCATTAAAATTCCCAAACTCTACAAAAGCCCGTCACTTAAAAAAAATCTTTAAAAATCTTAATTGAATACACTCCCACCAATACACAATTCCTGGTCATAATCATACCAATCAACATTTCATCTTTGCACTACGGGCCAAAGATAACTTTTCACCACAACTTAAGTCTGAGAATAATGATAATGATATAAAAAATGAATAAAAGTGAGATCAAGAATAAATATTAAAATTTTATAATTTAATTAATTCAGAGTTTAAGAATATCCAAAATGTCAACATGATAACTAAAACATAGATTCAAAGTCAAGAATTATATTTAAGATTCATATTTCAAAGAAAATTCTGACAAGGAAAAGGAAACTAATTTCCGTCGTGAATAGTACCCCAGATGAATAGTATCCCGACATGAAAAGATTAAAATTTAATAAGAAAGTTCAGACCAATATTCCACTGAAATGATATTAGATGAAGAGCAAAACTTAAACAATTTTTATTCATTTCAAAAATTATACAAGCAATACTTATCATAGTAAGTGTAAATTTAAGAATATGAAAACGAAATAATATCACTTACATATTATGGAGTATGGAAGAAAATAATATTCCATACGAATATTAAAAGAAAATAATATCATTTACCTTATAACATATATTATCTTGAGAAAATCTTATACTATTCCTTACACTCAAAGTATCCTTATACTTAAAAGAATAATTCTCTAATTCTGGTGTGATTTCATTTCTTAACTAAGCAACCTATTTATAGAAGAATGACAAGACACTATTTAAAAGAAAATCACGGTCGAACAGTTGAAAGTTTCACGGATGAAAATTTGATTTTTACTATGTAACACTATGCAATAAAATATTCTAATAAAACAAAATCATTTTATATAATATAATATATTCTAATTATATTCTAATAAAACAAATAACTTTATATATATTATAAAAAATATTATGTTTTATATAAAAAGTTTTATGTTTTATTAGTATTATAATAATAATAAAATAAAACTGAGATAAATCTTTGCCGACGGTTTAACAAATTGGCCAATTTGTTAAATAATAATCCAATTTTACAATAAATCCCTCATGACAAATTCATGACAAATTGTAAGACTGAGATAAATCCCCAATTTTTTAAACTGAGATAAATCTTTGCCGACGGTTTAACAAATTGGCCATTTTATTACTTCTATGATGGTCTATGAAATAATAAGCCAATTGGGGATTCATAGACCCCCAAAATGTAAGACTGAGATAAATTGGCTTATTTATCTAAGTTTAACAAAATGGCCAAATTGTTAAATTGGCAAAGATTTATTGTAAAATTGGCTTATTATTTCATAGACAATCATGGAAGTAACAAAATGTACCGTGATCTTCGACATACATTTTGGTGGAACAATATGAAGAGAGAGATCGCGAAGTTTATCTCGAGGTGTTTAACTTGTCAACGTGTAAAGGCGGAGCATCAAGTGCCAAAGGGTCCATTTCAACCACTTGAGATTCCGAAATGGAAGTGGAAACACATTACCATGGATTTCGTTACGGGTCTTCCCACGGTTTCTCAAGGCATAAATGCTATTTGGGTTATTTTTGATAGATTAACCAAGTCTGCTCATTTCTTGCCTATACGGGAGACTTATTCCCTTAAACATCTTGCTCATATGTATGTAAATGAGATTGTGAGATTGCATGGCATGCCAGTATCCATAGTTTTGGATCGTGACCCAAGATTCACTTCACGATTTTGGGTTAGCTTGCAAAAAGCTATGGGCACAAATTTCTGATTGATTCTTAAGCATACCATCCTCAAACGGACGGACAATCAGAGAGGACTATCCAAACTCTTGATGATCTATTAAGACTCTGTGTCCTAGACTTCAAAGGGAGTTGGAATAAGTATTTACCATTGGTGGAATTCTCCTACAAAACAGTTATCAGGCAAGTATAGGTGTGGCTCCATTTGAAGCATTGTATGGACGAAAGTATCGCTCTCCAGTATGTTGGGATGAGGTGGGTGAAGCAACATTGTTGGGACCAGAGTTGGCACGTATTACTACAGAAAAGATCCAAATGATTCGACAACGTATACAAACGGCACAGGATCAACAAAAGAGTTATGTGGATCTTCATCCAAAGGACATGGAATTTAGTATTGGAGATCATGTATTGTTGCGTATTGCTCCATGGAAGGGAGTTACAAGATTTGGAAAACGAGGAAAGCTCAATCCACGATTTATTGGTCCATTTCAGATTCTTGACTAAGTAGGAAAAGTAGCCTATAGACTCGCGTTACCTCCAAGTATGTCTCGTGTTCATAATATTTTTCACATATCTGTGTTACATAAATATGTGAAAGACCCGAACCACGTTATTGAGCTAGAACCGGACGAGATAGCCGAAGACTTAACGTATGAAGAGACCTGTCAAGATCTTGGATAGGAAGGAGCATGTCCTACGCACAAAGGTCATACCACAAGTCAAAGTTTTGTGGAGGAACCATGCTATAGAGGAAATGACCTGGGAGTTGGAAACGGAAATGAAAGCGAGGTATCCTCACCTTTTCGAAACACTAGGTACGTACGTCAATTTCGAGGACGAAATTTCATAAGGAGGGGAGGTTGTAAGACCCCAACTTATTATTAATGAAATTGAATTTCCTCTATTTATTATTTTGAAATAGTAAGGGTTGATTTGATTAATGTGGTTAGTTATGGGTAAAATCATAAATATTTTAAATAAGCAAGTGGTTATAAAATATTCATTGTTGTCGGGAATATTCGTTTGGTCGTGGAATATTCTTAATGGAGGAGAATATTCGTGCACGATTTGGCAGCCTTTTTATGTGGGTCCCATAACTTGAAAGCGATTGGATGAAAAAAAATGACAAGTATAAGTTGTTTATAAATAACAGGCGTAGTTATTACACAATTAATCATTGTTGGAATACCCGGTGGTTAAATCACAATAGCACACGCCAATTATTGATTCTTACTTAAGAAGGCACTACTCAATAATTGTTACAGTAGTTATTGTTCAATATTTTATTGCTTCAATAATTGCTTCGTTGATATTTTATATTATTTTTGTTTCAATAATTGTCACTACGCAGTATTTTCATTATCAGATCAATAATTCATATTATTTGAATAATATTATTAGATAACATTATTGGCAATGTCTAGAAATTTCTGTTTAAGGAGAGGTTTGGTCACCTAATTGCGCGTCAGTAAGGAGAAATCCTTATTGGAAAGCCCCCTCTTTTCTGGGAACAGCCTGGTTGCCAGTATTGTGTTTCTGTAATATTATTTGTGAATAATTAATTATTGGTTTATATGATAAGGAAAATATTCATTTTATGTGGATATAGATGGAGAAAATTTTTAATGTAACAAATGTTGAAAATTGATATTTTTGTTATAAAATTATAACATATATATTTATGGATGTCTAGATTTATATTTAATTGTAATGATCTTTGGTATTTTGGAACTCACAAGTTCATTAAGTAACTCCCATGTTCATTAAGTTTTAAATTCATGATTTTGAGTTTTGAAACTTCCAAGTCCATGTATCTATAAATAAGAGCATTGTAAAAGAGAATGAGGATATATGAAAATATTATGAGACATGCCTCTTTTCTCTAATTATTTTATTCTTAATTTTAGTAATCTTTTATAACACGTTATCAGCACGGATTGCTTCTCACATTCGTCTTGAAGATAATCATATTTGATTTGAAGGAGAATGTATATTTATCTATTATATATATTTGGATACGCAAATTTTTTTAGTATAACATATTGCATGTTATTCCATTCATAATCTATTATTAGAGTTTGTTGTTCTTAGTTCTAGCATGCTTATGACTGTCATACTAATATGTAAGTCATCATCACACCACACTCAAATTGTTTTGTTGTTATACGGCGTAATATCTAACCTCAATTATTGTGCAGTGTTTATTTTTATAAAAGTGCATTGTAATTTTATATTTCTTCCAATCTAAATAAATCAAAAGGGATCCGATAAAATACATGATGATTATATTTTTAAATATTTTCATATCTCAGCAGATAACAACTAGAAGATATAATCTTCAAAAAGGGTACTTTTTAATTTTCGTACTAAAACAATCTTTTGATATATTTCTAATGATTTTTGATATATTTCCTTTTGGCATGCATGGTAACATATTTGATATATTTCTAATGACTTTTTGATAAATTTTGTATGAAGTTACAATGACAAATATGCTTAGTAGTATTGGTTTGTTATTTTTAGTGGACAAATTTAGTTTCGTGTTTTACTGCATTTCTATAAATTGTTTCATTACAATTAAAACTGAACATATATAATTATTTAATTTGATGGGGAATATGTTTAGTTATTTAATATTTAAATCTTATAAATTTGAATTTGTTGCCCTTGATTTATATCGAGCAAGAATTATTTGTAATGGAATCTTGATGAGATTCATATAAAGGCAAAGAACCTTGGAGATACAATTATAGTTGATAATCATGCATCCCTGCAGGATCATGCAAAATTAATGATTTTTATTCGCTATCATCTCCATGAAAAATTAAAAGTTGAGTACATTACAGTGAAAGACTCACTTGTCTTATGAAATGATTTAATGGAAAGATTTTAAAAGCTCATTATAATTGGTTGCACCTGAAGTTGCAAGATTTTAAAAGTGTTGAGTGAAAAACACTGATGAAGACATGTTAGAGAAAATATTTATTATATTTCATGCCTCGAATATGCTCCTGCAGTAGCAATATCGAGAGCGTGAGTTTACAAAATATTTCCTGAAGCGATAAAGGAAACTATGTTCCCAGAAGTGATATTATGTCTTCTAATGGCTGTACAAAATAATGAGTTTTTGCTGAAAACCAACAATCTCGCTCGATCGATTCTATTACATTCCCTGAAGTGAATGGAACCTCATTTGATAATCATAGTCTATAGAGGAAATTTTGATTGTGGTTGTGGTAGTAGACGTGAAAGGAACAATCAATATAGAAAAGGAATGTACATGTCGTACTCCTAAACATTTGGTATATAGATTTGTACCAAGACTCCATAAAAGAAAAAAAAATGGAATTGAAATAAACTTTATTGTTCATAATGATCCTGAAGATCCCATGAATTATTTTGAATTTTCATATGGAGTGGATATAACTAATTTTGATATCTATGGTATCCTTGATGATTCTTTATATTCTTCTCAGGCAAGCAAGAAATTTTCTCAGCTTTAAAGATATACGTTATAATGGTCATCCATTGAAGAACCAGAAGATTCTTTAATCTAAGGAATTCTCATGTGCTGCTTGTTCTCAAGGCAAATTGGTCATTAGACCATCACCAGCTAAAATTGGGATTGAATCCCCAAAGTTTCTAGAACGTATTCAAGGAGATATTTATGGGCCTATTCACCCACCAAGTGGACCATTTAAATATTTTATGGTTTTAATAGATGCATTTACAAGATGGTCACATGTGTGCTTATTATCAACTCGCAACCTGGCGTTTGCGAGATTACTTACTCAAATTATTAGATTACGAGCATAATTTTTGGATCATACAATCAAGACTATTCGTCTTGACAATGCTGGTGAATTTACATCCCAAACATTTAATGATTATTGCATGTCACTTGGGATAAATAATGAACATCATGTTGCCCATGTTCATACTCAGAATGGTCTTACTGAATCATTTATTAAACGCCTCCAGTTAATTGCAAGACCATTGCTCATGAGAACAAAACTTTATGTCTCTGTTTGGGGGCATGCTATTTTATTGAAGGCAGTGAAGAATTTCTTTATATTACTTTAATAGTATCGGGCCAGAAGCTCATATTAGAAAAGCTGTATATTTTCTCTTATGGGTTATATTATACTAAAATGAGAATAGTTGAAACAAATATTGTAATACAACAGAAGTGTATAATACACCAAAAGTGTTCAGATCCAAAAGGTTTTTATGATTTGACATTCCAGGATCAATAATGTTGCGTTGAATTATTGAAAACTCCCATTAATGAAATAGTCTTCCCACCATTAGGGGGAGAAAAGTCGTTTCCTGAAGCACGACATTAGATCGTTGCCTGAAGCACAACGGGAGATTAATTGGAATGTTTCGATACCTAAAGCACGACGTGAGATCGTTGCTTGAAGCACGACGGAAGATTAGTTGGAATATTTCAACGTTATTTAATCCTGATTCTCATACAAATCAATATGAACTAGAAGTTCAAAGGATTATTCATTTGCAATGAATTGCAAATCAATTACCAAAATTATTCATCGATAATAAGAAAAGTGTGATATCTCACATTTTAGCTGTTAATACTCTAAAAGAGATTGAAGTCCCTGTAGGACAATCAGTTAATACAGCAGCAAACTGAATCAAAGTCATACTTGAAACATGGAAGAATGATCGTTGTTAAAGATAAAATTTCCCAGAAGAAGAAGGTACAAGAAAAACAAGTTGCAGCCTATAAAAAGGCTATACCCATGAAACAGGCTACAAAAGTTATTGATCTATCAAAAAATTATGAACAAAAATCTCTTGTAAATAAAACTCCTGAAGAGTTATCTCCTGAAGAGGATGAGTTATCCCTTGAAGATGATCAGTTACATGAAAATAACGAGATCTCGCTACATTATGTATATACAGGAGACGAATATATTGGATAGAAATAAATTTGTTGTCGACAACATATTTTTATATAAAAGTTGTTCTTGATATTACCAGAAGTAATGATCATGAATATGAACAACAAATTATTGATGAATGTAGAAATATTTGGCCAATGTGAAAAGAGGCGATTCAAGTAGAACTAAATTCACAAAGTAAACGTGAAGTTTTTGGACCTGTAGTCCGAACACCTAAAGGTGTGATGTCTGTTGAATATAAATGGGTATTTGTACAAAATAAGAAAAATGAAATTATATGGTACAAAGCGCAACTTGTAACACAAGGTTTCTCGCAGAGACCTGGTATTAATTATGGAGAAACATATGCTCTTGTAATGGACGCAATTATATTCAGATTTTTAATTAGCTTGGTAGCAAAAGAAAATTCGGATATGCGATTAATGAATGTTGTTACAACATATCTGTATGGATCATTAGATAATGATCATATATATATGAAAATCCTTGAAGGATATAAAATGCCTCAAGCATATAATTCTACATCTCGAAGTATGTATTTTAAGCTACAAAGATCTTTATATGGGTTAAAGCAATCTAGATGCATATTGTGGTATAATCGCCTGAGTGGATATCTTTTGAAAGAAGGATTTAAGAATAATCCAATTTGTGCATGCATTTGTATCAAAAGATCATAATATGGATTTGCTATTATTACTGTATTTATTGATGAAAGATCTTGCTCCAGAAGAGTTGACAAAAACAACAAATTTGAGATGAAAGATATTGGTAAGACAAATTTTTTTTCTTGGCCTACAAATTGAGCTATGAAATTCTTGTTCATCAATCAACATACACAGAAAAAGTCCTGAAGTAACTTTACATGGATAATGTTAATCCTTTAAGTACTTCAATGATAGATTGGTCACTTGATATCAAGAAAGATCCATTTTGACCACAAGAAAATAATGAAGAAACTCTTGGTCCTGAAGTACCATATCTTTGTTCAATTGATGCTTTGATATATATTGCAAAATTTCTCATGACCTGATATAGCATTTGCAGTTAACTTACAAGCAATATGGATTAAAACCACAGTTAGTTGGATCTGCTGATGCAGAGATTATCACAATTTATGAAGTAAGTTGTGAGTGTATTTGGTTGAGATCAATAATTCAACATATTTGAGTGAACTGTGGATTATCATCAATTATAAATAGTCCAACGACATTATATAAAGATAATGTCGCTTGTATCACTCAAATTAGAGGATGCTATATCATGGGTGATAGAACCAAGCATATTGCACCAAAATTATTTTATACACATGAGCCCTAGAAGAATGGCGATATTGATATCAAGCATATATGATCATGTGATAATTTGGTTAATGGATTCATTAAGTCATTACCAACTATGATTTTGAAGAAGATGGTGCACAATGTTGGCATGCTTCGACTTAATGATATTTTTACTATGAACAATGGAAATTCTATGTACTTATGAAGGGGAGTAAAAAGGATATGTGCTGATTGTACTCTTTTTCCTTCGCTAAGGTTTTTTTTCCATTGGGTTTTCCTTTGCAAGATTTTAATGAGGCAATCTCAAGGCACTAGAAGTTATACAAGAATATTGTACTCTTTTCCTTAGCCAAAATTTTTCCCACTGGGTTTTTATTTGTTAAGGTTTTTAACGAGGCATATTCTTAGAAAATTGCTATAAAAGGACTCCATCCATTCTGTATGAAGACAATGCTGCATGTATAGCTCAATTAAAGGGAGGATACATCAAAGGAGATAGAAGAAAACATATCTCACCAAAATTCATTTTCACACATGACCTTGATAAGTGTGGTGACATTGATGTTCAACAAATTTGATCAAAAGATAATCTAGCAGATTTGTTCAGCAAAGCATTACCAACTACATTGTTTGAAGGATTGCGTCGCAATATTGGAATGCGACAGCTGAAGGACTTAATGATACATTCATGAGGGGGAGCTTATACGCACTGCACTCTTTTTCCCTTAACTAAGGTTTTTTTTCCCATTGGGTTTTTCCTGGTAAGGTTTTTAATGAGGCAGTTTTCTATGCGTATGGATATACAATAGACATCCAAAGGGGAGTGTTATAAAATTATAACATATATATTTATGGATGTCTAGATTTATATTTAATTGTAATGATCTTTGGTATTTTGGAACTCCCAAGTTCATTAAGTAACTCCCATGTTCATTAAGTTTTAAACTCACGATTTTGAGTTTTGAAACTTCCAAGTCCATGTATCTATAAATAAGAGCATTGTAAAAGAGAATGAGGATATATAAAAATATTATGAGACATGCCACTTTTCTCTAATTATTTTATTCTTAATTTTAGTAATCTTTTATAACAAATTTATATTTTTTGATAAAATAATTCATTTAAATATATTATTATATTTTAATAATATAATAATGGTGATATTTTTACAATGAATGTGGGATATATGAATAAATGAGGAGGAAGAGTATTTTTGTTGCAATAAATATTTAAAACATGTTTTTCATGTTTGTGGACCTCATTTCTTTACTAAAATTTAATTATAGCCTGTAAAATTGTCCGTTTATGAATTTCGGTCAATTTCTGTTTGGAATTTAGAAAAACTTTCTTCTGTAAAGTTGTAGAGAATGGAATTTCCTATGGAAAGGACATGAGATTTGAATTTTTCTGATAAAAGGGCTATTTATTATGAATTATTGAAGTTCCGAAGTTCCGGAATAATTAATTTTTGGAAGTTTTAATTTTTTTATTCAAGAAAAAGGTTTTTTGCAATCCCACATGTGTGGTAAATGAGTTGAATTCAGATTCTTTGGTGGTGGGCTTGAATATTTAACAAATAAAATTATTTTAATAAATTTTCTGCTTTGGTGTTCTAAGCAATTTTCTATAAATAGGGTGCTTAGGTTAGAATTAAAAATCAGACCAGAAACTGAAGTTTTCTCTCTCTATATTATAGAGCGTATTCTTGTGAGTATTTTGATACTTTGAGTGTTACTATACGTTGCAAGTTCTTTCAGCGTTATATCTGATATTCCAGCTAGAAGTACTATTCTTTTCGAGGTAAGGGATGTAATTTTTTTTAAAAATGATATTATTTCTTCTAATATCATTATGACAGAATATTGGTAATATTTTTCTTGTGAAATTCTTGTCTTTTGGTGTCGGAGTTACTATTCACGTATACGACACTATTCACGTATACGACATTATTCACTTAATATTTACACTATTCATAGAAAAAATAAATTTTTATTTTTTGTCCAAAATATCTATTATGGATACTAGCTTTGATTGTATCCATGTTTTGATCATTCTTGAATATTTACTTCACTATGGTTATTTATGAAGTATTTTTGAACTTGATCATTTAAAGTACTTAATCCTTATTATTTGTTCTTTTGTTTCAATTGGATTCGCTTTTATTTAAAATATTTTCATCATCCTCGGTCCTAAATGATGATATTCTTGAATATCTTTGGCTTTGTAGTGCAAAAGATGGTTGATTTTCTTATGAATATCTTTAGCCCGTAGTGCAAAGATGTACAGGTGTTGAGATGAACATGACCAACTGATGAATATCTTTGGTCTGTAGTGCAAAGATGAATATTTGATTCAAGATGAATATTGATTGATGATACAGGGATAAAATAATGATGATGGACTTTTAAATTCATAGATTATAGTAGATTTTATTCTCTACGTAACTCATCTATGAATTATTATTTCCGCTGCAAATATTGATTTGAAACTTGTTGTCTATTGTATTTTATCAGATTTTTCCCTGTTGAAGACTAACGATAATTTGTTCTATATTATCTTAGTCATAATATTCTTTACTGGGCTAGTTGAGCTCACCCTTTTCCGTTTTGTTCCATTTTTTTTCTCAGGAGGCGAGAATGTAGCGAGTTCTAGTCGGGGTGTGGAATGATGGTTCTAGAGAGTTGTTTTAGTAGTCCTCACCATTTTTATAAAATAATGTATCAATAATTGTAATGAGGACTTATTTGAGTGTTGATATTGTCTAGAAGACAATATTTATTTTTAAACTCACAGTTTACGTGTTATCGTATTTTGCACGACAATTGTATTAATAAAGTTGTAGTTGTTTCTGTACCATTTATTTGGCGACTCGAAATGGGTGTTGTATACCGATTTTGGGGGCGTCACAGTTGGTATCAGAGCTTAGGGATATGATCTCTGGCGGAGATCGGGGAATAGAACTAGGAGGGGAGAGTTGAGTAAAACCTTCGCTAGTGTGTCTTACCTAAGCTTATTTGTTGGTTGATCAGTATATAGGGATATTATGTGATATGTTGATTTCTTTAATTATCCCTTGTTTTATGGCAGTATTTGAGAATGTCGACTGAGAATGTTAACAGTGGAGTAAACGAGACCGTGGAGACTTCTTTATTCACCAATGAGGAGAACGTGCAACAGGCCGACAATGTTCCTCCTGTAAATAACACCACTGATCAGACGATGAACGACGAAATGTTTAGAAGCTTTTTGCAGTTCATACAAAATCAGACGAGGGAGACTCGTGTACAAAATACAGGTGGAAATGATAACAATGCACGATTTGTCACAGCCAAGAAGTTCAAAGAATTGGGACCACCAGAATTCTGGGGAAAGCCGGATCCGATTAAGGCAGAAACATGGGTCAAACAAATTACTAAGATATTCGATGTCTTGGGATGCACGGAGGAACAAAAGGTTTCATTCGCCACCTTTATGTTCCGTAATGAGGCAGATTACTGGTGGGAATCTGTGAAGCATACCCATCCAGCCGCACTCAGCATGTCTTAGGAGACGTTTCAGAAACTGTTCAATGACAAGTGTATTCCTGAAAGTATTCGTCATATGAAGGAAGTAGAGTTTATTAGATTGGAACAAAATAACATGACGGTGTCCCAGTACGAGGCGAAGTTTGCAGAGTTATCCAGGTTTGCACCTCATTTGGTGGAGAATGAGGAACGTATGACGCGGATGTTTCTGAGAGGTTTGAAACCCGGCATACGTTAATATCTCATTTCTCATAAATTTTCTCTTTATTCAGATATCAATTATTTGAGCGAGATAACGAGTACGTTCAACCAAGGGACCACAACTAGGATCATACCGGTGACAGCAGTCATCAGAACAACGATAACCAGCGGAGAAAGAAAAATATGGACAAAAGCGACAACCACTCTGGTGGTAATCATGGCCATGAGAATAGAAGAAGCGAGTCGAGAGGAGATTTTAAAAAGAGGAGATTCAACAACGACCATGTGAAGACGTCAGTGCCAGCAGCAACTGGTTCTAAGGGAGGAGAACGACCACCGGTAGTATGCTATAAATGTAGAAAAGAGGGACATATCACCCAAACCCGCCCTAGCAGATTCAAGGTATGTTATAATTGTGGAAAAGAAGAACATATCGCTTTCGAGATTAGACGGTAGAAGCGAAACCAAGTCCAATGGGATGGTGACTCAAAAGGTTGTCTAAAAAAGTCAAAGTCAACGGTTCCTGGAAGAGCGTTTGTCGTGACTGGTCAAAATGTGAGGAACCCAAACGAGGTGATCACGGGTAAGCTAATCATAAATTTTTGCGAAGTTTATACCTTATTGGATACCGGTGCTACCCATTCATTTATCTCTCCTGCTTGTGTTCAACGTTTAAACTTAACTCCGGAGAAATTAGACTTTGATTTATCTGTGGAGACTCTGTTAAGAGAAACTTTCATCACATCCACTGTTTATAAATTTTGTTTGATCCAAGTTGGCACCATAACATTACATGTTGATCTTATCTCTTTAAAGATACTTGCTTTTGATGTGATTTTAGGGATTGATTGGTTAACTACTCATCATGTCAAAATTGATTATTTTCGTAAGGTTGCTAGTTTTCATATTCCTAACCAACCTTTGTTTATTTAATTCAAGCAACTAAACCACTAAAATCAATCACTGTCATATCAAGTCATAAAGCTATTCGTTTATTGAAAAACGGATGTCAAGCTTTCTTAGCTCATGTTATGGATTTGAATAAAGACACGTCGGATTTTAATAATATTCCTGTTGTTAGTAAATTTCCTAACGTATTTCCTGAAAGAACTTCCCGGTTTACCCCCAGAACGTAAAGTTGAATTCTTTATTGATCTTGAACCTGGTACAAAGCCCATTTCTAAAACCCCATATCGAATGGCTCCTATTGAACTTCAGGAGTTAAAAGTCCAACTACAGGAATTGTTGGACATCGGATTCATTCATCCTAGTACATTTCATTCGTCCTAGTACATCTCCTTGAGGTGCTCCTATTTTATTTGTAAAGAAGAAAGACGGGAGTATGCGACTTTGTATTGACTATTGGGAATTGAACCATGTCACCATCAAGAATAGGTATCCTCTACCTCGTATTGATGACCTATTTGACCAGTTGCAAGGAGCACTATTCTTCTCAAAGATCGGTCTTCGTTCTGGATATCATCAGCTGAAGATTAGAACTAAGGACATTCCAAAGGCGCCTTCGAAACTGCAGACGGGCATTATGAATTCTTAGTCATGTCTTTTGGATTGACTAATGCTCCTGCAGCTTTCATGGATATGATGAATCGAGTATTCAAGGATTATTTGGATCAGTTCGTTGTTGTCTTTATTGATGACATCCTCATATATTCCAAAAGCCGTGAAGATTATGAGCACCATTTGAAGCTGGTACTCCAAAGGCTTCGTGAAAACAAGCTATATTCCAAGTTGAAGAAATGCGAGTTTTGGCTTGAGAAAGTAGCATTCCTTGGGCACGTGGTGTCAAAACATGGAGTATCTGTCGACCCGACGAAGATTAAAGCAATATAAAGTTGGGAGAAACCAAAGTCGGTGACCGAAGTACGTAGCTTTCTGGGCCTAGCTGGTTATTATCAGAGATTTGTGGAAGGATTTTCTCGAATCACTACCCCGTTAACTCAACTGACTCGGAAGGATACAAAATTCATATGGAGCAAGGAATGCGAGAAGAGTTTTCAAGAGCTTAAGAGGAGACTCATTTTGGCACCTGTTCTGACAATACCATCTGGTTCGGATGGATTTGTTATCTACAACGATGCTTCAGGCAAAGGGTTAGGATGTGTTCTCATGCAACGTGGGAAAGTCATAGCCTATGCCTCACGACAACTTAAAGAGTATGAGAGGAATTATCCTACTCATGATTTAGAGTTGGCAGCAGTCATTTTTGCGCTAAAGATCTGGAGGCACTATCTATATTGGGAGAAAGTGGAGATATATTTCGATCATAAAAGCCTCAAATATTTCTTCACATAAAAGGAACTCAACATGCGGGAACGACGTTGGCTCGAGCTGTTGAAAGATTACGACCACACTATTCAATACCATCCTGGAAAAGCGAACGTGGTAGCTGACGCGTTGAGTAGAAGATCATATGCGGGAACGAGTGCGATGTTGTCAACACAAAGGCCCATTTTTGTGTGATTTACAAAAGATGAAGATAGAATTCAAGACTCCGGGGATCCATGCGATGATGTCAAGTATACGCATAGAACCGACTTTAATCGAAAAAGTTAAAGTTGCTCAAGCCACCGACCCGGAGCTGATGCGTATGAAGAAGAAAGTACAAGAAGGTGCTATTCCAGAAGCAAGAATCGATGAAGAAGGAATACTTCGAGTCCACTCCAGACTTTTTGTTCCTAACGATTCTGATTTGAAGTACAAAATCATGATGGAGGCACACAATACACCATTTGCGATCCATCTTGGAAGTACCAAAATGTATCGTGATCTTCAACATATATTTTGGTGGAACAATATGAAGAGAGAGATCGCGAAGTTTATCTCGAGGTGTTTAACTTGTCAACGTGTAAAGGCGGAGCATCAAGTGCCAAAGGGTCCATTGCAACCACTTGAGATTTTGAAATGGAAGTAGGAACACATTACCATAGATTTTAATTCACGGGTCTTCCCACGGTTTCTCAAGGCATAAATGCTATTTGGGTTATTGTTGATAGATTAACAAAGTCCGCTCATTTCGCGTGCCGAAATCGGAGACTTATTCCTTGAACGTCTTGCTCATATGTATGTAAATGAGATTGTGAGATTGCATGGCATGCCAGTATCCATAGTTTCGGATCGTGACCCAAGATTTACTTCACGATTTTGGGTTAGCTTGCAAAAAGCTATGGGCACAAATTTACGATTCAGTTCCGCATACCATCCTCAAACGAACAAACAATCAGAGAGGAATATCCAAACTCTTGAAGATATATTAAGACTCTGTGTCCTAGACTTCAAAGGGAGTTGGGATAAGTATTTACCATTGGTGGAATTCTCCTACAACAATAGTTATCAGACAAGTATAGGTGTGGCTCCATTTGAAGCATTGTATGGACGAAAGTGTCGCTCTCCAGTATGTTGGGATAAGGTGGGTGAAGCAACATTGTTGGGACCAGAGTTGGTACGTATTACTACAGAAAAGATCCAAATAATTCGACAACGTATACAAATGGCGCAGGATCGACAAAAGAGTTATACGGATCTTCATCCAAAGGACGTGAAATTTAGTATTGGGGATCATGTATTGTTGCTTATTGCTCCATGGAAGGGAGTTACAAGATTTGGAAAACGAGGAAAGCTTAATCCACGATTTAGTGGTCCATTTCAGATTCTTGACCGAGTAGGAAAAGTAACCTATAGACTCGCGTTACCTCCAAGTATGTCTCGTGTTCATAATGTTTTTCACATATCTGTGTTATGTAAATATGTGAAAGACCCAAACCACGTTATTGAGCTAGAACCGGACGAGATAGCCGAAGACTTAACGTATGAAGAGGTACTTGTCAAGATCTTGGATAGGAAGGAGCATGTCCTACGCACAAAGGTCATACCACAAGTCAAAGTTTTGTGGAGGAACCATGCTATAGAGGAAATGACCTGGGAGTTGGAAACGAAAATGAAAGCGAGGTATCCTCACCTTTTCGAAACACCGCACGTCGACGTCAATTTTGAGGATGAAATTTTATAAGGAGGGGAGGTTGTAAGACCCCAACTTATTATTAATGAAATTGAATTTCCTCTATTTATTATTTTGAAATAGTAAGGGTTGATTTGTTTAATGTGGTTAGTTATGGGTAAAATGCGCAAATATTTTAAATAAGCAAGTGGTTATAAAAAGTTCATTGTTGTCGGGGAATATTCGTTTGGTCGTGAAATATTCTTACTGTCGGGGAATATTCGTACGACAGCGCAGCTTTGTGTGGGCCCCATAACGGAAAGCGATTTGATGAAGAAAATGACAAGTATAAGTTGTTAATAAATAAGCAGTGTAGTTATTCACAGAATATCTTGTTGGAATACCGGTTGTTTAAAACACGTAGCTTTGCGGTATTGCACCAATTATTGATTCTTACGTAAGAAGGCACTACTCAATAATTATTACGGTGAAGTTATCGCTCAATATTTTATTGATTAAATAATTATTTCGTTAATATTTTATATTATTGTTGTTTCAATAATTGTCACTACACGATATTTTTATTATCGGATCAATAATTCATATTATTTGAATAATATTATTAGATAACATTATTGGCAATGTCTAGAAAGTTACATCTAAGGAGAGGTTTGGTCACCTAATTTGCGCCGAAGAAGGAGAAATCCTTATTCGAAAGCCCCCTCTTTCGGGGAGCGAGTCAGTTACCAAGATGATTGTGATTCGTAATATTATTTATGAATAATTAATTATTGATTTATATGATAAGGAAAATATTCATTTTATGTGGATATAGATGGAGAAAATTTTTAATGTAACAATTGTTGAAAATTGATATTTTCTCTTTTTCGATAAAATAATTCATTTAAATATATTATTATATTTTAATAATATAATAATGGTGATATTTTTACAATGAATATGGGATATATGAATAAATGAGGAGGAAGAGTATTTTTGTTGCAATAAATATTTATAACATGTTTTTCATGTTTGTGGACCCCATTTCTTGACTGAAACTTGATTATAGCTTGTAAAATCGCTCGTTTGTGGATTTTGATTAATTTCTGTTTGAAATTTAGAAAAACTTTCTTCTGTAAAGTTATAGAGAATAGAGTTTACTATGAAAAGGATATGAGGTTTGAATTTTTCTGATAAAAGGGCTATTTATTATGAATTATTGAAGTTCTGAAGTTCCAGAATAATTGATTTTTGGAAGTTTTAATTGTTTTATTCAAGAAAAACGTTTTTTGCAATCCCACATGTGTGGTAAATGAGCTGAATTCAGATTCTTTGGTGGTGGGCTTGAATATTTAATAAATAAAATTATTTTACTAAATTTTCTGCTTTGGTGTTCTAAGCAATTTCCTATATATAGGGTGCTTAGGTTATAATTGAAAATCAGACCAGAAATTGAAGTTTTCTCTCTCTATATTATCGAGCGTATTCTTGTGAGTATTTTGATACTTTGAGTGTTGCTATACGGTGCAAGTTCATTCAGCGTTATATCTGATATTCCAGCTAGAAGTACTATTCTTTTCGAGGTAAGGGATGTTATTTTTTTTAAAAATGATATTATTTCTTCTAATATCATTATGCCAGAATATTGATAAAATTTTTCTTGTGAAATTCTTGTCTTTTAGTGTCGGAGTTACTATTCACGTATACGACATTATTCACGTATCGACTAATTATTCACGTATCGACACTTATTCACTTAATACTGACTTATTCACAAAAAATTAAATTTTATTTTTGTCCAAAATATCTATTATGGATACTAGCTTTGATTGTATCCATGTTTTGATCATTCTTAAATTTTACTTCACTATGGTTATTTATGAAGTATTTTTGAACTTGGACTGTTTAAAGTACGAATCCTTATTATTTGTTCTTTTATTTCACTGGATTCGTTTTTTTTAAAATATTTTTTATCATCCTCAGTCCTAAATGATGATATTACTGAATATCTTTGGCCTGTAGTAAAAAGATGGTTGATTTTCTTATGAATATATTTGGCCCGTAGTGTAAAGATGTACAGGTGTTGAGATGAACATGACCAACTGATGAATATCTTTGGCCTGTAGTGCAAAGATGAATATTGGATTCAAGATGAATATTGATTGATGATACAGGGATAAAATAATGATGATGAGCTTTTAAATTCATAGATTATAGTATATTTCATTCTCTACGTAACTTATCTATGAATTATTATTTTCGCTGCAAATATTGATTTAAAACTTATTGTCTATTATATTTTATTAGATTTTTCCCTGTTGAAGACTAACGATAATTTGTTCTATATTATTTTAGTCATAATATTCTTTACTGGGCTAGTTGAGCTCACCCTTTTCCTTTTTGTTCCATTTTTTTTCTCAAGAGGCGAGAATGTAGCGAGTTCTAGTCGGGGTGTGGAATGATGGTTCTAGAGAGTTGTTTTAGTAGTCCTCACTATTTTTGTAAAATAATGTATCAATAATTATAATGAGGACTTATTTGAGTGTTGATATTGTCTAGAAGACAATATTTATTTTTAAACTCACAGTTTATGTGTTGTCGTATTTTGCACGACAATTGTATTAATAAAGTTGTAGTTGTTTCTGTACCATGTATTTGGCGACTCAGAATGAGTGTTGTATACCTATTTTGGGGGCGTCACATAAAATATTGTGTAGATGTTACTGTAACAATTATTGAATCAATAACATGATATACGATGCAGCAACTACTGTGACAATTATTGAATGAAATACTGAGTGACTTCTTACGTAAGAATCAATAATTAGAGATATTTGGTAATAATGCAGTGTTATTCGTGCAATACCGCGTCATCACTTGTGGAACAACGCTTTATTCTTTGTACTTTTATCACCGAGTATTTCAATACTTAACGGTAAAAGTTTTACCGTCAATTTTGAAAAAGGTTATTTATATCGCTTTCTATATCCGACAATTATTCTGTTGTGGAGCCCACCAATGATTGTTTATTTCGACGCCGTTGTACTTTACCAAATATAATATTCCCAACAGAAAGAATATTGTCCGACAAAACGAATATTTCCCGACAAAACGAATAATATTCGACAACTGTTTAATTTGTATATTTTGCACGTATCACCCATAACTATAACATTTATTAAATCAACACCTTACTATTTAAAATAATATATAACGAAAATTAAATCTTATTTATAAAAAATTGGGGTCTTACACGGTTGATATTATCCTACAATTGCTAAAGGTAAAGATTTGTAGACCGCGTGTGTGATCAATTCTGACGATAACGTCATAAATTTAAGTGGGAGAGTTTGTAACACCTTAATCCCGCATCAAAAAATATGAAAAAAAAATTATTTGTATATAAAGAAATAAGTTGTTAACAATAGTACATTCAATCATGAACTTTTGGACTAAGATGACCTAAAAAGATACTATTAAAGTTGTTATTTAAGGTCTTATTTAGATGTATTCCATTTGCACTTGAAATTTTGACCAAATATTTATTTCAGACTAGAAATTTGACCAGAATTATTTCATAGAGCCTATTCGAACATAAGATATTAACATACATATTTTGAACCTAATCAGAAATTGAAGTTTTTAGATTTTGGGCCCATTTATATGTATTAATTATTTATTCTTTCATTATTTGTTTAATTCAAAATTTCAACTAATTTATAATATTTTAATATATTATTTTAATTTAATAAAATTCGTAAATGAACTTATTAACTAACTCAAGTTTAACTTGCTAGCGTTCTTCCTATATTTTGTGTTCCTAGCAATTTTTGGGAATATTTTAAGTTTTTTTTCATATATGAATAATAAATGGAGTCTACATATAATATATGAAAGACAAAATTGTTAAATTATTAAATTTATTTGTAGATATATTGGAGTGGAAATATGAATTCACCGAAAGATTTTTCAACACACTCTCTTAAGTGGGGTGGGGGTGATTAAGTGACTGATTATGAAAGCAGGTGCAGCTCTCCTCTTTGTTTAGTCACCCTAACCAATCACATTAAGGGGGGTGAGCAGGATGGGTCCTCAACAGGTGATTTAACAGCTACTAACATCTAACGAAAATGGCGGGTGTCAATATATATATATATATATATGGGATAAGGAAAATCATGGTCATGTCAAAGTGAAAGTAAAAGTGACGGTGAAAGAGACAGAGAAACAGGTATCACTCCATTGTTGTATACATTTTTTGGCAAATTAATGTTTTGGTAAATAATTTTTTTTTTAATATTAACTACTAAAAACAGTGAGACAGGCTAATGGGTCCTCCGATCCATTGTTCTCTAAATATAATTTATTTAAAATTATTCTGTAATTCATTTTTTTTTTGTAGAATTTATCAATTAATATAATTAGATCATTACTAATTACTACATATCATAAATTGATTAGCAAAATTGATTATAATAATTTTTAATTTCCAATTCATCACCATACATGACAAGTTTTATACTTGTATTGCATGTGTTTAGATTTATATGATATGAATGGTGTTTAAGTAATTAAAATTTGAATGATTAATCTTAATAAATTAGATCATTTAAATGAAATAACAACTTAACTTGAAAAACAATTTGATAACAAAAAATATCATCCATCTGAATGATTTTAAATTTAAAAATATCAATTATAAATTTAAAAATATTTTAAATTAACTTTTAAAATTAATAATGATCTTAAAACTCGGAATAAAAAGAGTACAATATTTATAAAATTTCATAGATTTAAATTTTTTATCAAGAGACAATTTATAATTATTTAAATTTATATTTTCTTCTTATTTATTAAAAGATAAATAAAATTTTACTAAATTAATTTTAACTTTTTACCGAATTAAATTAAATGTAAAGCTCTTAAGAGACCGGACATTTGACTTAACGGATGAATTATATTTTGGATGTGACAAAAAGCCAGTGAACTGATTTGGTGTCGGATTTCCACCGTTGAATAAATTTATGTTTTGTTCCTTCCGTCACTCATTATTTAACGTTTTAAAATTTTTCATTTGCATACTCTTCCGTCATTAATTATTTGATGTTTTAAAATTTTTTATTTATTTTTAATTATTTAACGTTTATTCAAATTTAAGAAAATTAATGATAAAATGTGCTTATTTTTTGATACTTTAAACTTTCTCTATTCTTATCCCAACAAAATTCTCCTTATCCCAACAAAAGATTTAAGGGTATTATAGACAATTGAGTACTATATTTCATGTTTTTCAATTATTATCTTAATTCTTATGTCCACCTCTAAAACGTCAAATAATTAAGGAGAGAGGGAGCATATGAGAAAACCAATCCTTACGAACCAGTTCGTGTAGTTAGATTTAGCCCAAATCCCAATCCAGAACATACTTTCAGAGTTGATGAACAAAAAGCAATGCATCAGTTGTCATGGGCCGGGCAATGGCCCTAGAAATTAGTGGACCGATTGGCAAATGAAAAGAGGTTTAACCAAATAGATCGAAGCTGTGCCATTACACATGAAAAAAAAAAAAGAGTAGAAACACAATTGATGAAATAAACAAGTAAATCGTGAATAAAGGCATTCGAAAAAAAACAAACTACTAGCTGCCTAATCTTACGTTAAATGCAAAAACCAACTCGTAACTCAAAAGAAATCCCCAATATTTTCCACTAATTTCATTAACAAAATCAGCACAGGATATATCAAAAGAAAAACGTTAGGGCTAGCTAGGGTTTCTAAAGCACTAGCAACGAGGAGGATGAATTAATCAACCTAGTAAAAAAAAATTAAAAAAAGATATATATACATAGTAATCAAGGAGTACTTCTGAATTCAAATTTTTTGTATTTAAATTATCACATCACTTTTGAATTAAAAATATTTCTTATCGACTTTGAAAATTCATACATAATCTTATATTTCGGAATAGATGAAGTATTTGGTAGTAATTATACATTTCAAATACAAAAACTCTATGTGGACCCAGGGGCGGACCTGCCTTAAGGCGTAAGACTGACCCCACCATTTTCGATTAGGTGAGGGTCATATTAGGAGGAAAAAAAATTAAGAGGGTCATATTAGAAAAAAAAAATTAAGAGGGTCTAAAGTGAGCATGTATACTAAGAAATATGACCCCACTGTATTATGTTATATATATACTAAGTGAGCAGACACCAAGCAACAATCCCTAATTCCCAAATCCCACTAAGTCATTAAGCCAACTTTTCTATTCTTTTATATTGTGGATATAGAGAAATGATTCCAATTTTTCGAGTATAGAAGGAATTGGGGAATTGGCTCAAATGTTGGTTCAGAGAAGAAAGGATGATGTGTATCCCCAAGTCTATTTGTTGCTGAAATTGGCTCTATTTTTGCCCCTGCAACTGTTGAAAGGACATTTTCAGCTATAAATATCGTGAAGAATGAACTCCGTAACCAAATGGGAGATGAATGGATGAATGACTGTTTAGTAACATACATTGAGCGTGATATTTTTGTAACTATTAAAATAAGGCTATATCATGCAACAATTTTAAGCAATGAAACCTCGAAAAATGTCATTATAAATAATATTTGAGGATTGTTTAGTTTTGTAAGTTATTTGTAAAAAATTTTTTTTTCGAGTTTGACCCCACTGAACAATCCGTCTGGATCCGCCCTTGTGTGGACCTTGAAATTTATCCAAGTAAATCCATATCAGTGCATTCTATTTGTATCAAATCAAACATTGAAATTACGTGTGGATTGAAGGAATAATTTATTTTTGGGTGATATATTTCTTTGTTTTTTTTTTATTTCAACAATTGTTGTTTGTAATATGTATTTATTGATTATCATCAAAGCTTTTACATCATACAAAGGTAGTGAGTAGCCGAGTCCTTGTATATAATAACGAGTTTTCAGTTCATGTCTTCTTCCTAGATTGTATATTCGTATTTGTTTTGTTCTTTTTATTTTCCTTCTTTCATGGCATAGAATTTCCAGATCACGTAAGAATATACTCAAACTGTAAATCATCATATTGCAGTCACCGATTCTAGTAAGTTGAGGTTGGATTCCACGAAGCCTGGAGGGACATGCATGCAAGTCTTCTAGAGTTTTAAAAGATTATAAACAACCTTTTAACTGTATAACCTCTACTATTGGACATGCATGCAGAAGAAGTGTTTGGTGGTGGTTTGAATATAATTAGAAGCCAGATATTGCCCAGGTTGTAGTTGTGTTTACTTTTGTTTCTTTTCTTTTTGTTTAATATTTTCTTGGTTAATGTAGACATGCATGGTTCTGAATGAAATAAGATTATTTACCTTGCAAACTAGTATTACATATATATTCTTAGGTTTTTGGGCTGGATTATTTGGTTAGTCGGGTCAGTGGACTAATCCATTAGATATTAAATATTTCTATCTTTAACCGGTAATGATGAAATAGCATGACAGTTGACTGTTATTTCTACAAAACATTAATGTGGATGTGATGATAGTCGGCCGACGATGGAAAACAGTGACCAAATGTGGTGGGTAAACTGCATGCAGTCTGCTAAAGCCAGCAAGATTGGGGAACTGTGTCTGACGATAGTGGATGGCATGGTAAACCGGGTCTGAGAGTATATCATAGCAAAGAAGTCTTCTAGGTAAAGGTAATTGATAATTTTATCTCTCTCAATACACTAGATATTTTATCCTCCATTGTTAACTTTGATGATACTTTGTCTTGACTCTCACGCTCGAATGTGGACGCCCCCAAAATAGGTATACATCACCCATTACGAAAGTTGTCAATACACCTGCATGTAAACAACTACAACTTTATTATTACAATAGTAAAAGCGTGAGTTTGAATACAAATATTATCTTCTAGACAATATCTATACCCAAATAAATCCTTATCACATTTATTGATACATTATTTTACAAAAATGGTGAGGACTACTAAACAACTCTCTCTATAACCATCATTCCATACCTCGACCCCTACTCGCTACATTCTCGCCTCCTGAGAAGAGAAAATGGAACAAAAAGGAAAAGGGTGAGCTCAACTAGCCCAAAGAAGAATATTATGACTAAGATAATATACAACAAAATTATCGTTAGTCTTCAACAGGAAAAATCTAATAGAATACAATAGACAACAAGTTTTAAATCAATATTCGCAATGAAATAATAATTCATTAGAAGAGTTAAGTAGAGAATGCAAACTACTATCTTCTATGTATGAATTTTAAAGTTAAATCATCTATCTTTTATCCTGTAACATCAATCAATATATATCTCGGAATCAAATATTCATCTTTGCACTACAGGCCAAAGATATTCATCGTTAGTCATGTTCATCTAAACACTGCTCATCTTTGCACTACGAGCCAAAGATATTCATCGAAATCATTCATCTTTGCACTCACAGCCAAAGATATTCCATAATATTATCATTTAAGACCGAGGATGATGAAAATATTTTTTAAAGAAAGCGAATCCGGTGAATCAAAATGATAAGGATTAAGGATTAAGGATTAAGTACTTTGTTTTATCCACGTCCAAAAATACCTCAAAAATAATCATAGTGGTGTAAAATTCAAGAATGATCAAAACATGGATACAATCAAAGCTAGTATCCGGAATAGATATTTCGAGCGAAAAGAAATTTTTTATTTTTTTTCGATGAATAGTGCGTATTATTGAATGAAAGATCAGTATACGTGAATAGTAATCCCGACACTAAAAGTGCTAAATTTGATTAAAAAGTTCAGATCAATACTTCGGCATAATGATATTAGAATAAATAATATCATTTTAAAAAATAATAATATCCCTTACCTCGAAAGACAAGAGACTTAGTTCAAACGCTCGGATATCGACTATGACTTGAACTTGCACCGTATAGCAATACTCAAAGTATACTCAAAATACTCACAAGAATACGCTCGATAATATAGAGAGAGAAAACTTCAGTTTCTGGTGTAATTTTCAATTCTAACCTAAGCACCCTATTTATAGGAAAATGCTTAGAACACCAAAGTAGAAAATTTAATTTAATAATATTATTATTATTTCTACAACTTCCTACGCATACCAACTGAATTCAGCCATTAAAACACATGCAAGACCCACACTTAAATCACTAAAAACGTTTTTCATATTAAAATATTTTAAACTTCCAAAAATCAATTATTTTGAACTTGAACTTTAATAATTCATAATAAATAGCCCTTTTATCGAGAAAATTGAATCTTGCGAATTTTTATAGGAAATTCAATTCTCTACAACTTTGCGTAAGAAAATTTTTCCAAATTCCAAGCGAGAAATTGGCCCAAATCCACAAACCAAGCGATTTTACGGTAGTTATAATCAAATTTCGGTCAAGAAATGGGGTCCACCAACATGTTTAACATGTTTTAAACATTTATTGCAACAAAATACTCTTTCTCCTCAGATACTCATATATCACACATTCATTGTAAAAATATCACCATTATTATATTATTAAAAATATAATAATATATTTAAATGAATTATTTTATCGAAAAAGATAAAATTTTAATTTTCAACAATTGTCACATTAAAAATTTTCTCCATCTATATCCACATAAAATCAATATTTTCCTTATCATATAAATTAATAATTAATTATTCACAAATAATATTATTAAGAATCACAATATTGTGGGCGGTTCAGTGAAAGCAGGGGCTTTCAATAAGAATTTCTCTCATCTTTGGCCAAGCAATTAGGTGACCAAACCTCTTCTTAGATGTAACTTTCTAGACATTGCCAATAATGTTATCTAATAATATTATTCAGATAATATGAATTATTGTTTCGATAATGAAAAATACTGTGTAATGATAATTATTGAAACAACAACAATAGAAAATATCAACGCAACAATTATTAAATCAATAAAATCTTTGAGCAGTAATTATGTAACCATTATTGAGTAGTGCCTTCTTACGTAAGAGTCGATAATTGATGCAATCATTGTGTCATCTTGTCAACAACGCCAGTATTCGTGTGTTTCAACCAACGGGTATTCCAACGGTTATACCGCGGTAACTACTGTGAGTTATTTTTAAACAACTTATATTTGTCGTTTTCTTCCTCCAATCGCCGTTATGGGGCCCACACATGGTCAAGGCTGGTTAATACACGAATATTCCCAACAGATTTAATATTCCACGACCAAACAAATATTCCCCGACAATAATGAATATTTTATAACCATTTGCTTATTTTGAAATACTTGCGTATTTTACCTATAACTATCCACATTAATCAAATCAACCCTTACTATTTCAAAATAATAATTAGAGGAAATTAAATTTCATTTATTAATTATTTGGGGTCTTACAACCTCCCCTCCTTATGAAATTTCGTCCTCGAAATTGACATACGATACACAGTGTTTGAAAAGGTGAGGATACCTCGCTTTCATTTCCGTTTCAATTCGTGTCATTTCCTCTATAGCATGGTTCCTCCACAAAACTTTAACTTATGGTATGACCTTTGTGCGTAGGACATGCTCCTTCCTATCCAAGATCTTAACAGGTACCTCCTCATACGTTAAGTCTTCGGCTATCTCGTCCGGTTCTAACTCAATAACGTGGTTCGGGTCTTTCAAATATTTACGAAGTACAGATATGTGAAACACATTATGAACACGAGACATACTTGGAGGTAACGCGAGTCTATAGGCTACATTTCCTACTCGGTCAAGAATTTGAAATGGACCAATAAATCGTGGATTGAGCTTTCCTCTCTTCCCAAATCTTGTAACTCCCTTCCATGGAGCAACTCGCAACAATAAATGATCCCCTATACAAAATTCCACGTCCTTTCGATGAAGATCCGCATAACTCTTTTGTCGATCTTGTGCCATTTGTATACGTTGTCGAATCATTTGGATCTTTTCGGTAGTCATACGTACTAACTCGGGTCCCAACAATGTTGCTTCACCCACCTCGTCCCAACATATTGGAGAGCGACACTTTCGTCCATATAATGCTTCAAATGGAGCTACACCTATACTTGCCTGATAACTGTTGTTGTAGGAGAATTCCACCAATGGTAAATACTTATCCCAACGCGCCTTGAAGTCTAGGACACGAGTCTTAATAGATCTTCAAGAGTTTGAATAGTCCTCTCTCGATTGTCCGTCTGGTTTGAGGATGGTATGCCGAATCAATCGTAAATCCGCGCCCATAGGTTTTTGCAAGCTAACCCAAAATCTTGAAGTGAATCTTGGGTCACGATCCCAAACTATGGATCTTGGCATGCCATGCAACCTCACAATCTCATTTACATATATACTAGCAAGACGTTCAAGGAATAAGTCTCCGTATCAAGAAGAAATGAGTAGACTTGGTTAATCTATCAACATTAACCCAAATAGCATTGATGCCTTGAGAAACCGTAGGAAGACCCGTAACGAAATCCATGATAATGTGTTCCCACTTCCATTTCGGAATCTCAAGTGGTTGCAATGGACCCTTAGGTACTAGATGCTCCGCCTTTACATGTTGACAAGTTAAACACATCGAGATAAACTTTGCAATCTCTCTCTTCATATTGTTCCACCAAAATGTATGTCGAAGATGACGATACATTTTGGTACTTCCAGGATGGATTGCAAACGGTGTATTGTGTGCCTCCATCATGATCTTGTACTTCAATTCAGAGTCATTAGGAACACAAAGTCTGGAGTGGACTCGAAGTATTCCTTCATAATCGATTCTCGCTTCTGGAATAACACCTTCTTGTACTTTCTTCTTCATACGCATCAGCTCCGGGTCGGTGGCTTGAGCAACCTTAACTTTTTCTATTAAAGTTGGCTCTATGCGATACTTGACATCATCGCTTTTCGTTCTCGCATATGATCTTCTACTCAACGCATCAGCTACCACGTTCGCTTTTCTAGGATGGTATTGAATAGTGTGGTCGTAATCTTTCAACAACTCATGCCAACGTCGTTGCCGCATGTTGAGTTCCTTTTGCGTGAAGAAATATTTGAGGCTTTGATGGTCTGAATATATCTCCACTTTCTCCCCATATAGATAGTGCCTCCATATCTTTAGCGCGAAAACAACTGCCGCCAACTCTAGATCATGAGTAGGATAATTCCTCTCATATTCTTTAAGTTGTCGCGAGGCATAGGCTATGACTTTCCCACGTTGCATGAGAACACATCCTAACCCTTTGCCTGAAGCATCGTTGTAGATAACAAATCCATCCGTACCAGATGGTATTGTTAGAACAGGTGCCGAAATAAGTGTCCTCTTAAGCTCTTGGAAACTCTTCTCGCATTCCTCGCTCAATACGAATTTTATATCTTTCCGAGTCAGTTGAGTTAATGGAGTAGCGATTCGAGAAAATCCTTCCACGAATCTTCGATAATAACCAAATTAAGCCCGTAAAAGCTGCGTACTTGATTCATCGACTTGATTTTCCCAACTTTGTATTGCTTCAATCTTCACCGGATCAACAGATACTCCATGTTTCGACACCACGTGCCCAAGGAATGCTACCCTCAAGCTAGAACTCGCATTTCTTTAACTTGGCATAAAGCTTGTTTTCGCGAAGCCTTTGGAGTACCAGCTTCAAATGGTGCTCATGATCTTCACGGCTTTTGGAATATATGAGGATGTCATCAATAAAGACAACAACAAACTGATCCAAATATTCCTTGAATACTCGGTTCATCATATCCATGAAAGCCGCAGGAGCATTAGTCAATCCAAAAGACATGACTAGGAATTCATAATGCCGTCATCGAAGTTCTAAAAAGCGGTCTTTGGAATATCCTCGATTCTAATTTTCAAATTTGATGATATCCGAATGAAGATCGATTTTTGAAAAGAATTGTGCTCCTTGCAATCTGGTCAAACAGGTCATCAATACGAGGTAGAGGATACCTATTCTTGATGGTGACATGGTTCAATTCCCGATAGTCAATACATACAATGTCGCATACCCCGTCTTTCTTCTTTACGAATAAAAGCAGAGCACCCCAAGGAGATGTACTAGGGGCGAATGAAACCGATGTCCAACAACTCCTCGTAGTTGGACCTTTAACTCCTCAAGTTCAATAGAGCCATTCGATATGGGGTTTTAGAAATGGGCTTTATACCGAGTTCAAGATCAATAAAGAATTCAACTTCACGTTCGGGGTAGGCAAGGGAAGTTCTTCAGAAATCGTCGGGAAAGTCAATAACAACAGGAATATTATTCAAATTTGACGTGTCTTTATTCAAATCCATAACATGGGCTAAGAAAGCTTGACATCCGCTTTTTTTAATAAACGAATAGCTTTATGATTAGATATGATGATTGATTGATTTTAATGGTTTAGTTACTTGAATTAAGCACAACGGGTTGTTTAGGAATATGAAAGCTAACAACCTTACGAAAACAATCAATTTTGGCATGATGAGTAGTTAACCAATCAATCCCTAAAATCACATCAAAAGCAAGTATCTTTAAAGAGATAAGGTCAACAGTAAGGTGATGGTGCCAACTTGAATCAAACAAGATTTATAAATAGTGGATGTGATGAAAGTTTCTCTAACGGAGTTTCCACAGATAGGTCAAAGTCTAATTTTCCGAGTCAAATTTAAGCGTTGAGCACAAGTAGGAGAGATAAATCAATGGGTATACCTAGGTATCTAGTAAAGTATAAACTTCACAAGAATTTATGATTATTTTACCCGTGAACACCTCGTTTGGGTTCCTCGCATTTGACCGACCACAACAAACGCTCTTCCAGAACCGTTGACTTTGACTTTTCTGGGACAATCTTTTGAGTCACCGTCCCCGCTGAACTAGGTTTCGCTACCGTACAATCCCGAGCGATATGTCCTTCCTTTCCACAATTATAGCATACCTTGAGCTGTTGTGGGCAGTTTGGACTGATATGTCCCTCTTTTCCGCATTTGTAGCATATGACCGGTGGTCGTTCTCCTCCCTTAGAACCGATTCTTTGTCGCCTTTGTCGCGTCTTCACATGGTCGTTGTTAAATCTCCTCTTTTTAAAATCTCCTCCTGACTCGCTTCTTCTATTTTCATGGCCATGATTACCACCAGAGTGGTTACCATTTTTGTCCGTCTTTTTCTTTCTCCGCTGGTTATCGTTGTTTTGTTGACTGCCATCTCCGGTATGATCCTGGTTGTGGTCCCTCAGTTGACCGTACTCGTTATCTCGCTCTAATAATTGAGCCATGTTTACAACATCTGAGTAGAGAGAAAATTTATGAGAAATGAGATACTGACGTATGCCAGGTTTCAAACCTCTAAGAAACATTTGCGTCATACGTTCCTCATTCTCCACCAAATGAGGTGCAAACCTGGATAACTCTGCAAACTTTGCCTCGTACTGAGACACCGTCATGTTGTTTTGCTCTAATCTGATGAACTCCACTTCCTTCATATGACGAACACTTTCAGGAAAGTATTGTCATTAAATAGTTTCTGAAATGTCTCGCAAGACATGCTGAGTGCGGCTGGATGGGTACGCTTCACAGACTCCCACCAGTAGTCTTCCTCGCCACGAAACATAAAGGTGGCGAATGGAACCTTCTGTTCCTCCGTGCATCCCAAGACATTGAATATCTTGGTAATTTGCTTGACCAATGTTTCCGCCATGATCGGATCTGGCTTTCCCTTAAATTCTGGTGGTCCCAACTCTTTGAATTGCTTGGCTGTGACAACCCGTGAATTGCTATCATTTTCTCCTGTATTTTGAACACGAGTCTCCCTCGTTTGATTTTGCATGAACTGCAAAAAGCTTCTAAACATCCCTCGTTCATCATACGCGCTCGATTGGTGTTGTTCACGGGAGGAACATTGCCCGACTGTTGCACGTTCTCCTCGTTGGTGAGTACTGAGGCGTCTCCACGGTCTTATTTCCCTTTGTTAATATTCTCAATCGACATTCTCAAATCTTGTCATAAAACAAGGGTTAATTAAGCAAATCAATATATCACATAATATCCCTATATATCTTGACCAACTAACAAATAAGCTTAGGTAGGACACACTAGCGAAGGATTTACTCGTCTCTCCCTCCTAGTTCTATTCTTAGATCTCGCATGAGAGATCATATCCCTAAGCTCGATACCAACCTGTGATGCCCCCAAAATAGGTATACATCACCCATTCGAGTTGTCAATACACTGATGTAAATAACTACAACTTTATTATTACAATAGTAAAGCTGTGAGTTTGAATACAAATATTATCTTCTAGACAATATCTACACCCAAATAAATCCTTATCACATTTATTGATACATTATTTTACAAAAATGGTGAGGACTACTAAACAACTCTCTCTATAACCATCATTCCATACCCCGACCCCTACTCGCTACATTCTCGCCTCCTGAGAAGAAAAATGGAACAAAAAGGAAAAGGGTGAGCTCAACTAGCCCAGCAAAGAATATTATGACTAAGATAATATACAACAAAATTATCGTTAGTCTTCAACAGGGAAAAATCTAATAGAATACAATAGACAACAAGTTTTAAATCAATATTCGCAGCGGAAATAATAATTCATTAGAAGAGTTAAGTAGAGAATGCAAACTACTATCTTCTATGTATGAATTTTAAAGTTCGTCATCTATCTTTTATCCCTGTAACATCAATCAATATATATCTGGAATCAAATATTCATCTTTGCACTACAGGCCAAAGATATTCATCAGTTGGTCATGTTCATCTAAACACCTATTCATCTTTGCACTACGGGCCAAAGATATTCATCAGAAATCATTTATCTTTGCACTACAAGCCAAAGATATTCCATAATATTATCATTTAAGACTGAGGATGATGAAAAATATTTTTTAAAGAAACGAATCCAGTGAATCAAAATGACAAGGATTAAGGATTAAGGATTCGTACTTTGTTTTATCCACGTCCAAAAATACCTCAAAAATAATCATAGTGGTGTAAAATTTAAGAATGATCAAAACATGGATACAATCAAAGCTAGTATCCAGAATAGATATTTCGAACGAAAAGAAATTTTTTTATTTTTCGATGAATAGTGCCGTATTTGTGAATAGTACCGTATACGTGAATAGTAATCCTGACACTAAAAGTTCTAAATTTGATTAAAAAGTTCAGATCAATACTTCGGCATAATGATATTAGAATAAATAATATCATTTTAAAAAATAATAATATCCCTTACCTCGAAAGACAGTACTTCTAGTTCAAACGTCGGATATTGACTATGACTTGAACTTGCACCGTATAGCAATACTCAAAGTATACTCAAAATACTCACAAGAATACGCTCGATAATATAGAGAGAAAACTTGATTTACGGTGTAATTTTTAATTCTAACCTAAGCACCCTATTTATAGAAAAATGCTTAGAACACCAAAGTAGAAAATTTAATTTAATAATATTATTATTATTTCTACAACTTCCTATTCAGCCATTAAAAGACATGCAAGGCCCACACTCAAATCACCAAAAACGTTTTTCATATTAAAAATATTTTAAACTTCCAAAATCAATTATTTGAGACTTGAACTTCAATAATTCATAATAAATAGCCCTTTTATCAAAAAATTGAATCTCATGCGAGTTTTTATAGGAAATTCAATTCTCTACAACTTTGCAGAAGAAATTTTTCCAAATTCCAAACAAAAATTGACCGAAATCCACAAACGGACGATTTTATAGGCTATAATCAAATTTCAGTCAAGAAATGGGGTCCACCAACATGTTTAATATGTTTTAAACATTTATTGCAACCAAAATACTCTTTCTCCTCGTATACTCATACATCACACATTCATTGTAAAAATATCACCATTATTATATTATTAAAAATATAATAATATATTTAAATGAATTATTTTATCAGAAAAAGATAAAATTTTAATTTTCAACAATTGTCACATTAAAAATTTTCTCCATCTATATCCACATAAAATCAATATTTTTTTATGATATAAATTAATAATTAATTATTCACAAATAATATTACAGAATCACAATATTGACAAGCACGGTTCCGAGAAAGAGGGCTTTCAATAAGAATTTCTCCTTCTTGGCGCGCGCAATTAGGTGACCAAACCTCTCCTTAGACAGAACTTTCTAGACATTGCCAATAATGTTATCTAATAATATTATTTAGATAATATGAATTATTGTTTCGATAATGAAAATACTGTGTAATGATAATTATTGAAACAACAAAAGAATATAAAATATCAACGCAACAATTATTAAATCAATAAAATCTTTGAGCAATAATTATCGTAACCATTATTGAGTAGTGCCTTCTTACGTAAGAGTCGATAATTAGTGCAATACTGCAGTGTCTGCTACTATGCAACAACGCGTAGACATCGTGTTTTAACCACGGGTATTCCAACGAAGGTGTACGGTAACAACTTACGTAGATTATTTTTAAACAACTTATATTTGTCGCTTTTCTTCCTCCAATCGCTTTCAGTTATGGGGCTCACCCATGGTCGCTACTGGCCGTATGAATATTTCCGACAGCGATCTGAATATTCCACGACCAAACGAATATTCCCCGACAATAATGAATATTTTATAACCATTTGCTTATTTTGAAATACTTGCGTATTTTACCCATAACTATTCACATTAATCAAATCAACCCTTACTATTTCAAAATAATAATTAGAGAAAATTAAATTTCATTTATTAATTATTTGGGGTCTTACATGAGCTATCTGTGACGCCCCCAAAATAGGTCCAATCCATCCAACCTATTTTGAGTCGTCAAATACATTGTACAAAAAATAATTACAACTTTAATACTACAATTGTCGTACAAAATACAACAACACATATACTGTGAGTTTTAATACCATCTGTGACTCATGTCCCAACTATGGACAACACCTCACAGTGATACTTTATATAAAGGTACAGTCTAGAACTGTTTTAGAAATTAAAATATTTGGAAAGTGCTCAAGGAAACCTTCGTACATAGGAGGCCATGAATCTAAGTTATAATAGATATCATATGTCCAGATAATTATCCTTGGTTGATCCAATAGACCCCAAAGAAAAACGAGAAGATTACTATCATGTTCCTTCCAATGGTGAGTCTTCTCTTGACCTATAACTATCTCCACCGTCTGCGATTGAACATTATGTTTCAACCCAACTCCAAGATCATATAGGTAGTGCTCGTAGATATACTCAACAAGAGGATGCGCACTACACTGTCTTATGATAACCCGTAGGTCATTAGACATCTTGTATGATAGTGGCAAAACACCCTTCCAAAGTTGGGTTCACCTTACCCTACTCGGTTTACCAAAATTAAATATCAAATGACGTATACAATACGACACACTTATCTAAAGTTCTCAATAAAATTATTTCCATACTATTTAGGGAGAACCTCAACAGCTATAGACCATCGTTCTATTCTCCTGTTATCCCCGCTCGACCCGGCAACACTCTTATTACCTGAAAGGAATTGTGAAGCAAAAGAGTGAGCACAACTAGCTCAGTAAAGAATATTATGACTAAAGATAATTAAATTATCAATAGCCTTCATCGGTAATAAATCAGATATTTAGAACATATGGTAGATGATAAAACTTTTCAACCATAGTTGCAGCGGAATGAGCAATCCATTAGAAGAGTCAAATAGACTATAAAGTTTATTATCTTCTCCATGTTAAAAGTCCACCAACAATGTTTTATCCCTGTAACATCAATCAATAGTTCCTTTCCACAATCACATGAATAACTCATAATCATAATTGTGATTCTAAATTTCTCTTCGCACCCATGACGAAGATAATTTTCATAACCTATCTTTACCTGAAATATCAAAGATCATGGTTATACCAAATCACAGTTCCTGTTCATAATCATACTACTAAATTCATCTTTGCACTACGGGCTAAATATATTCATCAACAGTTAATCTTTGCACTACTGGTCAAAGATATTCAACAACAGTTCATCTTTGCACTACAGGCCAAAGATATTCAACAACAGTTCATCTTTGCACTACAGGCCAAAGATATTAATATCTTAAAGAAATATATAATTATTTTAGAATTTATATAAACCATAATTATAATCATGTTGATCAATTCACCTTTGCACTTAAGCTAAAAATATTCAATTATAAATTCAATGGTCATGATCATACCAGTCAACAATTCATCTTTGCACTACTGGCCAAAGAGAACCCATAGTCATGATCATACCAATAATCTACCCATCTTTACACTCAAGTCAAAGAGAAATTTCTTCACCAGGATTATAAAAATGTTATATATGATAATAAAAACAATACAATCAACATATAGATTTAATCTCAAGAGTAAGATTCATAAATCAATGATTTCATAACACCTTAATCCTAATGTTATAAATCACTTAATAATCTCATAATCTAATATCATTAATATTACCACAATATTTTAATCATTTCTTAAACTTATAAATAATTTATTTTAATTGTTTACACTTTACTAATTAATGCATTTAATCATCCTAAAATGCCAAACTCATAAGATTTCATCACCAATAACCAAAACCTTCATCAAAAATCTGTATATACCTTATATAGGATTTCCAAGCCATAAAATCCTATTTTTCAATTTTGTTACTTCACCTAACATATTTAATTCATTTACTCATAATTAGTTCATTTTCATGAAAAATACCAAATCAATACAAACAAATTTTCTTTTCTGGGATTTAGCATAATATAGTCCCATATTGAACATATATTTTTCTCTGAATTTTTAAAATTTATTTACTATTTTTCACATGGCCAAAACTGCCGAATATTTAGACATTTATCATAAATTGTACTTTTGTCCAAAAATTCTGAAATTTATAGAATATACTGATGTTAAGGAGCGTGACCATGGCCGAAGACGGGTAGAATGCTCGCCGCCTAGAACTCGTCACCGAAGTGGTCGAGATGATAAAGCTGCTAAGCAGGCGAAGATGGCAGATGAGGTAGATAAGGCCTTGGAGGTCCTTTTAAAGCAAAGGGAGGATATAGCCGTACAGATGCTCCGGATGGCTGATCTGAAGGACGAAGCGTCCACTTATGTGCAGTCCGAGAGGCGTAGTAAGCCTAAAGATGTGTAACAGCGAGAAGGGAAGGAGCCATAGCACTCTATTCATGTATCTAGGGGTCGACCTCAGGAACGAAAGAGATCAAGAAGCAGAACTCTTGAGGTGTCAAAGAAAGCACTCCTTGTGATCGGCTCTCAAGGTCGTGATGGTGGTAGACAAAGAAGTCGGTCAAGGGAGCATATACTTGAGACTAGAAGGAGAGAGCATCGTCTAGAATATTCTCACCGTGATGATAAGGCCACACGCCGGAGTAGATCCAGAACGCCATCGAAGGCAGTGGGGTCTGATAGAGGAGGTCGATCCACTCAGAAGAAGAAAGTATCTCCAGATAAAGAAGTCTCCTCGCAACCAGAAGGTGTAGATTTCTTGGTGAAGGAGTTAAAGGAGCTTCGAAAGCAGTTGGCTGAGGTTCAACAGGTGAAAGACACTATGGGAAAGAAGGCGTCTCCCTTTTCCTCGGATATTCTTAAGGAGAAGGCAGATACCACCAAGAAGTTGCCTCATATGGAGAGTTATGATGGATCCGGGGATCCTTATGACCATAGTCAGGCGTTTGACAGGCTGATGGATTATTATAATTTCATTGATGCGACTAAGTGTCACACGTTTGTCACAACGTTAAGGAAAGATGCGAGGCAATGGATGGGAACTTTGCCTGCAGATTTAGTATCTTCGTGGTCCGAGCTGTGTGACAAATTCCATGCTCGTTTTGGAAGCAACCGAAAGAGGGGAAAGCCTACGGGTTCTTTGGCTCAAGTTTGGCAGTTTTCTAATGAGTCTTTGGGTCTGTATGTGAAGCGATTCAGAGAAGCAGTTGGCCAGGTGTCTGACCTTAATGACCTCCAGGCTGTAGGTTTATTTCAGAACGGGTTAGATCTGGTGAAGTCAGAGAAGCTAGTGAAGAAGCTGATGTTTCACCATCCGAAGAGCTTGGCCGAAGCCTTTGATAAAGCTGAAGGCTATATTGTGGTGGAGGAGGCTATGAATAGCTTGAAATGTCCTTCTTCGGGCCGTATGAAGGAGATAGATACTTCTAAGGCTGAGGGCGATCAGAAGAAGGTTGGAGGGAATAATGATCGACCAGAGGGAAGCTCAAAGAAGTACAACAACACATGGCGACAGGGAAGCAATCTCCCACCTGCTCCTACCCAGAAGGTGAACAAGGTTTACACCAAACTGAACACGGATAGGTCGGTGATGTTGGATCAGATCAGGAACCAGCTGTTCTTTGAACCACCTCGTGATAATTTTAAGCCAGGACAAGGCAATGCTCGAAAATTTTGTGGCTATCATCAAGCTGCAGGTCACGACACTAATGAATGCTGTAATCTGAAGGAATTTGTAGAGAGGAAGGTTCAGAGCGGTATGTTAGTTCAGTATGTGGCCAGAAGGGATCATCAGCAAGAACAACAGAATACAGATCGGACTGTTCAAGTAATTCAACCGGTTCCACTCAAACAAACTACTCCAAATCAGCCACCAAGGCACATCGTTGATGTAATAACCGGTGGGACGACAGGAAAGTTGGTAGGGAAGAAGAGGAGAGGATATCTAGACTCGGTCATGTCCATGGCGGGTGTTCTCCCAAAGGTTGATAGACCGTTTCCAGGGACATTTATAGTTTTTACTGATGCAGATTATCCTTCGGAGCCCATTGAACCCCATGAAGGAGCACTGGTGATCACGGCACAAGTGGGTTCGGTAGACATGAAACGGATGATGATAGACAACAGGTCTTTCGTGGATATTTTGTATGCCCATGCTTATCAGAGGATGCATCTTGATGGGCAAAAGAAGGAAGTGTGGCAGGAGGCTCTTTTATATGGCTTCAGCAACGATCTGGTTAAAGTGGCAGGAACTATTGAGCTACCAGTCATCTTCGGTACTGGTCCACAACAGGTACAATTAACGTGTAAATTCTATGTTATGCATATAGATTCGGCCTACAACGCCATATTGGGACGACCTACTTTGACAGCCCTACAAGCTGTGACTTCCATTCCTCATTTTAAGATCAAGTTCCCAACGGCACATGGAGTTGGGGAGGTATCGGGAGACATGGATCTGGCTAGACGATGCTATCGAAACGCTATGATAGCTTCGGGAGTTGGTGTCAGCAAGCAGAAACAGACCATGGCGATAGAAATCGAGCCATTTACCAAAAGTAGTTCGGAGCCATTGGTTATGCCTGCAGGAGAAACGGAGGAGATCGAGCTGGTTCTTGGGAAGAAGAACAAAACAGTGAAGATAGGTTCGGGTCTGCCGGAACCCCTTCGGACAAACCTTATGGAACTTCTTCGCTGTTATGCGGATATTTTTGCATGGGAGCCTCAGGACATGCAGGGAGTCAGTCGAAAGATTGCCGAGCACCGGTTGAACGTAGATCCTTCAAAGAAGCCAGTTCGACAGAAAAGGCGTATTTTTGCACCTGAGAGTTAGAGGATCATTGATGAAGAGATTGCAAAGCTGATAGCTACTGACTTCATCTTTGAAATAGATTACCTGGAGTGGATGGCCAATGTGGTGCTGGTGCAGAAGCAGAATAAAAAGTGACGAGTATGCATCGACTACACGGACCTGAACAAAGCTTGCCCGAAGGACTTCTATCCTCTACCTCACATTAATCAACTTATTGATACGACTTCGGGGTATTCACTACTAAGCTTTATGGATGCTTTTTCAGGTTATCATCAAATTTCTATGTGCAAAGAGGATATTCCGAAGACAACTTTCATCATGCACCGTTCGGTGTACGCTTATAAGAAGATGACATTTGGCTTAATCAATATTGGAGCCACTTATCAAAGAATGATGAACTTTGTCTTTCAAAAGCAGCTAGGAAAGAATATGGAGGTATATATGGATGACATGATAGTGAAAAACATGATCGTTCAGCAGCACTTGGATGATCTTGAGGAATGCTTTCAGACGGTCTGTCATCACAAATTGAGGCTCAATCCTACCAAATGCACCTTCGGACTCGGTGAAGGAAAGTTCTTGGGTTATCTGGTCAGTTAGAGAGGTATTGAGGCCAATCCAGAGAAGATCCAGGCTATTTTAAACATGAAGACTCCTTAGTCATTTAAAGATGTTCAACGTCTGACCGGGAGGATCGCAGCTTTAAGGAGGTTCATGTCCAAGTCGGCAGAAAGGTGTTTGCCATTCTTTGGTACGTTGAAGGGACCGAAGAATGCAAAGACGTTCCAGTGGACTTCGGAGTGTGAAGACGCCTTCCAAGGCATAAAGACGAATTTATCTTCGGCTCCTTTATTGGTAAAGCTAGTTCCTACTGAGCCACTTTATTTGTACCCGGTAGCTAGTTCATTAGCAGTGGGAGCAGTGCTGGTTCAAGAAGTTGGGGGAAGACAGCATCCAGTATACTATGTCAGTCATGTTCTAAGGGATGCTGAAACCAGGTACCCGAATATTGAGAAATTTGCCTTTGCTTTGATAATAACCAGTCGAAAGCTTAGGCAATATTTTCAAGGTCGGCTCCTGGTCGTTTACACGGATCAACCGTTGAAGAAGGTGATGAGCAAACCAGAAGTTTCGGGTAGATTGGCTGCATGGACAATGGAATTGTCCTAATTTTTCATCGAATTTCATCCCCGAACAGCTATAAAGGGGCAAGCCTTGGCTGATTTTATGGTGGAGTGTTCATTTTTCAAGTCGATGCAGAGTCGCCAGAGGTGAAGTGTGAAGTGTCAAGCAAAGCGATTTGCGATTCTTGACAACTAGAGTTCATGGACGTTGTATGCAGATGGATCTTCTACTACGGACGTCAGTGGAGCAAGGATTATCTTGACAAGTCCGGAGGGATTCAAGGTGCAGCAGGCCATCAGATTTGGGTTCAGAGCAACGAACAACGAGGCAGAGTACGAAGCAGTTTTAGCGGGAGTTCGACTGGCGAAGAGTCTCAAAGTTCAGAAGTTGATTATTTACAGTGACTCTCAGTTGGTCGTTAAGCAGGTTTTAGGGGAGTATGAAGCTCGAGGGTCTAGAATGATCAAATATTTGGCAGAGTTGAAAGATCAACTTCAGTATTTCCTTTCTTACGAATTTCAGGGTGTCGAGCGTAATGACAATTCTATCGTCGATGCCTTGTCGAAGTTGGCTATTATAGATGCCAACAATTTTGATGGGTTAGTTTATTTAGAGGT
The DNA here is from genome assembly GCA_020205605.1 of Panax ginseng. Classification (NCBI taxonomy): domain Eukaryota; kingdom Viridiplantae; phylum Streptophyta; class Magnoliopsida; order Apiales; family Araliaceae; genus Panax; species Panax ginseng. The sequence continues at coordinate 156,254,104 of CM035130.1, read as the reverse complement.
TCTGTAACAACCGAGTATTCAACATAAAGCCGTGATATGCATTGAACGTTCTAACTGTTGGATGACTCCCTATATAGAATATCTGGCAGATGGCGTCCTTTCTTCGGATCAGATGCTAGCAAAGAAGATCAAGTATAAGAGCGCTAATTTTGTTCTCATTGATGGAGATCTTTATCGAAGGGCTTTTTCATCACCTTTGTTGAAGTGTCTAGTTCCATCTGAAGCCGAATATGCTCTTCGGGAAGTTCACGAGGGCATCTGTGGCGACCATATGGCTGCTAAGTCATTAGCCTAAAAAGTACTTCGACAAGGATTCTACTGGCCTACTATCTTCAAGGAAGCTAAAGAGTACGTGAAAAAGTGTGAGAAGTGTCATTTCAGCAAATCAGGCCCTCATCAGCCACCAGAAGAGCTATACTCGATCTTATCTCCTATACCCTTTCTTTATCTGGGCGTAGATATCTTCGGGTCCATTGCCAAAAGCTAAAGGTCAGGTCAATTTTATTATAGTCGCCATCGATTATATGACCAAATGGGTAGAAACGAAGCCACTTCGGTTGATAACGCAACAAGAGTGCTTGAAGTTCATGAAGAGTCGATGGTGTTTCATTTGAATTCCTAAGGTGGTGATATCGGACAAGCGGACGCCTTGATTTATGGGATTGAAGTTTGAAGGATTTGAAGGAGTTGGGAATTCAGCATAGAAGGACTTCAGTGGCTCATCCACAGTCGAACGGGCAGGTCGAGGTGACCAACAGAACGCTGCTGAATGAGATCAAACACAGACTGGATGAAGCTAAGGGGAGATGGCCTGAAGAGCTTCTCAGCGTGTTGTGGGCTTATCGGACTACTCTGAGGACCACTACGAGGGACTCTCCTTTCAGATTGGCTTATGGCACTGATGCTTTAGTCCCTATTGAGATTGGATCCACCAGTCATTGGGTTAATCAGTTCAAGGAGATCTACAATGATGAAGGACTGAAGGTCAACTTGGATCTGTTGGAAGAAGTTAGAGAGACAGCTTTGATCAAATTAGCAGCCTATCAGCGAAGAGTGGCTAAACATTACAATAAGGGGGTAAAACTTCGTAGATTGAAGTGGGAGATTTTATCCTCAGGGAAGTCGAAGCTTCTACACCTCAGAACTTGGGAAAGCTGATGCCGAACTGGGAAGGACCGTATGAAGTAGTTGAAGTTCCGAAGCCAGGAACTTATCGATTAAGGGCATTGGACGGATCCAAGATCAAGAACACTTGGCATGCTGGTAGACTTTGGAAGTATTTTCATTAGAGATCGAGTCAGTATCCCAGAAGTCTGTAAATGTTGGATCATCATCAATAAAAGGTTCACTTTTTCACAATTGATCTTCTTCCTATTGGTCCTAAATTCACAATGGTGTAAGGAGGACGGGGTGGACTCGCTGACCATTCGATGGTAGCCTTTTTGGCAGGTGGTCCTTATGAATTTGTCAGGCCCTTCGTGGTAGGCAAACTTCATCGGTATAAGGAGGACGGGGTGGACTCGCTGACCATTCGATGGTAGCCTTATCGGTACAAGTGTCCTCATGGGTTTGTTATACCCTGCGTGGTAGACAAATTCCATAGTCCTTTTATGATTTATTTTACCCCGAGTGGTAAATAAATGCACCGAAGTAAGGAGGTTCGGTTGGACTCGCTGACCATTAGATGGTAGCCCTATTGTTAGGTGTGTTCGATTGAATTTGTTCTACCCCGAGTGGTAAATAGATGTCCTTATATACTTGTTTCACCCCGAGTGGTAAACAAGATCCCGATGGTGGAAGGAGGATCAGTCGAATTCACCTTATGCCTAATCTGTCTCACACTTCGGTAACGATAAGTATGCATTACTTTATTTTGTTCAAGTGTTGAGTTCGGTCCATTGAGTCGATTTTATGTCATTTCTTAACTTAACTGTTATATGCCTTATTTGATTCACAATTTAAGTTAAGTTCAAAAACATCTTATTCAGTTTTCAAAGTTGATTGACACTGAATTATTGACAAGAAACAAATTATACTGAAGTCATAAGGAGTAAAGTTAACTATTCATTAATACTTAACCGATTACATCAAAAAGGACGAAAATTCTTTACAAAATAAACCTAAATCTAGGAAGAAGTGATAAACTGTTTCAGGCATCATCCTCACCTTTAGAAGAGTCCGTAAGAATTTGGGTCTAGTCGGGTCGCAATCAACTTTTCCTTGCCCCGAACCTCTAAACTGCATAACCCTCGAATATACCTTGTAACTTCACGATTCAAATTTCATCGGACTTTTCGTTATTCTTCTTGGATTTGTTTACGCAGTTCTTCGGTCAAAGGAGGGCCTAACTCCTCTAATGCCTTCAGTTTATCTTGGATAACTAATTAAATTAAATTATACTCAATTCTATAACCAATAATTAAACAAAATATAAATCAATTTAATATTCATAACAAATAATTAAATTAAACTAATTAATTAATAATAAAATAAATTAATGAATAATTTTACAAATGTATTTATATAAGTTAACAAAATATAAATCAAATTAATATACATAACAAATAATTAAATTAATTAATTAATAATAAAATAAATTAATGAATAATTTTTACAAATATATTTATATAAATTAATTAATTCATATTTTTTAAAATTTTTAATTTTACTCTAAAAATAAAAAATTATTTAATATTTTGAAATTAAGGGATTATTATTATTATTATTATTATTATTATTATTATTATTATTCTTCTTCTTCTTCTTCTTCTTCTTCTTCACCACCACCACCGAACCCAGTTCCAATAACCACCCTTAATTCCAAGTTCACCCATTGAACAGAACAACAACCACCGTTCACCCTTAATAACAACCCTTAATTCCAAGTGCTCTACGTTCCCCCGCCACCGTTCCCATCCACCACTACCGCCGCCACCACTGCCGCCGCCACCACCACCACCGCCACCGTCACCACCATCACCACCTCATCCTCTGTTGCTAATGCCAGATCTGGTCTATTTAAATTAGATCTGGTCAGATCCGATTTGATTAACGAGCACTTGAAATCAGAAGCAATAAATCAAACCACCATGGAATCCGGCGAAATACAATCAACTTCATCATCTTCATTATCGGTGATTGGTTGAACACCATTGATGAATTATTTTGAGGAATGGATTTTAGAAGAATAGTTTGAAAAACGGATAAGGGAGAGGCCTTTTTTCAGATCTAGATCTGAACTAGCCACCATGGAGAGGCCTTTTTTTTCAGATCTGAACTTTTTTTCAGATGAGGGAGACGCCTTTTTTTCATTAATATTTATTTAATGATTTCATAATATAAATAATAATTATATTAGTTTTCAAAAATAAAAATAATAATTAATTTTCAAAATTTTAGTTATATTTATGAAGTTTGAATTTATTAATGAGTTATTTAAATTAAAAGAAAATTATATAATTATATGTAATTTATATAATTTATTTAAAATTGTACAAATATTAATGATTAAAATAAAATTTTAAAATTATTTTTATTATAATTTTATTTTGAATGCATTATTTTAATTTATTTATTTGATTTTAATAATTATATTAGTTTTCAAAAATAAAAATAATAATTAATTTTCAAAATTTTAGTTATATTTATGAAGTTTGAATTTATTTATGAGTTATTTAAATTAAAAGAAAATTATATAATTATATGTAATTTATTTAAAATTGTACAAATATTAATGATTAAAATAAAATTTTAAAAATTATTTTTATTGTTCTTTTATTTTGAATGCTAGAAATTTAAATTTATACAAGTTTCCATCTAAGCATGCTAGAAAGAAAAAGGTCTGACGTGTAAATTTTCTCTCTCTCACGTGGCAGCCTATGTTCTTTTTCCGTCCAAAGTCAAACAATTTAACAGAATTTGTAACGGTTTGTAAAAAAATTGTAGTTCAATGAGTCGAATGAAAAAAAATTCAGTTCAATAATGCATTTGTAAACTGACCCCTAGTACAGTGAGGAAAAGTGTATTTAACCCAGTTTTCATGGTATTACAAGATTGCAAGATTCCTTGTGTGACTCGGATCAAAAATTATGATGAATACATGCTTTGCATAATTGGACACTGTTCACTTGTGTATCACTATTTGCAAAAGACTCCCTGTGTGACTCGGATTCACTGTTTGCAAGACTCCTTGTGTGATTTGGATAGTTGTTTTAATGTGTATCATTGTTTGCCAAACTCATAGGATTTGCAATACACTAGGACTTGGATTTGATTTGTAATGTGTATCACTGTTTTCAAGACTCGCAAGATTGGCAATATACTTAGTTAATTGTTTGCTGGGCTGAGGATTTAATATAATAAGACTAGTATTTCTAGTGGATGTCGGTGTTATGAGGGTATAATGGTCGTAAAATGTTTTTAATCACATCCGCTAGAAATTCTAGCGGATGGCGAGATGTGATTTTTAAATTCAGGGCCATTGATAGTTGTAATGAAAGGTAAATATGATATTTGTCCATTATTGATCCATAGAAAATACGGGAGCGGATATCATGAAGTTTGTTTTTGGGTAAGTTGGTCAATTGACCAATAGAGTGCTGACACGCAGGCGAGGCTCTATGCGTATCAGTATTTTATTTAAAAATAAACTTCATGCTAACCAGATCCAGAAAATACCATTGCCAATATATATGATAATGAAAGCATATAACGTATCACATGTCAACATTCATCCCCCAAATTGACTATCAAAATGCATACCTCTTCCTCAAGTTTAGGCAAGATACGCTTACGTTTTTGTGATCCCACTATATGGTATAGTACTGGAAAGCTAACCATAAAGGTCAAAACTGTGGCATTACACATGGGAAAAAAATTAGAAACACAATCCATTAAATAAACGAGTAAATCGTGAATAAAGGCATTCAGAAAAAAAAACTACTAGCTGTATAATCTTAAGTTAAATGCAAAAACTAACTCGTAACTCAAAAGAAACCCCCAATATTTTCCTTTAATCTCATTAACAAAATCACCAAATATATACACATACACACAATAAGCAATTAATAAAGATAAAAAAGGAAATCATATCAAACTGTCATTGAAAGCAAAAACGTTAGGGCTAGGGTTTCTAAAGCAGTAGTAACAAGGAGGATGAATTAATCAACCTAGTAAAACAATTTTTTAAAAAGATATATATATATAGAAAACAAGGAGATTAGGAGTTTCTTGTAAGACCCCAACTTTTATGAATAAAGATTTAATTTGCTCTAAATATCTTTTTGAATAATAAGGTGTAGATTTGATAAAATGTTATAGTTGTAGATAATATTTACAAATTTTGCAAAGTAAACAAGCTGTCATAAAATATTCGTTTGGTCGGGGAACATTCGTTTTATCAAGGAACATTCGTACGACGGCACAATCATTAGTGGACCCCTAACGGAATTATCGCTCGGAGTTGAAAGCAACGAAATAACTTTTATAAAAATAACGGCAAAACTTTTTTACCAATTAAACCGTTGAAATACCCATTGATAAAAGTACAATAATACGCGTGAGACACTGCAAACATGGTTTAAGCTTGGTGGTAAAAGGTTTACCATGACCATAAGTGAAAATGGGCTATGAAATCGCAACTTTTTAGCCCAGGAAAATATGGGCCTTTTTGGCCTGGGCAGATTTATTTGACTACCACACACTTTTTTTTTTTTTTTAATTTATAAAAAACTCAATGTTGCTACTTGTGGGTTATGAGGCTTGAACACAAGACTTGTAAGTAAATAAATAAGAGTTCAAATCAATTGAGCTACAACAATTGTTTATTTTTAATGCAATCTTTAATTTATTATTTCTTTACTTTTGTTCAAATTTTACTATTCTTAAAAAGTAAAACTTAAATCGTGCATAATTTATAATATTGAAAATAACATAAGTTATAAGTTGAAAGGCTAACAAACATTAGCTCAAAATGTTAAATAATAATAAGTACTGAAATTGTAAAATAAGTGATAAAAGTTGAGGTTATTTACACTTGAGAGGCATAATATTGTTAACGAAGTCTTAGCCAAGTGACAGAAATTGAGGCGAGGCTATGTGATCTAAAACTAATTTCAATTTTTGCATGTGTGGGTTTATTTTCCTCCTTATTAGTTATTATTTTATTGCGTAATGTATTTCCACATTACCCCCAATACTTGTTTATGATATTTAAGTCGTTCAATTTTTACATGTTTTAGTTTATTTTATTTCTTATTAATTATTGTGAAGTGTGTTCTGATTCTTGATATTGATGTACTTGATTATGAGTTTGGGACTTTAAAAAAATGCAAAAAATTATCTACCAATGTGATATATAACAATTGCATTAAATTTAAGCTTAATTGCCTGAAATTAGTCGTGGTCAGAATTTAGTATTTATTATTTTATAATTTAGTATAAATTATTTTATTATTTTTTAATATTTATTAATATTACTATTTTTGGTGTAACAAAATTTTGTAAAAAAAAAAAAAAAAAAGGAAGAAGTGGCATGGTAAAAAGTAAGTGACTACCACCCTGCCACAGCCGCATATTCCGAGCCTACCAAAATCTGGGCCATTTCGATTCGGCCTCTACCACTTGGTTGCCAGTCTAAATCTACGCGTGGTTGCATAGTAGCACACGGTATTGTACAGTATCTTTGATTATTTATACTTACGTGGGAAGTCACTCAGTTATACTCAATTATTATCATAGTAGTTGATGCATAATATCTCATATTATTGATTCAATTATGGGATAATACATATTTTAGTCACTGTACTAGGGTCCGATTTTCATTGTGGTTACCGAAACTTTTTTTGTTACAATCAAATAACTATACTCTCAAAAATTACAAAATGGTCATTAATTTTAATTTTCATCCAAAAACGGACGAAAAAGCTGATAGTGCATAATTATCAAACAGTAGTTAGTGACATGGCTTTGACAGGTGGCATAATAATGCTTATCTGTTAAAAAAAAATCATTTTATAATTATTTAAATTATTTTATTAGGTTCAGAGGGCTTAAATATAATAAAACATTACATTTTAAAATTTAAAAATTATCTGTCCTCCTCTTAAATGATCAGAAGCCCTCTGTAAATTCTCTCGCCGACAACTTTCCTTCCAAAATGACGCACCACCATTATCACCGCCTGCAGTTCTTCACTTTTTCATGATTTTCTCATGTATTCTCTCTCCTCCAAAATGGCCTCACACCTACACAATGACATCAAAAACCCCATCCTTCCCTCATCACCCCATGGAACTCGAATTGGAGTTCTCTACCACGACCCTACCGTTGTTCAGATTATCAATGATGACTTCGGCGCCTGCCGACCACGAATCGAATCATGACGCCCCAAAATAGGTATACATCACCTATCTTGAATCGCCAAATACATGGTACAAAATTAAAATACAACGTAATTATACAACAGTCGTGTAAAATACGACAAAACATATGCTGTGAGTTTTAATACAAATATTGTTATCTAGACAATATTCACACTCAATTGAGTCCTCATTACATTTATTATCACACTATTTAACAAAATAGTCCGTTCCCCGACTAGTCCCTGCTACGTTCTCATTTCCTGAAGAGAACAATGAAAGTAAAATGGTGAGCTCAACTAGCCCAGTAAGAAATATTATGACTAAGATAATACAGAATAAATTATCGTTAGCCTTCAACAGTGTTAAACTGATACAATATAACAAACATCAAGTTTAACTGCAGCGAAACGAGTAATTCATTAAAAGAGTCAAGTAAAGAATAAAATCTACTATCTTTTATGATTTAAAAAGGTTTTTCATCACTTTTATCGCTAAGACTCAGCTTAATAAATAATTTCATCATCCCTGCACTACGGCCAAGGATATTCATTAGTATCACGACCAAAAATTATCTATGCACTACGGGCCAAGGATATTCGTGTATTCATCAATGGTTATGATCATGCCAAAAATTGTCCATCAATGCACTACGGGCCAATGAGGACTTTTACCACATCATTTGTAACATTACGGTCATGATTATACCGAATAATCCCTGGTCATAATCATACCAAGTCCATCTATGCACTACATGCCACAGATGACTTTCAACATAATATAAACATGAGGATGATGACAATGATATAAGAATTCAATAAAACAAGTTCAAGAATTAATTTATCCAGGAACTAATAACGTCCAAATTGTCAACATGATCTTTGCTTTTCAGGGTAAAACTCAAGAATGCTCAGAAGAATATTTCCATGGAAAGATACTGGATGAAGCGCAAATATCAAGGATAATCCACTAATTTCATGGAGTATAAAAGCCAAAACTTTAACCAACTAAGTATAATAAAGAATGGAATAACAAAAGAAATCACCAGGCATGTGATAGGCCGCAGACGCATGAGTTATTCCAATGAATAATAAATAACGGAACGGTCATGCGTACGTATACGATACGATATTCCAACAGAATAATAAATAACGGAACCAGGTCAGGCAAAATTCGCACCGACAAGATGTTCCAACAGAATAATAAATAACGGAACCAGGTCATGCATAAATGCACAGACAGGATGTTCCAACATAATAATAAAGAATGGAATAACAAAAGAATTTCACCATGTATGCGGTACTTCGCATAGACAGGTTATTCCAACATAATAAAAAAGAATGGAATAACAGAAGAATTTCACCAAGTATAGGTAAATCACAGATATCAAAAGTTATTCCTACGAATAAAAAAATAGAATAACAGAAGTTCTCTTCATGAATACGAAAGAAATAATACCCCTTACCTTAGAACAACTGGATATAGGAGTAGTGAAGTAGCAGAATACTTTTTTTCTTTCTCTGTATAGTTTCTCTCTCTAGAGTTTCAGTAAATTCGTAAGAAATAATGAAGGAATGAGCTTCTATTTATTGGAGAATGGAATGAATAGTAACTAATTTATGAACGGTCCAGATTGATTTACTTTTAAACGGACAGTCCAGATTGGTTTACTATAAAATATTCTAATAAAATAAAATCTTTTAAATAAAATATAATATATTTTATTTATAATCTAATAAAACGAATAACTTTATAAAAGTATTACATTTTTATATAAAAAGATTTTACTATGCAAAACACTATCTGAGACATACTATGCAAATACTATGCATAATAAAATATAATATATTTTATTTATAGTCTAATAAAATGAATAACTTTATAAAAGTATTACATTTTATATATAAAAAAATTACTATGCAAAATACTATGCATAGTAGAATATAATATATTCTATTTATAGTCTAATAAAACGAATAACTTTATAAAAGTATTCTGTTTTATATAAAAAACTTTTTTGTTTTATTACATTAATAATACTAATAAAATAAAACTTCATCATCATTATTATAATTCACACTATTAATTGACCATGTCATTCCCAGGAAAGAGGGGGCTTTCTAATAAGGATTTCTCCCTATTGGCGCGCAATTGGGTGACCAAACATCTCCTTAGCAGAACTTCTAGACATCTTTAATATTGCAAATAATAATATTAATAACTTCGTCGTCTCAATTATTGATTTAATAATATATAAAATATTGACAATAATTAAATCAATTAACGTGAGATACTATGCAACAATTACTGAAGCAATAATTGAACAAAACTGAGTGACTTCTCACGTAAGCATCAATAATCAATACCGTGTGCTACTATGCAACCACGCGTATTCCTGTACTTTTAACACCGGGTGTTTCAACAGTTAACGATAAAACTTCCGCCGTTATTTTCATAAAATATTTTTGTCATTTTCTCAATCCGACAATAATTTCGTTGTGGGGTCCACCAATGATTGTGCCTTCGTACGAATATTTCCTGTTAAAACGAATATTCCTCGACCAATCGAATATTATATAACAACTTGCGTACTTTGTAAAATTTATAATTATTACCCACAACTATAACATTATATCAAATTCATTCCATAATATTCAAAAATGATAATTATAGAAAATTCATCTTTATTCATAAAAGTTGGGGTCTTACACGAACTCCTAACAACAACATCAGCTCTAATTCCTCCAGCAACCCGACCACTGCTACTTCAAAACCCCCATTTCAAAACCCTTTTATATATTTCTCTATCCAAAATCAAAACCCAATTTGATTCTATATCTATTTGTAGTAGATAGATCTGAGATGGAGAAAATCTTTAGCCACTTGATAGATAGACAGATAGATCCACTTGATAGATAGACAGATCTGAGATGGATCCACTTGATAAATAGACAGATTATAATAATAATTACTTAGTTTGCACTAACAATTTTTTTTTTTGAGATTTCACCCAACAAAGCCACCATCGATGACAGAGAATGAAAAAAATAGGTGTAATTTATATAGAAACAAACACGAGTAGCAAAAAGAAAGAAATTATTATTTTTATTATTATTTAAAAATTATTATTATTATTATTTTGAAATTTTTATTTAAAAATTGTTATTATTATTATTTAAAATTTGTTATTATTATTATTATTACAAAATTTTTATTATTATTACTATTATTATTTTGAAAATATTATTATTATTATTATTATTAATATTTTTATTATTATTTTGAAATAATAATAATAATAATTTCAAAATAATAATAATTTTTAAATAATATTAATAAAAATATTAATAATAATAATAATTTCAAAATAATATAATAATAATAAAAATAAGTAACTTATTTTTGAACCTGAACCGAAATTCGGTATTGGTGATCGAGTGGGGGAAAATTGATTGTGACGGCTGTGCTCATTTAAGCAAATTTTAAAAATTATTATTATTATTATTATTATTTTGAAATTATTATTATTATTTTGAAGTTATTATTATTATTTTGAAATTATTATTATACGTTAAATCTTCCGCTATTTCGTCCGGTTCTAACTCAATAATGTGGTTCGAGTATTTCACATATTTACGTAACATGATATATGAAAAACGTTATGAACATGAGACATACTTGGCGGTAAATCGAGTCTATAGGCTACAGTCCCTACTCGATCGAGGATTAAAAATGGGCCAATGAATCGAGGATTGAGCTTTCCTCTCTTTCCAAATCTCGTAACTCCTTTCCATGGAGCAACACGTAACAACACATGATCTCCAATATCGAATTCTACGTCCTTTCGATGAAGATCAACATAACTCTTTTGTCGATCTTGTGAGGCTTTTATACGTTGCCGGATCGTATGTATCTTTTTCGTAGTCATACGTACTAACTCCGGTCCCAACAACGTTGCTTCACCCACATCATCCCAGCATACTGGAGAATGGCACTTTCTTCCATACAACACTTCGAATAGAATCATGCCAATACTTGCTTGATAACTGTTGTTGTAAGAAAACTCCACCAATGGTAAGAACTTGTCCCAACTTCCCTTGAAGTCAAGGACACAGAGTCTTAATAAATCTTCAAGAGTTTGAATAGTCCTCTCTGATTGTCCGTCCGTTTGAGGATGATATGCCGAACTAAATCGTAAATCCGTGCCCATAGCTTTTTGCAAACTAACCCAAAATTGTGAAGTAAATCTTGGGTCTCGATTAGAAACTATGGATACTGGCATACCATGCAATCTTACAACCTCGTTTATGTACATACGAGCAAGACGTTCAAGTGTATAAGTTTCTCGTATTGGTAAGAAATGAGCAGACTTGGTCAATCTATCAACAATGACCCAAATTGCATCTATGCCTTGAGAAACCTTGGGAAGACCAGTAACGAAATCCATGGTAATGTGCTCCTACTTCCATTCTAGAATTTCAAGTGGTTGCAATGGACTTTTTGGTACTTGATGCTCTGCCTTGACTCGTTGACAAGTTAAACACCTTGTGTAAGACCCCAGATTTTATGAAATAAAAGTATACAATTTTTCTTATAATTATTATTCAGTAAATGGTTAAATTGATAAAAGTTTAAAGTTAAGGGTGATATATGTAAAATTTTCAAAATACGCAAGTGGTTATAAAATACTCATTTATATCGGGAAATATTCGTTTGGTCGTGGAATATTCTTGTTATCGGGGAATATTAAATGAAATGGTATAGATCATTTGTGGGCCCCATAATGAATAACATCGGATGAAGAAAATAACATGTTTGAATTTTTTATAAATAACGACGTAGTTATTACAATTATTTAATTGTTGGAATACCGGTGGTTAAAATACAAGAATACACGTGGTTGCACAGCAAAGAAGATACTCAGATTGCATAGTATTTTGAATTATTGATTCTTACGTGAAGGCACTATTCAATAATTATTACGATAATTATTATTCAATATTTTATTTTATTGATTCAATAATTCTTTGCGTTGATATTTTATATTATTGTTGTTTCAATAATTGTCACTGCACAGTATTTCCCATTATCAGATCAATAATTCATATTATTTGAATAATATTATTAGATAGCATTATTGGCAATGTCTATAAAGTTTTGTCAAGGAGAGGTTTGGTCACCTAATTGCGCACCAGTAAGGAGAAATCCTTATCGGAAAGCCCCCTACTCCCGAGGAGCGACCCGGTTGTCATAATTGTGATTCTGTAATATTATTTGTAAATAATTAATTATTGATTTATATGATTAGGAAATATTTATTTGATGCGGATATAAATGATGGATTTATTTATGTGATTATAAATGAAGGAATTAATGTTGAGGTGTTTTATCAGTATTTTTATCGGAAAGGAGGTATTAAAAATCAAACCAGTGTTCTTGTGATATATTGCGTGAGTTATAATTTTTAATCCGACCGTTGGATCGTTGTGATTTTTGGATATGTTATACATATATAAGTTGAGTATATGTCCACAAATTTTGAACCGTTAAAAATGAACGTATAAATTGTTATGAATTTTAAGAGGTGACTGGTTCAGAAATTATTAAAGTTTCGAAATTTATCATTTTGGTGTAAAATTCTAGAATGCGTGGGCCCCACCTATGGTTGGTGAAAAAATGTACTGAAATTCTAATTCAAATGTGGTGGGTGACAATAGTAGCAGGTAAAGCCATCAGGTAACAGGTCAAGTCTGCTTCGGCGTGCTAACATTTTCCTATAAATAGAGTGCTGAGTTAGAATTGAAAATCACACCAGAAACATAAGTTTTCTCTCTTTCTCTCTATATATTATCAAGTGTATTTTGTGAGTATTTAGATACTTTGAGAGTTGGTATTCAGTGCAAGGTTCCTTCGGATTTACATTCCGGTCAGAAGTACTGCTCTTTTGAGGGAAGGGATTTTAAGGGTTATTATGTTTCTTCAGTTTTGTAATTTTTTTGACTTTTAAAAATTTTGGAAAAATTTGAAATGATATTTTGATGAGTTTTCTCGATTGTGTCCAAAAATGACGATTTTTGGATGTATAGATTAGGAGTTATGGATTTTATGATAAAAGACTATTTTAAAAGTAAACCCTTATAACTCCTTATGGTTAACTCCAAAATTGGTAAAAATTTTATTGGGAGTACATCTATATAACATCAATATATTCTGTAAATTTCGGAATTTTTGGACAAAAGTACAATTTATGATAAATGTCTAAATATTCGGCAGTTTTGGCCATGTGAAAAATAGTAAATGAATTTTAAAATTTCGAGAAAATATATGTTCAATATGGGACTATATTCGCTAAATCTTTAAAAAAAATATTTTTGGAACTGATTTGGTATTTTTCATGAAAATGGACTAGTTATGAGTAAATGAATTAAATATGTTATGTGAAGTAACAAAATTGAAAAATATGATTTTATGGCTTGAGAATCCTATATAAGGTATATGCAGATTTTTGATAAGGGTTTTGGTTATTGATGATGAAATTTTATGATTTTGGCAGTTTAGGATGATTAAATGCATTAATTGGTAAAGTATAAACAATTAAAATAAATTGTTTATAAGTTTAAGAAATGATTAAAATATTGTGGTAATATTAATAATATTAGATTATGAGATTATTAAGTGATTTATAACATTTGGATTAAGGTGTTATAAAATCATTGATTCATGAATATTACTCTTGAAATTAAATGCAGTTGTTGATCGTATTGTTTTTATTATCATATATAACATTTTTATAATCCCGATGATGAAGTTTCTCTTTGACTTAAGTGTAAAGATGGGTAGATTATTGGTATGATCGTGACTATGGGTTCTTTTTGGCCAGTAGTGCAAAGATGAATTGTTGACTAGTATGATCATGATCATTGAATTTACAATTGAATATTTTTAGCTTAAGAGCAAAGGTGAATTGATCAACATAGTTATAATTATTGTTTATATAAATTCTGAAATGATTATATATTTCTTTGAAATATTAACATCTTTGGCCTGTAGTGCAAAGATGAATTGTTGATGAATATCTTTGGCGTGTAGTGCAAAGATGACCTGTTGTTGAATATCTTTGGCCCGTAGTGCAAAGATGATCTGTTATTGAATATCTTTGGCATGTAGTGCAAAGATGAACTGTTAATAAATATCTTTGGCCCGTAGTGCAAAGATGAACTTATTAGTATGATTATGAACAGGAATTGTGATTTGGTATCACCATGATATTTGATGTTTCAGGTAAAGACATGTGATGAAAAATATCTTCGTCTTGGATGAGAAGAGAAAATTAGAACTACAATTATGATTATGAGTTATTCACATGACTGTGAACAATATCTGTTGATTAATGTTACAGGGTTAAAGCATTGTTGGTGGACTTTTAACATGGAGAAGATAATAGACTTTATGGTCTATTTGACTCTTCTAATTGATTTCTCATTCCGCTGCAACTATGGTTGAAAAGTTTTATCATCTACCATATGTTCTAAATCTCTGATTTATTACTGATGAAGGCTATTGATAATTTAATTATCTTTAGTCATAATATTCTTTACTGAGCTAGTTGTGCTCACCATTTTGCTTCACAATTCCTTTCAGGTAATAAGAGTGTTGCCGGGTCGAGTGAGCGGGGATAACAGGGGAATAGAACGGTGGTTTATAGCTGTTGAGGTTCTCCCTAAATAGGTGAGGTGAACCCAACTTTGGAAGGGTGTTTTGCCACTATCAGACAAGATGTCTAATGATATATAACCTTGTGTTATCATAAGACAGGTTTGTGCACATCCACTTGCTGAGTATATCTACGAGCACTACCTATATGATCTTGGAGTTTGGTTGAAACATAATGTTCAATCGCAGACGGTGGAGATAGTTATATGTCAAGAGAAGACTCACCATTGGAAGGAACATAATAGTAATCTTCTCATTTTTCTTTGGGGTCTATTGGATCAACCAAGGATAATTCTCTGGACATATGATATTTATCATAACTTAGATTCATGGCCTCCTATATACGAAGGTTTCCTTGAGCACTTCCCAAAGATTTTAATTTCTAAAACAGTTATTGACTGTACCTTTATGTAATGTATCAATGTGAGGTGCTGTCCATAGTTGGGACATGAGTCACAGTTAGTATTAAAAGTCTTAGTATATGTGTTGTTGTATTTTGCACGACAATTGTAGTAATAAAGTTGTAGTTGTTTTCTGTACCATGTATTTGGCGACTCAGTATAGGTTGGATGAATTGGACCTATTTTGGGGGCGTCACACCTTGAGATAAACAACGTTATCTCTCTCTTCATATTGCCCCACCAAAATGTATGTCAAAGATCATGATACATTTTGGTACTCCCAAGATGGATTGCAAATGGTGTGTTGTGCGCCTCCATCATGATTTTATACTTTAACTCAGGATCGTTAGGAACACAAAGTCTGGAGTTGACTCAAAGTATTCTTTCTTCATCGATTCTTGCTTCCGGCATAGCACCTTCTTGTACTTTCTTCCTCATATGCATCAGCTCCAGGTCTGTAGCTTGAGCAACTTTAACTTTATCGATTAAAGTCGGTTCTACTCGTATATTCGCCATCATCACATGGGTCCCTGGAGTCTTAATCTCTATCTCCATCCTTTGCAAGTTATACAAAATGGGCCTCTGCGTTGACAATATTTGCACTCGTACCCGCATATGATCTTCTACTCAATGCGTTAGCTACCACGTTTACTTTTCCAGGATGGTATGATCATAATCTTTCAACAGTTTAAGCCGACGTCACTGTCACATGTTGAGTTCCTTTTTAGTGAAGAAATATTTGAGGCTTTTATGATCCGTAAAGATCTCCACTTTCTCCCCATACAAGTAATGCCTCCAAATCTTTAGTGTAAAAACAACAGCTGCCAACTCTAGATCATGAGTAGGATAGTTCCTCTCATATTCTTTGAGTTGTCGAGAGGCATAGGCTATGACTTTCCCATGTTGCATGAGAACACATCCTAACCCTTTGCCTGAAGCATCACTGTAGATGACAAATCCCTCCGAGCTAGATGGTATTGTTAGAACAGGTGCTGAAATGAGTCTCCTCTTGAGTTCTTGAAAACTCTTCTCACATTTCTCGTTCCAACCGAATTTTGTATCTTTCTGAGTCAGCTGAGTTAAGGGAGTAGCGATTCAAGAAAACCCTTCTACGAATCTCCGATAATAACAAGCTAAGCCGAGAAAGCTACGTACTTCGGTCACTGATTTAGGTTCCTCCCAGCTTTTAATAGCTTCAATCTTTGCTGGGTCAACAGATATTCCATAACTTGATACCACGTGCCCAAGGAATGCTACTTCCTCAAGCCAAAACTCGCATTTCTTTAACTTGGCATATAGCTTGTTTTCACGAAGCTTTTTGTAGTATCAGCCTCAAGTGTTGCTCATGATCTTCACGGCTTTTGGAATATATGAGGATGTCATCAATAAAGATGACCACAAAGTGATCCAAATATTCTTTGAATACTCGGTTCATCATATCCATGAAGGCAGCAGGAGAATTAGTCAATCCAAAAGACATGACTAGAGATTCATAATTCCGTGCATCGGAGTTACGAAAAAGTCGTCTTTGGAATTTCATCGGTTCTAATCTTCAATTGGTGATATCCTAACGAAGATCAATCTTAAAAAAAAAATTGGTGCCTTAGAATTTGGTCAAACAGGTCATCAATACGTGGCAATGGATACCTATTTTTGATGGTGACATGATTCAACTCCCGATAATCAATAAAAAGTTGCATACTACCATCTTTCTTCTTTACGAATAGAACAGGAGCACCCCAAAGAGAAGTACTAGGATGAATGAAACTGATGTATAACAATTCCTGCAGTTGGGTCTTTAACTCCTGAAGTTCAATAGGAGCCATTCGATATGGGGCTTTGGAAATAGGTTTTGTCCCGGGTTCAAAGTTCGACAAATTTAATTTCACGCTTTCTGAGGGGTAGGCGGGAAGTTCTTGTGGAATACGTCGGAAATTCATTAACAATAGAAATATCATTCAAAACTGACGTATTTTTGTTTAGATCCGTGACATGAGCTAAGAAAGCTTGATATCCATTTTTCAATAAACGAATAGTTTTATGGCTTGAGATGACAGTGATTAATTTTAATGGTTTGGTTGCTTGAATTCATATAATAGGTTGGTTAGGAATATGAAAGCTAACAACTTTACGAAAATAATCAATTTTTGCATGATGAGTAGTTAACCAATCAATCCTTAGAATTACGTTAAATGCAAGTATTTTCAATGAAATAAGATCGACAGGTAATGTGAGGGTACCGATTTGAACCAAACAAGTCTTATAAACAGTAGATGTAATGAAGGTTCCTCCCAATGGAGTTTCAACAGATAAGTCAAAGTCTAATTTCTCCGGAGTCAAATTTAAACGTTGAGCGCAAGTAGGAGAAATAAAAGAATGGGTAGAACCGGTATCAAATAAGGTATATACTTCGCTAGAGTTTATGATAAGCTTACCCGTGATGACCTCGTTCGGGTTCCTTGCTTTCTGGGAGGTCACGACAAACGCTCTCCCTTGAACTACCGGTTTTGTCTTGTTTGGGACGGTCTTTGATGCCTCCATCCCAGCTGGACTTGTCTTCGGTGCATGACAAAATCGGGCCAGGTGACCTTCTCTTCCATAATTGTAACATGCTTTGGATGGCATCGCACAGTTTGGACTGATGTGTCCCTCCCCTCCATATTTGAAGCATATGATAGGTGGTCGTTCTCCTTCCTTAACGATAGGTGCTGATGTTGACGTCTTGCCATCATTGTTGAATCTCCTCTTCTTGAAATGTCCACTCTTATTATTTTAACCATGATTACCACCGAAGTGGTTACCATTTCTGGAATGTTGATTCCCTCCACGCTTGTTGTCACCTCTTCGATGACTGCTATCACTGGTATTATCATTTTGCCTGCTGTTCTCTTTTGGTTGGGTTGACTCATTATCGCGCTTCAATAACTGAGCCCTATTAACAACATCTGAATACAAGCAAAGTTTATGAGAAATGAGATATTGACGTATATCGGGTTTCAAACCTCTTAGAAACATTCGCGTCATTCTCTCCTCATTATCAACCAAATGGGACGCAAACCGGGACAACTCGGCAAACTTGGCTTCGTACTGCGACACGGTCATGTTGTTTTGTTCCAGTTTAATGAACTCTACCTCTTTCATGTGACAAATACTTTTAGGAAAGTACTTGTCGTTGAACAGTTCTTGGAACTTCTCCCAAGACATCTTCAATGCGGCAGGTTGAGTACGCTTTACAGATTCCCACCAAGAATCTGCCTTCGCCGCATAATATGAAGATGGCAAAAAGGAACCTTTGCTCCTTGGAGCATCCCAAGACATCAAATATCTTGTTGATACGCTTTATCCACGTCTCCGCCTTAAGTGGTTTTGGCTCTCCAAAAAACTCCGGTGGTCCCAACTCCTTGAACTGCTTAGCAGTGACCGTCCGAGAGTTTCCAGTTTTTCCACCTGCATTTTGGACAGAAGTCACTCTTGCCTGATGATGCATGAATTGCAGAAAGCCTCTGAACATTCCATCGTTCGTCATTTGGTCAGTGTTGTTGTTTGCATGAGGATTGTCGCCTTCCTGATGCACATTGTCTTGATTATTGATCTGTGGAGACTCAACGATCTCCTGTGCTCCATTGTTATTCTCAACATTCTCGGATGTCATTTTCAAATACTGCCACAAAACAAGGGTTAATTAACATATCACATATTATTCCTATACTCTGACCGACCAATTAAATACCAAATAAACTTAGGTAGGTCATACTAGTGAAGTAATTCCCCGTCTCTCCCCTCCAAGTTCTTGTCTCACATCTTAGCCATGGATCATATCCCTAAGCTTTGATATCAACTGTGACACCCCCAAGATAGGTATACATCACCTATCTTGAGTCGCCAAATACATGGTACAAAATTTAAATACAACTTAATTATACAACAGTCGTGTAAAATACGACAAAACATATGCTGTGAGTTTTAATACAAATATTGTCATCTAGATAATATCCACACTCAATTGAGTCCTCATTATATTTATTATCACACTATTTAACAGAATAGTGAGGACTACTAATGTTATTATCTGGACCGTCACTCCATTCCCCGACTAGTCCCTGCTACGTTCTTATTTCCTGAAGAGAACAATGAAAGTAAAATGGCGAGCTTAACTAGCCCAGTAAGAAATATTATGACTAAGATAATACAGAATAAATTATCGTTAGCCTTCAACAGTGTTAAATTGATACAATATAACAAACATCAAGTTTAACTGCAGCGGAACGAGCAATCCATTAAAAGAGTCAAGTAGAGAATAAAATCTACTATCTTTTATGATTTAAAAAGGTTTTTCATCACTTTTATCGCTAAGACTCACTTTTAATAAATAATCCACATCATCCGCACTACTGACCAAGGATATTCATTAGTATCACGACCACAAATTATCCATGCACTACGGGCCAAAGATATTCGTGTAGTCATCAATGGTCATGATCATGCCAACAACTGTCCATCAATACACTACGAGCCAGTGAGGACTTTTACCACATCTTTTGTAACATTACGGTAATGATTATACCGAATAATCCCTGGTCATAATCATACCAAGTCCATCTATGCACTACAGGCCACAGATGACTTTCAACATAATATAAACATGAGGATGATGACAATGATATAAGAATTTAATAAAAACAAGTTCAAGAATTAATTTATCTAGGAACTAATAACGTCCAAATTGTAAACATGATACTGCTTTGTGGGGTAAAACTCAAGAATGCTCACAAGAATATTTTCATGAAAAGATACTAAATGAAGCACAAATATCAAGGATATTCCACTAATTTCATGGAGTATAAAAGCCAAAACTTTAACCTACTGAGTATAATAAAGAATGTAATAACAAAAGAAATCACCAGGCATGCGATAGGATCCGCTTGCAGAAAGTTATTCCACAGAATAATAAATAACGAAACCGGTCATGCGTAAGCGCACGCATGACGGATATTCAACGAGAATAATAAATAACGAAACCCGATTCAAAGTAAATTCGCTTGCAAGCAAGATGTTTTAACAGAATAATAAATAACGGAACGAAGTCATGCGTAACGCATTACGAGATGGGATGTTCCAACATAATAATAAAGAATGGAATAACAGAAGAATTTCACCATGTATGCGGTACTTCGCATAGACAGGTTATTCCAACATAATAATAAAGAATGGAATAACAAAAGAATTTCACCAAGTATAGGGTAGACCACGTATACAGGTTATTCCAACAGAATAAAAAAAATAGAATAACAGAAGTTCTCTTCATGAATACGAAAGAAATAATACCCCTTACCTTAGAACAACTGGATATAGGAGTAGTGAAGTAGCAGAATACTTTTCTTCTTTCTCTCTATAGTTTCTCTCTAGACTTTCAGTGAATTCGTAAGAAATAATGAAGGAATGAGCTTCTATTTATAGGAGAATGGACTGAATAATAACTAATTCATGAACGGTCCAGATTGATTTACTTTTAAACGGACGGTCCAGATTGGTTTACTATAATATATTCTAATAAAATAAAATCTTTTAAATAAAATATAATATATTCTATTTATAATCTAATAAAACGAATAACTTTATAAAAGTATTCTGTTTTATATAAAAAAATTTTACTATGCAAAATACTATGAAGGCACTATGCAAACACTATGCATAATAAAATATAATATATTCTATTTATAGTCCAATAAAACGAATAACTTTATAAAAGTATTACATTTTATATAAAAAAAATTTACTATCAAAAAAACACTATACATAATAGTAATATAATATATTCTATTTATAGTCTAATAAAACGAATAACTTTATAAAAGTATTACATTTTATATATAAAAAGCTTTTATGTTTTATTACATTAATAATACTAATAAAACAAAACTTCATCATCATTATTATAATTCACACTATTAATCGACCGAAGTCGTTCTACAGGAAAGAGGGGCTTTCAATAAGGATTTTTCCCTATGGCGCGCAATTAGGTGACCAAACCTCTCCTTGGCAGATCTTCTAGACATCGTTCATATTGCAAATAATAATATTAATAACTTCATCATCTCAATTATTGATTTAATAATATATAAAATATCGACAATAATTGAATCAATTAACGTGAGATACTATGCAACAATTCTTTGAAGCAATAATTGAACAAAAGCGAGTGACTTCTCACGTAAGCATCAATAATCAATCTGGTGTGCTACTATGCAACACGCAGCGTATTCCATACTTTAACAAGGGTGTTTCAACAGATTAACGATAAAACTTCCGCAAGTTATTTTCATAAAATATTTTTGTCGTTTTCTCAATCCAAACAATAATCCATGAATTATTATTACTATTATTGTTATTATTTTAAAATTATTATTATTAGTTAAGAGCGGTTGGATTTCTAGATTTGTATGAAATTGTTTTTATTTTATTTTAATGGAGAATAAAAAATGAATTGTCAAATTTTCCACTTACTCAAATAATTTAAATTAATAAAATAATAAAATATTATTTTTAAATACACATCGACTTCATATAAAAATATTTTAATAATTTATATAATCTTTTTAAAATTTTTAAAAATTATTATTATTATTATTATTATTATTATTATTATTTTGAAATTATTATTATTAATATTTGAAATTATTATTATTATTAATATTTTTATTATTATTATTTCAAAATTATTATTATTACTATTATTTTGAAATTATTATTATTTAAAGATAATAAATTTTACTACTCTATTTTGTTTAAAGATAAAAGAGAAGAGAAGTGATATGGCATTTCTGTGCTCCACGTAAGCAAAAAAAGGGTCCAGCTTGGACAGTCAGCTTTTCCATCCGTTTTTTTGGACGAAAATTTTAAGTAATGACCATTTTGTAATTTTTGAGAGTACAGTTATTCGATTGTAACAAAAAAAAATTTGGTAACCACAATGAATCAAACCCTAGTACAGTGACCAAAAAATGTATTATTCCATTCAACTATTGTCACAGTATCATCTGTACAATATTTTATATTATTAAATCAATAATTGAGACGACAAAGTTATTCATATTATTATTTGTATTATTGACAATGTCTAGAAAGTTCTGTCGAGGAAAGGGGTTTGGTCACCTAATTGCGCGCCAATAAGGAGAAGTCCTTATCGAAAAGTCTCTTCTTTCATGTGAATGATTTGGTTGTTAATATTTTGAGTTATAATATTAATGATGAAAAAATATTATTAAAAATGTATTTAGTGAAGCCAAGTGAGTTGAGATTAATAGAGGGATTTTTTTATGAAGTATTTGTTATAAATTTGGCTTATTACATGTACCCCCACTTACTCATTTTTTAAAATTATCGATAGAAAATTATCTCAATTTTGTTTTATTACTTATATATATATATATATATATATATATATATATATATATATATATTGTGTGTGTGTAAAAAGGGGTGTGTGTGGGTGGATGATATATATATATATATATATATATATATAATATAAGTTTTATTTTTTTATATAAAATAGAATATATTATATTTTATTGCATAGTGCAGCATAGTAAAATCAAAAATTTTCTTTAAATTCGCCCGTGAACTTTGCAAGTGAATTCCATTACTGTGCATCCGTGATTATTTTTCTAAATAGTATCATGCCATTCTCCTATAAATATGATTCTTAGTTTAAAAATGAAAATTACATCAGAATCAGAGAATTGTTTCTATAATATTGAGCGTATTTCTTTTGAGTTTAAGGAAACTTTGAGTGTAGAAAATAGTACAAATTTTCTTCAAGAATATCCCCGTCATACCAGTCAGAAATACTCTCCTTCTAAGGTAAGGGATATTATTTTTGTTCAATACTCGTAAGAAATAATATTTTCTTCCATACTCTATAGTAAGTAATATTATTTCATTTCATATTCCTAATTCTACACTTATTTTGATAAGTATTGCTTTCATACTCATTGAAATTAGTAGAATATCCTTGAAATTTGTGCTTCATCGAGTATATTTTCATGGGAATATTTTTTTGAACATTCTTGTTAAATTTTAATCTTTTCATGTAGGGGTACTATTCATGACAAAAAATTGATTTCTTTTCTGTCCAAATTATTTTTGATATATGAATATTATTCTTGAATTTTATTCCATAAAGCAGTTATCATGTTGACAATTTGGACATTTTTAAACTCTGGATAAATTAAAAATCTTTAATATGTATCATTACTTTCGTTTGATTGATGTTTATATCATTGTCATCATCCTCATGCATATATTGTGATGAAAGTCATCTTTGGCACGTAGTGCATAGATGGACTGTTGATTGATATATGATTATGACCAGGAATTATGTATCGGTATAATTATGACCTGTAATGTTACAAATGATGTGGTAAAAGTCCTCATTAGCCCGTAGTGCATTGATGGACAGTTGTTGGCATGATCATGACCATTGGTGATAATAACGAATATCCTTAGCCCGTAGTGCATGGATAATTCATGGATGTGATACTAAAGAATATCTTTAGCCCGTAATGCATGGATAATTCGGTGATGTGGATTATTTATTGAGGTGTGTTACGTACAATGATAAAATATTGATGATGAACTTTTAAATCATAGAAGATAGTAGATATCATGCTCTACTTGACTCTTCTAATGGATTGTTTGTTCCACTGTAGTTAAACTTATTTTCTATTATATTCTATCAGTTTTACACTGTTGAAGGCTAACAATAATTTATTCTGCATTATTTTAGTTAAAATATTTTTTACTGGGCTAGTTGAGTCACACTTTTGTTTCATTCTTATCTTCAGGAAATGAGAATATAGTTAGGAATAGTCGGGGAATGGAGTGATGGTCCAAGATGGTAGCTATAGTAGTCCTCACTATTTTATGAAATAGTGTGATAATAAATATAATGAGGACTTCATTTGAGTTTGGATATTATCTACGAGACAATATTCGTGTTAAAACTCTCAGTTACGTTTTTGTCGTATTGTATAAAAAATTCTGTACTATGTATTTGGCGACTCAGAATGGGTTGTGTATACCTATTTTCGGGGTGTCACATTTCTTGGGTTTGAAAAGTTACTATAGAAGATTTATGGAAGGATTCTCTTTGCTTGCTTTACCTTTGATTCAGTTGATGAGAAAAGACACGAAGTTTGTGTGGAATGAGGAGCATAAGAAGAGTATCGAGAAGTTGAAGAAACGGTTTATGAAAACTCCTATACTTACATTGTCGTCGGGGACATGAGGTTACTAGAATTATAGTGATGTTTCTAAGAAGGGCTTGGGGTGTGTTTTGATGCAACACGGTAAGGTGATTGCTTATACTTCCAGACAGCTTAAACCTTATGAGGTGAACTAACCCACTCATGACTTGGAGTTGGCAGCTGTGATCTTTGCCCTAAAGATTTGGAGGCATTATTTGTATGGAGAGACTTGTGATAACTTCACCGATCACAAAAGACTTAAATACATTTTCACTCAAAAGGAGCTTAATATGAGGTAAAGGCGTTGGTTGGAGCTTCTAAAATATTTTGATGCGAGAATTCAGTATCACCTAGAGAAGGTAAATGTGGTTGCGAATGCTCTTAGCCGAAAGAGTTATGGGAGTGTAGCAGCCCTTATTACACAATCCCATTTTATTTCGGATATGGAGCGGCTAGAGTTGTATGTATAATTTCCAGATGGGCTTTTGGCGGGTATGAGAGTGGAGACCTCTCTTATCTCGCGAGTTAAAAAAGCTCAAAAGGAAGATGGGGAGTTCTGGAGTATGACGTAGAATCTGGAGGAGGGAAAGCAGCCTGAGTTTCGTCTTGATGATCACGGTGTGATTTGGTTGGGCGAGCGGTTGTATGTACCATCCTATCCAATCATTCTAGAAGCGGTGTTGGCTGAGGCTTATAGTTCGCCATTTTTTATTCATCCAGGTTCTACAAAGATGTATAGGGATTTGAAGAAGAATTTTTGGTGGAATGGGATGAAACGAGACGTTGCTGAATATGTTGGGAAGTGCCTCACTTTTCAACAAGTGAAGATAGAGTATCAACGAGCTAGCGGTTTTCTGCAATAGTTAGACATTCCAGTTTAGAAATGGGAGGATATCACGATGGATTTGTGACTGGTTTGCCAAAGACTTAGGAAAAATAATACCATTTGGGTAGTGGTAGACCGGCTGACCAAATCGGCACACTTTTTGGCTATCCATGAGGGTTACTCGGTGGATAGGTTAGCACATATCTTTCAGCAGGAGATTGTTAGACTTCATGGTACTCTGGTGACTATTGTTTCAGATCGGGACCCACGATTCACTTCACGGTTCTGAAAAGAGTTTCAATGAGCTTAGGGTACTCGGCTCAACTTCATCACTTCTTTCCATCCACAAACTGATAGGCAATCTGAACGGACTATTCAGACATTAGAGGGCATGTTGAGGTCTTGTGCACTTGAATAATCAGGTAATTGGAATGATTACTTGAGCCTAGTTGAGTTTGCTTATAACAACAACTGGCATGCAAGTATTGAAATGGCTCCGTTTGAGGTGTGTATGGTAGGAAGTGTCGGGCACCAACTTGATGGTATGAGGTTGGTGAGAGGGCCATAGAAGGGCCTGAGTTAGTTCAAGTCACTACAGAGAAGGTAGCGGTGGCTAAGGAGAAGTTGAAGTCAGCTCGATCACGACAAAATAGTTATGATGATAAGCATAGGAGGACTTTAGAGTTTGAACCTGATAAGCATTTGTTTCTAAAAATTTCTCCTTGAAAGGACAGTCGACGATTTGGGTTGAAAGGGAAACTTAGTCCGCGTTGTATTGGCCCATTTGAGATTTTAGAGAGGGTTGATGAAGTTGCATATCGGTTAGCTTTGCCTCCACAGCTAGCTCATATGCACAATGTGTTTCATGTGTCGGTGTTGAGGAGTTATCAATATCATTCGTTGCATGTGGTGCAATATTCGTTCGATAAGATTCGGGAGGATCTTATTTGTGAGGACCAAGCCAAGACGATTTTGGATCATCAAGAAAGGATTATGAGGATGAAGACAATTTCGTTTGTTAAGATTTTGTGGAGGAATCATTTGGAGCGGGAAGCTACTTGGATGGTAGAGGAGTCTATTCGAGCGGAATATCAGGATCTTTTGATATTTAGGTATGTTTCATTCTTTTGATTCCGGTGACGGAATCCTTTTCAAGGGGGAGGTAATGTAATACCCAGAAAAATAAAATAATAAATAAATAACATTTAAATTTACATTTTAAATATTTTTATTGGACTTTATCTTTTATTTGGGTCAACTAGTCATTTAATTTATGTGGACTAATAAATATTAATAAGTGATGGATAAATTAATTTGATAAAATTTGGGTTTTTTTAAAAACTAATTGAGTTAAATTTATATTTGTGTAATATTAAAATTCTATTCAAATTAAAAGAAATAATAAGATATATACTGCTTCCATCCCATTATATCTGACGTTCTAGAGGGTTTTTTTCTTTCCAATATATTTGACGTTTTACAAAACCAAGAATATTTTGCCTATTTGTTTCCTTTTCTACCCTTCCTTCTCCACCACCATTAATGACTATTTTTTCTATTTTCAAAAAACAGTTCAAATTCTATTCTTTAATTAGGAGAGAAAATTAGGAGAGAGAGTGTGAAATCAAGTTTGGTGTTAATAGAGAATTAAATGAGATCAAAGTATTAATTAAAGTTAAAATAGTAAAACTACATCTATTCTTAATCTATGTAAAAATCTTTAGAATGTCAGATATAATGGGATGGAGGGAGTAAATAATAAACAAACCAAATTACTTTATTATATCTATGCGAATTGAATGAGAGAGAGAGAGAGACTAGTGCGGCTGCACAGAGAAAAGAAGGAAAAAAAACAATTTGGCTCTTGTATCAAGTAAGTTTTAAGTAATTAACCGTACATGCATATGTTGGTTAACATAACATCTATTATGCAAAAACAATGAAGGAATCACCTCAAGTATTGAAATTGTTCCAAATATTCAATTGAACACACATCCAGAAAACTATAACATTGAATGTTTTAGCATAAACCAAGCTGTTAAATGCGAAATTACCACAGGGTTTAGAGGTAAATACCTACTATAACTGATTTTTTAACATTGCTGAAAAGTTTTTTTCATTTAAAACTTTAAATTGACACATACTGTGACGCCCCCAAAATAGGTATACATCACCTATTCTGAGTCGTCAAATACATGGTACAGAAAACAACTACAACTTTATTATTACAATTGTCGTGCAAAATACGACAACACATACTGTGAGTTTAAATACAAATATTGTCTTCTAGACAATATCCACACCCAAATATGTCCTCATTACAATTAATGATGCACTATTTTGCAAAATGGCGAGGACTACTAAAACAGCTATCTTGAATTATCACTCCATACCCCGGCTAGTCCCAGCTAAATTCTCATCTCCCGAGAAGAAAAATGGAACAAAAAGGAAAATGGTGAGCTCAACTAGCCCAGTAAAGAATATTATGACTAAGATAATATACAACAAATTATCCTTAGTCTTCAACAGGGAAAAATCTGATAGAATACAATAAACAACAAGTTTTAGATCAACAACTACAACGGAAACAACAATTCATTAGAAGAGTTAAGTAAAGAATGAAATCTACTATCATCTATGAATTTAAAAGTCCATCATCAATATTTTATCCCTGTAACATCAATCAATATACATCTTTGCACTACAGGCCAAAGATATTCATTTGTATCACCAGTTGGTCATGTTCATCTCAACACCTGTTCATCTTTGCACTATGGGCCAAAGATATTCATCAGGTAATCATTCATCTTTGCACTACAGACCAAAGATATTCATCAAGTATCACCATTAAGGATCGAGGATGATGAAAAATATTTTAGAGAAACGAATCGGTGGAGACGGAAGGACAAATATTAGGGATTAAGTATTTGATTTATCCAAATTCAATAATACTCTATAATAACCAAGTGTGAAGTAGAATTCAAAATAAAGATCAAAACATGGATACAATCAAAGATAGTAACCATAAAAGACATCTGGGAAGAAAAAGAGAAAATTTCATTTTTTGGTGAATAGTGTCGTATTTATGAATAGTGTCGTATACGTGAATAGTGTCGTATGCGTGAATAGTAACCCAGACACAAAAAGTTCCAAATTTGATTAAAAAGTTTAGATCAATACATCGGCATAATGATATTGAAAGAAATAATATCATATATGAAGAAAATAACATCTCTTATCTCAAAGAAACAGTACTTCGTAATGAAACGTCGGGTATGATGCTGAATGAAACTTGTACTGAATAGTAACTCTCAAAGTATCTAAATACTCACAAAATACGCTTGATAATATAGAGAGAGAAAGAGAGAAAGCTTATATTTCTGGTGTGATTTTCAATTCTAACTTAGCCCTCTATTTATAGGAAAAGTTTAGCCCGTCGAAACAAATTTGACCTGCTACTTGATGGCTTTACCTGCTACTATTGCCACCCACCATATTTGAAATAAAATTTAGCACATTTCTTCACCAACCACAAGTGGGGCCCACTCAATTCTAGAATTTTTCACCAAAATCATTTATAAACTTAATTTTTGAATCAGTCACCTCTTAAAATTCATAACAAATCATACGTTCAATTTTAACGGTTAAAAATTTGTGGACATATACTCAACTTATATATGTATAACATATCCAAAAATCACAATGATCCAACTGTCAGATTAAAAATTATAATTCACGCAATATATCTCAAGAACAGTGATTTAATTTTTAATACCTCCATCCCGACAAAAATACCTCAACATTAATTCTTTTAATTATATCCACATAAAATAAATATATCCATCAATTATATCCACATAAAATATATATTTCCTTATCATATAAATCAATAATTAATTATTCACAAATAATATTACAGAATCACAATTATGACAACCAGGCCGTTCCCAGGAAAGAGGGGGCTTTCCAATAAGGATTTCTCCTTACTGGCGCACAATTAGATGACCAAACCTCTCCTTGACAGAACTTTCTAGACATTGCCAATAATGTTATCTAATAATATTATTCTAATAATATGAATTATTGATCTGATAATGGGAAATATCATGCGATGACAATTATTGAAACAACAATAATATAAAATATCAATGCAGCAATTATTGAATCAATAAAATATTGAAAAGTAATTACTGTAACAATTATTGAGTAGTGTCTTCTTACGTAAGAATCAATAATTCAAAAATATTGTGCAATACCGTGTGCTACTGTGCAACCACGCATATTACTGTATTTTAACCACCAGGTAATCCAACAGTGTTAATGGTAACGATTACGCCGTTATTTATAAAAACTCAAACTTGTCGTTTTCTTCATCCGGCGATTATTACGTTATCACGAATGATCGCTACTACGTCGCATTTAATATTCCCCGACAACAAGAATATTCCACGACCAAACGAATATTCCCCGACAAAATGAATATTTTATAACCACTTACTTATTTTGTAAAATTTGCACATTTCACCCATAATCAAAGTATTATATCAAATTAACTCCGTATTATTTCAAGATAATAATTAGAGAAAAATTTAATTTTATTCATAATAAGTTGGGGTCTTACAACCTCCCCTCCTTATGAAATTTTATCCTCGAAATTGACGTACGTACCTGGTGTTTCAAAAAGGTGAGGGTACCTCGCTTTCATTTCTGATTCCAACTCCCAAGTCATTTCCTCAATAGCATGGTTCGTCCACAAAACCTTGACTTGTGGTATAACCTTAGTTCGTAGGATATGCTCTTTCCTATCCAATATCTTGACAGGTACCTCCTCGTACGTTTAATCTTCGGCTATCTCGTCTGGTTCTAACGCAATAATGTGGTTTGGGCCTTTCACATATTTACGAAGCATAAATATGTGAAAAACATTATGAACACGAGACATACTTGGAGAGAATGCGAGTCTATAGGCCACATTTCCTATTCGGTCAAGAATCTCAAATGGTCCAACAAATCGTGGATTGAGCTTTCCTCTCTTCCCAAATCTTGTAACTCCCTTCCATGGAGCAATACGTAATAGTACATGATCTCCAATATTAAATTCCACGTCCTTTCGATGAAGATTAGCATAACTCTTTTGTCGATCTTGTGAGGTCTTTATACGTTGCCGGATCATTTGAATCTTTTCTGTAGTCATGCGTACTAATTCTGGTCCCAACAACATTGCTTCTCCCACCTCGTCCCAGCATACTGGAGAATGACACTTTCGTCCATATAACGCCTCGAATGGAGCCATGCCTATACTTGATTGATAATTGTTGTTGTAGGAGAATTCCACCAGTGGCAAGTACTTATCCCAACTTTCTTTAAAATCTAGGACACAGAGTCTTAATAAATCTTCAAGGGTTTGAATAGTCCTTTCCGATTGTCCGTCCGTTTGAGGATGGTATGCCGAACTGAATCGTAAATCTGTGCCCATAGCTTTTTCCAAGCTAACCCAAAATCGTGAAGTGAATCTTGGGTCACAATCCGAAACTATGGATACTGGCATGCCATGCAATCTCATAATCTCATTTACGTACATACTAGCAAGACGTTCAAGGGAATAAGTCTCAAGTATAGGAAAAAATGAGCAGACTTGGTTACTCTATCAACAATAACCCAAATCTCTTATATGCCTTGAGAAACCTTAGGAAGACCTGTAACAAAATCCATGGTAATGTGTTCCCACTTCCATTTCAGAATTTCAAGTGGTTGCAATGGACCCTTTGGCACTTGATGCTCTGCCTTTACACGTTGACAAGTTAAACACCTCGAGATAAACTTCGCGATCTCTTTCTTCATATTGCTCCACCAAAATGTATGTCGAAGATCATGATACATTTTGGTACTCCCAAGATGGATTGCAAATGGTGTGTTGTGTGCCTCCATCATGATTCTATGCTTCAAGTTAGAATCGTTAGGAACGCAAAGTCTGGAGTTGACTCGAAGTATTCCTTCTTCATCGATTCTTGCTTCTGGAATAACACCTTCTTGCACTTTCTTTTTCATACGCACGATCGCCTCCAAATCAGAGCTTGAGCAAACTTTAACTTTATCGATTAAAGTCAGTTCTACTCGTATATTTACCATCATCACGTGGGTCTCTGGATTCTTTAACTCTATCTTTATCCTTTGTAAGTCGTATAAAATGGGTCTTTTTGTTAACAACATCGCATTCGTACCCGCATACGATCTTCTACTCAATGCGTCAGCTACAACGTTTGCTTTTCTAGGATGATATTGAATGTTATGGTCGTAATCCTTCAATAGCTCGAGCCAACGTCGTTGCCGCATGTTGAGTTCCTTTTGGGTGAAGAAATATTTGAGGCTTTTATGATCCGTATAAATTTCCACTTTCTCCCCATACAGGTAGTGTCTCCAGATTTTCAACGCAAAAACGACTGCTGCCAACTCCAGATCATGAGTAGGATAATTCCTCTCATATTCTTTGAGTTGTCGCGAGGAATAGGCTATGACTTTCCTATGTTGCATGAGAACACATCCTAACCCTTTGCCTGAAGCATCGCCGTAGATAACAAATCCATCAGAACCAGATGGTATTGTCAGAACAGGTGCCGAAATGAGTCGCCTCTTGAGCTCTTGGAAACTCTTCTCGCATTCCTCGCTCCATACGAATTTTGCATCTTTCTAAGTCAGCTGAGTTAACGGAGTAGGGATTCGAGAAAATCCTTCCACGAATCCCCGATAATAACCAGCTAAGCCCAGAAAGCTACACACTTCGGTCACCGACTTTGGCTGCTCCCAAATTTGGATTGCTTCAATCTTTTCCAGGTCAATAGATACTCCATGTTTTGATACCACATGCCCAAGGAATGCTACTTCCTTAAGACAGAACTCGCATTTCTTCAGCTTGGCATATAGCTTGTTGTCACGAAGTCTTTGAAGTACCAGCTTCAAATGGTGCTCATGATCTTCACGGCTTTTGGAATAGGTGAGGATGTCATCAATAAAGACAACAACGAACTGATCCAAATATTCCTTGAATACATGGTTCATCATATCCATGAAAGCAGCAGGAGCATTAGTCAATCCAAAAGACATGACTAAGAATTCATAATGCCCGTACCGAGTTCTGAAGGCAGTCTTTGGAATATCCTCAGTTTTAATCTTTAGCTGATGATATCCAGAACGAAGATCGATCTTTGAAAAGTATTGTGCTCCTTGAAACAGGTCAAATAGGTCATCAATGCGAGGTAGTGGATACCTATTCTTTATGGTGACATGGTTTAATTCTTAGTAGTCAATACAAAGTCGCATACTCCCGTCTTTCTTCTTTACAAATAAAACAGGAGCACCCCAAGGAGATGTACTAGGACGAATGAAACCGATGTCTAACAATTCACGTAGTTGGAATTTTAAATCTCGAAGTTTAATAGAGCCATTCGATATGGGTTTTAGAAATGGGAAATTTATGTGCGGTTCAAGATCAATAAAAATTCAACTTCACGTTAGGGGTAGACCGGAAGTTCTTCGTGAAATCGTCGGAAATTCATTAACAACAGGAATATTATTCAAATCTGACATGTTTTTGTTCAAGTCCATAATATGGGCTAAGAAAGCTTGACATCCATTTTTCAATAAACGAATAGATTTATGGCTTGATATGATAGTGACTGATTTTAGTGGTTTAGTTGCTTGAATTCATATAACAGGTTGGTTAGGAATATGAAAACTAATAACCTTACGAAAACAATCAATTTTGGCATGATGAGTGGTTAACCAATCAATCCCTAAAATCACATCAAATGCAAGTATCTTTAAAGAAATAAGATCAACAGGTAATGTAATTGTGCCAACTTGGATCAAGCAAGATTTATAAACTGTAGATGTAACGAAGGTTTCACCCAATGGAGTTTTGATAGATAAGTTAAAGTCCAATTTCTCCGAGTCAAGTTTAAACGTTGAGCATAAGGGAGAGATAAAAGAATGGGTAGAACCCAGGTATCTAGTAAGGTATAAACTTCGCAAGAGTTCAAGATTAGCTTACCCATGATCACCTCGTTCGGGTTTTCGTGTTTTGGCGATCACGACAAACGCCTTCCTTGAACCACCGACTTTGTTTTGTCCAGTAGTCGCTTTGGTGGTGCCGTAGCCCCAGCTTGGACTTGACTTCGCTATCGGACAAAATCGGGCTATGTGACCGTCTTTTCCACAATTGAAACACACCTTGGAGGGTTGTGAATAGTTTGGACTTATGTGTCCCTCCTCTCCGCATCTGTTGCATCTAACTGGCGGTCGTTCTCCTCCCCTAGAATTTGTTGTTGGTGGTTGTGCTGGAGCTGCTGCTGATGTCTTCCCGTCATTGTTGAATCTCCTCTTTTTGAAATTTCCACTTGACTCACCTCTCCTATTATCATGGCCACGATGACCACCCGAGTGGTTACCGCTTTTGTCTGTATTCTTCCGTCCTCACTGATTATCATCGCTCCGATGACTGCTGTCACCCGTATGACCCTGGTTGTGGTCCCTCGATTGAACATACTCGTTATCATGCTCTAATAATTGAGCCCTGTTTACAACATCTAAATATAAAGAAAATTTATGAGAGATAAGATATTGTCGAATCTCGGGTTTTAGACCTCTCAGAAACATCTGCGTCATACGTTCCTCATTTTCTACCAAATGAGGTGCAAACCTGGATAACTCCGCGAACTTTGCCTCGCACTGGGACATCGTTATGTTATTTTGTTCCAGTCTAATAAACTCTACCTCCTTCATATGACGAATACTTTTAGGAAAGTACTTGTCACTAAATAGTTTATGAAATCTTTCCCAAGTCATGTTGAGTGCGACTAGATGGGTACGCTTTACAGACTCCCACCAATAATCTGCTTCACCACGGAACATAATGGTGGCGAATGGAACCTTCTATTCCTCCGTGCAGCCCAAGACATCGAATATCTTGGTAATTTGCTTAACCCACGTTTTCGCCTTAATCGGATCGGGCTTTCCCCAGAAATCTGGTGGTCCCAACTCCTTGAACTGCTTGGCTGTGACAGACCGTGCGTTGCCATCATTTCCACCCGTATTTTGTACATGAGTCTCCCTTGTCTAATTTTGCATGAACTGTAAAAAGCTTCTAAACATCGCATCATTCATCGTTTGCTCGGTAGTGTTGTTTACAGGAGGAATATTGCCTTCCTGTTGCACGTTCTCTTGGTTGGTAATCAAAGGTTGTTCCACAGTCTCATAGACTCCATTGTTAACGTTCTCAGCTGCCATTCTTAAAAACTGCCATAAAATAGGGGTTAATTAAATAAATTAACATATCACATAATATCCCTATATTATGACCGACCAACAAATAAGCTTAGGTAGGACACACTAGCGAAGGATTTACTCTCTCTCCCTCCTAGTTCTATTCCTCGATCTCCGCTTGGAGACCATATCCCTAAGCTCGATATTAATTGTAACACCCTCAAAATAGGTATACATCACCTATTCTCGAAGTCGTCAAATACATGGTGCGTAAATAACTACAACTTTATTATTACAATTGTCGTGCAAAATATGACAACACATCTTTGTGAGTTTAAATACAAATATTGTCTTAGACAATATCCACACCCAAATATGTCCTCATAACAATTATTGATGCTTTATTTTACAAAATGGTGAGGACTACTAAAATGACTATCTTAAATCATCACTCCATACCCCATTTATTCCACTAAATTCTCACCTCCCGAGAAGAAAAATGGAAAAAAAAGGAAAAGGGTGAGCTCAACTAGCCGAGTAAAGAATATTATGACTAAGATAATATACAACAAATTATCCTTAGTCTTCACGAGGAAAAAATCGATAGAATACAATAAACAACAAGTTTTAGATCAACAATGCAATGAAATAACAATTCATTAGAAGAGTTAAGTAGAGAATGAAATCTACTATCATCTATGAATTTAAAAGTCCATCATCAATATTTTATCCCTATAACTGTGACGCCCCCAAAATAGGTCAAATCCATCCAACCTATTCTGAGTCGCCAAATACATGGTACAGAAAATAACTACAACTTTATTACTACAATTGTCGTACAAAATATAACAACACATATACTGTGAGTTTTAATACCAACTGTGACTCATGCCCCAACCGTGGACAGCACCTCACAGTGATACCTTACATAAAGGTACAGTCAATAACTGTTTTAGAAATTTAAATCTTTGGAAAATGCTCAAGAAAACCTTCGTACATGGGAGGCCATGAATCTAAGTTATGATAGACATCATATGTCCAGAGAATTATCCTTGGTTGATTTAATAGACCCCAAAGAAAAAAGAGAAGATTACTATCATTTTCTTTCCAATGGTGAGTCTTCTTTTGACATATAACTATCTCCACCGTCTGCAATTGGACATTATGTTCCAACCAAACTCCAAGATCATATAGGTAGTGCTCGTAGATATACTCAGCAAGTGGATGTGCACAACCCTGTCTTATGATAACACGAGGTTGTATGTCATTAGACATCTTATATGATAGTGGCAAAACACCCTTCCAAAGTTCAGGTTCACCTCATTTATTGTTGTTCACCAAAATCAATTATTAAGTGGACGTATAATATACGACACACACATCTTAGGTCCTCAATACAATTATATGTTGTATGTCATGCCATTTTATAATGTGTTGAGAAACTTTGACAGTCTCAGACCACCACACTATTCCCTTGTTATCCCCGCTCGACCCAGCTACACTCTTATTACCTGAAAGGAATTGTGAAGCAAAAGGGTGAGCACAAATAGTCCAGTAAAGAATATCATGACTAAAGATAAATAATTTATCTATAGCCTTCATCAGTAATAAATCAGAGATTTAGAACATATGGTAGATGATAAAACTTTTTAACCATAGTTGCAGCAGAACGAGCAATCCATTAAAAGAGTCAAAAAAACCATAAGGTCTATTATCTTCTCCATGTTAAAAGTCCACCAACAATGTTTTAACCCTGTAACATCCATCAACAGATCCTGTTCACAGTCATATGAATAACTCATAATTATAATTGTAGTTATAAATTCCTCTTCTCATCCAAGACGAAGATAATTTTTATCACCTGTCTTTACTTGAAACATCAAAGATCATGGTTATACCAAATCACAGTTCATGTTCATAATCATACTAATAAGTTCATCTTTGCACTACAGGCCAAAGATATTCATTAACAGTTCATCTTTGCACTACAGGCCAAAGATATTCAACAAGAGGTCATCTTTGCACTACATGCCAAAGATATTCAACAACATGTCATCTTTGCATTACGGACCAAATATATTCATCAACAATTCATCTTTACACTACTGGTCCAAAGATATTCAACAACATGTCATCTTTCAGACCACGGGAATAAAAAGATATTAATATCTCAAAGAAATATATAATCATTTGAATTTATATAAACAATAATTATAACCATGTTGATCAATTCACCTTTGCACTTAAGCTAAAAATATTCAATTTTAAATTCAATGGTCATGATTATACCCGGTCAACAATTCATCTTTGCACCATCTTGGCCAAAGAGAACCCATAAGTCACGATCATACCAATAATCTACCCATCTTTATACTCAAGTCAAAGAGAAATTTCTTCACAAGGGTTATAAAAATGTTATATATGATAATAAAAAAAATATGATCAAAACATGGATTTAATTTCAAGAGTAAGATTCATAAATCAACGATAATTTGGTCAGAAAAAGAAACCAATTTTGTCGTGAATAGTACCCCATGAATAGTAACTCGTGAATAGTAACTCATGAATAATAATTCATGAATAGTAACCCCGGTATGAAAAAGGTAAAAATTCCACAATAAAATCCATACCAATATTTCGGTATAATGATATTGAAAGAATAACATTTCTTAAACTTATAAACAATTTATTTTAATTGTTTACACTTTACTAAATAATGCATTTAATCATCCTAAAATGCCAAACTCATAAGATTTCATCACCAATAACCAACAACCTCATCAAAATTCTGCATATACCATATATAGGATTCCCAAGCCATAAAATCATATTTTCCAATTTTGTTACTTCACATAACATATTTAATTCATTTACTCATAACTAGTATATTTTTATGAAAAATATCAAATCAGTTCCAAAAATATTTCTTTTCTTGGATTTAGCAGAATATAGTCCCATATTGAACATATATTTTTCTTGGAATTTTTAAAATTCATTTACTATTTTTCACATGGCCAAAACTGCCGAATATTTAGACATTTATCATAAATTGTACGTTTGTCCAAAAATTCCGAAATTTACAGAGTATACTTATGTTATATATATGTACTCCCAATAAAAATTTCACCAATTTTGGAGTTAACCACAAGGAGTTATAAGGGTTTACTTTTAAAATAGTCTTTTTCTTATAAAATTCATAACTCTTAATCTATACATCCAAAAATCACCATTTTTGGACACAATCAAGAAAACTCATCAAATTATCATTTCAAATTTTTCCAAAATTTTTGAGGGTCGGAAAAATTACGAAACTGAAAAACATAATAACCCTTAAAATCCCTTACATCAAAAGAGCAGTATTTCTAACTGGAATATCGGATGTAAAGCCGAAGAAAACTTGCACTGAATAGCAACTCTCCAAGTATCTAAATATTCACAAAAATACGCTCGAGAATATCGAGAGAGAAAACTTGTTTCTGGTGTGATTTTCAACTCTAATATAAGCACCTATTTATAGAAAAATGCTAGAACGCCAAAGAAGACTAAATTAATAAAATATTAAATTTTCTTTTCTTCAATTCTACGCACCAACCATTTGAATCAAAGCATGTCAGCCTTCTTGGAACAAGAAAATGGCAGCCCACATGTTTTAAACAACAAAAGTGGGTCCCACCCAATTTTAATAAAAATTATTTTATTTTCCGAAACTTCAGTAATTCATAGAAAATAGCCCGTTTATCAGAAAAATATGAATTTTATGTCCATTCTGTCTGAAATCGAATTTTCTAAAACTTTGTAGCTTTGAGTTTTTCCAAATTCCAAACAGAAAATATCCGAAATCCACAAACGGATGATTTTTAATATTCTTTAAAATTCATAACAAATCAACCGTTAATTTTTAACGATTCAAAATTTGTGGACATATACTCAACTTATATATGTGTAACATATCCAAAAATCACAACGATCTAACGGTCAGATCAAAATTATAACTCACACAATAGAGCTTTAAGAATACCGATTTGATTTTAAATACCTCCATTCCGATAAAATACTGATAAAACACCTCAACACTAATTCCTTCATTTGTAACCATATAAATAAATCCATCATTTATATCCACATCAAATAAATATTTTCTTATCATATAAATCAATAATTAATTATTCACAAATAATATTACTGAATTATAATTATGACAACGAATAGTTCACAGGAAGAGGGGCTTTCAATAAGAATTTCTCCTTCATTGGGCGCAAGCAATTAGGTGACCCAACCTCTCCTTGATGTAACTTTCTAGACATTGCCAATAATGCTATATAATAATATTATTCAAATAATATGAATTATTGATCCGATAATGGGAAATATCATGCGTTGACAATTATTGAAACAACAATAATATAAAATATCAACGCAAACAATTATTGAATCAATAAAATAAAATATTGAGCGATAAATTACGTAATAATTATCGAGTAGTAGTGCCTTCTTACGTAAGAATCAATAATTCAAAAATACTGTGCAATACCGTGTGCTACTGTGCAACCACGCGTATTATTGTATTTTAACCACCAAGTATTCCAACAGTGTTAACGGTAACAATTATGCCGTTATTTATAAAACAAAAACTTGTCTTTTTTTTTTCATCAAACAGATTATTACATTATGGGACCCTGAAATGGTTCTTGGTCGTCATTTAATATTCCCACGACAATGTAAAGAATATTCTACGACCAAACGAATATTCCCCGACAACAATGAGTATTTTATAACCACTTGCATATTTTGAATAAAATTTCATATATCACCCTTAACTTTACTTTCTATCAATTTAACCATTTACTAAATAGGAAAATTGAATATTTTTATTTCATAAAATTTGGGGTCTTACAGTAACATCAATCAATATACATCTTTGCACTACGGGCCAAAGATATTCATTTGTATCACCAGTTGGTCATGTTCATCTCAACACCTATTCATCTTTGCACTACGGACCAAAGATATTCATCAGTAATCATTCATCTTTTGCACTACGAGCCAAAGATATTCATCAAATATCACCATTAAAATTTGAGGATGATGAAAAACATTTTAGAGAACGAATCCAGTGAGACAAAAGGACAAATATTAGGGATTCGTATTTCTATTTATCCAAATTCAATAATACTCCATAATAACCAGGTGTGAAGTAGAATTCAAAAATAAAGATCAAAACATGGATACAATCAAAGATAGTAACTATAAAAGACATCTGGGAAGAAAAAGAGAAAATTTCATTTTTTGGTGAATAGTATCGTATTTGTGAATAATGTCGTATACGTGAATAGATCCGTATGCGTGAATAGTAACCCCGACACAAAAAGTTCTAAATTTGATTAAAAAGTTTAGATCAATACTTCGGCATAATGATATTGAAAGAAATAATATCATATATGAAGAAAATAATATCCCTTACCTCAAAGAAACAGTACTTTGGAATGAAACGTCGGATATGATGTTGAATAAAACTTGTACTGAATAGCAACTCTCAAAGTATCAAAATACTCACAAAATACGCTCGATAATATAGAGAGAGAAAGAGAGAAAGCTTATGTTTCTGGTGTGATTTTCAATTCTAACTTAGCCCTCTATTTATAGGAAAATTTTAGCCCGCCAAAGCAGACTTGACCTGCTACCTGATGGCTTTACCTGCTACTATTGCCACCCACCACATTTGAAATAAAATTCAGCACATTTCTTCACCAACCACAAGTGAGGCCCACTCAATTCTAGAATTTTCCACCAAAATCATTTATAAACCTAATTTTCGAATCAGTCACCTCTTAAAATTCATAACAAATCATACGTTCAATTTTAACGGTTCAAAATTTATGGAATATAACTCACGCAATATATCTCAAGAACAGTGATTTAATTTTTAATACCTCCATCCTGACAAAAATACCTCAACATTAATTCCTTTAATTATATCCACATAAAATAAATATATCCATCAATTATATCCACATAAAATAAATATTTCCTTATCATATAAATCAATAATTAATTATTCATAAATAATATTACAGAATCACAATTATGACAACGGTAGTTGCCAGAGAAGAGGGGCTTTCAATAAGGATTTCTCCTTCTTGGCAATTAATTAGATGACCAAACCTCTCCTTGACAGAACTTTCTAGACATTGCCAATAATGTTATCTAATAATATTATTCAAATAATATGAATTATTGATCTGATAATGGAAAATATTGTGCAATCATAATTATTGAAACAACAATAATATAAAATATCAACGCAGTAATTATTGAATCAATAAAATATTAAAAAGTAATTACTATAATAATTATTTAGTAGTGCCTTCTTACGTAAGAATCAATAATTCAAAAAATCATGTAATACTGCAGTGTAACTTCTTTGTGCAACCACGCATATTATCGTATTTTAACCACCGTGTAATCCAACGGTGTTAGCAGTGAACGATTACTGCCGTTATTTATAAAAACTCAAACTTGTCATTTTCTTCATCAAGCGGTTATTACATTATCACGAATGATTCGCTGCTGGTGCATCTGAATATTCTCCAACAACAAGAATATTCCACGACTAAACGAATATTCCCCGACAAAATGAATATTTTATAACCACTTGCTTATTTTGTAAAATTTGCACATTTCACCCATAATCAAAGTATTATATCAAATTAACTCCTTATTATTTCAAGATAATAATTAGAGAAAAAATTAATTTTATTCATAATAAGTTGGGGTCTTACACATACTAAAGCCTCTCAAAATGCCAACAGTTTATGTATTGCATGTGTGAAGCAATAATTGATGATATAGTGTTCAACCAAGGATGGTACTATCTTGCATGCAAAAAATGTTTCCGAAAGATAAAAGATCCATCAAGCAAATTACAATGTCAAAATTGCATAGGCGAAGAGATTGGGACTACACAGCGCTACAAAGTCACCTCAAAGTTAAGGATAACACTGGCGAAACAACATTCGTTTTATTCAATCGAGAGGCTACACAACTCATAGGTGTTCCTATTGACCATCTCATCAATCAAAGAAAGGAACTCACCTCAAATTCGGTACATTACTTCATAATAAACCCATTTTTTTTAAGAACATCTACTATTATATATTGTTATATTTTTATAATGATTGGGTCATATCTACTAATAAAATCACAAAATACAGGATATATCAATACACAACACTCCACCAATTATATATAATATCCGAAGGAAGAGTTGTTTGTTTCAAGTCAAAATCACTCCAAATAACACTCAAAGAGGCTATGAAAACTGCCAAAAAATCCACCTGGAGGGAAGAATGAACAAACAGATGATACAACTGAATGTTTCTGCATCAAACAAATTCTTACTGTCAAGCTACCAGAGGGATCAGAAGTAAATTTCTTTACTTTTTAACATTCTATTAAAAAAATATAATAATAACAAATATTATAATGCTTATAAAATGAATATTACTGCTATAGATCATATACTGCACATGTGAGGTCACAATAGTTCAAATTCAACTGGAACAAGGATGGTACTATATCACCTGCAATAACTGCCTCAGACAAATTAAGGAGTTATCCACAAAATTACAATGCCACAATTGTTTGAGCGAAAAAATGGAAACTATCAAATGGTACAAGTTGACAATTAAGGTAAAGGATACCACAGGAGAAACAACATTTGTCGTGTTTAATCGAAAAGCTGCACAGGTTATAGGAGTTCCTATCGAACAACTACTAAATGACATCAACAAAGAATATTCCCCAACAGTAAGTCTTTTGTATATACATATTATTCAAAAAAATAATGTTAAATCACACAATGACACTTGCTAACCATTCAATATTATGCAGGGTATAACTATACAAGAACTGCCACCAGAAATTCAAAATATATGTGGAAAGAATTGTATGTTCCAGATCAAAATTACACCATACAACACAGAATTGGGCTACGAAGAATATATAGTATCAAAGGTTCAAAAAATCAAAACAGAGGATAAATTTGAGGGACAAAACATGACACCACAAAAAATTTGGGAGAGATAAAGCATCAAAACAATGACAAAACTAATGAGCCAAAAAATACAACAGACCGGGAAAAGAAGAACAAAAGAAAGATAGCTGATTTTGGGGAAGATTTGGAATAAGATATCCAAGTTAACTTGAAGTGTTTTCCAGCTGTTTGATTGTTTTCAGTAGTATTATATGAATTCCTTCAAGTTTGGCTAATGATGGGACTATTTTATAATTGAAAAGTTGGAGTCTTCATGAACTTAAGATAAAACAAAGGAGTAATATATCTAATTTTACTTATCAAATAAATAAAGAGATGTCTAATGTTCAAAGTTATAATAGTTTAGCTCAAAACAACTTTCTCTTGACAAATCAGTAACTCAAAACTTTCCATGGGAAACAGTTCCTCTTTCAAATTTCCATGATAATAGAGAATTATGAAGGAAAATAATTTACCTTCAAATTTACATCTAACTAGCAGGCTGTAGCTATTTTGAATACTGAGAATCTTTGGTAGTCCTTCAACTTTTGCAGCATTACAAACTCCATGACTCCATAAGAAGTTTCATTAGAAACGCCTAAGTAGCGTAGCTGAAAAAATTTGTACACTGCTCATGTCAGCATACTAATAATGATACAGCAGGGTACCAATAATTAGCCATATATAATGATGTGCAATTCTAACCTTAAAATGGTAACATTTTCCCTTTTTCTTTCTTTTTTTTCAGTCATCAGAAAAGTTTTTTGAAGTGTTACTTAGTTATTGTTTCGCTATTTTTCAAGAGTATTGAGTTGGTATAACATCATTTAGAATCCAACAAATAATTAGAAAACGATACAAAAAATCCATTATCATGGTGCTTCATCCATATGCAACATTAAATCCTTTTGGGTGCTTTCAAACAAAGGCAGGTAACAAAATCCCCCCCCCCACCCACCCACCCACCCATCCATCCATCCATAAACAACACTTCTTGGGGTGACTTTAAAATGAAACTTTAATTTTTGTAAAAAATTGCCAAGGATTTTGCCCAAGTTCTTTCAGGCTAACTATGTCAAGATATGGATAAAAGACTAAAGGTTATGCGGTTGTACCGGTGTTCTCGCAAATAGCAAAAATCTGGGAGGGTCGTTAGGATAAAAGATTAAAACATTTATATTTACAACTGTGTACAAACTATAAATATAATTCGATGTATTAACATATCAAGTGAAATACATGAAAGAAAAACTCCCCACGCATTATATCTTAATCTCTAATGTACAAATATTTATATTGTTAAATAGGACAGAGATAAGTAAAAACCAAATTAAAGAAAGATCTAAGTTAAATAAAGGATCGAGAACCTACTGTGATGGTTGGATCCATAGTTATGCAAGGCCGGCGATGATCGGAGGTAAATCACGGACTAAAATCGAAAAAATGAGAAACCACCCAATAGAATAGCCGCATAAATTGCAACCACCCATATTCAAATCCCTAACACGACGATAAAATTCACACACCGACGACTTCAACAAATCGATTACGATGATGGAATTCCCCCTTATTAGTCGAAAAAAATAAACGCCGACGAAGGAAAATGGAACGGTAGAAAAACGGAAAGAAAGAAAAACAAACGGACTTGAAATATTATTACATTCAATGAATAATTATGAAAGAAACCAAGCGGTGCAGTCCAGTTGTCCTCAAATAAAAAAAATAACACAAAAGTCTCCAAAAGTCACCAACAAAAAAAATATTAGAACTATAAAAATTGGTGCGGTCCAGTTGTCCTCAAAGAAAAAAAAATAACACATAAAAGACTCCAAAAGTCACCAACAGAAAAACATAAAATATTAGAACTATAAAAATTTATAAAATATAACGGATAAGCATTGA
The DNA here is from genome assembly GCA_020205605.1 of Panax ginseng. Taxonomy (NCBI): domain Eukaryota; kingdom Viridiplantae; phylum Streptophyta; class Magnoliopsida; order Apiales; family Araliaceae; genus Panax; species Panax ginseng. The sequence goes on along the minus strand of CM035130.1, from coordinate 156,209,366 downwards.
TGACAAAAAGAAATAAGTACTCATTAAATATAAAACACCTATAAATACCACTATCACATAAACAAAAAACCCAATACACAAATAAAATCATACAAAATACTAAATAATGGATATCAGGTAAAGTAATTAGTTTGTTTTACATCTACAGGTCATATAAAAGGATTTGCATTTGAATTTTCAAGGTCAAAAGCAGAATGCAAGTAGTATCTGTTCATCCAAATTTTACTTCAAGCAGCTTGGAAAAAAATTATGAAGATCCCACTCAAAAAACCATCTACTATATTAGTCTAAACTATACATAGTTTTATATATACAGAGAAATTACTTACTATAGAGAATTTGATTCAGAGATAAAAAGTTTTTTAACACTTGGACCGGCGAAAAAGCTTTCCAAGACATTATGCTATAACTGATGTTTAAAATGGTAGGTATTCTAAAGCTCTATTCTGTTAGATGCACTAATTTAAGAAAAAGGACTTGAGAAACGTAAAGAAGCCCAACAATCATAATCCTGAGAAAATAGACAGATAACACATGCTATACAAATGCAACCAATATTGTTATGAATTTCAAACACATAACATTATTTTGTAGTTTTAAGAAAATAAAAATTTTCCCATTGTAAGGCTATCAAATCCACTCATTTTATTTGGTTGCATTGCATTATAGCCATCAAACTGGAATTGGGGTTGCTCTAATTGAACTTAAAAGTTATTTTTTCTCCAGTACCAACTGCAAAAGTGAGGAATGATGTTTTATTCCAAATGCTAGGCAAAAAAGCTGAAATGCAAATAAAAAAGAAGTATAGATTATTATTTTTTAATTTAAAAAATATATATACGAAGAGAGGGGAAACCTGGAAAATGGGTCTATTTCTCTGGGCAGTAACATCCTCAACTTTAGCACCTCGAGTTCTGTTATCTTGTTCCAACTGCCCTCAACACTCAAAGCCAAACAAAACAAAACAAAACAAAAAATAGCGTTAATTAGGGTTTACTTAGAAATCATCAAGAGAAAAAGTACAAAAAAAGAAGAGGATGAATCAATTAGTAGTATAATGAAAGTTTAAACCTGGTCTTCAGAAACGAAATAGCATGAATTCACTAATAATCTAACACTTCACAAAAATATCAATGAACACCTAACAAAATATCAATGAAAACTTGGGCAGGCATGTAAATTTAATCTACTGTTCAACTAATAGTAGTAGTTATACTAAAGTTAATCTGATGTTCAACTAATAGAAACTATACTAAAGTTGTTTCCTAATATCTCTTTTCCCACAAAACAATCATCTATACCCTACATTTGTTGATGTTTGAAAAAAACCGCCAATTTCAATGACAAAAACAAAAACAAAAAAGAAATAATGATAATAAATAAAAAAGTTTGTTGATACACATACCTTAAAATGTACTGTCATTCTCAAGATCAACCTCCTGAACCGAACTGCGATAGAAATTTGCTTCACTTAAAAAAGGAGAAATAATTGCCTTCATGTCATTTTATTACTTGGATAAATGATTTGTTTGATCAATTATTATAAGACTGAATATTTGACAAGAGTCCATAAAATTATAACTTGGTTATGAGCCAATTTGACAAGAGTCCACAAATTTTAAATTGGTTATGAGCCAATTATTTCTCATTTATTTGGTATTAACAAGCATCATATGTTATTATCATGTTAATAATATGTGCAATTGCAAAATTGTTAATGGGTCTATAGCATCAAAAGCCACATATTATATATTTAATATTTGTATGTGTTAAAGCAAAAAAAAGGGTTTTTATTCATATCTATATGTATGGCTACTACTCCATATATGTTTATTATCATGTTTGATAATTGGCATGTTTCATAAAATATCATGAAGAGTAATTTGTAATATGTAGCTCTTTTTCTCTAACCTAAAGAAAAGTTGGTCATTTCATTTTATTAATGAGGGAAATGATTTATTTGATCAATTATTATAAATCTGCATAATTGACAAGAGTCCACAACTTTTAAATTGGTTATGAGACAATTATTTGATATTAACAAGCATCATATGTTATCATCATGTAAATAATATGTGCAATTACAAAATTGTGAATGGGTCTATAGCATCAAAAGCCACATCTGATATATATAATATTTGTATGTGTTTAAGAAAAATAGGGGTTTTTATTAGTCTTTGTTTAGTTTTTCAATACTATATTTTCTCACTTCAAACCTTTTTTTGGTTTTGTTTTCTCTGTTATAGTTTTATATTTGCGCTATTTTTCTTTTCATTTTTTGTGGGATAGCTTCTTTTTGATTGGAATAGAATGAGGTGACGCTGACTTATAGAATCACTTTCACTTGCATGTGCTTTCTTTCATATTTTAATTTATTTCATCTATTTCAGGATCGTAACATTAAAGTTGAATCAGTTGAAGAAGAAAACTTTCAAGACAATTCACCCAAAAAAGATGAAGACCATAATCACGAAAAAAGAGTTGCAATTTCAGGTCTAAAAAGCCTTTGTGCAAGCAGAATAATACGAATAATAGAGGAACAAAGATCAAATTCGGTTGGATGTGAATACTAATCACACCTTATTATATATTAGTATTGATTTCTTGATTTACTAATGTTTGATTTATTTAATGTTTTGTACAAAATTTGTTTCACCACGACGACGTTCCTTCTTTGAATGGGGTGATTAGTCGAATAAGATGTGCATATCGAAAGAAAAGAGAAACAAAACGAAGAAGAGATAGAAACTTCATAGGAGTGAACAAGAAAAACAAGGGTATTGGGAAGATTAATAGGTAAAATTATTTTTAAAGTGTACGTTAACTGAAGATTAATTTTACTTACCTGATTTGCATCATTATCTTCAATAGGATTCTCAGACCGAATAAACCCTTTTGAATCTACCTTCTCATCAGCAGTAATTTCATCCTCTTTTCCAATTTTTTAAAATTCCCTCAAATTCTATTCTTTCTCTCTTTAAAGCTATGTTCAACATATCTTCATCAGAATCATTTCCTCTTAAACTACCACAACCTTCTAAACAATCTCCGGTATTTTTCCCAACGCCCAAGTGGAAACCTATTAAGCCACGTCTCCTTCAATGCTCAGGGTATCACTCTGCTTACCATGAATTATTTATGATACTGTTATGTTCAAACCAACACTCATTCGTTATTTGTATTAATTTATTTCTCAGGAAGAACGGGGAGAGCATTGGATTGTCTAGAGGACCTAATCAGATTGAGTGAGCACATCTGTCTATTCTATTATTATATTATTGATGTAGTACTTCTTTTTTTGACATTTTGCCTCACTCGGCCACAAATTATATATTTCAATTTAGGTTAGAGAGTGAAGATAGCATGTCTGAGATACGTATATTTTGTTTCAGAGTTGAGTTATTTAGCAAAAAATTAACATTGTTAAATCATGATAAACATTGTTGTGTTCTTTTTATAATAGCTTAAGTTTTTAGAGCAGTTGGTTACTTCACAGAACCGATTGTATATTTTTTCTGGGACAGTTGCAAAGTATGAATCCTCGGCCATAAAAGATGTATACCGACATTTGGCAACTTTTTAAGGAAGCTCAACAGAGTAAAAGTTCTTTGCATTCCCCTCCCTTCAATTCTTACATATCTGTCATTTTTTCTACAAATGAATTCGTATGTTCATCATACTCTAATATATGCTTTTTATATTCTGTTTGATAATGTTTGCCATTCAGATATTCTTTACTTAAACAAGCAATGTATGAAGGCCTTAGAGGAGCCGAACAAAATGAAGAGAGAAAAGGTGAACAAGCAGGCCAACATTGGGAAAGGTGATGGTCACTTGAATATGATATTTATGTACAACTTATGCCGTTGTTGCTATTTAATTGTTTTCGAGTGGTGTTATAACCTTTTACTTAGCAGTGAGTCGTTGAAACAAAATGAACAACTTTATATAGGACTTATTATTTATACATGTTAACGCCAGGATCTTCTGCCACGTCCCAATCACGTAAGACGTCCTGATCCTGCACAGTAAACACGGTAAACACCACAAGCTTGACGGCGGTTCCGTCGGGGATAGCTTCGAGCGTGAGAATTAGTATATGTTCACAAGGTTAACAATGGAGGAATGTACTGTCTTGTGTCTAGAGAGAGATAATAAATCTCGGTTGTGTGTATGTGAGAGAATATGAAAATCAAAATGTATGGGAACGTACCTCTTCGTGAAGACCTCCTTGCTAGGTTATACTCTCTTTGTCTGGATTACTGTGCCACCCACTACTACTTGACACACCCCTCTGATCTGATGGGTTCTGCCGACTGCGTATGGTTTATCCTTTGCTTTTTTGGCCTTGTTTTTCTCTGGCCACGTGCTTATGATCTCATCCACATTAATGCATGGCAGGAGCTTTGGTCAACTGTCATGCTTTTTAATCATCACAAGTCAAAGTAACAGATATTAAAATATCTAATGGGTCGATCCACTGGACCAACTCGGCCCTAAAGGTTAAAATGGATACGATATGGTGACCGGGCCCAGTGACTTTCACGGATTAATAATAGAGGCCCAATAGATTGTTTATGTGAGTAGGCCCAATGTACCTGGCCCAAAGATAGGAAATATCACGACCCAACATTGCCCCCTAGTTTTTTGTTAAACAGAATGTTTAATAGAAAACTATGAATGGCCTAGGATAATTTACTAAAGGTCCATAGTAGGAGATAATTGAAATGTACCCAAAAACTCCCAAAACCCCCTCCAAATTCTACAGGAGCACGGATCGCTTCTCGCATGCCAATACTCCCTCTATCGTGGATCGAATTTGAGTTACTGAGAGGATTCGATCCGGTACCACATTCAGGATACCCACGCGGTTAGGGCTCCCAGATCCGGTGAGAAGATGTATCAACGGCCAGATGGTTGGACGGCCGTCCCTGTGACTCTGCTAGAGAAGGGGGTTCGTTTCCCTTTGCACATTTTCATAGTAACCTTCTTTGGGGTTCACAGGGGTGGGGTTACATAACCTGGTACCAAATTCATATATCCATATCTTGGCCTTCGTGGCCTTCTGTCATGAATTGGGCGTGGATCCCTCCTTGGACTTCTTCTTCACCGTATACATGATAGTACAATCTAGGGAGAAGGGGTTCAAGGCCATTAGTAAGCACTCTCCAAAGTCAGGAGAGAAGTTCGAGAGGCGTTCGCTGGTGAACACGCCTTCGAGCAATAGGGGATGGCATGTGAAGTGGTTCTACGTCAAAGGTCCCAAAATTTCTTCCTTACCGAACTGGGCCACTGACGAGAAGATCTCTGTTGACTTCGGAGACATTTCTAAAGAACAAGAAGTTGAAATGATGGAACTTTTTGACAATTTCCCCAAGGAGGAGTGGAAGTATGGACTCCTCTCGAAGCAGTCATGGTTATATGACCATAAATGTAAGTATCAGTCTATTTTATATATAACTTTTTGGAAATGCTTTTGTAATGTGGATTCTAACACAGAGTTGTTTGGTTATGCAGTATCTTTGATCAAACCGAGCTCTTTAGAGATAAAAGAGTTCGAAGATTTTTTGTCCGGGAAGTCTTCGGAAGCTGTTGAAACTCTGGCAGCCGAAGCTGCTCCCGAAGCCGAACCAATCCCGGAAACACACACAGACGAGTTCCGAACTGACGAACCAGAAGCTGATGAGGTTCCTGTTCCGGAAGAGACCCTCCGTCCTCGTCAGAAGAGGAGGGCAATCAGAAAACCCAGATCAACACCCTTTCCAAGCCCTTCCGAAGCCACCCCAGAAGTCGAGACAACCACCGCATCCATCCCTCGACGAGGAGGCCTACTCGATCGTCCTAATCGAAGAAGCATCCTCCGAACCAAAAAATTGAAAAGTAAGATAACGCCTTTGACCGCCGAAGAGCTTAGGGTGCCCCAGTCTTCGATCATCCCCCCCTTCGTACCGCCTGTAGAAATACAGATTGCCGAAGAAGGTGATCAGGATGAAGCTGTCCAAACTCTATCCAGGAAGAGGAAACGCACACCTGACAGCCACCCAAGCTCTACATCTGCCGCTCCTCTCCAAGAACCCAGTCCAAACAAATCTCCCTCTCCCGAGACCGTGTATGCTGAACCTACTCCTCCCGAGCAACCAGCTCCTTCCCCGGAAAGGTCGAGACCCTCGCCTGAACGACCCGGTCCTTCAGGTCAGGGTTATCATGCCGAGGCCATGGGGTCTCCGACTCTGTGGCCTAGATTCAATTCCAACTTTCCCTTCGACCTCTTCGGGGCCTTCGTAAGGAATGCTGACAATCATCGGTTCAGTGATCACACAGACGGGAATCTGCTCGATGAAGGGATGAGCTATCTCCGCTAAGGTAAATAACCATTTCTTTATTTTTATGTCTTTCTGTTCTTAATTGGATATCTGGATACTGACTTGAATACTGTTTGGACATATACAGGCCAATGCTGTCTTCGGATGTTTGCGTCCAAGACACATAAATGGGGAAGACGAGGAAGATTTCATGAGACAAGAAATCAATATGCTGAAATCAACCTTGGCTCGAGAAAGAACTGATCACGAAGACGCTCTTCACACCATCAATGGCCTTCAGTGAGGCTTAGATCGAGCCAAGATGGACCTGAAGACGTCTGACGATGAACTAAGGGCCACTGAGGATGATGGTGTCGGCGATCAAAAGCCACCGCCAACAAACTTTAATCCCGGTCGAACAGGCTACCTGGTGAAGAAAACCTACTCCTGAAGGCCAAATATGAGGAGTTTTCTTCGGCCAACCGAAGCCTGGCTATTCAAGTTGGCGAGGCTCAATCAAAGGCCCAGGACGAAGAGCGGAGACACAAGAACAAACGCCACAAACTTCGTCATAAAATAAAGGAGCTTGAGGGAAGGGGTCCTCTTCTGACCGAAGAGCTCAGAAAGCAGATACAGGCAGAATATAGGGATTCGGACGAGCTTAACGTCGAGATCATGAAAGTCTACTCGGAAGGCTACGAAGCTGAGAGAGAGAGGCAAAAAAACTGTCTTTGCCTGTTGGATCCAACTTTGCTCAACTCCGAAGACGAAGGTGGTGCCTAGGTGTTCTTCCTACTTTCATTCTGACTTATGTAAAAATTTATCTGTTTAAACTTCTTATGTTTTTGGGATCATTTTGAAATTTTATATATGGAGGTTTTCAATGTTTCTATATTGGTGTATTTAGTTCATGAATGAATAGATCGAATGAATGGTTTAGTTTTCCTGATGAATATACAATTTCCTTAATTGTGAACTATGTTTTCGGTTAGTTTCTTGTCAATAATTCAATATCAGTAAAATGAACCTAAATAGTGAATCAATTAAGACATATAATAGTTAATGTATGAGACGAAGTGAATTGAATTTCATGGACATAATTTAACTTAACTGAATTGAATGGACTGAACTCAACACTTAAATAAAATAAAGTAATACATACTCATCGGTTCCGAAGTGTGAGATCGGTCATTTGTTTACCACTCGGGGTGTAACAATTATATAAGGACCAAGATATAAGGATCAAGATATAAAGATCAAGATATAAGGACCAATTGTGACCATTGACTTACCACCCTGGTAAAATCAATACAGGATCCTTTGTCTACCACTCGGGGTAGAACAACAAATGGGCTGCCATCGAATGGCCAGCGAGTCCTACCATACCTCCTTACACCATAGTAACCATAGGACAAATAGGACCAGGACCAATAGTGACCATTGATTTACCACCCTGCTAAAATCAATATAGGATCTTTTGTCTACCACTCGGGGTAGAACAACAAATGGGCTGCCATCGAATGGCCAGCGAGTCCTATCATACCTCCTTACACCGTAGTGACCATAGGACAAATAGGACCAGGATCAATAGTGACCATTGATTTACCACCCTGGTAAAATCAATATAGGATCCTTTGTCTACCACTCGGGGTAGAACAACAAATGAAATTTACGCCATCGAATGGCCAGGTGAGTCCTACCATACCTCCTTTTGCAGTAGTGACCATAGGACAAATAGGACCGGGATCAATAGTGAAAAAGTGACTTTTTATTGATAATGAACAATAATATCTGAGACTTCGATGAATTAACTTGATCTTTATTGAAAGTATTTCTAAGTCCGCCAAAGATGCCAAGTGTTTTGATTTTAGAACCATATAATGCCCTTTAACCGATAAGTGCCGGTTTTGATACTTCGATCACTTCATACGGCCCTTCCGGTTTGGCATTAACTTTCCGTGTTTTGAGGTGTAGAAGCTTGGCTTCTCGAGAGGCTAAGTCTCCTACTTGAATCTGCAAGCTTGACTCCTTTGTTGTAATGCTTAGCTACTCTTCGTTGATAAATGCCGGTTTAAGTAGAGCCACCTCTCTCGACTTCTTCTAGCAGATCCAAATTGGCCTTCAGTCCTTCGTCATTGTAGATCTCTTTGTATTGACTGACCCGAAGACTTGGAGATCCGATTTCGACAGGGACTAAGGCATCAGTACCATAGGCGGTCGAAAAGGTGAATCCTCAGTGATCCTTGGTGTAGTCCTGTAAGCCCACAACACGCCGAAAGCAGCTCTTTCGGCCATCTTCCTTTAGCTTCATCGATCTGCGCTTGATCCCGCTTTCAGTGACGTCTGTTGGTCACCTCAACTTGGCCATTTGACTTTGGATGAGCCACAGAAGTCTTTATCTTTGAATCCCCAACTCCTTTAAAAATGCTTCAAATTTTGATCCCATTTAATGGCGTCCCGTTGTCCGATATTAATACTCTAGGGATCCCGGCGAAACACTATGGACTCTTTTATGAACTTCAAACATTCTTGCTCGTTATTAATCAAGTGGCCGCCTCTACCCACTTAGTCATGTAATCAATGGCAACTATGACAAAGCTAAACGACCTTTAGCTTTAGGCAACGGACCCAATATATCTACCCCCCAGACAGCGAAGGGTATAGGAGATAAAATCGAGTATAACTCTTCCGGTGGCTGATGTGGGATCGGACTTTTGAGTTGGCACTTTTCACATTTCTTAACATACTCTGTAGCTTTCTTGAAAATTGTAGGCCAATAGTATCCTTGTCGAAGTACTTTGTAAGCCAAAGATTTAGCAGCCATATGATCACCGCAAATACCCTCGTGAACTTCCCAAAGAGCATATTCCGCCTCGGATGGGACCAGGCACTTCAGTAATGGTGAAGAAAAGGCCAATCGATAAAGATCCCCATCAATAAGAACAAAGTTGCGCTCTTGTATTTGATCTTCTTTGCTAACATCTGATCCGAAGGAAGGACGCCATCTGCCAAATACTCGATGTAGGGGTCATCCAAGAATTCGATCGCTTTCGATACACATCATCGCTTCATCTTTGAACACTTACCGTTGCTTGAGAACTTCCAAGTCGTGATCCGTTAAAAACATCTGCATCCGTAGTAGCCAATTTCGATAATGCATCGGCGATAGAATTGTCATTACGCTCTATGCCCTAAAATTCGTACGAAGCGAAATACTGAAGTCGGTCCTTTAACTCCGCCAGATACTTGATCATCCGAGTTCCACGAGCTTCATAATCTCGACAAACAATTTGCTTGACGACTAATTGAGAGTCACCGTAAATGATAAGCACGGACCTCTAGACTTTTTGCCAATCGAACACTGCTTAAAGACCGCTTCATACACCGCCGTTATTCATCGCTTTAAATCCAGAAAGAATCCGTCCGAACTTGTCAAGATAATTTCGCCTTACACTAACAGTTAGGGTAGAGGAACCGTCTGCATATAGAGTCCAAACATTACGATCTTGTTGAAGAAGCGCAATCGCTTTCGATCGGACGATTCAAACTTACGGTAACTTTCGGCATCCGCTTCGGTGAGCGAACATTCTACCATGAAATCGGCCAAAGCTTGACCTTTGATAGCGGTTCGGGGATGGTATTCGATGAAAAGCGGGAAAACTCCATAGTCCATGCCGCTAGTCTTCACGAAACTTCGGCTTGCCCATCACCTTCTTGATGGGTCGATCCGTGTAGGCGACCGGAGGCCGGACCTTGAAAATATCGCGAAGCTTTCTACTAGCAATTATTAAAGCAAAGGAAAATTTCTCAATATTTGGATACCTGGTTTCAGCATCTCGCAGGATGTGACTGACATAATAGACCGGATGCTGCTTTCCACTAACCTCCCGAACTAGTACTGCTCCAACCGCTAACGAACTTGCTGCAAGGTACAGATATAAGGTCTCTGCTGGAATGGGCTTCACCAATAAAGGAGACGAAGAAAGATATGCCTTTATGCCTTGGAAGGCGTCTTCACACTCTGAAGTCCACTGGAATATCTTCGCATTCTTTGGCCCTTTCAATGTATCAAAGAAATTAAAGGAAGGCACCTCTCTGCAGATCTGGCGACGAACCTCCTCAAAGTCGCAATCACGCCGATCGGGACGTTGGGCGTCTTTGAGCGGCCCGAGAGTCTTCATATCAAGAATGGCTGAATCTTCTCTCGGATTGGCCTCGATACCTTTGGTCGACAAGATAACCCAAAACTTCCTCGCACCGAGGCCAAAAAAGTGCACTTGGTAGGATTAAGTCTTAGTTGACAATGACAGACGATGAAAGCACTCCTCAGATCGTCAAATGATTACGAACTCGCATGCTTTTCACGATCATGTCATCGACGTATACCTCCATGTTCCTTCCAGTTTGCCTATCGAAGATGAAGTTCATCATTCTCTGGTAAGTGGTTCTAGCATTTATAAGGCCAAAAGTCATCTTATTATAAAGCGACAACCGAACGGTGTGTAATAAACGCGGTCTTTGGGATGTCCTCTTTACGCATGGATATTTGGTGATAACCTGAAAAAGCATCCATAAAGCTTAGTAATGCATACCCCGAAGTGGCATCGATGAAAGTGATCAATATGGGGGAGAGGATAAAGTCCTTGGACAAGATTTATTGAGGTTTGTAGTCGATGCAAACCCGCCATTTTCCATTCTTCTTCTGCACCAACACCACATTCACCATCCACTCAGGATAATCAATTTCATAGATGAAGTCGGCAGCCAACATCTTTGCTATTTCCTCATCAATGATTTTCTGTCGCTCGGGCACAAAAATCCGCCTTTTCTCGCCGAATCGGCTTCTTGAGGATCTACATTCAAAGTTGTGCTCACTATCTTCCCATTAACTCGGGCATGTCCTTCGGTTCCCATGCAAAAATATCAGTATAGCAACAGTAAGAGTTCTATAAGGTTTATCCGAAGAGATTCTGGTAGACCCGAACCGATCTTCACGGTTTTGTCGGGCTTTCCGATGATCAATTCAACCTCCTCCGTCCCACCTGCAGGAATCACCATTGGTTCAGAACTACTTTCGATAAAGGGCTCAATCTCAATTGCCATTGTCTGCATTTTTTGTTTTTGTCGACCCCCACCCGGAGGAAATAATACTTGATTCCCAGTAGCATCGTCGGGCCAAATCCAAGTCCCCGGCCACCTCTCCTACCCCATGTGCCGTGGGGAACTTGATCTTGAAATGAGGGATGGAGGTCACAGCTTGGAGAGCAGTTAAGGTAGGTCTTCCCAGTATAGCGTTGTAAGCTGAATCAACGTGCACAACATAGAATTTGCACATTATTTCGACTCTTTGGGGTCTTTGTCTTGTCAAGATAAGCTGGGAGTTCAATGGTGCCTGCAACTTTGACCGGATCGTTGCTGAAGCCATATAAAGGAGCCTCCTGCCCAACTTCCATTTTCTGCCCATCAAAATGCATCCTCTGATAGGCATGGGCGTATAAAATATCCACTGAATATCCATTGTCTATCATCATGCGCTTCATGTCCACCGAGCCCACTTGTGCTGTGATCACCAAGGCCCCCTCATGTGGTTCGATGGGCTCCGAAGGATAATCAGCATCAGTAAATGATATGATGGTTCCTGGAAATGGCCTGTCAATCCTCAGGGGAGCATCTGTCATAGTCATGACCGAATCCAGGTAAGCCCTTCTCTTTCTTCCTATCAACTTCCCTATGGATCCACCGGTTATCACATCGATGACATGCCTTGGAGGCGGTACTGGAGCCATTTGAACTGTCTGGACAGTACGGTTACTAGTCTGCTGATCATTCACGGCCAGGTACTGTACCAACAAGCCATCCTTAATCTTCTTCTCCACAAAGTCTTTCAAATTGCAACACTCGTTAGTGTCGTGGCCTGCGGCTTGATGGTAGCCACAATACTTACGAGAGTTACCCTGCCCTGTTCGATAGTTATCACGGGGTGGCTCAAAGAAAGGTTGATTTCTGATTTGATCCAGATTTATCGATCTATCAGTGTTCAATTTGGTGTAGACCTTATTCACCTTCGGGGCCAGAACGGAGGGATGACTGCTTCCTTGCCGCCAGGAATTATTGTATTTTTTCGAACTGCCCTCTGTCCGATCATTATACCCCCCCCCGTTCTCCTCTGATCAACTTCGGCCTTGGGAGCTACTGACTCTTTCACCTGGTCCGAAGGAGGATGCTTCAGGCTGTTCATAGCTTCTTCCACAACGATATAACCTTCTGCCTTGTCAAAGGCTTCGGCCAAGCTCTTCGGATGGTGAAACATCAAATTCTTCACCAACTTCTCGGACTTCACCAGATCTAATCCATTCTGGAATAAACCCACGACACTGGAGATCATTAAGGTCGGACACCGACCGATCGCTTCTCCGAACCTCTTTACATATCGCCCAAAGATTATTTGGTAACCGCTTCGGATCGTGCTGAGAACCCGTAGGCTTTCCTCTTCTTCGGTTACTCCCGAAACGGGCATGGAATTTATCACAAAGCTCGGTCCAAGAGGATATTGAATCTGCCGGCAAAGTTCCCAACCACTGTCTCGCATCTTTTCTCAGCGTCGTAACAAAAGTGTGGCACTTAGCAGCGTCAGTGAAGTCATAATAGTCCATTAGCCGGTCGAACGCCTGGCTATGGTCATAAGGATCCCCGGTCCCATCGTAACTTTCCATGCGAGGCAGTTTTTTAGTGATATCCGCCTTCTCCTTGAGAATATCTGAGGAAAAAGGGGATGCCTTCTTTCCCGGAGCGTCCTTCACCTGCTGAACTTCAGCCAGTTGCTTTCTGAGCTCTTTCAGCTCCTTCACCAGAAAATCAACGCCTTCGGGCTGGGGGGAGACCTCTTTCTCACGAACAACATTCCGTCTTTGAGAGGATCGACCTCCTCCTGCCGATCCTACCGCCCTGGTGGGATTTCTTGATCTACTCCGATGTACAAATCTATCTTTATGGTGAGAATGATCACGTTGATAGTCCCTTGCTCTGACTTCGGGCATGATCTCATTCGATATGCTCCTTTGTCTATAGTCGTCTCGATGCTGAGAGGTGACGGCCATTATTGCCTTCTTCGAGACCACGGGAGTTCTGCTCCTCGATCTCCTCCTACCGCGAGAACGATCCTTAGAAACCTGCGCAGAATGCTTCGGCTCCTTACCCTCTCGTTGTGGCACCTCCTTATGCCCACTTCGTTCTTCGAACTGATCATGGCTAGATGCTTCGTCCCGTAATTCCGCCACTTGAAGCATCTGTTCGGCTATATCTTCTCTTTGCTTTAACAGGACCTCCATAGCTTTATCTGCTTCGTCCGCCATCTTCGCCAACTTGGCGGCTCTATCTTCCTGACCACTTCTACAATAAGTCCTGGTCGGTGAGCCTTCCACTTGCCCTCGACCATGATCTCGCTCCTTATCCGCACCGAAAACCAATCTTTGTCTGGCCCCGCCATGAATCTTCGGACGGAGATCTCCTGAATTATGCTTAGAGGCCGTGCTCTCGTGAGAACTTTTGGAAGGACCCAGACGATCCTTCATCGAAACACGAGGCAGTGACGAGCTAACAGCCATCGCCTTCCCTTCTGGCGTACCATCCCTACTCCTCATCATCTTCCGAAGTAGGTTAAACGATTGTGATTGAAAATTTTAATGACACTAGAACTTAAAAGCCCTCCTTCTAGCGCCAATGTTAACGCCAGGATCTTCTGCCACGTCCCAATCACGTAAGACGTCCTGATCCTACACAGTAAACACGGTAAACACCATAAGCTTGACGGCGGTTCCGTCGGGGGATAGCTCAGGCGTGAGAATTAGTATATGTTCACAAGGTTAACAATGGAGGAATGCACTGTCTTGTGTCTAGAGAGAGATAATAAATCTCGGTTGTGTGTATGTGAGAGAATATGAAAATCAAAATGTATGAGAACGTACCTCTTCGTGAAGACCTCCTTGCTAGGTTATACTCTCTTCACCGGATTCTTTGTTCCACCCACTACTACCCGACACACCCTCTCGATCCGATGGGTTCTGCTTGATGCGTATGGTTTATCCTTCGCTTTTATCCCTTTATTCTACCTGGCACGTGGCTATGATCCCATCCACATTAATGCATGGCAGGAGCTTTGGTCAACTGTCATGCTTTTTAATCATCACAAGTCAAAGTAACAAATATTAAAATATCTAATGGGTCGATCCACTGGACCGACTCGGCCTTAAAGGTTAAAATGGATACTATGGTGACCGGGCCCAGTGACTTTCACGGATTAATAATAGAGGCCCAATAGATTGTTTATGTGAGTAGGCCCAATGTACCTGGCCCAAAGATAGGAAATAGCACGACCCAACAATACACATCTAGTTGTTGAGTGGCAAGGTATAGTGCTGACATCTCACGCTTGACACTTTCTTCAGCGATCGTCTTTATTTGATTCATCAAACCATAGTCTGAAGCTCGACTGTAAATAAGGAAAAGATAATTGAATGTTTTCAATAAATAGATCAACTTTTGATCAACATCTCTACTGCTAGAGAATCCGAAAAAAGAGACTTCTATGGATTTACCAATTCATCCAAAGATGTTTCAAATCAACATTGAAACACATTGGTCATTCATCCTTAGAAATTTAGGTAATAATAATTGCATCTCGTTATTTACTTTTTTCTGTTCGTTCATATATTTGTTCATACAAAATGTATGGCAAACATAAGAGATTTATTTTCTAAAGTTGGAACATGAAAATAAATATCAACTTAAACAGAAAAATGTGTCATTGGTAAATAAACTTCCTAGCTTCGTTTAAACATGTAAGGAAGTATAATATTCATCCATAAGAAAGTTCTTACCTGAAACCAATTCTTCCCTGCTTCTCCATGGGTTTGCGTGGTAGCCAAAACCTGTTTCCCATAATTTCTGCTTTCAAATTTGAGTATCAAGAAGTCCATCAAAATTATTAACAAACAGTGAAATCTCTAGAAACACAAATATCTGGTTGATGTGGGTCTACTTTGGAATAGGCATATCCTGATAATTAGCCAAACTTTCAAAAAACTCTAAAAAACATAATCTTATAAGTTCTTTCTATTAATAATAAATATATATTCATTTTTTCTTCTTTTTTTGTTGGATAACAAATGTAGATATATTCATTGAAGGTAATTACTCCTAGTCACTAAGTTTATCATACCTCAACAAAGCCATCCCCAAAATTCACAAAGTTTATAATGCGAGCTAGGTGACGATTGAGAGAAAAGAAATTGAACTGGGTTAGGATGAAAATATTTCTTATGCCACTGTTGATACAAAGCAATTAATAAACCATGTGCATAAGAACATGACACTGAGTACAACTTGAGAAAGTAATTAACAATAAAATGCAGACATTAAACTTGTGTGTGATTAGAAACATACACTTGTAGCATATTGGTTCATACCAAGATGGTAAAAACAGAAAGTTTCAAAAAACTTCCAGTAAGAATGCCTGAAAAATACAATATCTATATGTCACTAATATAGAGTTCTTATGTGTTCCTTAAACAAATTAAAGTTTTTGTAGTGTTACAATAACAATATTTTGAAATAGTGACCTTAAATGTTGTGTCCCCAAATAAATACTTGCAAACTCAATTGTCAATTGCACAATCATGTAAAATATAATAATTGATTATTAACTACCGCAGAAACTGTATATCTTTACTTTGACCAATTTCATGGCATTTCAAAAGTGAACACAAAAACAGGCCAATGGCATGTATAATAGGAACCATAGAAACTTTCTTTACAAAAAATCATCAGAAAACACCGTCTATATTTTCTGTTATCTAATTCAGTTTTTGTTCTCGATTTTTAGTTTTTCCTTACTATATTTTCTGAAATTGACTATCAGTTTGGTTATCATTATTGACGGGAAAAAAATCTTATTTAAATCAAGTACATATAGAAACACTAAATCTTGCATGTGTATATCAATATGTCAATTTAAGTATAAACACCAAATCTTGCATGTGTAAATGTGTTGGGTATTCATAACCAAAATGATCATGCATACCCTTGCTGGCACTGATGAGAAAATAGCCATCTAGAGTGACTGGACTGTAGAACCAACTGGTCGCGAATGCCCATGGCACATCAGCGGCACTGCCACTCTTTTTATCCATTCCTTACAATTTCCAACAAAAACCCTAGAACTGAGGTAAAGTCTTACAAATATACTGTATCACACCACACACACAATTTGAATTAGGAAAATCAGATCAAACCCCACTTTTTGTAATGAAAATGTAAGTATCAGATAATAATGAAAACTGAAAACTTGTGACGAACCTTGTCTATGCTTCAAGATTAATATTCGAGTCCAATCAAGGTTCCTTCCTCTTCCTACAAAACTCATTCTCTTGTATAAATAGTCAACTCAAGGTCAAATTGGAATAACAAAAAATAAGATTTGGGGAGGGTAAAAGGAGTAATGCCATGAAATTTATGCAGAGAAATTAACAGGTAATAATCAACCAAAATTATTTATTTTGGTATCGGCGTCAAATTGACGACCATCAGTTGTGCTAAGAATTTGGACCAAAATTCCAAGACTGACACGCAGAAATTGGACCAAAATTGCTTCTCAATATTAAAAATGAACCTTATAATATATTCTCAGTTTTAAATTATGGCACTTGGAGCACTATCAGGTTCAAATTTGGGATTCTAAAATTAATTAATAATCTTATTGTTTGCTTTTGAAGTTGGTGTTTCTGAATTATTTAAATTACCAACAGATGAAATTCTCAAATTTCAAAAAGATAATTACATTTTTAAATAAACTACAATGCTAATGGAATCCAGATTGCCTATTAATTCCATACTCAGTCTGATTCCAAGACCAATCTGACCAAAGAAAATTGACAAGGTTGAAGGTGCATTACCATTAGCATTAAGATTAAAATGTGGTCCTGTAATAATGTAATTGAGCCAAAAATCACAACATAACACCAAACAACAATAAAATCTAATATAATTAATCATCAATCAAAACACAGCTAAAACCAAAACTTCAACCAATTAAATCTCAAAAGTAAAAAATACGATTAAATCCAACCTATTGAGATACACCCATTTGTGGTATCACCAAATTTGTGTTGCACAACAACCAAAATAATTATAAAAATTTTAGAATCATATGATTTTAAGAAATATAACAACAATCAACAACTTCACACCAAGTTTACTTACAAAATGAAACCCATTAGGTCAAGGAGCAAGTCCAGTATCCTTTGTGATTGCAGTTGTTAGTGAAGTTTTCCCATGACCAATATGTCCAATGGTACCAACATTCACATGAGGCTTTCTGGATCAGAAAAGAAAGAGAATAAATAAAAAAAGGATAAATTATATAAGTGGTAACGCATGGTCATATAGAGAACATTATAAATGCAGACATCAGAATGACAGCCATACATAAAGTAATCCATACAAATCTTACATGAAAGTTCTGAAAATTATGAAATAAATAAATTTTTACCTCTCAATAATAATAAAAGTTGTAATGAAATTTAACAATGTTATAATTGAATCTAACATATCTAATGCCAATGAATAATTTCGACCCCCATTCATAAATTTTCTGAATGTTCTCTGCTCGTGGTCAAAAGTAGACAAATCAGTACTTTTATATTTCAATCAACACTTATTCATGATAAAACAAATTATTTATTCAAAATGGGTTATTAATGTTTCACAACATTCATTCAAACTGCCAACTAAAGTTGGGTTTCATTATCGAACAGAAACAAAAATAAAAATAACCCATTAAATTTTTTAATTTGAAGTTCATCCTCACACCAGAAAACATTGAACCAAGTATCCTATAATTTCTCAACAACCAAACAGTTGTAACTGAATATAAGTGTCCTTTCCAACTTTACATTCCAAACACTAATTAATTATAAAATAAAAAAAACACAAAATCAAACACTCAGAAAACTGAAAAGAAAATCGTACATAAATAGTTAAATTTGATTGCATGAATAAACTCACTTATGTTCTTGTGAAGGTGGCCATCGATCAACTATGAAGAAGAGGAGTCAGTCAACTGAAGGATGGACTCGTTTGAATTTTCAAATTGAGCAAGTTGACTCTTAATTATTTAAGAGTTGGCTCAATGAATTTTGCAATTGAAGGGTGACTTGACAAAACACACTATAAAACAGTTTTACAGGAGTGTTCTTAAATTTTAAGAACCCAACTTTGAAATACATTAATCCACTATGTGATCAACTATTAATTAGCAAGAAAAGGTAGAGCTTTAGTTTTTCTTGGTTATTCGTCATGGTAAGAAACTAACCAAAAAGCATTATTACCCAAATCAGATCAACCATTGGGGTTAATAAGATGTTATGAACTGGGAACCTAAAACAGAGAACATAAAAAAATACTACAAAATTTGCATTCCATTTTCACAATTATTGAACCAAATTGTTGATTTATTACCTCTTCGATAATCTGAACAGCCATCGTATCTTTGACACTCCCCCGGAATTCAAAAACTTTGCCTTCCCAAAAATCTAAAATAAAAAAATAATAAATTAAATCAAATAAATAAACATCAAATCACATAACTTTAAAGGGAATTTTGAGAGAAAGAGAGTAACTTTACTTCACAACCAGTGGCTTGAGAAAGGCTGTTAATCCTGATTAGAGGGGTGTTACCAATAGCAGCAATGATTCCATTTTTGGGTTTATTCTTTTTAAAGGATTTATGGGTATTTTCGGAAGAAGACGACTTTAAATGGTAATTGTTGCAGAGAAAGTAAGAGAGCACGGCTATGGAGACTGACGCTTAATAGATTCAAATTTACCCGCGCTTCACGCCAGTAGCAATTAATGGCTTCATTTGAAAACTTCGAGATGGAAAAGTAGGGTAGCGGAAGGGGAAAAAACTGAAAGTGGAAGAAAAAGAAAAATAAGAAGAAGAAGAAAAAGAAGAAGAACAAGAAGAAGAAGAAGAGTTACTTTCCCTTGATTTTTCCAGAGATTGAGGGTTTTCAGACGTGTAAAAATAGGGGTTTTATAAGATGAGAAGAAGGGAAGAGGCAGGGTGAGAAGAAAGGTGTGAAGAGGCGGTGATTTATATGGGTGAAGCGATAGAGGGAAAGAAGAGAAGAATCGCTCGAGAAGAAGAGAAAGAGTCGATCGACTATGAAGAAGAGGAGTCAGTTACTGAAGGATGGACTCGTGTGAATTTTGTAATTATGCGAGTTGACTCTTAATTATTTAAGAGTTGGCTCAGTGAATTTTGTAATTGAAGGGTGAGGTTTGGATCAGTCTTACTAATTCATAACATAAATTTCAAATACTCGGTACGAATTCACAACAAAATTCTTTTAAATTGAACATCAAGATTATAAATGCTATCAAACCCAACGCAACCAATTTACATCCTGAAATTTAAACACCATATAAAAATACAATATTATATCTTCCAAAGATTTAAGCTCCCTTTGGTCCGGTGAACTTCTTTTCGATTTGCTATCTTAGAATTGAGTTCTTCATAAAATAAAGTAATGTACCATTTTTGACTTCATAACAGTGTAGTATCCAATTTTCTCCCACTTGCACTCTTGGTAGGAACATAAAGAAAAAGAAAAAGATATAAACCATTGCATGACTTCTATCATAAACATGTAAAGACTAAGTTTTAGAAACATAAAAGGGCACCACGAACCGAACAAACTACAGTTGTTTGGGTTTATAAAACACTATATTATTTATACAATATATAGTATGGTAATACTTTCAATTCTTATCATTTAAAAAACCTAAAATAAATTCCCCTAGAATAATTCGAAAGAATCCACGAATTTAGATTCGTGAATTTGTTGGAATTCGTAGACCTAAAAGAATCCTCACTTAGTTATTTCTTACGGTGTATCAAAATATATAATAAATACATAAGATCACCCTAAGCGCTAGTTGCCCCATCCATTGCATAGGTAATCCTACTGATTTTTATAACACTGACTCAAGTAGCTTTTGCACGTCAGTCTCTCCTTGATAAAACAATTCTGCAGATATGCTAATACATGTCGAAGAACTCTCACCAAAAATATTGGATGTGAAAGCTGAACTCCTACTGCAGGTGACGTAAGTACAATACTATTATTTGGTTCTCAAGTGTGTGGTCAAAAGTCGCCTTTACATTGATAAATGTCAAATCCCAAGCTTTAGATATAGTAAATGGGGTTTATTAAAGTTGAAAGTTCAAAATTCATTATCAAGTAATGCAGAAACACACAACATACGAGAATAACCCATATTCAACTCAAATAATATAAAGAATCATCGACCAATTGAGCAAAAACATTACAAAAAAACCCAAACCAAAAAATTGCCATCCTCAAGTATATATTCATATATATAATATATCCTATATATATATATATATATATATATATATATATATATATATATATATATATACACACACAAAAATAAAAATAAACTAATTTGAAAAAACATGTAATTTCCCAAACCTAAGCGAACACAGATAAAAAGTCAAGACAATATGCTTAAAGCATCCAATTACATGATGTAGTGAATGACTATAGATCTCAGATTAGTTATCAGCGACTAATTAGATACCTTCATCCTCGTGGGTCTCACAACCCATATTCTTAAGTGTTAAAAAAATTAGATATGAAGTTTTACATAATTCCATAACAATTTTGGCACACCCAAGACAACAACATCCACCATTACAACATAATAACATCTTCAATCTCCCAGATTAATGTCTAGACAGTATACCACATTGTCTAATAGAAGAAGAATCTTTTCAGAAAAATCTAATGACCTTGACGTTTCAACATGAGTAAATACATACTCTAATGTGTAAAAAATCAATTTTCTCTAAAAACCCATTAACGACATGCAAAGTCATGCAACAAAGGTAATATAATAAAAATTAACACTAACTTGAATGAATTGATCACAAATGCATATAATCATGATTACAATTATGAAAGGACAAAAAAAAGAAACCAATGTTGAAGTAAAGGATTCTAAAGAAAAATAAAAACGTATTACTCTAATGATCATAAGTGGATTAAAGAGGAAAAATATTTTTAAAAAGTAACTAACCTTGTTATTGATGAATTTGTTAATTGAGATGCCAAGGTATCACTAAATTTGATGAATTTGTTGATTGAGATGCCAAGATATTACCAAATTTGTAATGTGGAAATATCTGTTTCAAGGTTGAGCTATATACCCATACTCTTACTAATACAACTAAAAACTGTTCTCAAAATTTTGAGGGAATATATCTTGCCTTATTTTGAAGAGAATAATATGTATAGCAAAACTAAACATCTAATTATACCACATAATCAAAAGTTAAATAACCCAAAAAAGTGTCATTATTCCCAACCACCCTTGTATAAGTTTTTCATTTTGCATAAAAATATAGCACACCAAAAATGACAATTGCTGAAAGTAAAGTCAGAGTTTGATTTCCATTTATTGTTGCGTTCATTAGTCTCTCTACATAACTTAAACCCTAGACAAAACATGAACCTAAAATAAATTGACTAACAGAATACAAAATAAACCACAAATTCACAATTAAGCAGGAAATAATTGAGAAAGGTGTAGCTTAAGTAATCATCACATTAATTGCAACAACTCTTCAATAAAATAATAGTTCCCATTCCTCAAAATCTCATAAAAAAGCAAGCAAATTGATCTCAAAGATAAAAAAAAATCAACTTTAAACAGAACACATTACCATTAGGATCAATCTTAATGACATTGCTTTGTTATCCTTGAACCACGATTCTTTAGGCCAATCACAAAAGTTTGCCACAAAAAACAAACCACCCCAAGATCACCAATCAAATTCAAGTCCTAGAATACTCATTCAATTTCCAAAATAATTCCAAATATCATAAAACCCACTAAAAACACATCAAATACAAAACCCAATATGATAAATCTTTCATATATCTATGAAGTATAATTTGGTGAAATTGAATCAAACCTTCAATATCAATTCACTGTCGCTTCCATCATCATCTTTAGTATCAGCACTGTAATATGATTCCTTAGCACTAATATTGAGCCATTTTTGCATAACAACTCTAGCCCATAAGAGTTGCAGACATGTGCAAACCAACCAACATAATTCAGCTCAATTTGCAATCCAAAAACTCTAAAATCCAAACCTAACAACTTCCTCTTTCATTTACAACTAACACCGAAAACCCAAAGGAAAATTCATCAAATGAGATTTTATAGAAATGGTAAAGTTCATACCTTTCAGAGCGAGAAAGGGTCTTTCCAACTTTTGTATGCTAAGAGTGGAGAAAGAAGCAAAGCGAAGTACAGAGGAGGGACTCATCTACACAACAAATTGCTATTCAAGGTGACACTCCCAATCAAATAGGTATATGAATACTCACCACATCAAACTGTGGTTTTTTATAACCAAATCTCACTCCTTTTCTAGACCCATAAGATCCATTATTCTCTCTGAACTCCTTTTGAAACTTAAGCAAAAGCTACTGATATTTTCATTTTATTTTATTTTTCATTAATAATCTTAGTAAAAAATCAATGTTTAGTAGATCTTCAAATATGTATTGATTTCAAAATGATCACTGGCAATATATTTCACATACATAGGAGACATAAGATTGAACAACTCAATTTATTGAGTTCAGTAAATATTAGAGAAAAGAATTAAAGAGAGATACATACATTGAACATTTATTAGAACTTCAAACTGAAATGGATCCAACATCTATCATCTTCAATTTGATAATCTAGAGTCTGATACACAATCAAAGCCAATAGATGATCTAACTCAAATTAATGATAATATATATATATATATATATAATGCTTGACTACATACAATAATTTTTTAATAATGCATTTGTGTAGGCTTATTTATAAAATTAAAATTGTAATTGATCATCTTAATTTATATGAAAATATTCTTCAAATATTAATTAAGCTCAGCAACTTTATCCAAATAAGGTAGTAATTTTATCCAAATAAGGTTTCTTCTCCTAATTAAACAAATATATGTTCAAGTAATCAAAACACCATCAAAAGATAATAAGTTTTATGGTTTCTGAGCTTTGATTATCACTCACTTCATCGGTCATTGACTTCCATTTGTCAAAGACCTTGCTTTCCAACCTATTTTGAAAAATATAACAAACATTAAGAGGAAAAATCAAGCAATTTTCGTGTAGCTTTTCAATAAATGTGTCTGAGCAAGCAGATTCCCACGGAGAAATCAATATGTTGTGTTTGTTTTATAAATAAAATTAATATCAATAAGTAAACCAAATAAAATACAAACAATAGCTCAACACCCAAATTAAAAGTTACAGGACGAAAGTCCCATCTCAATTAGTCAAAAATTAAACTAATATGTACCTGATATCTCAAATTTCAACTTATTGCCCAGTGTGCACTAAGTTTACTTAACCATCATATAATTAAAAAAAAATCACAAAAATCTTGCCTCTAAGAAAAGAAGGGTGATAAGACTAACTCAGTAAATGCTACAAAATTGATCAAATTATGAAGCTTCTGCAGAGATCTGCAAGAACAAACTAAACCATAGAAATCAAAAACAAATACAAAAAAAATAAAATACAAACATGACCAACAAAAATCTCATAAAAATCTGAAGAATTACCAGGAAAATTAGCCTAAACCTATTTAAAATCAGCAAAAAAAATTCCATACTTGAGCAACATTTCACCTCTAAAAATCTATAAATCACCAGGAAAACAACTCTGAACCCAACAACACTTGAAAAGGGTGGAAGAGAAATAAAGGGGAAAAAATAAAAAAGAAAAAAAAACAAGAAAAATGACCTTTTATATTTTTTTTCCCTGTAGCTAGAGAAATTAGGTACAGAAACCCGATAGCAACTAAATTAGAAGATCTTAAACTGTCTAAATATGTATACCAAAATCTTAAACTTAAAAACCAACATATTCTAAAATAACTCAAAAACATATGATGTATACACACAATTATTAAAACCAACTATGCAAAAAAATTATAAAATGAATATTACTGCTATAGATCATATACTGCACATGTGAGGTCACAATAGTTCAAATTCTACTGGAACAAGGATGGTACTATGTCACCTACAATAACTGCCTCAGACAAATTAAGGAGTTATTCACAAAATTACAATGCCGCAATTGTCTGAGCGAAAAAATGGAAACTACCAAATGGAACAAGCTGACAATTAAGGTAAAGGATACCACAAGAGAAACAACATTTGTCATGTTTAATCGAGAAACTGCGCAGGTTATAAGAGTTCCTATCAAACAACTACTAAATGACATCAACAAAGAATATTCCCCAACAGTAAGTCTTTTGTATATACACATTATTCAAAAAAATAATGTTGAATCACACAATGACACTTGCTAACCATTCAATATTATGCAGGGTATAACTATGCAAGAACTGCCACCAGAAATTCAAAATATATGTGGAAAGAATTGTATGTTCCAGATCAAAATTACACCGTACAACACAGAATTGGGCTACAAAGAATATACAGTATCAAAGGTTCAAAAAATCAAATCAGAGGATAAATTTGGAGGGACAAAACATGACACCACAAAAAATTTGGAAGAAATAAAGCATCAAAACAATGACAAAACTGATGAGCCAAAAAATACAACAGACGGGAAAAGAAGAACAAAAGAAAGATAGCTGATTTTGGGGAAGATTTGGAATAAGATATCCAAGTTAACTTGAAGTGTTTCCCAGCTGTTTGATTGTTTTCAATAGTATTGTATGAATTCCTTCAAGTTTGGCTAATGATGGGACTATTTTGTAATTGAAAAGTTGGAGTCTTCATGAACTTAAGATAAAACAAAGGAGTAATATATCTAATGTTACTTATCAAATAAATAAAGAGATGTCTAATGTTCAAAGTTATAATAATTTAGCTCAAAACAACTTTCTCTTGACAAATCAGTAACTCAAAACTTTCCATGGGAAACAGTTCCTCTTTCAAATTTCCATGATAATAGAGAATTATGAAGGAAAATAATTTACCTTCAAATTTACATTTAACTAGCAGGCTGTAGCTATTTTGAATACTGAGAATCTTTGGTAGTCCTTCAACTTTTGCAGCATGTACAAACTCCATGACTCCATAAGAAGTTTCATTAGAAACGCCTAAGTAGCGTAGCTGAAAAAATTTGTACACTGCTCATGTCAACATAGTAATAATGATATAGCAGGGTACCAATAATTAACCATATATAATGATGTGAAATTCTAACCTTAAATGGTAACATTTTCCATTTTTCTTTCTTTTCTTTCAGTCATCAGAAAAGTTTTTTTTAAGTGTTACTTGGTTATTGTTTCGCTATTTTTCAAGAGTATTGAGTTGGTATAACAGCATTTAGAATCCAGTAAACAATTAGAAAATGATACAAAAATCCATTATCATGGTGCTTCATCCATATGCAACATTAAATCCTTTTGGGTGCTTTCAAACAAAGGCAGGCAACAAATCCCCCTCCCCATAAATAGCACTTCTTGGGGTGACTTTAAAATGAAAGTTTAATTTTTGTAAAAAACTGTCAAAGATTTTGCCCAAGTTCTTTCAGGCTAATTATGTCAAGATCTGGATAAAAGACTAAAGGTTGTACGGTTGTACCCAGTGTTCCTGCAAATAGCAGAATATGGGGAAGGTCGTTAGGATAAAAGATTAAAACATTTATATTTACAATTGTGTACAAACTATAAATATAATTCGATGTATTAACATATCAAGTGAAATACATGAAAGAAGAACTCCCCATGCATTATATCTTAATCTCCAATGTACAAATATTTATATTGTTAAATAGGACAGAGATAAGTAAAAACCAAATTAAAGAAAGATCTAAGTTAAATAAAGGATCGAGAACCTACTGTGATGGTTGGATCCATAGTTATTGATAAGTGGATTTTACACCTACTTATTGGATATCAATTTACGCGAATTATGCCAATCTCAAGTCCATTCTAGTATGTTTTAGTTGCATTTCATATTATTTTGCATTGTATATATTTAGAACTCCTTTGGTGGAACAATTGCAGGAAATGACATAGTTTGGTGGTGCTAGATGGCATGAGGCTGACGTAGATGGCATGAGGTTGACGGATGCATGGCATGAAGGTATAATGGAGCAAGGAGATCAAGCATGGAAGGAATGAGTAGCAGGAAAAGCGATAATGAGAGTAACATTACGTAACCGTAACCGTAATCCACAGATCGCAAGCTGCTTGTGACATATGACATATTAGGTCGCGAGCTGCTCATGAGAGAGCCCCGCTTAGACAACATGACTTATTGCAAGTCTTGCGCATGCGAGAATACATGGAGGGCGTGGTCAGCTGGCGATTGTTTGATGGTGAAAGTCCGATTTGTTTTATTTTAATTATTAATTAAGGGGGATCAATTAGGGCTTATATATTAGACGTATTTTCATTATGTAAGAGATATTCCACCCCTTGGGGGATCAAGTATCTATTGTTGCTTTCTCTCTTTAATTTTCATTATTAGACTAGAGTAGATTAGGACCCTAGAAGAGCTAAGATTTGGGGATTGAAGCAATTTAAGATCCTTGAAAGTTCAAAAGTGAAACAAGAGAAAAAACTCAGATTTGCTATTCTTAATTCCTAACTCTCTTTACTTTTATTTGTATCTTTCAATGTATATTCAATTGTGGATCATGGATTCTAATTCAATTATGAGTTAAACTCTATTTTGGGATTGCAATGGAATCTAGTGCCTAGTTTATTTTGACATACTTCATTGTTAGTCTTATTAATTGTTATGAGATTGTCTATTAAGATTCATGTTTATTTGCTTAGTTGATTGGCCATCAATTATTGTGATAATCCATATGAACTTGAAAAACGAAGTATGGGTTTAGATCTGATCTTGATAGCTTGTGTTTGTATGTTTTACATGGTGATGGGATGTATGATTTGTGCTTAGGATAGACATATACCGAGGCATCGCTCGTAGTCAATTGAGAACTTGGGCTTAAACCCTAATTATTTGTAAATCACATAGACATATAGTGGTTTAGGTAATTTCGGTGTTCATGTGTATTCTTTCAACTGGGGATTATATTTGATATAGGTATGGTACATCGAGAGATGGCTATATTTCACTTTTGTGTTCTCGACTAACAATCCACTATAATTAATTTGGCTTAACAGGAAGTGTGTCGATTTAAATGATTCAATAGGGGAAATTGTAATCTCGAGTCTTCATTATCTACTTTCATTCTAGGGATAATTAGTATTATTTAATTTCATAGTTTTCATCACTATATAGTATCATTCGTTTAAATAAGACTGAAATGGTTATGGGTTAATGCTTGGTAAACTTTATTAGTTAATTCTCCGTGGGAACGATACTTTACTTACTCTTTATTACTTGTTGACCGTGTATACTTGCATGCATATATTGATCGGTAAAACGACCAACAAGTTTTTGGCGTCATTGCCGGGGAATTAGCTTAATAAATTTTTGCCAACATTAATTTCATTCAAATTGGTTTTAATTTAAGCATTTTTTTTTGTTTTAATTATCTTCTTATATTTCTCTCTTTTCAGGTACCATGGGTGACTTTGCTTATCAATGGCCTTATGCAAATATGATTCAACCAAGGGACACAAACACTGAGGGACTCAATGTATTTTTGAAATTGTCAGCACAAATTGCAACACTTTCGAAAAATTTGGATATTCTTGCCCAACGCACTCGAGAGATAGTAGTTACATGTGAATACTGTGCTGGCGAGCATCCGAGTTATCAGTGCAACATCAAGGTTGGACAAGTGCAATTTGGGGGTGATTACTTCAACAACGATGTTTATCCTGATTATCAACAAGGTTGGGGGTATCACCCAGATTATGAATGGGGTTATAACTATCAAGATCAATACTGCATCTCAAGTCCAACATATCCATCAGATTTCTCATATCCACCTCCAATGCAACAAGAAGAAAATTCAAGGTTGAAGGAATTCATGTCAAAAAGCATAGCAGACCATGAAGAGATGATGATGAGTCACGAGTTATCAAGCCAAAATCTTAACAAATAGATGGAACAACTCATTAATTCGTCAATGAATGGTCCTCAATACTTGGATTTCGAAACTGAGAAGGATAATTCAAGACTGGAGGAATTGTGGTTCAAATTTATAGCATCAACTGAGGAGAAGATGATTGAGCAAGAGAGGTCAATTCAAAATCTTCAGAATCAGATGGATCAAATGTTCAAAGCCTTGAATAATCATCATCCAAACAAATTGGTGCTATGACATGGACGATGAAATTGATGGAGTGCCAGAAGTGTACATACCACTGAATGAACTGAAAGGAGTGGACATTGAGGAGACAACTGGGGGTATGGAAAATGAAGAACATGAGCCAACTTGTATTATACCCCAAGTGCCTTCTCAGTTAGAGTTGAAAAATTCAGTGAATTTTTCACACCCATGTCCCTTTGGTAGTCACATCCAAAGTAAGAATTTCTGCGATTATGAGGCCTCTTACAAACCATGGTGGGCTGAGGAAGAGATAATAGAAGAAGAAAATCTTGTTGTATCTATCATGCCTTAATGCAAAAATCTATTCACAGATACAACGGGAGAAGCACCTGGCGATGCAATAGAAATGGAGACATCATGTACATGAAATATGCTAGGTGACTTCAATCCGAAGACTCTCATGATGGGGAACCTACCAAAGCACATAGCGGTTCTAATGGACGGAGGGTTCTTATCTTATCGTAGAGGTATCGGATAGCGGTATCAAGAAAAGAGTCCAAATTTAATCGGACTATAAACTCAGAAGCGCTTCGATGGGAGGCACCCCATCCAATCTTTCTCCCTCCTTGTTTAATTCTTATTTACATTTCCATATTTAGTAGATGTTAGATAGTGGTAAATCTTAATAATAGTTTTATTGTTTTTTCTCTCAGGTTCAATCCAATTGCTATAAGCATTCAGGATCAAACAGAAGTCAAACCAAACTGAAACTGCCAGAAGATGTGGTCGCGCATGGTCGCGCCTAACAACTAAGCCAAATATGCACATGCGCACACGCCATAGCTCAGTCATAGAAAAAGAATTGCTAAATTTTTAGAATTTCTGACTCAAGCATTCGGACAGTTAGAAGCCCACACTCAGTTTCCAACTATAGAATATCTCAAACTTAGCCATCGCCTGATATACCATCGGATCTTGAGGAGGCGAACGGAGATGACATTGCCAGTTAGGGGAGTATTCTTTCACTTTTAATTACAATGAGGGCATTGTTTATTTTAAGTTTGGGGGTATTTATTGGGGATTAGTATAGTAGCATGTAGTTTAGTTTTGCATGATTAGTTTAAAATTCAGCATGTGTAGTTTATTTGTTTTATGTGGTAGAAATTTTTTGTTTTAGTTAGTTTGCATGTCTCACAAAAATTCTTGCTTTATAGAAATTCTTGCCTAGCCAATGATGATAGTGAATTGTGAAGGATTTTAGAGTATATTGGATAATATAAACGTAGTTATAATGTTTTACACGATGGAATTCATGTTGTTGTTTAAATGCTTTCGGTTTGCACGGATGTGTTCACAATCACTTGCAGGTATAAGAATTATGTGTTGCATTGCTTGTGAGAAAATATAGTTTTAAAAAGAGAAATATGTGGAACATGCATGTAGACTGTATGAAACATTGACATTCAAACTTTAGGAAAACATGGGTATGCGAGGAATACACTAGACAACATGACTTATTGAAAGTCTTCATGCATGTGAGGAATACATGACTCGGAGGGTGGTGTGTGACGATGGTCAAGTCTTTGATTTATTTTATTTTAATTTTTAATTAAGGGGGGTCAATTAGGGCTTATATATTAGACGTATTTTCATTATGTAAGAGATATTCCACCCCTTGGGGGATAAAGTATCTATTGTTGCTTTCTCTCTTTAATTTTCATTATTAGACTAGAGTAGATTAGGACCCTAGAAGAGCTAAGATTTGGGGATTGAAGCAATTTAAGATCCTTGAAAGTTCAAAAGTGAAACAAGAGAAGAAACTTAGATTTGCTATTCTTAATCCCTAACTCTCTTTACTTCTATTTGTATCTTTCAATGTATATTCAATTATGGATCATGGATTCTAATTCAATTATGAGTTAAACTCTATTTTGGGATTGCAATGGAATCTAGTGCCTAGTTTATTTTGACATACTTCATTGTTAGTCTTATTAATTGTTATGAGATTGTCTATTAAGTTTCAAGCTTATTTGCTTAGTTGATTGGCCATCAATTATTGTGATAATCCATATGAACTTGAAAAACGAAGTATGGGTTTAGATCTGATCTTGATAGCTTGTGTTTGTATGTTCTACATGGTGATGGGATGTATGATTTGTGCTTAGGATAGACATATACTGAGGCATTGCTCGTAGTCAATTGAGAACTTGGGCTTAAACCCTAATTATTTGTAAATCACATAGACATATAATGGTTTAGATAATTTGGGTGTTCATGTGTATTCTTTCAACTGGGGATTATATTTGATATGGGTATGGTACATCGAGATATAGCTATATTTCACTTTTGTGTTCTCGACTAACAATCCACTATAATTAATTTGGCTTAACAGGAAGTGTGTCGATTTAAATGATTCAATAGGGGAAATTGTAATCCCGAGTCTTCATTATCTAGTTTCATTCTAGGGATAGTTAGTATTATTTAATTTCATAGTTTTAAATCACTATATATAGTATCATTCGTTTAAATAAGACTGAAATGGTTATGGGTTAATGCTTGGTAAACTTTATTAGTTAATTCTCCGTGGGAACGATACTTTACTTACTCTTTATTACTTGTTGACCGTGTATACTTGCACGCATATATTGATCGATAAAACGACCAACAGTTATGCAAGGCCAGCGATGATCGGAGGTAAATCACGGACTAAAATCAAAAAATGAGAAACCACCCAATAGAATAGTCGCATAAATTGCAACCACCCATATGCAAATCCATAACACGACGATAAAATTCACACATCGGTGACTTCAACAAATCGATTACGATGATGGAATTCTCTTTTATTAGTTAGAAAAAATAAAAGTCGGCGAAGGAAAATGGAAAGACAGAAAAACGGAAAGAAAGAAAAACAAACGGACTTGAAATATTATTACATTCAATGAATAATTATGAAAGAAACCAAGCGGTGCAGTCCAGTTGTCCTCAAATAAAAAAAATAACACATACAAGTCTCCAAAAGTCACCAACAAAAAAATATAAAATATTAGAACTATAAAAATTGGTGCGGTCCAGTTGTCCTCAAATAAAAAAAATAACACATATAAGACTCCAAAAGTCACCAACAAAAAAACATAAAATATTAGAACTATAAAAATTTATAAAATATAACGGATAAGAATTGATGACAAAAAGAAATAAATACTCATTAAATATAAAACACCTATAAATACCACTATCACATAAACAAAAAACCCAATACACAAATAAAATCATACAAAATACAAAATAATGGATATCAGGTAAACGAGACTTCAAAATCTGTTAAGTTACTGTGTTATATGGTATATGATTTGTATTATAAGTGTTACCGATGATTATGTAAAAACCCTAATTAGTGATTTAAACCCCAAATTTCTCAAATTAGAAACCTTAAACAGTAACTAGCTAATTGCTAAGTGGAAACCCTAATTTGAAACTCAATTATGAGTTCGAGACTATTATATAACTGTGTTATATGATGTATGTTGTGTATTACATAATTTTATGATTAATTAGGTAAACCCTAATTAAAATTTAGAAACCCTAATTTCTAAAAAAAATAGAAAACCCTAGTTTCAAGTTGTTAAACCCTAATTCAAAAGTCGAATACAAGCTTAAGACTGTTATGTAATCACGATAGTGTGATTAATGACCGGTATTATAGATATCAACCCTAATTAGGGAGAACCCTAATTTTCAAAACCCTAATTATTAAATAGAAACCCTAATTTCTAAATTTAAAACCCTAATTACTGAATTAGGAACCCTAATCGCTAAATGATAAAGTTTAATGCTAATTAGTGGACTTTAAACCTTAAATGTTTATGTATAATAGAAAAAATAACTAATTAGCAAACCCTATATTCATTTTTTAAAAACAAATTTTTATTTTTATTTTTTACCTTAAAAGAAAACCTAAAAATTTAATGTTGTAAAACCTAAGGGTTAAAATCTTAGGGTTAAACCCGAAGGGTTGGATTAGATTGTCGTGAATGCCATTAAAATTGGGTTCAAATTGACCATAATACCCTTTTTGAATTATTTAGTAGGAAAGTTGTACAACTTGCCAAACCTTTAGTGGTTGAACAAACCTTGACTTGCCAATGTATTAAAAATCTATACAAATCAGCCAATTATTGACAGCAACATCAGATACATGCATTGCATTCACATTATACATATAGAATTAGAAAGAGAAAAATCATTTTTAAGCCCATTTGTTCATCACACTTAACCAAAACCCTCTCAGCTCCACACCTCCATAATTTATTGCTAGATCAGTCCCAAATCAAATCCCCACTAACACCTGTACCAAAATCAGAAGCCAGAAACAAGATTTAGCAAGAAAGGTATAAAACCCTAGACCTAAAATTTGATCTTTGATTCCATGTTAGATGTTAGTTTTGTGTGTTAAATGTGTTTTTTGTAGTCTATATAGATGATCTGGGTTGCTAGATGTTAGATCCATAAAATCTAGAGGCTCGGATTTGATGCTTTACAAATTTTGGAAATTTTTGTTTTTGTGTCTGACAATCAAATGTCAGTCCTCATATATCTTTGTATGTTATGTGTTTTTGTTGTTTAAGTGTTTGATCGTGTAGTATGTTATGAGAACTTTGATATAGAACTTGATTCAGAGTCAGATCTGTTGTAGATTGATAGATATTGTTGGTCAAAGGTCGTTGACCGACCATGACTGGACAACATCTGGGTAACCCAGATCTTGCCCAGAATGGTTTGACAAGACCTTTGTCGCCTCGGATCTTGCAAGTTATTGTTGCTATATTATGGTTGTTGTATCTAATCTGTAATATGTTATATAGACTACTCGTTTATGCCTTAAAATCTCCTTAAAATCAAACTGGGAGGATTTAGTGGTCGGTCAAAGTAGCTATCTAGAGCATGAATTCGTTTTCTGGGTAACCCAGAAAACGTTTGAGCAACTTCTCTGACAGACTTTGACCGGCATGGATCTTGATATTGTAATGTTGTTAGATCGATATTATGTATTAGATGTGTTGTCTTGCATGTTATCTACAAAATTAAACCATAAGAACACCAAAACATTACCAGGATTGCAAGTTGTGGAAGCCTAAAAGTGGTCACTCGAACTGTTCTTCAATATTTCTGGGCAAACCCAGAACTGAAGAACATCTCTGACAGCCACTTTGGATGCTCAGATCTCTTTTGTTATATGTGGTTTGTTCATGTTTGTTGTTGGATCTTGTAGTATTACACTAGTACTACAAGATAAAGGTATTAGCTTGCCCGGAAACACACTGAATCAATGTTTAATGTTTGGTCAAACAAGCTCACTCGTTCACTGACATATTTTTTTGGGTTTCATCAAGAACGCTCAAAAACACTCAGCAGATTTTGTTACTGTGCTGCTATAAGCGATCTTTTAATGACGATTTAGTTCTAAAATTAATTGTTTTTATTAAATAAATAGAAAAATTAGTTTTTAATTATTAAAAATACAAAATAAATTATTAGAAATTATTTTAAAGTCCAAAAATTAGTTTTTAATAATTTTGAATATATTTCATAAATATTTAATATTTTTAGAATATTAAAGGTATTTGATTTATTTAATTATTATATTAAATAAATTATTTAAAAATGATTTTAATACTTCAAAAATTATTTAAAATTATATTATGGTATAAGAAAATATTTTAGGTTATTCTTAATGACTTTTAATATTTTGTGATAAATTTAATTAATAAATTAATATTAATTCTAATTAAGTTATTTAATAAATGTATTAAATAAATTATAAAATAGAATTAATGATTTAAAAATCATTTAAAGGTTATAAAAAATATTTTAAGTTATAAAATATAACTTTTGATATTTTGTCATGAAAAAATATTAATTATATAATATTAATGATATTAAATTTATTTAATAATTATATTAAATAAATTAGTTTAAAATGATTTTAATATTATAAAAATCATTTTAAATAAAAATAAAGTGTTTAAAGATATTTTAAGTTATAAAATATAAGTTTTAATATTTAAAGGATTATTTCATTAATAATTTAATATTAATGATATTAGATTTATTTAATAATTATATTAAATAAATAGTTTTAAAATGGTTTTATTAATCTAAAAATCATTTAAAAAGGATATAAATGAATTAAAAATATTTTAAGTTATAATTAATGACTTTTAATATTTTGATAGATAATGCATTAATATTTGAATATTAATGGTAATTATTTAAAATGATTTTAAATGTTTTAAAAATCATTTAAGGGTAATATTAGTACTTTAAAAGTATTTTAAGTTATTATAAATAACTTTAATATTTTGGCAATGGTTTCATTAATAGTTTAATATTAATTAAATGTTAATGATAATAGAATTGTTTAATATTTAAATCATTTAATTATGATTAGGTGTTTGAAAATTCATAATAAATTATAATAAATGTTTAAAAATTATTATAAGTTATTTAAAAATAATATGACTGATACACAGATTTAGAAATATCGTTGAATATGATAAAACTTTTTTGTATCCAATCAAATTATTTTGGTTCGAATTCCTGACTAAGTATGAACATCCCGAACATGGGAAAACTTTTATGCTTGGTAAGGAATGAGTGAACGATAATATCGTTCTTGTATGTAGTATTGATCAATACAGGGCCCATGGGATGTACACCCTCGCGCCCGTAAGTTATGACGGTTTGCAGATGAAGTTCTGTTTAACCTTTTCAAAAATAGAAAATAAAGTTCATAGTATGTCACCTTAATCCTATTTATAGTCAATACATAATTTCAAAAATGTGATATAGAGTTGTTATGTTATTATTATCGGTTCAGTTTACTTCACAACTATTGATTTGTTGTAGAAGTGATGTATAAAGAAAACATTTAATTCTTTCAGCTAATTATATTTATAATTGTTATTACTCGTTAGGCACCCAAATGTTCATTCTTGCTTTAAATTTAAATGTTTTCAGCTAGGCAAGATCAACTCGAAGGTTCAGACAAGAACAAGTGAAAAGGAAAGCAAATAGAATATGTTTAATGGTATCTTTTATAATAGTTAAACTGTATTAAGACAATGATATGTATTATCTATCATGTAAAGAATTATAGTAAAGGTTGCGTACTTGGGATTAGACTCTGATATATATAAATTAAGTTTGATATTTATGTTATTGTTATTATTATTAGTATTATTTTGCTCATAGAAATGGTATCGTGAAGCACCGAGTTCGGGTTTCAAGTACCCGAGTTTGGGGGCTTTACACAGAAAGTACATTCAACCGAGTGTTTCGCCGTGGAGAGCACCAGTACTGTTTGTAAAGGAGAAGGACGGATCGTTAAGACTTTGTATCAACTACAGAGAGTTGAACAAGTTAACGATAAAGAATAAATACCCATTGCCCAGGATCGATGATCTATTTGATCAGTTGAAAGGGGAAAAGTATTTTTCTAAAATATATTTGAGGACGGGGTATCACCAGTTGAAGGTTAGGAAGGAGGATGTATCAAAGACGGCATTCAGGACTCGTTATGGTCATTACGAGTTTTTGGTGATGTCATTTGGGTTCACTAATGCACCAGCTGTATTTATGGATATGATGAACAGAGTATTCAAACAATATTTGGACAAGTTCGTCGTAGTGTTTATCGATGATATTCTAGTCTATTCTAAGACGGCAGAAGATCATGATGAACACCTAAGAATAGTGTTGGAGACACTGAGGAAGGAGAAGTTGTATGCAAAGTTCACTAAGTGTGAATTTTGGTTGAAAAAGGTACAGTTTTTAGGTCATGTCATTGACCAATAGGGGATTTCTGTGAGATCCCGAATTTTATGAAATAAAAGTATTAAATTTTTCTATTTTAGTAAATAGTTAAATTGATAAAAGGTTAAAGTTAAGGGTGATATTTGAAAAATTTTCAAAGTAAGAAAGTTTTCATAAAATAATCGGTAGTTAAAGTACAATAATATGCGTGGTTGCATAGTAGCACACGGTATTGATTATTGATGCTTACGTAAGAAGTCACTCAGTTATACTCAATTATTGCTACAGTAATTGCTGCATCATATCTCTCATATTATTGATTCAATTATTGTCAATATTTTATATATTATTAAATCAATAATTGAGACGACAAAGTTATTCATATAATTATTTATAATATTGACGATGTCTAGAAAGTTCTGTCGATGAAAGGTTAGGTCATCTAATTACTCGTCAATAGGGAGAAATCCTTATCGGAAAGCCCCCTCTTTCCTAGGAATGATCTGGTTGTTAAATATTGTGAGTTATAATATTAATGATGAATAAATTCGTGTTGATTAAAGAGAAAATTGATAGTTCTATTGTGTTGGGATTATTAGTGTTAGTGGAAATCGACATTTATTTCGATAATAATTGATGTCTGGAAGTTATATTGACCAATCGGATAAATGAGCAATTAATTACTATTAATTCACATAATTATAACTATTTGTTCACATGTGTGTACTATTGATTCACATGCATGTACTATTAGGGGAGGTGGTGCAAGATTGATAATACTTGCATGACTAAATTAAAAATGGAGGTATAGATGAAGGTACTATACTGAAATTATTTTTTCACGTGTATAGAACTATTGAGTCACATGATTGTACAATTAATTCACATGATATACTATTAGGGGAGGTGGTGCAAGTTTGATAATACTTGCAGGACTAAATTAAAAATGAAGGAAAAGATGAAGGTATTATACTGTAATATTTCGAGCCCCAAAATGTACAATTATCGAAACTATATTTTCCTATAAATAGAAGCTCATTCTTCCTTCATTCTCACCAATTCACTAAGACTCACAAGAGCAATTATAGAGAGAGAAGTTATATAGAGAAAAGCTATAGAGAGATAGAAGAAAAGTAGTCTGCTACTTCACTACTCCAGTATCCAGTCTTCTTCTGAGGTAAGGGGTATTATTTATTTCATATTCTGAAGAGATATTATTTTTCATATTCGTATGAATATTATTTTTGTTCAATATTCATAAAGAATATTATCTTCGTTCAATATTCGTAGGAATATTATCTTCATTAAATATTCGTTGGAATATTATTTTCGTTCAACAGTTGTAAGGGATGTTATTTTTGTTCAATATTCACTTGAAATAATATTTCTTCCATACTCTATAGTATGTAAGTAAAATTATTTCGTTAAAGATTTTGAATTCTATACTCATTTTGTTGAAGTTTTGGCTTTTATACTCTATGAAATTAGTAGAATATCCTTGATATTTGCGCTTCATCCAGTATCTTTTCATGAAAATATTTGTAACGCCCCCAAAATAGGTATACATCACCTATTCTGAGTCGCCAAATATATGGTACAGAATACAACTACAACTTAATTATACAACGGTCGTATAAAATACGACATAACATAATCTAAGAGTTTTAATAAGAATATTGTCATCTAGACAATATCCACACTCAATGGAGTCCTCATTACATTTATTGTCATACTATTTAACAAAATAGTGAGGACTACTAATGCTATCATCTGGACCGTTACTCCGTTCCCCGACTAGTCCCGGCTACGTTCACATTTCCTGAAGAGAACAGTGAAATAAAGGGGTGAGCTCAACTAGCCTAGTAAGAAATATTATGACTAAGATAATGTAGAATAAATTATCATTAGCCTTCAACAGTATTAAACTGATACAATAAAACAAACATCAAGTTTAACTACAGTGGAACGAGCAATCCATTAAAAGAGTCAAGTAGAGAATAAAATCTACTATCTTTTATGATCTAAAAAGGTTTTCATCACTTTTATCATTTGGGACTCGACAATAAATAATTCACATCATCCCGCACTACACGGCCAAGGATATTCATTAGTATCACAACCAAAAATTATCCATGCACTACGGGCCAAGGATATTCGCGTATTCATCAATGGTCATGATCATGCCAACAACTGTCCATCAATGCACTACGGGCCAATGAGGACTTTTACCACATCATTTGTAACATTACGGTCATGATTATACCGATTAATCCCTAGTCATAATCATACCAAGTCCATCTATGCACTACAGGCCACAGATGACTTTCAACATAATATAAACATGAGGATGATGATAATGATATAAGAATTCAATAAAAACAAGTTCAACAATTAATTTATCCCGAATTCAATAATGTCCAAACTGTCAAAATGATACTGCTTGGTAGAGTAAAATTCAAGAATGCTCAGAAGAATATTTCCATGAAAAGATGCTGGATGAAGCGCAAATATCAAGGATATTCCACTAATTTTACTATGCAAAACACTATGCAGGCACTATGCAAACACTATGCATAATAAAATATAATATATTTTAATTATTGTCTAATAAAATAAATAACTTTATAAAAGTATTTTGTTTTATATAAAAAAATTTACTATGCAAAAACTATACAGACACTACGCAAACACTATGCATAATAAAATATAATATATTGTAATTATTGTCTAATAAAACAAATAACTTTATAAAAGTATTCTATTTTATATAAAAAGATTTTACTATGCAAAACACTATGCATAATAGAATATAATATATTCTATTTATAGTCTAATAAAACAAATAACTTTATAAAAGTATTACATTTTATATAAAAAGCTTTTACATTTTATTACATTAATAATACTAATAAAACAAAATTTATATATATATATATATATATATATATAAACTTTCGTGATCTCATAAAAAGACACCTCAATATATTTAACAACATTTATCATCATTATTATAATTCACAATATTAATCGACGGATCATTCCGAGAAAGAGGGGCTTTCAATAAGGATTTCTCATTATTGGCGGCGCAATTAGGTGACAAATCTCTCCTTGGCGTAACTTCTGAGACATCGTTAATATTGCAAATAATAATATTAATAACTCTCGTCATCTCAATTATTGATTTAATAATATATAAAATATCGACAATAATTGAATCAAATAACGTGAGATCTATGCAACAATTATTCTTTGTAGCAATAATTGAACAAAAGCGAGTGACTTCTCACGTAAGCATCAATAATCAATATCGTGTGCTCTTATGCAACCACGCCAGTACATCAGTATTTTTAAACCGGGTGTTTCAACGATTAACGGTAAAACTTCCGTCGTTATTTTCATAAAATATTTTTGTCATTTTCTCAATCCGACAATAATTCCGTTGCGGGGTCCACCAATGATTGTGTCTTTATACGAATATTCCCTGTTAAAACGAATATTCCCCGACCAATCGAATATTATATAACAATTTGCGTACTTTGCAAAATTTATAAATATTACCCACAACTATAATATTATATCAAATCCACACCATAATATTCAAAAAATATTTCGAGAAATTAAATCTTTATTCATAAAATTTGGGGTCTCACAATCTCCCCTCCTTATGAAATTTTGCCCTCGAAATTTACATACATACCTGGTATGCCGAACAGATGAGGACACTTCATCAGATTCTAACTCTTGAGGTATAACTTTTGAGTGTTGAATACGATCCTTCTTATCCAAGATTTTAACGCGTATCTCCTCATACGTTAAATCTCCTGCTATCACATCTAGTTCTAATTCAATAATGTGGTTCGAGCCGTCCACATATTTACGTAACATCGATACGTTAAAAACGTTATGAACACGCGACATACTTGGCGGTAAAATGAGTCTATAAGCCACAGTTCTTACTTAATCGAGGATTTCAAATGGGCCAATTAAATCGAGGGTTGAAATTTTCTCTATTCATCGACTCTTGCTTCTAGAATAACGCCATCTTGAACCTTCTTCTTCACATTCATCAGTTCTGAGTATGTAGCTTGCACGACTTTAACTTTATCGATTAAAGTCGATTCTACTCGTATATTCGTTATCTTCACGTGGGTCCCTAGAGTCTTTAACTCTATCTTCATCATTTATAAGTTATACGAAATGGGTCTTTGTGTTAACAACGTAACACTCGTAACCGCATACGATCTCCTACTCAATGCGTCAGCTACCACGTTCGCTTTTCCACGATGGTATTGAATGGTACGATCGTAATCTTCAACAGCTCGAGCCAACGTCTTTGGCGCATATTACATTTGTTTTAGGTGAAAAAAATATTTAAGGGTTTTAGAAATGGGTTTTGTACTGGGGTTAATACAAAATTCGATTTCACACTCTGGGGTAGGCTAAGAATTCTTCAAGAATACGTCAGGAAATTTATGAACAATAGAAATATCATTCAAAACTATGACTTTCATCCAAGACTTGGATAGTACGTCACATTAATACCTATCAACTTGCCATCATCATTTACGATGTCGCCTACAGAAAGTCTGGCTTCGGTGCATTCCACACAAGGAAGTCAACAACGAAAGGATCGGGGCTCTTTACTTATAGCTTGATATGGCAATGATTGACTTTTAGTGGTTTGGTTGCTTGAATTCGCATAACAGGTTGGTTAGGAATATGAAAGCTAACAACCTTACGAAAAGCTTGATGAGTAGTTAACCAATCAATCCCTATAATCACATCAAAGGCAAGTATTTTCAAAGAGAGAAGATCGACAGGTAACGTGAAAGTGTCAATTTGAATCAAACAAGATTTATAAACAGTGGAGGTAACGAAGGTTTCTACTAACGAAGTTTCAAACAATAAGTCAAAGTCTAACTTCTCTGGGGTCAAATTTAAACGTTGAGCGCAAGCAAGAGAGATAAAATAATGGGTAGAACCGGTATCTAATAAGGTATAGACTTCATAAGCATTTATGATTAACTTACCTGTGCTAACTTCGTTCGGGTTCCTCGACAAACGCTCTCACTTAAACTACCGGCTTTGACTTGTCTGAGACATCCTTTGGCATCATTATCTCAGCTGGACTTGACTTCACTACACGACAAAATCGAGCTAGGTGACCTTTTCTTCCGCAATTGAAACACGCTTTGGATTCTTGCGTCTGATTTGGAAGGATGTGTCCTCTCTGTCGCATTTGAAACATACAACCGGTGGTCGTTCTCCTTCCTTAACAACAAAAAGTCTTTGGTCTTTGACGTCTTTCCATCATCGTTAAATCTTCTCTTTTGAAATTTCCACTCCTATTATCTTGGCCATGATTACCACCCAAGTGGTTACCATTCTTGGCATGATAATTTCCCCGATGGTTATCATTGTTCAGATGGCCGTTGCCACCGATACGATTATTATCATGTTGTTGGTCGTTGCCTTTTGGTTGTGCTGACTCATTTTTGCGCTCCAATAACTGAGCCCTATTCACAACATCTGAATATAAACAAAGTTTATGAGAAATGAGGTATTGACATATATCGGGTTTCAAACCTCTTAGAAACATTCGCGTCATTCGTTCCTCATTATCGACCAAATGGGATGCAAACCGGGATAACTCCGCAAATTTAACACTGTCACAAAACAAGAGTTAATTAACATATCACATATTATCCATACACTCTGACCAACCAATTAAATACCAAATAAACTTAGGTAGGTCATACTAGCGAAGGAATTCCACGTCTCTCCCCTCCTAGTTCTTGTCTCACATCTCAGCCAGGGATCATATCCCTAAGCTTTGATACCAACTGTGACGCCCCTAAAATAGGTATACAGCACCTATTCTGAGTCGCCAAATACATGGTACAGAATACAACTATAACTTAATTATACAACAGTCGTATAAAATACGACATAACATAATCTAAGAGTTTTAATAAGAATATTGTCATCTAGACAATATCCACACTCAATGGAGTCCTCATTACATTTATTGTCACACTATTTAACAGAATAGTGAGGACTATTAATGCTATCATCTGGACCGTTACTCCGTTCCCCGACTAGTCCCGGCTAAGTTCTCATTTCCTGAAGAGAACAGTGAAAGAAAGGGGTGAGCTCAACTAGCCCAGTAAGAAATATTATAACTAAGATAATGCAGAATAAATTATCATTAGCCTTCAACAATATTAAACTAATACAATATAACAAACATCAAGTTTAACTACAGTGGAACAAGCAATCCATTAAAAGAGTCAAGTAGAGAATAAAATCTATTATCTTTTATGATTTAAAAGGTTTTTCATCACTTTTATCATTTGGGACTCGAAATTTTAATAAATAATCCACATCATCCACGCTTTACTGATTAAGGATATTCATTAGTATCACAACCACAAATTATCCATGCACTCACGGGCCAAGGATATTCGTGTATTCATCAATGGTCATGATCATGCCAACAACTGTCCATCAATGCACTACGGGTCAATGAGGACTTTTACCACATCATTTGTAACATTACGGTCATGATTATACCGATTAATCCCTAGTCATAATCATACCAAGTCCATCTATGCACTATAGGCCACAGATGAGTTTCAACATAATATAAACATGAGGATGATGACAATGATATAAGAATTCAATAAAATAAGTTCAAGATTTAATTTATCCAAAATTCAATAACGTCCAAACTGTCAACATGATACTGCTTGGTAGAGTAAAATTCAAGAATGCTCAGAAGAATATTTCCATGAAAAGATACTGGATGAAGCGCAAATATCAAGGATATTCCACTAATTTCATGGAGTATAGAAGTCAAAGCTTTAACCAATTTGAGTATAACGAGAATATATGAAAGCGCAAATGGATTTTTACCGCCATGTGGAAATCCGCGTAAGCATGCATCATTTCCACAATTTAATAAGAAATGAATACGAAGGGTCATTCACCATGCATGTGGTAATCCACATAGACAAAAGTTATTCCAATAGAATAATAAAGAATGGAATAATGGAAGAATTCACCATGTATGCGATAGGCCATGCATGTGAGTTATTCCAATGTAATAATAAATAATGGAACTAGGTCATGCGTAAAAACACACGGACGAGGATATTCCAAATGAATAATAAAGAATGAAATAACAAAAGACTTCACGGGCATGCGATAGGCCGCGCATGCATGAGTTATTCCAACGAGAATAATAAATATTGGAACCGGTCATGCGCATGTACGATAGAC
The DNA here is from genome assembly GCA_020205605.1 of Panax ginseng. Classification (NCBI taxonomy): domain Eukaryota; kingdom Viridiplantae; phylum Streptophyta; class Magnoliopsida; order Apiales; family Araliaceae; genus Panax; species Panax ginseng. The sequence goes on along the minus strand of CM035130.1, from coordinate 156,165,619 downwards.
GAGGATATTCAAGAATAATAAAGAATGAAATAATGAAGAATTTCACCATGTATGCGGTACTTAGCATATCTGAGTTATTCAACATAATAATAAAGAATGGAATAAAAGAAGAATTTCACCATGTATGCAGTACTCAGATATACGAGTTATTCAACATAATAATAAAGAATGGAATAATAGAAGAATTTTACCATGTATGCGGTACTTAGCATATACTGAGTTATTCAACATAATAATAAAGAATGGAATAATGGAAGAATTTCACCAAGTATAGGGTAGCCCGCATATCTGAGTTATTCCAACAGAATAATAAATAATGGAACGGTGTCATGCGTAACGCAGAGACGAGGATATTCCAAATGTAATAATAAAGAATGAAATAACAAAAGACTTCACGGGCATGCGATAACCGCATGACGCATGTAATTCCAGCGAGAATAATAAATAATGGAACCAGATCATGCGTAATACACACATGCGAGGATATTCCAGCGAGAATAATAAAGAATGGAATAATGGAAGAATTTCACCATGTATGCGGTACTTGGCATATCTGAGTTATTCAACATAATAATAAAGAATGGAATAATGAAGAATTTCACCATGTATGCGGATTGGCATATACTGAGTTATTCAAAGATAATAATAAAGAATGGAATAATGGAAGAATTTCACCATGTATGCGGTACTTGCATATACGAGTTATTCAACATAATAATAAAGAATAGAATAATAGAAGAATTTCACCAAGTATAGGGTAGCCAGCAGAAACAAAAGGTTATTCAATGTAATAATAAAGAATGGAATAATGAAGTTCTCTTCATGAATCTGAAAGAAATAATACCCTTACCTTAGAAGAAAGCGGATATAGGAATAGTGAAGTAGCAGAATATTTTTCTTCTTTCTCTCTATAGTTTCTCTCTCTAGAGTTTCAGTGAATTCGTAAGAAATAATGAAGGAATAAGCTTCTATTTATAGGAGAATGGACTGAATAGTAACTAATTCATGAACGGTCCAGATTAATTTACTTTTAGACGGACGGTCCATATTGATTTACTATGCAGTATAAATAAAATATTCTAATAAACAAAATCTTTTAAATAAAATATAATATATTCTATTTATAGTCTAATAAAACAAATAACTTTATAAAAGTATTTTGTTTTATATAAAAAGATTTTACTATGCAAAATATTATGCAGGCACTATGCAAACATTATGCATAATAAAATATAATATATTTCAATTATTGTCTAATAAAATAAGTAACTTTATAAATGTGACGCCCCCAAAATAGGTATACATCACCCATCTTGAGTTGCCAAATACATGGTACAAAATTCAAATACAACTTAATAATACAGCTGTCGTGTAAAATACGACAAAACGTAAACTGAGAGTTTAATAAGAATATTGTCATCTAGACAATATCCACACTCAAAAGAGTCCTCTTTACATTTATTTTCACACTATTTAACAAAATAGTGATGACTACTAAAACTATCATATGGACCGTCACTCCATTCCCCGACTAGTCCCGGCTACGTTCTCATTTCCTGAAAAGAACAGTGAAAGAAAGGGTGAGCTCAACTAGCCCAGTAAGAAATATTATGACTAAGATAATGTAGAATAAATTATCATTAGCCTTCAACAATGTTAAACTGACAAACATCAAGTTAAACTGCAGCGGAACAAGCAATCCATTAAAAGAGTCAAGTAGAGAATAAAATCTACTATCTTTTATGATTTAAAAGGTTTTTCATCACTTTTATCCTTTGAGACTCTCGACAATAAATAATTCACATCATCCACCTTACTATCAAGGATTCACAACCACAAATTATCCATGCACTACGGCCAAGGATATTCGTGTATTCATCAATGGTAATGATCATGCCAACAACTGTCCATCAATGCACTACGGACCAATGAGGACTTTTACGACATCATTTGTAACATTACGGACATGATTACACCGAATAATCCCCGATCATAATCATACCAAGTCCATCTATGTACTACACAGAATGTAGATGACTTTCAACAAAATATAAACATGAGGATGATGACAATGATATAAGAATTCAATAAAACAAGTTCAAGAATTAATTTATCCAGAACCAATAACGTCAAAATTGTCGACGATGATACCGCTTTCAGAGTAAAATTCAAGAATGCTCAGAAGAATATTTCCATGAAAAGATACTGGATGAAGCGCAAATATCAAGGATATTCCACTAATTTCATGGAGTATAGAAGTCAAAACTTTAACCAACTGAGTATAATAAAGAATGGGATAACAAAAGAAATCACCAGGCATGCGATAGACCGCACAGACAGGTTATTCCAACAGAATAATAAATAACGGAACCAGGTCATGCGCAAACGCACAGACATGATATTCCAACAGAATAATAAATAATGGAACCAGGTCATGCGTAAACGCACAGACAGGATGTTCCAACAGAATAATAAATAACGGAACCAGGTCATGCGAACGAGCATGCATACATGATGTTCCAAATGAATAATAAAATGGAACAATGGAAGAATTTCACCATGTATTCGGTGATTGCGATAGACAAAGTTATTCCAACATAATGATAAAGAATGGAATAATGAAGAATTTCACCAAGTATAGGGTAGCTCAGCGTATCTGAGTTATTCCAATGAATAATAAATAATGGAATAACAGAAGTTCTCTTCATGAATAACAAAGAAATAATACCCCTTACCTTAGTAGGAAATTGGATACCGCAATATTGTAGTAATAGAAGATTCTTATTCTTTCTCTCTTATTCTCTCTATTCTTTCTCGCTCTATAGCTTTAGTGAATTCGTGAAAAATAATGAAGGAATGAGCTTCGATTTATAAGCTTGGTAGAGTAAGGGTAAAATAGTCTTTTTGCCATAATTTATGACATCATCGATCATATGACATCATTGCTTACATCACCAATCAACTGACATCATTGCTTACATCATCCTTCCAATAACATCATTGCTTACCTCATCGTTCCAATGACATCATCACTTATATCATCAAAATTCAAATTCAAATTGTTCTCTTCCACCTCATTTTACTTTTATACCATGAATTTACTATAATAATGTTACCATTCAAATTATAAAAAAAATATACTATCATATAATCACATCATACTACTATAATATAATATTATAATAATATATTTAAATAAATTATTGATTTGATAATTTAAAATACTGTGTAATGACAATTATTGAATCAAAAATATCAACGTAGCAATTATTGAATTAATAAAATATTAAACAGTAATTACTGTAATAATTATTGAGTAGTGCCTTCTTATGTAAGAATCAATAATTCAAAAAATACTGTGTAATACAGTGTGCTACTGTGCAATAATGCGTGTTACTGTATTTTAACCACCAGGTATTCCATCAGTGTTAACGGTAACACTTCCGTCGTTATTTTCATATAAATATTTTTGTCGTTTTCTAACTCTGACAATAATTCTGTTGTGGGGTCCACCAATGATTGTGTCGTCGTACGAATATTCTCCGACAAAAAGAATATTCCCCGACCAAATGAATATTTTATAACAACTTGCGTACTTTGCAAAATTTATAAATATTACCCACAACTATAACATTATATCAAATTCATTCCATAATATTTAAAAATAATATTTATAGAAAAATCATCTTTTATTTCACCCTCGAAATTAGGGTACGTACCTGGTATGTCGAAAAGATAAGGATATCTTGATTTCATTTCTGATTCTAACTCCTAGGTCATTTCCTCAACATCGTGGTTTCTCCATAAAACTTTGACTTAAGGTATAACCTTGGAGCGTAGAATATGTTCCTTCTTATCCAAGATTTGAACAGGAACCTCTTCATACGTCAAATCTTCCGCTATTTCGTCCGGTTCTAACTCAATAATGTGGTTCGGGTCTTCCACATATTTACATAATATGGATATGTGAAAAACGTTATGAACACAAGACATACTTGGCGGTAAAGCGAGTCTATAGGCCACAGTTCCTACTCGATCGAGGATTAAAAATGGGTCGATGAATCGAGGATTGAGCTTTCCTCTCTTTCCAAATCCCATAACTCCTTTCCATGGAGCAACACGTAACAACACATGATCTCCAATATCGAATTCCACGTCCTTTCGATGAAGATCAGCATAACTCTTTTGTCGATCTTGTGAGGTTTTTATACGTTGTCGGATCGTTTGAATCTTTTCTGTAGTCATACGTACCAACTCCGGTCCCAACAACGTTGCTTCACCCACCTCATCCCAGCATACTGGAGAATGACACTTTCTTCCATACAACGCTTCGAAAGGAGCCATGTCAATACTTGCTTGATAATTATTGTTGTATGAAAACTCCAACAACGGTAAGAACTTGTCCCAACTTCCCTTGAAGTCAAGGACACAGAGTCTTAATAAATCTTCAAGAATTTGAATAGTCCTCTCTGATTGTCCATCCGTCTGAGGATGATATGTTGAACTAAATCGTAAGTCTGTGCCCATAGCTTTTTGCAAACTAACCCAAAATCGTGTAGTGAATTTTGAGTCTCGATCAGAAACTATGGATACTAACATACCATGCAATCTTACAATCTCGTTTATATACATACGAGCAAGATGTTCAAGTGTATAAGTTTCTCGTATTGGTAAGAAATGAGCAAACTTGGTTAATCTATCAACAATGACCCAAATTGCATCTATGGCTTGAGAAACCTTGGGAAGACCAGTAACGAAATCCATGGTAATGTGCTCCCACTTCCATTCTAGAATTTCAAGTGGTTGCAATGGACCTTTTGGTACTTGATGCTAAAACGACTCGTTGACAAGTTAGACACCTTGAGATAAGCAATATTATCTCTCTCTCTTCATATTGCTCCACCAAAATGTATGGCGAAGATCACGATACATTTGGTACTCCCTGAGATGGATTGCAAGCGGTGTGTTGTGCGCCTCCATCATGATTTTATACTTTAAATCAGGGTCGTTAAGAGCACAAAGTCTGGAGTTGACTCAAAGTATTCCTTCTTCATCGATTCTTGCTTCCGGCATAGCACCTTCTTGCACTTTCTTCCTCATACGCATCAGCTCCAGATCTGTAACTTGAGCAGTTTTAACTTTATCAATTAAAGTCGGTTCTACTCGTATATTCGCCATCATCACATGGGTCCCTGGAGTTTTTAACCCTATCTCCATCCTTTGCAAGTCACACAAAATGGGCCTTTACGTTGTTAATATCGCACTCGTACTCGCATATAATCTTATACTCAATGCGTCAGCTACCATGTTCGCTTTTCTAGGATGGTATTGGATGGTATGATCATAATCTTTCAACAGTTCAAGCCAACGTCGTTGTCGCATGTTGAGTTCCTTTTGAGTGAAGAAATATTTGAGGCTTTTATGATCCGTAAAGATCTCCACTTTCTCCCCATACAAGTAATGCCTCCAAATTTTAAGTGCAAAAAAACAAATATTGCTAACTCTAGATCATGAGTAGGATAATTCCTCTCATATTCTTTGAGTTGTCAAGAGGCATAGGCTATGACTTTCCCATGTTGCATGAGAACACATCCTAACCCTTTGCCTGAAGCATCATCAGAGATGACAAATCCCTCAAGGCGGATGGTATTGTCGTAGCAGGTGTTGAAATGAGTCTCCTCTTGAGTTCTTGAAAACTCTTCTCACATTCCTCGTCCAACGGAATTTTATATCGTTAAAAGTCAATTTGAGTTAATGGAGTAGCGATTCGAGAAAACCCTTCTACGAATCTCCGATAATAACCAGCTAAGCCGAGAAAGCTATGTACTTCAGTCACTGATTTAGGTTGCTCCCAGCTTTGAATAGCTTTAATCTTTGTTGGGTCAACAGATATTCCATGGCTTGATACTACATGCCCAAAGAATGCTACTTCTTCAAGCCAGAACTCGCATTTCTTCAACTTGGCATAAAGCTTATATTCACAAAGCTTTTGGAGTATCAGCCTCAAGTGTTGCTCATGATCTTCACGGCTTTTGGAATAAATAAGGATGTCATCAATAAAGACGACCACAAAGTGATCCAAATATTCCTTGAATACTCGGTTCATCATATCCATGAAAGCAGCAGGAGCATTAGTCAATCCAAAAGACATGACTAGAAATTCATAATGCCCATACCGAAGTTAAAAAAGTCTTTGGAATGTCATCGGTTCTAATCTTCAATTAGTGATATCCAGAACGATGATCAATCTTTGAAAAGAATTTAGCTCCTTGTAACTGGTCAAACAGGTCATCAATACATGGCAATGGGTACCTATTTTTGATGGTGACATGATTCAACTCCCGATAATCAATACAAAGTTGCATACTCCCATCTTTCTTTTTTATGAATAGAACAGGAGCACCCCAATGAGAAGTACTAGGACGAATAAAGCCAATGTCTAACAATTCCTGCAGTTGGGTCTTTAATTCCTGAAGTTCAATAGGAGCCATTCGATATGGGGCATTGGAAATGGGTTTTGTACCGGGTTCAAGGTCGATACAAAATTCAATTTCACGCTCTGGGGGTAGGCCAGGAAGTTCTTCAGGGAATACGTCAGGAAATTTATTTACAATAGAAATATCATTCAAAACTGACGTGTTTTTGTTTAGATCCGTGACATGAGCTAAGAAAGCTTGACATCTATTTTTTAATAAACGAATAACTTTATGGCTTGAGATGACAGTGATTGATTTTAATGGTTTGGTTGCTTGAATTCACATAATAGGTTGGTTAGGAATATGAAAGCTAACAACCTTATGAAAACAATCAATTTTGGCATGATGAGTAGTTAGCCAATCAATCCCTAGAATTACGTCAAATGCAAGTATTTTCAATGAAATAAGATCGACAGGTAATGTGTGGGTACCGATTTAAACCAAACAAGACTTATAAATAGTGGATGTAATGAAGGTTTCTCCTAATGGAGTTTCAACAGATAAGTCAAGGTCCAATTTCTCCAGAGTTAAATTTAAACGTTGAGCGCAGGTAGGAGAAATAAAAGAATGGGTAGAACCGGTATCAAATAAGGTATATACTTCGCTAGAGTTTATGATAAGCTTACCCGTGATGACCTCGTTCGGGTTCCTTTCTTTCTGGGAGGTCACGACAAACGCTCTCCCTTAAACTACCGGTTTTGTCTTGTCTGGGACGGCCTTTGATGCCTCCATCCCAGCTGGACTTGTCTTTGGTGCACGACAAAATCGGGCCAGGTGACCTTCTCTTCCACAATTGTAACATGCTTTGGATGGCATCGCGCAGTTTGGACTGATGTGTCCCTCTCCTCCACATTTGAAGCATATGAGAAGTGGTCCTTCTCCTTCCTTAACGATAGGTGTTGATGCTGACGTCTTTCCATCATTGTTGAATCTCCTCTTCTTGAAATGTCCATTCTTATTATTTTGGTCATGATTACCACCGAAGTGGTTACCATTTCTGGCATGATGATTCCCTCCACACTTATTGTCACCGTTTCGATGACTGTTATCACTGGTATTATCATTTTGCCGGCTGCTCTCTTTTGGTTGAGTTGACTCATTATCGCGCTCCAATAACTGAGCCCTATTAACAACATCTGAATACAAACACAGTTTATGAGAGATAAGATATTGACATATCTCGGGTTTCAAACCTCTTAGAAACATTCGCGTCATTCTCTCCTCATTATCAACCAAATGAGACGCAAATCGGGACAACTCGACAAACTTGGGTTCGTACTGCGACACGGTCATGTTGTTTTGCTCCAGCTTGATGAACTCTACCTCTTTCATGTGACGAATACTTTTCGAAAAGTACTTGTCATTGAACAGTTCTTGGAACTTCTCCCAAGACATCTTCAGTGCAGCAGGTTGAGTACGCTTTACAGATTCCCATCAGTAATTTGCCTCTGCCCGCAACATGAAGGTAGCAAAGGAAACCTTTTGCTCCTCGGAGCATCCCAAGACATCAAATATCTTGTTGATCTGCTTTATCCAAGTCTCCGCCTTAAGTGGTTTTGGCTTTCCAAAAAACTTCGGTGGTCCTAGTTCCTTGAACTGCTTAGCGGTGACCGTCCGAGAGTTGCCAGTGTTTCCACCTTCATTTTGGACAGGAGCCGCTCTTGCTTGATGTTGCATGAATTGCATAAAGCCTCTGAACATTCCATCGTTCATCATCTGGTCTGTGTTGTTATTTGCCTGAGGATTTTTGCCTTTCTAATGCACATTATCCTAATTATTGATCTGTGGAGACTCAACGGTCTCCTGTGCTCCATTGATGTTCTCAACATTCTCGGATATCATTTTCAAATACTGCAACAAAACAAGGGTTAATTAACATATCACATATTATCCCTATACTCTAACCGACCAAATAAATACCAAATAAACTTAGGTAGGTCATACTAGCAAAGGAATTCCTCGTCTCTCCCCTCCTAGTTCTTGTCTCACATCTTAGCCAGGGATCATATCCCTACGCTTTGATACCAACTGTGACGCCCCCAAAATAGGTATACATCACCTATCTTAAGTCGCCAAATACATGGTATAAATTCAAATACAACTTAATAATACAACTGTCGTGTAAAATATGACAAAACGTAAACTGAGAGTTTAATAAGAATATTGTCATCTAGACAATATCCACACTCAAAAGAGTCTTCTTTACATTTATTTTCACACTATTTAATAGAATAGTGAGGACTACTAAAACTATCATCTGGACCGTCACTCCGGTTCCCGACTAGTCCGGCCACGTTCTCATTTCACAAGAGAACACGGTGAAAGAAAGGTGAGCTCAACTAGCCCGAAGAAATATTATAACTAAGATAATGCGAGAATAAATTATCATTAGCCTTCAACAATGTTAAAGCGATAAAATATAACAAACATCAAGTTTAAGCTGCGGTGAACAAGCAATCCATTAAAAGAGTCAAGTAGAGAATAAAATCTACTATCTTTTATGATTTAAAAGGTTTTTCATCACTTTTATCATTGAGACTCGACAATAAATAATCCACATCATCCCCAAGACTACTGACCGAGGATATTCATTAGTATCACAACCACAAATTATCCATGCACTACGGGTTAATAATCAATACCGACAATAATTGAATCAAATAACGTGAGATACTATGCAACAATTACTGTAGCAATAATTGAATAAAACTGAGTGACTTCTCATGTAAGCATCAATAATCAATACCGTGTGCTACTATGCAATCACGCGTATTACTGTACTTTTAACACCGGGTGTTTCAACAGTTAACGGTAAAACTTCCGTCGTTATTTTCATAAAATATTTTTGTCATTTTCTCAATCCGACAATAATTTCGTTGCAGGGTCCACCAATGATTGTACCATTGTACGAATATTCCCTGTTAAAACGAATATTCCCCAACCAATCGAATATTATATAACAACTTGAGTACTTTACAAAATTTATAAATATTACCCACAACTATAACATTATATCAAATCCACACCATAATATTCAAAAAATATTTCGAGAAATTAAATCTTTATTCATAAAATTTGGGGTCTCACAATATTATTCTGAGCTTTCTTGATAATTATTGATCTTTTCATGACGGAGTACTATTCATGAGTTACTATTCACGGGTTACTATTTACCCAAATATATTCACTCGGGTATTTGGGGTACTTTTTATGTTGGGATGCTATTCACGAGGTACTATTCCTGAAGTACTATTCATAGGGTACTATTCACGGGGTACTATTTACCCGAAAAATATATTTCTTTTATGTCCAAATTATTTTTGGTACATGAATATTATTCTTGAATTTTACTCCACAAAGCAGTATCATGTTGACAATTTAGATATTTTTAAACTCTGGATAAATTTAAAGTCTTTAATATTTATCCTTGATTTCGTTTGATTAATTCTTATATCATTGTCATCATCCTCATGCTTATATTGTGATGAAAGTCATCTTTGGCTTACGTGCATAGATGGACTGTTGATTGGTATGATTATGACCAAGGATCATTCGGTATAATCATGACCCGTAATGTTATAAATGATGTGGTAAAAGTCCTCATTGGCCCATAGTGCATTGATGGACAGTTGTTGGTATGATTATGACCAGGGATTATTCGGTATAATCATGACCATTAATGATTACATGAATATCCTTGGCCCGTGGTGCAGGGATGATTCGATGATGTGGTTTATTTATTAATCTAAGTCTCAACGATAAATTTGATGAAAAACTTTTTAAATCATAGAAGATATTAGATATCATGCTCTACTTGACTCTTCTAATGGATTGCTTGTTCTGCTGCAGTTGTTGATCTAAAACTTGTTGTCTATTATATTTTATCAGTTGTTATACTGTTGAAGGCTAAGGATAATTTATTCTGCATTATCTTAGTCATAATATTTCTTACTGGGCTAGTTGAGCTCACCTTTTTCTTTCATTGTTCTCTTCAGGAAATGAGAATATAGTTGGGACGAGTCGAGGAATGGAGTGATGGTCCAGGATAAGTGGCTTTAGTAGTTCTCACTATTCTGTGAAATAGTGTGATAATAATTGTAATGAGGACTTCATTGAGTGTGGATATTGTCTAGAAGGCAATATTCTTGTTTAAACTCTCAGCTACGTTTTGTCATATTTTACACGACAGTTGTATTATTTATGTTTGTATTTGAGTTATGTACCATGTATTTGGTGACTCAGAATGGGTGATGTATACCTGTTTTGGGGGCATCACAATTTCAGTAGATCTAGCAAAGGTGGAAGCTGTGATGAATTGGGAACAACCGAAAACACCGACGGAGGTGCGGAGTTTCCTAGGGTTAGCGGGTTACTATCGAAGATTCATCCAGGATTTTTCAAGGATAGTTACTCCGTTGACTAACTTGACAAGGAAGATGGTAAAATACGTGTGGACTGATAAATGCGAGGACAATTTTCAAGAACTAAAGAAGAAGTTGAGTGAAGCGCCTATTTTGTCATAACCCGATGACACAGGAAATTTCTTAGTTTATAGTGATGCTTCGCATAGAGGACTTGGTTGCGTGCTCATGCAGCATGGCAAGGTTATTGCGTATGCATTAAGGCAGTTGAAGGATTATGAGAAAGTTTACCCTACTTATGATCTGGAACTAGCCGCAGTAGTTTTTGCTTTAAAGATATGGAGACATTATCTTTACGGAGAAAAATGTGAGATATACACTGACCATAAGAGTCTAAAATATATCTTCACACATAAGGAGTTGAATATGAGACAAATGAGATGGCTGGAGTTGATAAAGGATTACGATTGTGAAATCCTGTATCACCCTAGAAAAGCCAATGTAGTTGCCGATGCCTTAAGTAGAAAGGGTCGGGAGAAGTTATCTATGTTAACGGCTCAAACTGAGTTAATAACAGAGATGGCTAGGACAGAAATAGAAGTGAAGTTACCAAGTGAATCGGGGCAGAGACTGTTTGCGACAATGATTCAATCTACCATCGAGAATGAGTCAAGGAGGTGCAGCTCAAAACTGATGTGTGTGACCGGATAAAGGAACGGTTAACCCATGAAAAAGATTTGAAGTATAGTCTCGATAACGAGGGGTTATTAAGATTTGAAGGAAGAATTTGGGTTCCGAATAAGACAGAATTAAAGGAGCAGGTATTACAAGAGGCTCATACTTCGAGGTTCTCGATTCATCCTGGTAGTACTAAGATATATCAAGACCTTCGACAGAGTTTTTGGTGGCCGAACATGAAGAGAGAGATAGCCGGGTATGTGAGTAGGTGCTTGACTTGTCAGAAAGTTAAGGCCGGACATCAACGACCAAGTGGCTTGTTACAGTCATTGGAGATTCCGGAGTGGAAGTGGGAGCATATCACGATGGATTTTGTGGTGGGACTTCCGAGTATAACGAAATGGTATGATGCGATTTGGGTAATAGTGGACCGGTTGACGAAGTCGGCTCACTTCTTGTCAATTAGGATCAAGTATAACTTGGACCAGTTAGCTAAACTTTATGTTAAGGAAATAAACTGTTGGCATTTTGAGAGGCTTTAGTATGTGTCAATTTAAAGTTTTAAATAAAAAAACCTTTTCAGCAATGTAAAAAAATCAGTTATAGTAGGTATTTACCTCTAAACCCTGTGGTAATTTCGCATTTAACAACTGGTTTATGCTAAAACATTCAATGTTATAGTTTTCTAGATGTGTGTTCAATTGAATATTTGGAACAATTTCAATACTTGAGGTGATTCCTTCATTGTTTTGTATAGTACTCCTTAGGGTGGATATTGGTTGGTAAGGGATATTAAAATAAACCCTTGTGGCAGCTGTTGATGATAAATTGATCTCCCCTATAAATAAAATAAGTGCATGTTAGTAATTATTCTTGTAAACAATTAAAAATTCCCAAATCACCTTTAAATTCCTTTGCAAGTGTTCCAGTCACTACTACAACAATCAAGTTGTCATTTTGTCTTGAAAAATCTCGTTGAAAATTTAATGCATGTTCTCCCCACATAGTTACTGTGATTGTGTGGTGGCTAATTGTTATTAGTGGTATGAGAAAAATAATTTGAATTGGAAAAACATCACACTATTTTTGACGCATACCTCTCATTCGTTAAGAGAATATCCATTTTTTGAATTCCTTGTCCAACTATTTGCAAGTCAGTTATCGTTGTAAGCTTTCCAATAACATCTGTGAGGAAATGAAATCTAATAAGTATAAGAAGAAAAAATTCAAGTATTTGTTGTGTAATGAAGTTTTGAGTATTTTTTTTACCTATGAGATGTGTTTTATCTCCAGCCTTGTTTCTTGTTTCAGCAAACGTTGATAACTCAAATTTATACCTTGCAATTATATCTGTGTTGTTTACCTGAGTTATCGTTGTCTTGTGAAAAAAGTTAATCACCTTATCACCGTTAATTGCTTTATATCTAGGTGGGGCTGGTACAATCTTAAAATTGGATATGATGTATATGTTGTCTTCATTCAATCTTTTGATGTATTGTGCTCGTTGGTCGAATCTCAAAATGAGCATCACGTGATTATCCTGCACATAATATATATAAGATAAATAATCTATTTATAAGATAACAACTTTTAATTCTTGGTAATATTTATTTATGAAGTAATATAAAATTTAGAATACTACCTCTTCATCAAGCAATATAGCTGTGGTGTTGACAATCTGTCCAGTGCTCAAATTGATCCCATCCCACTTTCTTGTTAATCTAACCTTTATTGTATAATCATCTCTATGACTTGTTAATTCGTTCAAAGTTATATAATTTCTTAGCATAGTGAATAAGTTTAGAAACAAATGTAGATGTGGAGTACTTTTGTGTGTAGTATGAGGTTTTTATAGGGTGAAGTACTATGATAAGTAGTATTTTTATTAAATGTATTTAAATTTTCAATTGTAACTGTTTAGTGAGAAGTCATATACTTAATGATTTTATTAAAGATTTTTTTAATGTTCATGACTCTTCCTTTTTCAGATTTTTAATTATTTTTTTAATGATGTTTTAAATGTTCATGAATGTTGTGTTCTCAGATTTTTAATGGTTTTAATAAATATATTTTAAATATTCATGAATGTTAATGTTCATCAATCTTGTTTTTTCATATTCTTAATGGTTATATAATTTCTTGGCATAGTGAATAAGTGTAGAAACAACTGTAGATGTGGAGTACTTCTGTGTATAGTATGAGGTTTTTATAGGGTGAAGTACTATGACAAGTAGTATTTTTATTAAATGTATTTAAATTTTTATTTGTAGCTGTTTAGTGAGAAGTCATATACTTAATGATTTTATAAAAGATTTTTTTACTTTTCATGACTCCTCCTTTTCCAGATTCTTAATTATTTTTTTAAAAATGTTTTAAATGTTCGTAAATATTGTTTTCTCATATTTTTAATGGTTTTAATAATGCTACTAAATCATATGCATAAACTATAAGCAAAACATAAGAAGATAAAGGCCCAACATATGCAAATCATATGTTAATAATTGTGTACATCATATGCAACATATGCACATCATATCATATGTTGGTAAGTTTTATGTTTTGTTGGACCTCATATGTTGCATAGATATTTTTTATGGTTAAGGATGATTATGAGGAAGAGGAAGAGATTATACCAATTCGCTAAATAATTCAGTGAAATTAAAAAATTAACTTAAAATTGATTAAGAATGGACTCTTAATTGGGATCGTTTTTGCTGATTTTATATATAAGGTATTGATTGGGAATATACCTTAGGTTGTTATTAATTAATTAATTATATATGTTATATAACTGATGGGCAGAGTGATAATCCATCATCATTTACCTATCTATCGATCTATCTATCTATTTATAATATAAAACGGGGGGGAAATGTTGGCAGTTATTTTTGGTGTAAACATTAAAGTGAAACCTTTTTTATTTCCTTTTATTATACTTTAAAGTTAGTATATGTGTGTAAGAATCATAGTATTATTAATAAAAAGAGGTGAAAATAGATATATAAAAAAATTAGTTAACCAATCTAAGTAATTTTATTTAATTAGATGGTTCTCGACTTAAATTACCAGATTAGTTGATAGTCTGTCAAGCTATAGTTCCCCAAGCTCGTAACTCATTTGAGGGTAAAAAATGTTAAAAAGATTTTTAAGGAAATTATAGGATAAAAAAGGAAAGAAACTTGCAAACAAGGGATTTTCAAGGAAAATTGTAGTAATTTTCTTTACCTTGCCCTATATGTGATCAATATTTAAGTAAGGAGGATCAAAACTTTGACAGTATCAAAACAGTAAAAAAGAAAATGGCCTTGAACTGTTTAAATAATTGCAGTTGAATTACACAAAAAAATGAGTATGATACACATGAATATTCCAGTCTTCAACAAGTGTGTTACTCGAATCAAAGTTCAAGCTTAGAATTACCAAACTGGCTAAATAAAATGGCCATGTCCATACCCTGTTCCATTGTAGGCACAGCAGTATCATAGGGACAGTCTCTAGAAAAGCCAGTTTTCCCAGATCTTTGAACTTTCTTTATGCAGCGCTTGAACTTCTCGTGACATTTTACATTGGTCATGCCTGGAAAATAAGAAGAAAATCACAGTTACACCGGTCAATGATGTGCAACAGAAACACTAAAATATTTCGCGAACAAATTGAAGACTACAAACAAAGCTTTACACTAACACATCCGGAACAGAACTGAGAGTCCCGTTTTGACGTTTTTAAGCATATTTAGAGTTGCCTATAATATAACAGAGTTTATCAAAAATGAACACCAACCGATGGAAGTCACCGAAGATGTTAGTTATATGGCGTAAGAAATCTTGTACACCCTCCACGTTTAAGTCATTCAAGTGTATCAACTTCACATATCAGCACCAAGATGGATAAAATACCTCTACGGTAGGATACCTCTACGGTATGAATAAAATAATCAACTTCAATATCAATATTTTGTAGTTTAAATGACTTGTGAGGATTACATTAATATTTAAAGAGACAAAATCCTAATATTACCCTGTAATAATAAAAGTACTAAACGACTAAAATACCCTTATTAGTAATCCCTAATCACTAATTAATGTCCTAAACCCCACTAATAAATAAAATACACGAAAATCACATCAACTACTTTTATATTAAACATAATAAAAAATCTAAATAATAAATATAAAAAATCTCTTCTTTGTTATTGACTTGGAGTCCCCATCACCTATTCCTTCTCTTTTATTGTGTCTTATTTATTTTTGGCATCATGAGGTGCTTCCGGCTGCTTCACTTAATTTTGTGAATATTTTGGGTGCATTTCCTATAGGATTATAATGTTGGTTTTCTCTTGAGTTTTTTCTGTATAGACGTAGTGTTTACGAGGGGATCTCGGGTTTCCTTTTCTTTTCTGTAATACATTGCGTGTACATAGGTTTGCCACCCTCTCTTTAGCTTTTTCAATAAATTGAATTACCTATCAAAAACAGAAACTTACAGCTTATATAAGCTGCTTGACTAATTTCCAAATCTTAGAAAAGCTATAAATTATAATCTTTAAAGCTTTGAATAATCATTAACATGCTATTTTAGTGACGTTTCCAATTAATTTATTTTTAAAATTAAGATAAAACACTACTCAAGAGGTGCTTTAACTTGCATCTTCCTACTCTTGTGCTAGAAAACCTTCAAAACAACAAACTAAATATCCTTACTTTCACTTAATAGGCATTCCAGTAAGTTCTGCAATCGTCAAATACTGATCTTTCATCTAATTTGGCAACAAACACGAACAGCGAGGTCTAGTTGCCCTAGTTAAAGCGTTAAATATCACGTGTGTGTATAACAATTTTAGAGAGAGAAATAAAGAAAATAATGGTAAAAGTAGAGACTAGTTAGATGCCTATGCTAGATGTGAACATCTTTAACACATCTGTATTAGAGGATGAAAGTCTATTAGCTTATGATCTCCATCCTTGCATACCAACACCTCTTCTAACTTGAAGCAAATATAAATTGCATTTGCCTTTTAAAAAAAATCAAATTGAACTACAACTATAACATTATTATCAAGATGGGGAAGAAACATCGAAGGAGTAGTATGCATCCTACTATGACCATTGTAAACTGACCCCTAGTGGCATAATTTCAATTTTAAACAATTATGCAAAATAACACTCAAATACTTCACTGCTACAAGCCTACAACCGAAACACAACCACAAAAATAACGATTGAGAAAGAAATGGTTTCCATTAATTTAACAAACAAACGATCACCCATTGAATTTTCAAAAACATGAAAAAATAAGAATGAAGAACAAGCCAAATTCAAACCCCAAAAGTTCCCCACGCACAAATCATATAATTCAAACAATCCAACAAAGCCTTGAAAAACTTGTAATACATACACTACATATATAAATATACTTGAATAGCTCAATGCTTAGCAAATGGATATTTACTAATTAAACAGAACAATGAGAATGAACACTTGTCAAATTAATTCTAGGTTGATATCGAGAAATATAAACTAGTAGTACCTTTTTTCTCAACGCAATCATCGTGAATCTGACAACAAGCATCGAGATCATCGCAGGGTTTCTCACCCGGACATCCGGACCATCCTACTCCGCAGTACTTCCCGTATTTAATCCCAATCGCTGAATAAGATTCGAACCAGGGAAAATCAGAATTGTGTTCTATTTTCAAATAGAAAGACTTTAGAAGAGAAGAGAAGAGATTTTTAGATACTTACAATTACAATTCTCAGCAACACATTGTTTGCTGCATCTAACCTGTCATCGCATCCAATATTCAAGATATGAGATTTAAACGTTTATAAATAAAGAGGGCGGGAAGAAAAAGGCGATTTACCTGTGGGGCGTCTTTGCATTCTGCGATCCCGATGATGAGAAAGAAGAGGAGAAAGAAGAAGAAGCTGCCTAATAATACTGCGGTGAAACTTGGCCGGAGCATTCTCTCTCTTGCTTTGTGATGGCCACTACTCAATTCAAACAGAAGAATAGAGAGATTGTTTTCTTCTTCTTCTTCTCCTCCGCGACAAATTCCCAAAATACATGATTCCACTCCGTTCCAGATGTTTTGGAGATTAGACCATGGGAATTTTTAACTACGTGTTCCCGTGCTTCTGATTGGTCTGTTATTAATTTAAGGCGGGTAAAATTGTTCGGGCTGGGCTTGACTCGAGGGGCTCAACTCAAAATGTAATCGACTTACTTGTGTGTCGTGACTCCGACACTACATGACGGTAAAATTTATTTTAAATTTTAGACAGTTCAGATAATTTATTAGAGTGAGCGAAAAATTTAAAATCAATTATATTTTGTTAGATAGATTTAAATATGAATAAAGTTTAAAATTTGATAAATTATTAGAATTTCTTTAAATTATAATTTTTAATATATTCTGTTTGTGTTTGATTTAAAATCGTACTCAATTCGATAGTTAAACATGACTTAATAAAACCATATTTTATACTCGATAAATTTTGTAAACTATATTTTATGCCTCAATCAAACCATTTTTTTTTCGAGCACTATTTTTATATGTATTTTTGATATTTTTATTTTTATATGTATTTTTGATATTTTTACATATTTTCTTCTCACATGAATGTGAAACCCACTGTATGTTCATGTGAGATAATACCAGGTGGAAATATCAAAAATACATGTAAAAATATCAATTCCTTTTAATAGATTGTGTTGTTATATTTAAGGACATTATGTCATTTTATATCATCATTAATAAATAAATAAACTCTTTTTTGTGAAATATTGTTTTCCCCTCTCAAATATAACCTTTTCTTTAGAACCAATGGGGTGTGTGTGTATATATATATATATATATATATATATATATATATATATATATATATATATATATATTGAGAGTGTGTGAAAGAAAGAATTCAAAGTGGGATATTAAATTGGGATCAACAGGTAATTTGTCAAGAGAATTCAAAAACTTGTCAATGGTCTTTCAGATAGATGTATAATATTACACCAAGAACCTCCTAATTTGGGGTTTATTGCAAACAATAGTCCAACTAACATAGTGCCAAACTTCCAATACATCCCTTTGCCCTATTTTTTGAAACCAATCGAACAAAAAATGAGCTAATGTTATGCTTCCCTGGCGTAGTTACTTAACATTTGCCATTTGGTAGTTACTTAGTACTGGTAGTCTCATAGTCTGGGGGTCACACAAGCCCGTGAAAAGGTCATATTGTAACTGCAGCACAACACGACTGCATGCCTGCAAGAGAACTTAAAGAAACTACTTGGCATCAGAAAACTGAAAGCTTCTGACAAAATAATAAGAATCAACAGAGCCCGTCAACTGGCTAATGAAAGACCCTCCACCAAATGGAAATGAAATTACCAAATTTGGATTATTAAGGAAACCAAACACTGTTCCTCAGCTTCAAAAATATGCACGATTACAAAATATTTGCATCTAGAGTGCCAGTAACTTAAATCACTAGTGATGACAGAGCTTAAAAAGAGAATGCCCCGAAACACTTTAAAGCAGAGTGATGCTATTCAGGGATAGTAACCGGTGAATGTGAATCCCCTTCCAATAATTTCACCAGCACAAAACCATCCAAAGCATTCTAACCCAAATACAACAGCAACGCCAGCATCCTCCACCTTCAACTCCTGCCTATTCTTCCATAAATGCTTTACGTAATCAATTTCCTTCCATACTGCCTCGTAACGACCGGGAATACTGTAATTAAGAATAAAAGGAGGTACACAATTATGAGAATCAGAATAAGAGCAATGCTATTGAAATTAAAGTTGTGCACAAATATCTCCCCAAAACAAAATGTGGAGGCTCATCTCTTGAAGACATTGATCTGATATGACATGCATTGAATTTCAAATTGTCTCATTCTTGCTGGAGATAATTAATACAACCCTGTTGCATCAAAATACATTCAAAGGATAATCACTGCAATGCATATTGAATAACATTGCTAATGAATTAAAAAACTCCAGTCACTTGAGCTGCACTCTCCTTTTCCTAATCTATCACAAATATGACACTTAGAACACTGTTTTCTCGCTTCTTCCTTTTTTGATAAGTAAAAATGATATATTCATCAAGGCACCAAGGGGTTGCCAAAGGATCGTCATCACTTTATTTTTTTCAACAATGTTCATGAAATGTGGTCACACATTTGACGGCCTCAGAAGCATTCTCAAAACAATGTTTATCAAGAGCTTCCATCTTCACGCAGCCCATATCCTTCCTATCTATCTGAATTCTAATACACTCGGTCACTAATAAGTAACTCAAATTTCTCTAACTTTTATGCTTTAACATTCAGCTCAAGTGAAGTAATTCATCAAGAGCTTTAAACACCTTCCGTTGCTCAACCTCTCAGAAACCACCCAACCTCTCAGACAGCACCCAGCAACCACCCATCCCCCACCTCACCCAAAAAAAAACATGTAGCGCCTAAAATAAACACAAGAAACTTTCATTTAAGATGAGCATATCTTAGAGCCAATTGACATCTCAATTGAAATTCTTCTAAGTAACTTAAAATTCTGTAGCCTTCAAGTCTTTAACAATCAACTAAATTTTCAATCTTTGTTAAGCTTTTGTTGAATACAAGATATGTCGTATGTTTCAGCCCTTCATTATGTCTCTGAATAGGAAGGCACTTTTCACATATTCTAATCAAATTTCATCAGGTGCAACTGTATCTCAAATTTACAAGGACGTCCTTCCCATAGTAGTTTTGTAACTCAAATGCTTTAACACACAAACGAAACCTTACAGAATTGGAAAAATCAGGCCCCAGAAATAAAGCAAACTAAAGAGCTCTTTGCATTTATATATTCAAATCACACCCGCACTTATCTTTGCAATGAAAATCAATAGGAGTGTTATTCTAGGATGAAAAAGTTAAATAAAAAATATACTGAACTGAAATTATTGTAGGAGCTCAGATATAAATATCCCTAATCAAATACATGAATCACCACCCCTAAAATGGTTTGGTGAGATATATCAAATCAAATCTCAACACATCAACAGAAGTGTGATACGGAGCAGCATGATTCCATGGATGCCCAAAACATGAATTGTCAAGCAGGTACAAGTAAATTCCATCAAAATCATGTAATGATAAAACTTAAAAGCCCAACTGCCCATAAAAGGGTATAGGGAGAATACCTAGCGAGACGAGTGTAGAACAACTTCTTAGACAATTCGTTGCATTTCTCCACAGTGGCTGGCTCCTGGATGAACTGCTTATTCTGTTCCAACAACTGCTTATAGTATGATGTTCCATGCTTGGCTACAAACTGTGAGGCTTTACATGCCTTGGACTGCAATTGAACCAACTTTGACGCCATCAACTCCCCAACCAAAGCCTAACACAAACATCAAACAAATTAACAAAACATCTAAACAGTTAACCAGACCAACAACTTAACAACAAATGTATCATAATTTTTACATTACACAAACATTCCAACTACAGAGTAAGATAACAGAGATGACAATGAGTTCAAAAATAGTGAATCCTGTTTCTCTTGATACTACTAAATGCACCATAAGGAGCGAAAACATTTAGGCTTCTATTAATTCCAAATCTATACCCCCTCTCTCTATCTCACAGAATCAGACACACTCACAGTCATACACATACTGAAATGTCCAGTTACGGTTGTATATAAAACCAAATTACCAATATACTTTGCCATAATTGAGTGGAAAACCCAACAAGAAACTATCTTTTTAAAGTGACAAAAAAATTATTAGAAAAACTAACAAAATGTAAATTAAATGGGTATCTAAGTTTGCTTGAGTAGGACTTTTTAGTAATTGTTTAGACCAGCTGACCAGCTAAAACCCTAATTAACCATATCTCTACATTTTGCTGTTACACCTAAAAGCACGAGTCTTTAGTGAATGGTCAGCAGTAAATGTAAATCAAAACCTAACCACCAGCATTACAAGAATTTCATTGCATAAACCCGTAATTGAAATTCAGATACCCGTTAACATTTATAAATCAAGATAGATAACGAATAGACTTTGAAATCCATAGATCTGGTAGAATAAATTGGAAACCAGAAAGATTCAATTTTACAAGAAGGCCAAAGAGAAGATAAAAACAGATCAGAAAATGGAAATGAAATGAAACGAACTGAATTCAAAGATATACCTTTTCCTCTTTTAAGAATAAAGCTGTTAGTCGATGAATGCAGAGTCAGTCGATTCGAGCCCTTTGCTTCTCTCGCCGCTGGCTGTTGTTTAAATAGATGGAGTGAAGTTTTCTGCTCCTGACTGAACAACGCAAATACGCACCAGAAGAGAGAGATGTGTAGCTACATTTGCACTAACTGGGGTGTTCGGCAGCGACTTATAAGTTCGTCAAACCAACTTATAAGTCATTATTGTCACTATTAACTATTAAGTCATTTGCTACGTATTTTTTAATTTATAAATTTGTTTTTAAGTCCAAAAAATAAGTAATTATTTGTGATTTATAAGTTATTTTAAAATAAATTTAATTTGACCACATATAATATTTATTTTGTCCTTCCTCTATTTTACATCTCTTCTTATTAATGTTTTTTTAATAATTTTATATTATTTTAATTTATAAATTATTATGAACCAAAACACTTTCATAACTTATTTTAACTTAATCTTTAACTTATAAATTTAATTGATATCGATTACTTTTACAAAAATATTTAATTGTAGGACTCTTTATTTTCACTCTTTTATTATATTGTGTATGCATAATTTTTGTGTATAATTAATATCTCTAACATAATAAAAAATATATAATATCTATTTATCTTATGTAAATTTTAACATTCAAGAAAAATAATAAAACAGTAGTCCTCGGTCCTAAAAAGAAGAAGCAACATTTCGATTTTTGAAGTAAGCAAGTAAGTTTTAAAATATGATATATTTGAATGATAATATTTATTATTATTATAATAATTTATTTAAATTTAAATAAAATCGTTATAATACACGATTTTAATTCATTGATTGTTAAACATATGATTCCCTCCCCGTGATTTTCTCTCTCTCTCTCTCTCTCTCTCTCTCTCTCTCTCTCTTTTTTTCTCCTCTTCCCGTGACTCCCTTTCTTCTTCTCCTCTCGTGATCCTCTTCCTTTTCCTTGTCTATATAAGGATTGATCCTGAAGAAAAAAAGATATACAAGAATTCTCTAAAGAATTTCTCTTTTTTCTCTTGCTTATTGTCTTTAAATTTATGCAGCAATTATAAGAGTATTTTTATACACTTTGCTAAAGTTTTATAGCACGTTATCAGCATGAAGCTCTAACCAACTGAGATGGTAAAATTAAATTCTTGCAATTTATTATTATACTACCGATTTGGCTATGCCACCAATAGTATAATGTTATTCTTACAATTGGCCTGACTTTTTGCGCTTTATTATATTCTTTTCTTTGTCAAGTTATATTTATGTTTTATTGTCCATTTTTAAATTATGTTATTTATAGAGGTAACATCTATCCTTGTTGATCTTACAAGACTTGGTGGGAACCTTTTTACCGCTTATTAAATTGTGGGAATAACCTGTATATGCGAAATATCGCATACCTGGTGAATAATTCTTTGTATTCATTTCTTATTAAAATATGGGAATAACATGTATATGCGGACTACCGTATGCATGGTGAAATTCTTCTGTTATTCCATTATTTATTATTCTGTTGGAATAACTTGTCTACGCGGACTACCGTATGGATGGTGAAATTCTTCTGTTATTCCATTATTTATTATTCTGTTGGAATAACCTGTCTATGCGAACTACTGCATGTCGGGTGAAGATCCATTTGCATTATGCTAATAACATAAATATAAGAATATTTATATTTGCATTTTATCACCACTTGAGGTCGTGACTTAGTTTATTTTTCTATATCATACATGCAATTATTTATTGTTTTAATAAATAATAATTGTGTTTTAACCTAGAATAGATGACAAACTTGGCAAAAATAGACTTTTCTATTTTGAAAATCTCCGGAGACAACTATTTGGCTTGGGCACTTGATGCAGAATTGCACCTTAATGCAAATGAGTTAGAAAAGACCATTGAATCAGAAAATACAACAACTTCGACACAAAATGCAAAAGCCATAATTTTTTTTCGCCACCATATTGATGAAGGATTAAAGACTGAATATTTAACAGTCAAAGATCCTTTGTCTTTATGGACACAACTGAAGGAAAGATTTGACCACCAAAAATTAGTTGTTCTCCCTAATGCCAAATTTGAGTGGCTTAATTTAAGGCTACAAGATTACAAATCAATTACGGAATATAGTTCCAATGTTTATAGAATAACCTCTACTTTGGCTTTGTGCGGAGATCCAGTTTCTGAAACCCAAATTTTAGAGAAAACACTCTCAACTTTTCATCCCACCAACATGATTCTATCACAATAATATAGACAGAGTAAGTTCACAAAATTCAGTGACTTGCTGTCTATCCTCCTTGTTGCAGAAAAGAATAATGAATTGTTGTTGAAAAACCATCAAATACGGCCAACGGGTGCTACCCCATTGCAAAATATTAACAGCACGTCATTCCAGCAGAATAAACGTGACAAGAGATGGTCATATAATAAGAAGTCTTGGGGACGAAAGAATAAACGAGGCCATCGTAACAACAAATTCCAGCACCGCGACAATTCAAGCCACCAGAAGTGGCAAGTGTCTGGGTCGGGTAAAAATACAAAAAATGCAACACAGATAAAGAACAAACCAGATGTTTGTTTTAGGTGTGGGATGAATGGGCATTGATCGCGTACCTGTCGTACGCCTAGGCATCTGGTTAATTTATTCCAGGAGTCTCAAAAGAACAAAGTAATGGAGGTAGAAACAAACTTTGTTAATCATCAATTGAATATTGTTGATGTTCCACCAATGACCAACATTGAGGAAAAGGTTGTTGATATTACTGAACCTTCTGAAAGTATCTTTCGGGATATCGTTTAATTTCTTGTTTTAATTACACACCCTGCATGTATAATATTATTAGTTTTCATTCTATATGTGGTATGTGTTTCTCATGAATAAAATTATATTTGAAATATAACTTTTCTTATTTATGTTTTTATATGTGTCAAACCATTTTTAATGGATATGGAGGATATATGTTTAGCAGACAGTGCAACAACTCACACAATCCTTCAAAATGAGAAATATTTTTCACAACTGATCAAAGTTAAGGGAAACGTAGGAACTATATCTGGCACATCAAATTTAATCGAGGGATTTGGAAAAGCTAGTTTCTTGCTACCAAATGAGACACAAGTTTTTATCAAAGATGCTCTATATTCTAGTAAATCAAGAAGAAATTTGCTTAGTTTTAAAGATATTTGTTTGAATGGTTTTCACATTAAAACAACTAATGAAAATGATAATGAATATCTTCTCATCACTTCTACTATTTCTGGAAAAAAGAATATCCTAGAAAAACTGCATTCAATTTCTTTTGGATTATATACTATGAAAATTAGAGCAATTGAGTCTCATGCTGTTCTGATTTCAAAAATCATAGATCCCAAATCCTTTATGCTTTGGCATGAAAGACTCGGTCATCCAGGTACTTCTATGATGCGTCGTATTATTGAAAATTCTATTGGTCATCCTCTCAAAGATAAGAAGGTTTTTTCTAGTAGTGAATTTCCTTGTGCTGCGTGTTCTCAAGGAAAATTAATTGTTCGACCATCACCAGTAAAAGTTTATAAAGAAGCCCCAAAATTCCTAGAGAGAATTTAAGGAGACATTTGTGGACCTATTCATCAATTATCTGGCCCATTTCGATATTTCATGGTTTTAATAGATGCTTCAACTAAATGGTCTCATGTTTGTCTTCTCTCTTCTCGAAATTTTGCCTTCTCAAAACTTCTTGCTCAAATAATCAAGTTACGGGCTCAGTTCTCAGATCATCCAATTAAGTCAATTCGACTTGATAACGCAGCTGAATTCTCATCAATGACTTTTAATGATTTTTGTATGACTATTGGAATCTCCATTGAGCATTTTATTCCTCATATTCATACACAAAATGGTTTAGCTGAATCTTTAATAAAAATACTTCAACTAATTGCACGACCATTAATGTTAAGGGCTAACTTACCTACCTCAGTTTGGGGTCATGTAATTCTTCATGCTGCAGCCATCATTCGAGTAAGACGGACGACTCTTCATAAATTCTCTCCTCTACAGTTAGTTCTTGGACAGATACCCAATATATCACACTTTCGAGTTTTTGGAAGTGCAATATATGTTCCAATTGCACCTCCACAAAGAACTAAGATGGGAGCCCAACGAAGAATAGGTATTTATGTTGGTTTTGATTCTCCTTCTATTATCAGATATCTTGAACCTTTAACTGGAGATGTTTTTACTGCACGTTATGTAGATTGTCATTTTGATGAATCTGTATTTCCAACATTAGGAGGAGGGTTTTAAATAAAAAACCCTCTGAAATATCATGGAATGCATCAGATTTAAATTCACACGATCCTAAATGTGAGACAATGTGAAATTGAAGTTCAAAGAATTATTCATTTACAAAATATTGCAAATCAAATGCGGATGCATTTAATGATGCTAGAAAAGTAATAAAGACACATACACTGCAAAGTGAATACTCCAGCAAGGATAGAAATACCTATTGAAAAATCAATTCCTAGAGAATTGACGAATAAGGTAATATAAGAATCTAAACCACGCCAGAAGCGTGGAAGACCGATTGGTGCAAAAGACACTGTACCACGAAAATCAAAAGCAAATAAGGGAATCCCAGAAGGAATACCGCTCCAGAAGTAGCACTTATTCCAAGAGTGGGAATAGCCCCAAAAGAGGTACAAATCGCTCCAGAAGTAGCACTTATTCCAAGAGTGGGAATAGCCTGTAAGAGGTTCAAAATCTCGTTGAAGGATAAGAGATGAACACCAAGAGATCTCAATAAATTATGTACATGATGAGAAAATATGGGATCGAAGCAAAGTCATGATTGATGACATATTTGCTTTCTCTATAGCATCAGATATTACTTTGATTCCTGACACGGATCCTGAACCACAAAATGTGGGAAAATGTCAGAAAAGAAAAGATTGGCCAAAATGGAAAGATGCTAATCAAATTGAGCTACAATCTCTATTAAAAAGAGAAATATTTGGACCAGTAGTCCAAACACCGCTGGGTGTAATCCTGGTTGGAAATAAATGGGTATTTGTACGAAAGTGAAATGAGAAAAGTAAAATTGTGAGATACAAAGCCCGACTTGTAGCTCAAGGGTTTTCACAAAAACCTGATATTGATTATCAAGATACATACTCTCCAGTAATGGATGGAGTCACTTTTTACTTTCTGATAGGTATGGCAACCATGGAAGGTTTGGAAACACGTCTGATGGATGTTGTAACAGCATACCTATATGGCTCACTTGACAGTGAGATTTACATGAGAATCCCTGAAGGATTGAAAATGGTTGAATCACAAAGGCCCCGTCACATATATTCAATCAAATTATAATGCTCATTGTATGGGTTAAAATAGTCTTGTCGTATGTGGTATAATCGACTTAATTATTATTTAATAAAAGATGGATATATAAATGATCAAGTATGTCCATGTATTTTTATTAAGAAATCACAAAGTGGATTTTCCATCATTGCTGTATATGTGGATGATTTGAATCTTGTAGGTACTCATGAAGAACTCACAAGAACTGCTACTTATTTAAAGGATGAATTTGAAATGAAAGATCTTGGAAAGATAAAATTCTATTTGGGAATACAAGTGGAGCATTTAGCATCTGAAATTTTTGTTCATCAATCCACATATGCTGAAAAGATTCTCAGTCGTTTTCATATG
The DNA here is from genome assembly GCA_020205605.1 of Panax ginseng. NCBI lineage: Eukaryota > Viridiplantae > Streptophyta > Magnoliopsida > Apiales > Araliaceae > Panax > Panax ginseng. The sequence goes on along the minus strand of CM035130.1, from coordinate 156,138,193 downwards.
GATAAAGCTCATCCTTTGACAACCCCGATGGTTGTTCGATCATTAGAAGTTGATAAAGATCCATTTCGGCCTCTAGAAAGTGGGGAAGAAGTTCTTGGACCTGAAGTCCCATACCTAAGTGCAATAGGTGCTCTTATGTATCTTGCAAACTGCACACGATCAGATATTACTTTTGCTGTCAACTTGTTAGCAAGATACAATTCTTCTCCGACTAAGAGACATTAAGATGGGATCAAACACATTTTTAGATACCTCTGTGGAAGTATAGATATTGGGTTATTTTATCCAAGAAATTCAACGTCGTAATTGGTTGGATATGCCAATGCAGGATATTTATCAGATCCACATAATGGAAGATCACAAACAGGTTATGTATTTACGTATTGTGACACGGCTATATCTTGGAAATCTACACAACAAATCATGACAGCTACATCTTCAAATCACTCAGAGATTCTCGCTATACATGAAGCAAGCAGAGAGTGTGTTTGGTTGAGATCAATTATTCAGCATATTCAACAATCATGTGGATTACCATCAATCAAAGACATTTCTACAATTCTGTATGAGGATAACGCTGTATGCATTGCTCAACTTGGAGGAGGGTACATCAAGGGAGACAGAACAAAGCACATTTCACCTAAATTCTTCTTCACACATGAGCTACAAAAGAAGGGTGATATAGACGTGCATCAAATTCGATCATGTGATAATCTAGCCGACTTATTCACAAAGTCGCTACCAAATATAACATTTGTAAAACTTCGAAAAAAGATCGGAATGTGTCGACTGAAAGACTTATGACAACATTTCATCAAGAATTAATGAATTCCTTTTGAGGGGAAGACTGTACTCTTTTTCCTTAGTCACGGTTTTTATCCCAATGGGTTTTTCCTAACAAGGTTTTAACGAGGCAGTCAATTAAAAGATATTTATGTAAAAGATATGTACTCTGTTTCCCTTCGTTAAGTTTTTCCACTGGATTTTCTTAACAAGATTTTTAATGAGACATAATCTTCTATCGTATGGAATCAGGGGAAGTGTTAAACATATGATTCCCTCCCCGTGACTCTCCCTCTCTCCATTTTCCTCCTCTTCCCGTGACTCCCTTTCTTCTTCTCCTCTTGTGATCCTCCTCCTTTTCCTTGCCTATATAAGGATTGATCCTGAAGGAAAAAAGATATACAAGAATTCTCTGAAGAATTTCTCTCTCTCTTTTCTCTTGCTTATTCTCTCTAAATTTATGCAGCAATTATAAGAGTATCTTTATACACTTTGCTAAAGTTTTATAACACTAATTATTATATTGAAAAAAAATGTACTTTTTCATCGAATAGAATAATATTGGTGTTTGACAATTTTATTTGTTTTCGTATTTGCTTAAGTTCAAATTCTAGTAACTTTGACTTTTGTAATCGTAAAATTAATGAAAAATATTAATACTACGTTTAGACTTTGGATTAAAAGAATGGAATGTAGAATAAACTGATTCATTCTATTATATATAGTATGGCTGAGCAAAAAATTAAATTAGAACCGAAATAGCACCAAAAACCGCACAAACCGCACCAACAGTTCCAGCGTACGTGGCGCTTTTAGGTAAGTTAAAAAAAAATCAAATTTACGGTTTTGGTTTGGTTACTAGTCAAAATCGCAAGTATAAAACCGAAACCGCACTAAATAATCATATTGTTTTCTCAAATTTGCTATAAATATATATAATTTCTCTACTATAAAATATTATCCTCATTTTATTTTAGAAAACAATTATTGCAGGTTTAAATGAATAATAAATAATATCAATTATATTTGTAAATCAAGAGTGACTTGGTATTTCCTAAATCAAATGTGATAACATAGTATTAATTAACCATATAATTGTTAATGTCTGGAACTATTTTACTAAATTAGCTCCATGATTGTGTTCACTGCGTAATACGTTTGTGTGAATGATTTTTCTAACTATTTTACGGGTTTGTTATTTCATTTAGTTTTGAAACCAAAACCGTAACAAATGAAACCAAATCGCACGGTACAAAACCGCACTGCAGCAATCACAAATGGTTTCATGTGCGATTTTGAATTTTTTAAACCACACTTAAGCGGTTTCGTGTGCAATTTGAGCTTCAAACCGCACCATGTTCACCCATAATATATGGAATGAGTTATTCCATATTATTCCTCCCAAAAAATAAAATTTATAAATTTATGAGAAATAATGTGACGCCCCCAAAATAGGTATACATCACCCATTCTGAGTCGCCAAATAAATGGTACATAATACAAATACAAACTTAAATATACAACATGAGCTGTGAGTTTTAATACAAATATTATCTTCTAGACAATATCCACACTCAAATAAAGTCCTTATTACATTTATTATCACACTATTTCACAGAATGGTGAGGACTACTAATGTAAATATTTGGACTGTCACTCCGTTCTCCGACTAGTCCCAGCTATATTCTCATTTCCTGAAGAGAAAAATGAAAGAAAAGGGCGAGCTCAACTAGCCCAGTAAGAAATATTATGACTAAGATAATGCAGAAGAAATTATCGTTAGCCTTCAACAAGGTTAAAATGATAAAATGTAATAAACATCAAGTTTAACTACAGCGAAACAAGCAATCCATTAGAAGAGTCAAGTAGAGCATGATATCTACTATCTTCTATGATTTAAAAGGTTTATCATCAATTTTATCACTGAGACTCGACTTAATAAATAATCCACATCACTGAATATTCATGACCACGAGTTATTCTTTAGTTATTCTACGGGCCAAAGATATTCTTTAGTATCACGACCACGAGTTATCCATGCACTATGGGCCAAGGATATTCGTGTATTCATCAATGGTCATGATCATGCCAACAACTGTCCATCAATGCACTACGGGCCAATGAGGACTTTTACCACATCATTTATAACATTACGGTCATGATTATACCGAATAATCCCTGGTCATAATCATACCAAGTCCATCTATGCACTAAGGGCCAAAGATGACTTTCATAACAATATAAGCATAAGGATGATGTAAGACCCCAACTTTTATGAATAAAGATTAAATTTCTCTCGAAATATATTTTTGAATATTATGGTGTGGATATGATATAATGTTATAATTGTGGGTAATATTTACAAATTTTGCAAAGTAAGCAAGTGGTTATATAATATTCGATTAGTCGGGGAATATTCGTTTTAACAGGGAATATTCATACGATGACACAATCATTGGTAGACCCCACAACAGAAGTATTATCGTAGTTAGAAAACGACAGAATTATCTTTTTATAAAAATAACGGCGAAAGTTTTACCGTTAAACTGTTGAATTACCCGGTAGTAAAAGTGCTGATAATATGCGTGGTTGCATAGTAGCAATACCGGTATTGATTATTGATGCTTACGTGAGAAGTCACCAGTTATACTTAATTATTGCTACGATAATTCTTTGCATTATATCTCTCATATTATTGATTCAACTATTGTCACAAAGATTATCAAACATAATATTTTATATTATTAAATCAATAATTGAGACGACAAAGTTATTCATATTATTATTTGCAATATTGACAATGTCTAGAATCTGTCAATGACAGGTTTTGTGACGCCCCCAAAATAGGTCCACACGACCCATTCTGAGTCGCCGGATATCACACTATAAAAATTATTTACAAACTTCATTTATACAACTATTAAAAGCGGGTATGCGAGAATCGAATTACAGTTAAACCGTGAGTTTTAATACAAATGTATGTAACTCTCACGGTTCCTCGACCACAACCTTACAATGGTACTTTACATAAAAGTACAGTCAAAAACTGTTTTAGAAATTAAAATCTTTGGAAAGTGCTCAAGGAAACTTTCATACATGGGAGGCCATGCGTCAAGGTTATGATAGATATCATATGTCCACAGAATTATCCTTGGTTGACCCAATAGACCCCAAAGAAAAACGAGAAGATTACTATCATGTTCTTTCCAATGGTGAGTCTTCTCTTGACATATAACTATCTCCACTGTCTGCAATTAAAAATTATATTTCAACCAAACTCCAAGATCATATAGGTAGTGCTCGTAGATATACTCAGCAAATGGATGTGCACAACCCTGTCTTATGATAACACGAGGTTGTATGTCATTAGACATCTTGTATGATAGTGACAAAACACCCTTCCAAAGTTGGGTTCACCTCACCCTATTCGGTTCACCAAAATTAAATATCAAATGACGTATACAATACGACACACTTATCTAAAGTTCTTAATAAATTTATTTCCATCCTATTTAAGGAGAACCTCAATAACTATAGACCACCATTCTATTCTCTTGTTACCCCCGCTCGACCCAGCTACACTTTTATTACCTGAAAGGAATTGTGAAGCAAAAAGGGTGAGCACAACTAGCCCAGTAAAGAATATCATGACTAAAGATAATTTACATCATCAATAGCCTTCATTAGTAATAAATCAGAGATTTAGAACATATGGTAGATGATAAAACTTTTCAACCATAGTTGCATGTGAACGAAAGCAATCCATTAGAAGAGTCAAATAGACCATCGATCTATTATCTTCTCCATGTTAAAAGTCCACCAATAATATTTTATCCCTGTAACATCAATAAACAATTCATGTCCACAATCATATGAATAACTCATAATCATAATTGTGATTCTAAATTCCTCTACGCACCCAGGATGAAGATAATTTTCATCACCTATCTTCACCTGAAACATCAAAAATCATTGTTATACCAAATCACAATTCCTGCTCATAATCATACTAATAAATTCATCTTTGCACTACGACCAAAGATATTCATTAACAATTCATCTTTGCACTACAGGCCAAAGACATACAACTGTATTTTAGAAGAGTCAAGTAGAGCATGATATCTACTATCTTTTACGAATTAAAAAGTGTATAATCAATATTTTATCGCTGAGACTTAGCTTAATAAATAATCCACATCATCGAATCATCCCTGCACTACGACCAAGGATATTCATGTAATCATCAATGGTCATGATTTTACTGAATAATCCCTGGTTATAATCATACCAATAACTGTCCATCAATGCACTACGGGCCAATGAGGACTTTTACCACATCATCTATAACATTACGGGTCATGATTATACCAAATGATCCCTGGTCATAATCATACCAATAAACAGTTCATCTATGCACATAAGCCAAAGATACTCATTAATCAATAGTTCATCTTTGCATGTAAGCCAAAGATATACAACTGTAAAACAAATAATCAACAGTCCATCTTTGAACGTAAGCCAAAGATATACAACTGTAAAGCCAATAATCAACAGTCCATCTTTGCACGTAAGCCAAAGATGACTTTCATCATAATATAAGCATGAGGATGATGACAATGGTATAAGCATTAATCAAACGAAATCAAGGATAAATATTAAAGACTTTAAATTTATCCAGTGTTTAAAAATATCCAAATTATCAACATGATACTGTTTTGTGGAGTAAAATTCAAGAATAATATTCATGTATCAAAAATAATTTGGACAGAAAAAGAATATATATTTCGGATAAATAGTACCCCGCAATAGTTCCCTATGAATAGTACTTCGGGAATAGTACCTCGTGAATAGTACCCCAGCATGAAAAGTACCCCCAAATACCCGAGTGAATAATATTTGGGTGAATAGTAACCCGTGAATAGTAACTCATGAATAGTACTCTGACACAAAAAGTGCCCCGAATACCCGAGTAAATAATACTAGAGTGAATAGTAACCAGGTGAATAGTAACCCGTAAATAGTAACTCGTAAAAAAATACCAAAGAAAATGATATTCCATGACGAGTACAAAAGAAATGATATCTCATACGAGTATAATAGATTACATTTAAATCGCAAATGGATTTTCACCATTATGCAGTAATCCGTGAGATGATTATTTCCACAATTTAATAAGGAATGAATACAAAGGATCATTCACCATGCATGCGGTAATCCACATTGATAGGTTATTCCAATGAATAATAAAGAATGGAATAATGAGAAGAATTCACCATGCATGCGATAGACCGCATGCATGAGTTATTCCCAATGAGAATAATAAAGAATGGAATCGAAGTCATGCGTAATCCGCATGCATGAATATTCCAACATAATAATAAAGAATGGAACGGTTCATGCGAATCCGCATGTATGAGGATATTCCAAATGAATAATAAAGAATGGAATAACAACCTGAATTCACTGGCATGCGATAGATCAGATGACAAGTTATTCCAATAGAATAATAAAGAATGGAATAACTGAAGAATTTCGCCATGTATGCGGTGTGAGACCCCAAATTTTATGAATAAAGATTTAAATTTCTCGAAATATTTTTTTAATATTATGGTGTGGATTTGATATAATGTTATAGTTGTGGGTAATATTTATAAATTTTGCAAAGTAAGAAAGTGGTTATATAATATTCGATTGGTAGGGAATATTCGTCTTAACAGGAATATTCATGACGACGGCAACACAATCATTAGTGGAACCATAACGGAAGAATTGTCATAGTTAGAAAATGACAAAATTATCTTTTTATAAAAATAACGGCGGAAGTTTTACCGTTAAACTATTGAACTACCCGGTAGTAAAAGTACGATGAATGGCGTGATTGATAGTAGTAGCACACAAGTATTGATTATTGATGCTTACGTGAGAAGTCACTCAGTTATACTCAATTATTGCTACGATGAATTCACGCATCATATCTCTCATATTATTGATTCGATTATTGTCACAGTATCATCTGCATAATATGATATATTATTAAATCAATAATTGTGACGATAAAGTTATTCATATTATTAAATTGCAATATTTACAATGTCTAGAAGTTCTGTCAAGGAGAGGTTTGGTCATCTAATTGCGCGCCAATAAGGAGAAATCCTTATCGGAAAGCCCCCTCTTTCTTGGGAACGACTTGGTTGTTAAATATTATGAGTTATAATATTAATGATGAATAAGTTCGTGTTGATTAAAGATGAAATTGATAGTTCGATTGTGTTGGAATTATTAGTGTTAGTGGAAATCAACATTTATTTCGATATTAATTGATGTCTGGAAGTTATACTGACCAGTCGAGTAATTAATCGGATAAATGAGCAATTAATTGCTATTAATTCACATGAATATAACTATTTGTTCACATGTGTGTACTATTGATTCACATTCTTGTACTATTAGGGGAGTTGGTGCAAGATTTATAATACTTGCATGACTAAGTTAAAAATGGAGGTATAGATAGAGGTACTATACTGTAATTCGTATTTTTACATGATTATAATTATTGATTCACATGATTGAACTATTGATTCACATTATTTACTATTAGGGGAGGTGGTGCAAGTTTGGTAATACTTGCAGGACTAAATTAAAAATGAAAAAAAGAGGAAGGTATTATACTGTAATATTTCAAGCCCCAAAACGTGCAATTATCGAAACTATATTTTTCTATAAATAGAAGCTCATTCTTCCTTCATTTCTCACCAATTCACTAAAGCTATAGAGCAATTATTATAGAGATAAATTATAGAGAAAGAAGAAGAGAAGCCTCGCTACCTCACTATTCCAAAGATCAGATTTCTTCCGAGGTAGGGGTATTATTCTTCGTATTCATAAAGAGAGTTATTTTCTTTCAATACTCGTAAGAGTTGTTATTCCATTCTTTATTATTATGTTGGAATAACTTTGTCTATGAGAAGTACCGCATACATGGTGAAATTCTTACATTATTCCATTCTTTATTATTCTGTTGAATAACACATTCATCTTGATTCATCGCGCCCGATGAATTCTATTGTTATTCCATTCTTTATTATTTTGTTGGAACATCCTGTCTGTGCAGATTACGCATGACCTGGTTTCATTCTTTATTATTTTGTTGGAACATCTTATCTGTGCGGATTACGCATGACCTGGTTCCATTTTTTATTATTACATTGGAATATATCTCATGCGTGCGAATTATGCATGACTTTGGTTCCATTCTTTATTATTCGTTGGGAATAACTCGTTCATGCGATTCTATCGCATGCATGGTGAATTCTTCTGTTATTCCATTCTTTATTATTCTGTTGGAATAACCTGTCTATGTGGATTACCCCATGCATGGTGAATGATTCTTCGTATTCATTCCTTATTAAATTATGGAAATGATTTGCCTACGTGGATTACCGCATGGCGGGCAAAAATCCATTTACAGCTTCATATATTCTATTATACTCAGTTAGTTAAAGTTTTGACTTCTATACTCCATGAAATTAGTAGAATATTCTGGATATTTGCGCTTCATCCAGTATCTTTTCATGGAAATATTCTTCGAGCATTCTTGAATTTTACTCCACAAAGCAAAGATCATGTTGACAATTTGGATGTAATTGATTTCGAGGATAAATTAACTTATAAATCTTTAAAATTTATTCTTGAACTTGTTTTATTGAATTATTATGTCATTGTCATCATCCTCATGCTTATATTGTGATGAAAGTCATATTTGACTTACGTGCATAGATGGACTTGGTATGATTATGACCAGGGATCATTCGGTATAATCATGACCTGTAATGTTATAAATGATGTGGTAAAAGTCCTCAGTGGCCTGTAGTGCATTGATGGACAGTTTTTAGTATGATTATGACCAGGGATTATTCGGTATAGTCATGACCATTGATGATTTAATGAATATTCTTGGCCCGTAGTGCAGGGATGATGTGGTCTATTTATTAAGCTGAGTCTCAGCGATAAAAATAGATGAAAACATTTTTAAATCATAGAAGATAGTAGATATCATGCTCTACTTGACTCTTCTAATGGATTACTTATTCCGCTACAGTTAAACTTGATGTCTATTGTATTTTATCAGTTTAACATTGTTGAAGACTAATGATAATTTATTTTGCATTATCTTAGTAATAATATTTCTTACTGGGCTAGTTGAGCTCACCCTTTTGCTTTCATTGTTGTTCTCTTCAGAAATGAGAACGTGGCCGTGACTGACTAGTCGGGAAGCGGAGTGATGGTCCGAGATGGTGTATTAGCAGATTCCTCATTATTCTATAAAATAGTGTGACAATAAATGTAATGAGGACTCTATTTGAGAGTGGATATTGTCTAAAAGGCAACATTCTGTTTAAACTCTCACTATATTTTTGTCGATATTACACTAATCGTTGTATAATTAAGTTTGTATTTGTATTACGTACCATGTATTTGGCGACTCAAGATGGGTGATGTATACCTATTTTGGGGGCGCCACAGTTAGTATCAAAGCTTAGGATATGATCCCCGGCCGAGATGTGAGACAAGAACTAGGAGGGGAGTGACGGGGAATTCCTTCACTAGTATGACCTACCTAAGTTTATTTGGTATTTAATTGGTCGGTCAGAGTATAGGGATAATATGTGATATGTTAATTAACCCTTATTTTGTGGCAATATTAGAAAATGGCAGCTGAAAATGTTAATAATGGAGTGAATGAGATCGTGGAGACACCTCTAATCACCAACCAGAATAATGTGATGTCAGGCGAAGAAGGAATTAGAGATATCCATGTGGTGAGTGAAGAATTGATAGTTGCACCCGAGATAGTCGCAGAGGTAGCAGCTAAGAGTGAAGAAGAAGAGGAACCTGAGGAGAATTTATTAGAAGAATTTTATGATCGAAATTTAGAATTGCAAAATCGTGTTCATGAGTTAGAAGAGCAGGCTGAAGAACGGCAGGCGGTCGTGGATTAAAAGGATGCAACAATTCAAGCTTGTGTTACCCGATATGTGATGCTTGAACAGAAGCACTCTTTGGCAGAGTATAAGATGATAAAGCTGGAATCTGAGCTGAAAAAAGAAACAACTGAACAAGTGAGAATGAGTGATGCATGGGTAAAAGCCGCACCACGCGTTGATATTGTGGAAAGAGATGTCCGATCTAAGAAGGCTAAAATAGATGATATGTATTTCTCTTTTTGGACAGCAATTGAGAGAACCCAACATCGAGTTTTGAATTACCCGGTACATGGCGGTCAACCCCAATTTGATATGTGTGACGCCCCCAAAATAGGTCCAATCCATCCAACCTATTCTGAGTCGCCAAATACATGGTACAGAAAATAACTACAACTTTATTGCTACAATTGTCGTGCAAAATACAACAACACATATACTGTGAGTTTTAATACCAACTGTGACTCATGTCCCAACTATGGACAGCACCTCACATTGATACATTACATAAAGGTACAATCAATAACTGTTTTAGAAATTAAAATCTTTGGGAAGTGCTCAAGGAAACCTTCGTACATGGGAGGCCATGCGTCAAGGTTATGATAGATATCATATGTCCACAGAATTATCCTTGGTTGATCCAATAGACCCCAAAGAAAAATGAGAAGATTACTATCATGTTCCTTCCAATGGTGAGTCTTCTCTTGACATATAACTATCTCCACCGTCTGCAATTGAACGTTATGTTTTAACCAAACTCCAAGATCATATAGGTAGTGCTCGTAGATATACTCAGCAAGTGGATGTGCACAACCCTGTCTTATGATAACACGAGGTTGTATGTCATTAGACATCTTGTATGATAGTGACAAAACACCCTTCCAAAGTTGGGTTCGCCTCACCCTATTCGGTTCACCAAAATTAAATATCAAATGACGTATACAATACGACACACTTATCTAAAGTTCTCAATAAAATTATTTTCATACTATTTAGGGAGAACCTCAACAGCTATAGACCACCGTTCTATTTCCCTATTACCCCCGCTCGACCCAGCTACACTCTTATTACCTTAAAGGAATTGCGAAGCAAAAGGGTGAGCACAAATAGTCCAGTAAAGAATATCATAACTAAATGTAATTAAATTATCAATAGCCTTCGTCAGTAATAAATCAGAGATTTAGAATATATGGTAGATGATAAAACTTTTCAACCATAGTTGCAGTGGAACGATCAATCCATTAGAAGAGTCAAATAGACTATAAAGTCTATTATCTTCTCCATATTAAAAGTCCACCAATAATGTTTTATCCCTGTAACATCAATCAACAGTTCCTTTCCACAATCAGATGAATAACTCATAATCATAATTGTGATTCTAAATTCCTCTTCTAATCCAGGACGAAGATAATTTTCATCACCTGTCTTTACCTGAAACATCAAAGATCATGGTTATACCAAATCACAGATCCTGTTCATAATCATACTAATAAATTCATCTTTGTACTATGGGCCAAAGATATTCATTAATGATTCATCTTTGCTTTATAGGCCAAAGATATTCAACAACAGTCATCTTTGCATTCTGTGCCAAAGATATTCAACAACAGTCATCTCACACACTCTGGGCCAAAGATATTCATCAAGAATTCATCTTTTGCACCTACAGCCAAAGATATTAATATCTCAAAGAAATACATAATCATTTCAGAATTTATATAAACCATAATTATAACCATGTTGATCAATTCACCTTTGCACTTAAGCTAAAAATATTCAATTGTAAATTCAATGGTTATGATCATACCAGTCAACAATTCAACTTTGCACTACTGGCCAAAGAGAACCCATAGTCACGATCATACCAATAATCTACTCATCTTTACACTCAAGTCAAAGAGAAATTTCGTCACTAGGATTATAAAAATGTTATATATGATAATAGAAACAATATTATCAAAATATGGATTTAATTTCAAGAGTAAGATTCATAAATCAACGATAATTTGGTCAGAAAAAGAAACCAATTTGTCGTGAATAGTACCTCGTGAATAGTAACCCCGACATGAAAAGATAAAGTTTCACAATAAAATCCATATCAATATTTATAACATCTTAATCCAAATGTTATAAATCACTTAATAATCTCATAATCTAATATTATTAATATTAGAACAATATTTTAATCATTTCTTAAACTTATAAATAATTTATTTTAATTATTTATACTTTATTAATTAATGCATTTAATCATCCTAAAATACCAAACTCATAAGATTTTATAACCAAAAACTAAAACACTCATCAAAAATCTGCATATACCTCATATATGATTCTCAAGCCATAAAATCACATTTTCTATTTTTTTTACTTCACATAACATATTTAATTCATTTACTCATAACTAGACCATTTTCATGAAAATTACCAAATCAGTATAAACAAATTTTCTTTTCTGGGATTTAGCAGAATATAGTCCTATATTGAACATATATTTTTTTTAGAATTTTTAAAATTCATTTACTATTTTTCATATGGCCAAAACTGTCGAATATTTAGACATTTATCATAAATTGTACTTTTATCCAAAAATTCCGAAATTTACAGGGTATACTGATATTATATAGATGTACTCCCAATAAAAATTTCATCAATTTTGGAGTTAACCACAAGGAGTTATAAGGGTTTACTTTTAAAATAGTCTTTTCTCATAAAATTCATAACTCTTAATCTATACATCCAAAAATCACCATTTTTGGACACAATAAAAAAAACTCATCAAATTATCATTTTAAATTTTTCCAGAATTTTTAAGGGTCAGAAAAGTTACGAAACTGAAAAAACATAATAACCCTTATAATCCCTCACCTCAAAAGAGCAGTACTTCTGACTGGAATGTAGGATGTAAAGTCGAAAGAAACTTGCACTGAATAGCAACTCTCCAAGTATCTAAATACTCACAAAAATACGCTCGACAGTATAGAGAGAAAGAAAACTTGTTTCTGGTGTGATTTTCAATTCTAACATAAGCACCTATTTATAGGAAAATGCTAGAACGCCAAAAGAAACTAAATAATAAAATAATATATTTTCTTTTTCTCAATTCCTACTCCGCCAGCCATCTAAGACCAGCCTCTAGCATGCCATACTTGAATAAATTTGGCAGCTGACATGTTATTAACAAAAGTTGGTCCCACCCATTTTTAATAAAAATTATTTTATTTTTCGAAACTTCAGTAATTCATAGAAAATAGCCTGTTTATCAGAAAAATACGAATTTTATATCCATTTCACATGAAATCGAATTCTCTACAACTTTGTAACTTTACCTTTTTCCAAATTCCAGACAAAAATATCCGAAATCCACAAACGGATGATTTTTAACACGTTTTAAAATCTATAACAAATCAACCGTTAATTTTTAACGGTTCAAAATTTGTGGACATATACTCAACTTATATATGTATAACATATCCAAAAATCACAACGATCCAACGGTTGGATTAAAATTATAACTCACACAATAGAGCTTTAAGAACACCGATTTGATCTTTTAATACCTCCAATCCGACAAAATACTGATAAAACACCTCAACAATAATTCCTTCATTTATAACCACATAAATAAATCTATTATTTATATCCGCATCAAATAAATATTTCCTTTATCATAAAAATTAATAATTAATTATTCATAAATAATATTATAGAATCACAATAATGACAACCAGGCAGTTCTCAGGAAAGAGGTGGCTTTCCGATAAGGATTTCTCCTTACTGGCGTGGAATTAGGTGACCAAACCTCTCATTGAAAGAACTTTCTAGACATTGTCAATAATGCTATCTAATAATATTATTCAAATAATATGAATTATTGATCTGATAATGGAAAATACTGTGTCGTGACAATTATTGAAACAACAATAATATAAAATATCAACGCTGACAAATTATTGAATCAATAAAATAAAATATTGAATAGTAATTATCGTAATAATTATTGAGTAAAGTGCCTTCTTACGTAAGAATCAATAATTCAAAATATCGCGGCAATCTTAGGTGCTACTTATGCGAACCAGCGTAGACATCAGTATTTTAACCACGTGTATTCAACGGTGTTGTTAATTCAGAACAACTACGCAAGTTATTTATAAAAACTCAAACTTATCATTTTATTCATCCGGCAGTTATTCATTATGGGGCCCTGAAATGGTCAAGGCTTGTAGTAAATTTAATATTCCCGACAACAAGAATATTCCACGACCAAACAAATATTTCCCGACAACAATGAGTATTTTATAACCACTTGCATATTTAAAATAATTACATATATCACCCTTAACTTTAACCTTTTATCAATTTAACCATTTACTGAATAGTAATTATAAGAAAAATTGAATACTTTTATTTCATAAAATTCTGGGTCTCACAATATGGATCGAAGATTAATGATTCAGATCATGAAATAGGAGTACGATGAAGCAGTTGAGGGTGGAATATGCCCTATAGAAAAGTCAATTTCAACCAGTAGTGATGACACCAAATGCTACCCTGCATAAGTCAAAGTCGGGTAGTTCAAGGGAGAGCGGTTGTTATGACTTCCCAACAAGTGAGGAACCCAAATGAAGTTATCACGGGTTAGTTAATTATAAATTCTTGCGAAGTCTATACCTTATTAGATACCGGTTCTACCCATTATTTTATCTCTCTTGCTTGCGCTCAACATTTAAATTTGACCCCAGAGAAGTTAGACTTTGACTTATTGGTTGAAACTTCGTTAGTAGAAACCTTCGTTACCTCCACTGTTTATAAATCTTGTTGATTCAAATTGACACTTTCACGTTACCTGTCGATCTTATCTCTTTGAAAATACTTGGCTTTGATGTGATTTTAGGAATCGATTGGTTAACTATTCATCATTGCCAAAATTGATTATTTTCGTAAGGTTGTTAGCTTTTATATTCCTAACCAACCTGTTATGAAAATTCAAGCAACCAAACCACTAAAGTTAATCACTGTTATATCAAGCCATAAGTAAAGAGCCCCGAGCCTTTCGTTGATGACTTCCAAGTCTTGGGATGTACCGAAGCCAGACTTTCCGTAGGCGACGGTGTGAATGATGATGGCAAGTTGATAAGTATCAATGTGACGTGTTATCCAAGTCTTGGATGAGGGTCACAGTTTTGAATGATATTTCTATTATTAATAAATTTTCTGGCGTATTCTTGAAGACTTCTTAGCCTAACCCTAGAGCGTGAAATCGAATTTTGTATTGACCCCGGTACAAAACCCATTTCTAAAACCCTCAAATATTTCTTAAACTAAAATGAACGTAACATGCGCCAAATGTAAGACCCCAAATAATTAATAACTGAAATTTAATTTCCTCTAATTATTATTTTGAATAGCAAGGGTTGATGTGATTAATGTGGATAGTTATGGGTAAAATACGCAAATATTTAAAAATAAGCAAATGGTTATAAAATATTCATTGTTGTGGGGAATATTCGTTTGGTCGTGGAATATTCGTCTCGTCGGGGAATATTAAATGCGACTCACAGTGACCACATGTGTGGGAAAATATAAGTTGTTTAAAAATAACGATGTAGTTATTACCGTTTATTAATTGTTGGAATACCCGGTGGTTAAAACACAAGAATGTCTGGCGTTGTTGCAGACAAGAAGACACAAAGATTGCACCAATTATTGATTCTTACGTAAGAAGGCACTACTCAATAATGGTTCTGATGAATTACTATTCAATATTTTATTTTATTAATTTAATAATTCTTTGCGTTGATATTTTATATTGTTTGTTATTTCAATAATTGTCATTACACAAGATTTTTCATTATCAAGCAATAATTCATATTATCTGAATAATATTATTAGATAACATTATTGGCAATGTCTAAAAAGTTCACGCTCTAAGGAGAGGTTTGGTCACCTAATTGCGGCCAAGAAGGAGAAATTCTTATTGGAAAGCCCCACTTTCACGAACCGCACGGTCATGTCAATATTGTGATTCTAATAATATTATTTGTGAATAATTAATTATTGATTCATATGATGAGGAAAATATTGATTTTATGTGGATATAGATGGAGAAAATTTTTAATGTGACAATTGTTGAAAATTGAAATTTTATCTTTTACGATAAAATAATTCATTTAAATATATTATTATATTTTAATAATATAATAATGATGATATTTTTACGATAAATGTGGGATATATGAGTTTATGTGGAGGAGGAGTATTTTTGTCACCAAAAATATTTAAAGCATGTTTTATGTGTGGTGGACCCCATTTCTCGGTTGAAATTTGATTATAGCCTGTAAAATTGCCCGTTTGTGGATTTGATTCCAATTTTGTTTGGAATTTGGAAAAACTTTCTTCTACAAAGTTGTAGAGAATTTAATTTCCTATAAAAAAAAGCGAGATTCGAATTTTCTGATAAAAGGGCTATTTATTATGAATTATTGAAGTTTCGGAGTTCCAAACTAATTTTTGGAAGTATAAAATATTTAAAATGACAAAAACATTTTTTGTCATTATTGTGGGTCTTACATGTGTTAGAAGTGGCTGAATTCAGATCCTTAGAAGTGGGCGTAGGAATTGTAATATTAATATTAATATTTTAATAAATTTTCTACTTTGGTGTTCTAAGCATTTTCCTATAAATAGGGTGCTTAGGTTAGAATTGAAAATCACACCAGAAACTGAAGTTTTCTCTCTCTATATTATTGAGCGTATTCTTGTGAGTATTTTGAGTATATTTTGAGTATTGCTATACGGTGCAAGTTCAAATCATAGCCTATATCCGGTGTTTCAACTAGAAGTACTGATCTTTCGAGGTAAGGGATGCTATTTTCTTCTCAAATGATATTATTTCTTCAATATCATTATCTTAGAAATATTGGTTGGAACTTTTATTAAATTTTGAACTTTTTGTGCCGGAGTTACTTATTCACGTATTACTTGACTATTCACGATCGACACTATTATTCATGAATATTAATCATTCACGGAAAAATAAAATTTTCCTTTTCATCCAAAATATCTATTGTGGATACTAGCTTTGATTGTATCCATGTTTTGATCATTCTTGAATTTTACAAAGACTATGATTATTTTTGAGATATTTTTGGACATGGATAAAACAAAGTACGAATCCTTAATCCTTAATCCTTGTCATTTTGTTTCCTTTGGATTCGTTTCTTTAAAAATATTTTTCATCATCCTCGATCTTAAATGATGATATTATTGAATATATTTGGCTCTGTAGTACAAAGATGAATGATTTTCGATGAATATCTTTGGCCCGTAGTGCAAAGATGAGCAGTGTTTAGATGAACATGACTAATCGATGAATATCTTTGGCTGTAGTGCAAAGATGAATATTTGATTCCAGATATATATTGATTGTTATTACTGGGGATAAAAGATGAGCGATGAACTTTTAAATTCATACATAGAAGATAGTAGTTTGCATTCTCTACTTAACTCTTCTAATGAATTATTATTTCTATGAATATTGATTTAAAACTTGTTGTCTATTGTATTCTATTAGATTTTTCCCGTTGAAGACTAACGATAATTTGTTGTATATTATCTTAGTCATAATATTCTTTTTTGGGCTAGTTGAGCTCACCCTTTTCCTTTTGTTCCATTTTTTTCTTCTCGGGAGGCGAGAATGTAAGCGAGTGCATTAGTCTGGGTATGGAATGATGGTTATAGAGAGTTGTTTAGTAGTCCTCACCATTTTGTAAAATAATGTATCAATAAATGTGATGAGGATTTATTTGGGTATAGATATTGTCTACAGAAGATAATATTTGTATTCAAACTCACGCTTTACTATTGTAATAATAAAGTTGTAGTTGTTTCGTACCATGTATTGACAACTCGTAATGGGTGATGTATACCTATTTTTGGGGCGCCATAGTTGGTATCGAGCTTAGGGATATGATCTCTAGCGGAGATCGAGGAATAGAACTAGAGGGGAGAGGAGTAAATCCTTCGCTAAGTGCATCTACCTAAGCTTATTTGTTAGTTGGTCAGGTATATAGGGATATTTTGTGATATATTGATTTCCTTAATTAACCCATGTTTTATGGCGAAGATTTGAGAATGTCGAATCGAGAATATTAATGAGTGGAAATGAGATCGTGGAGACGCTCAGACTCACCAACGAGGAGAAACGTGCAAAAGGTGGCAATGTTCCTCCTGTGAACAACACCATTGAGCAGATGATGAACGAGGGGATGTTTAGAAGCTTTTTGCAGTTCATGCAAAATCAGACGAGGGAGACTCGTGTTCAAAATACAGGAGGAAATGATAGCAATTCATGGGTTGTGTGGCAAGTGCTTCAAAGAGTTGGGACCACCAGAATTTAAGGGAAAGCCAGATCCGATCATGGCGGAAACATGGGTCAAGCAAATTACCAAGATATTCGATGTCTTGGGATGCACGGAGGAACAAAAGGTTCCATTCGCTACCTTTATGTTCCATGGCGAGGCAGACTACTGGTGGGAGTCTGTGAAGCGTACCCATCCAGCCGCACTTAGCATGTCTTGGGAGACATTTCAGAAACTATTTAATGACAAATACTTTCCTGAAAGTGTTCGTCATATGAAGGAAGTGGAGTTCATCAGATTAGAACAAAACAACATGGCGGTGTCTCAAAGACGAGGCAAAGTTTGCAGAGTTATCGTGTTTGCACCTCATTTGGGGAGAATGAGGAACGTATTACGCAGATGTTTACGAGAGGTTTGAAACCTTAAGATACGATAATATCACATTTCTCATAAATTTTCTCTTTATTCAGATGTTGTAAACAAGGCTCAATTATTAGAGCGAGATAACGAGTATACACAACCGAGGGACCACAATCGAGGATCATCTAGGAGATAGCAAATCAACAAAACAACGATAACCAACGGAGAAAGAAAAGATGGACAAAAATGGTAACCACTCTGGTGGTAATCATGGCCATGAAAATAGAAGAAGCGAGTCGGGAGGAGATTTTAAAAGAGGAGATTTAACAACGACCATGTGAAGACGAGGCGGTTTTAAGAAGAATCGGTTCCAAGGAGGTAAACGACCACCCGGTCGTATGCTATAAATGCGAAAAGAGGGACATATCGGTCAAACCGTCCACAACAGTTCAAGGTATGCTATAATTGTGGAAAGGAAGGACATATCGCGCCGAGATTATGCAGAAGCGAAACCTAGTTCAAGTGGTACGGTGACTCAAAAGATCGTCCCGAGAAAAGTCAAAGTCAATCGGTTCTCGGAAGAGCGTTTGTTGTGGATGGTCAAAATGCGAGGAACCCAAACGAGGTGATCACGGGTAAGCTATTTATAAATTCTTGCGAAGTTTATACATTACTTGATACCGGTGCCACCCATTCATTTATCTCTCCTACTTGTTCTCAACGTTTAAACTTGACTCCGGAGTAATTAGACTTTGACCTATCTGTGGAAACTCCGTTAGGAGAAACTTTCATCACATCCACTATTTATAAATCTTGTTTAATCCATGTTGGCACCCTTATCTTACCTGTTGACCTTATCTCTTTAAAGATACTTGCTTTTGATGTGATTTTAGGGATTGATTGGTTAACTACTCATCATGCCAAAATTGATTGTTTTCGTAAGGTTGTTAGTTTTATATTCCTAACCAACATGTTATTTAATTCAAGCAACTAAATCATTAAAATCAATCACTGTCATATCTAATCATAAAGCTATTCGTTTATTAAAAAACGGATGTCAAGCTTTTTTAGCCCATGTTATGGATTTGAATAAAGACACGTTAAATTTGAATAATATTCTGTTGTTATTGACTTTCCGACGTATTTCTCAAGAACTTCCGGTCACCCTAGAACGTGAAGTTGAATTCTTTATTGATCTTGAACTTTGGTACAAAGCCCATTTCTAAAACCCCATATCGAATGGCTCCTATTGAACTTCAGAATTAAAGGTCCAACTACTGGGAATTGTTGGACAACGGTTTCATTCGTCCCTAGTACATCTCCTTGGGGTGCTCCTATTTTATTCGTAAAGAAGAAAGAGCGGGAGTATGCGACTTTGTATTGACTATCGGAATTGAACCATGTCACCATCAAGAATAGGTATCCTCTACCTCGTATTGATGACTTGTTTGACCGATTGCAAGGAGCACAATTCTTTTTAAAAATCGATCTTCGATTCGGATATCATCACCAAGATTAGAGGCGAGGATATTCCAAAGGCGCCTTCGTAACTCCGAGACGGGCATTATGAATTCTTAGTCATGTCTTTCGGATCGACTAATGCTCCCGCTGGCTTTCATGGATATGATGAACCGAGTATTCAAGGAATATTTGGATCAGTTCGTTGTTGTTTTTATTGATGACATCCTCATATATTCAAAAAGTCGTGAAGATCATGAGCACCATTTGAAGCTGGTACTCCAAAGGCTTCGTGAAAACAAACTATATGCAAAATTGAAGAAATGCGAGTTCTGGCTTGAGGAAGTAGCATTTCTTGGGCACGTGGTGTCGAAACATGGAGTATCTGTTGATCCAGCGAAGATTGAAGCAATACAAAGTTGGGAGCAACCGAAGTCAGTCAAGGATCAAGTAGCTTTACGGGCTTAATTTGGTTATTATCGGAGATTCGTGGAAGGATTTTCTCGAATCGCTACTCCATTAACTCAGCTAACTCGGAAAGATATAAAATTCGTTTGGAGCGAAGAATGCGAGAAGAGTTTCCAAGAGCTTAAGAGGAGACTTATTTTAAGACTGTTTCTAACAATACCATCTGGTACGGATGGATTTGTTATCTACAGCGATGCTTCAGGCAAAGGGTTAGGATGTGTTCTCATGCAACGTGGGAAAGTCATAGCCAATGCCTCGCGATAACTTAAAGAATATGAGAGGAATTATCCTACTCATGATCTAGAGTTGGCAGCAGTCGTTTTCGCGCTAAAGATATGGAGGCACTATCTATATGGGCTGAAAGTAGAGATATATTCAGACCATAAAAGCCTTAAATATTTCTTCACTCAAAAGAACTCAACATGCGGCAACGACGTTGGCTCGAGCTATTGAAAGACTATGACCACACTATTCAATACCATCCTAGAAAAGCGAACGTGGTAGCTGACGCGTTGAGTAGAAGATCATATGCAGGAATGAGTGCGATGATGTTAAGTATACGACAGAGCCAACTTTAATAGAAAAAGTTAAGGTTGCTCAAGCCACCAATCTTGAGCCGACACGTATGAAGAAGAAAGTACAAGAAGGTGCTATTCACAAGCGAGAATTGATGAAGAAGGAATACTTGAGTCCACTCCGGACTTTGTGTCCCTAACGACTACGATTTGAAGTACAAGATTATGATGGAGGCACACAATACACCATTTGCAATCCATCTCGAAGTACCAAAATGTATCGTGATCTTGACATACATTTTGGTGGAACAATATGAAGAGAGAGATTGCAAAGTTTATCTCAACGTGTTTAACTTGTCAGCGTGTAAAGGCGGAGCATCTAGTACCTAAGGGTCCGTTGCAACCACTTGAGATTCTCGAAATGGAAGTGGGAACACATTACCATGGATTTCATTACGGGTCTTCCCACGGTTTCTCAAGGCATCAATGCCATTTGGGTTATTGTTGATAGATTAACCAAGTCTGCTCATTTCTTGCCGATACGGGAGACTTATTCCCTTGAACGTCTTGCTAGTATATATGTAAATGAGATTGTGAGGTTGCATGGCATGCCAGTATCCATAGTTTCGGATCGTGACCCAAGATTCACTTCAAGATTTTGGGTTAGCTTGCAAAAAGCTATGGGCACGGATTTACGATTTAGTTCGGCATACCATCCTCAAACGGACGGACAATCAGAGAGGACTATTCAAACTCTTGAAGATCTATTAAGACTCTGTGTCCTAGACTTCAAGGGCAGTTGGGATAAGTATTTACCATTGGTGGAATTCTCTTATAACAACAGTTATCAGGCAAGTATAGGTGTGGCTCTATTTGAAGCATTATATGGACAAAAGTGTCGCTCTCCAATATGTTGGGATGAGGTGGGTGAAGCAACATTGTTGGAACCCGAAGTTAAGACGTATATGATCACCGAAAAGATCCAAATGATTCGACAACGTATACAAACGGCACAAGATCGACAAAAGAATTATGCGGATCTTCATCGAAAGGACGTGGAATTTAGTATAGGGGATCATGTATTGTTGCGAGTTGCTCCATGGAAGGGAGTTACAAGATTTGGGAAGAGAGGAAAGCTCAATCCACGATTTATTGGTCCATTTTAAATTCTTGACCGAGTAGGAAATGTAGCCTATAGACTCGCGTTACCTTCGAGTATGTTTCGTGTTCATAATGTGTTTCACATATCTGTACTTCGTAAATATGTGAAAGACCCGAACCACGTTATTGAGTTAGAACCGGACGAGATAGCCGAAGACTTAACGTATGAGGAGGTACCTGTCAAAATCTTGGATAGGAAGGAGCATGTCCTACGCACGAAGGTCATACCATAAGTTAAAGTTTTGTGGAGGAACCATGCTATAGAGGAAATGACCTGGGAATTGGAAACGGAAATGAAAGCGAGGTATCCTCACCTTTTCGAAACACCAGGTACGTATGTCAATTTCGAGGACGAAATTTCATAAGGAGGGGAGGTTGTAAGACCCCAAATAATTAATAAATGAAATTTAATTTCCTCTAATTATTATTTTGAATAGTAAGGGTTGATGTGATTAATGTGGATAGTTATGAGTAAAGTACGCAAATATTTCAAAATAAGCAAGTGGTTATAAAATATTCATTGTTGTTTGGGAATATTCGTTTGGTCGTGGAAAATTAAATGACTGCTTGTGGGAATATTAAATATTTACGGTAGCATGCCCATGTGTGGGCCCCAAACGGAAAAGCGATTGGATGAAGAAAACGACAAATATAAGTTGTTTAAAAATAACTACAGTAGTTATACCGTTTACCTAATCGTTGGAATACCCGGTGGTTAAAAACACAATAATACGCGTTGTTGCACAAGAAGGCACGATATTGCACCAATTATTAATTCTTACGTAAAGAAGGCACTACTCAATAATGGTTACGATGAATTACATTGCATTCGTTATTTTATTTTATTGATTTAGTAAATTCTTTGCGTTGCTTTATTTTATATTGTTGTTGTTTCAATAATTGTCATTACAAAGATTTTTTATTATCGAAGCAATAATTCATATTATATGAATAATATTATTAGATAACATTATTGGCAATGTCTAGAAAGTTACGTCTAAGGAGAGGTTTGGTCACCTAATTCATGCGGCCAATAAGGAGAAATTCTTATTGGAAAGCCCCTCTTCTCACAGGAGGCGCACTGGTTGTCAATATTGTGATTCGTAATATTTTTGTGAATAATTAATTATTGATTCATATGATGAGGAAAATATTGATTTTATGTGGATATAGATGGAGAAAATTTTAATGTGACAATTGTTGAAAATTGAAATTTTATCTTTTACGATAAAATAATTTATTTAAATATATTATTATATTTTAATAATATAATAATGATGATATTTTTACGATAAATGTGGGATATATGAGTATATGTGGAGGAGGAGTATTTTTGTTACCAAAAATATTTAAAGCATATTTTATGTGTCGGTGGACCCCATTTCTTGACTGAAATTTGATTATAGCTTGTAAAATTGCCCGTTTATGGATTTCGGTCAATTTACATTTGGAATTTGGAAAACTTTCTTCTACAAAGTTGTAGAGAATTTAATTTCCTATAAAAAAGCGAGATTGAATTTTACGATAAAAGGCTATTTATTATGAATTATTGAAGTTTTGGAGTTCCAAAATAATTAATTTTGGAAGTATAAAATATTTAAAATGAAAAAACGTTTTTTGTCATTATTGTGGGTCTTACATGTGTTAGAAGTGGCTGAATTCAGATCCTTAGAAGTGGGCATAGGAATTGTAATATTAATATTAATATTTTAATAAATTTTCTACTTTGGTGTTCTAAGCATTTTCCTATAAATAGGTGCTTGGGTTAGAATTGAAAATCACAATTTAAACTGAAGTTTTTTCTCTCTATATTATCGAGCGTATTCTTGTGAGTATTTTGAGTATTGCTATACGGTGCAAGTTCAAGTCATAGCCTATATCCGGTGTTTCAACTAGAAGTACTGATCTTTCGAGGTAAGAGATGCTATTTTCTTCTCAAATGATATTATTTCTTCAATATCATTATGCCGAAATATTGGTTGGAACTTTTTATCAAATTTAGAACTTTTGTGCTCGGAGTTCTTATTCACGATACTCAAGACTATTCACGATATCGACATTATTCATGAATATCTGAACTATTCACAGAAAAATAAAATTTTCCTTTTCATCCAAAATACCTATTGTGGATACTAGCTTTGATTGTATCAATGTTTTGATCATTCTTGAATTTTATACCACTATGATTATTTTTGAGGTATTTTTGGACATGGATAAAACAAAGTACGAATCCTTAATCCTTAATCCTTGTCATTTTGTTTTCTTTGGATTTGTTTCTTTAAAAATATTTTTATCATCCTCGGTCTTAAATGATGATATTATTGAATATCTTTGGCTGTAGTGCAAAGATGAATGATTTCGATGAATATCTTTGGCCCAGTAGTGCAAAAAGATGAGCAGTGTTTAGATGAACATGACTAATCGATGAATATCTTTGGCACAGTAGTGCAAAGATGAATATTTGATTCAGATATATATTGATTGATGTTACGGGGATAAAAGATGAGCGATGAACTTTTAAATTCATACATAGAAGATAGTAGTTTGCATTCTCTACTTAACTCTTCTAATGAATTATTATTTCATTGCGAATATTGATTTAAAACTTGTTGTCTATTGTATTCTATTAGATTTTTTCCTGTTGAAGACTAACGATAATTTGTTGTATATTATCTTAGTCATAATATTCTTTTCTTGGGCTAGTTGAGCTCACCCTTTTCCTTTTGTTCCATTTTTCTTCTCGTGAGGCGAGAATGTAGCGAGTATGCAGTGGGGTATGGAATGATGGTTATAGAGAGAGTTGTTTAGTAGTCCTCACAATTTTAGTAAAATAATGTATCAATAAATGTGATGAGGATTTATTTGGGTATAGATATTGTCTAGAAGATAATATTTGTATTCAAACTCACAGTTTTACTATTGTAATAATAAAGTTGTAGTTGTTTCTGTACCATGTATTGACAACTCAGAATGGGTGATGTATACCTATTTTGGGGGTGTCGCACCAAAGACGTTGGCTCGAGCTGTTGAAGATTACTTATATATATATAAAAGCAGGTAAATGCTCCGGATATAAAATCCAGGCTCATCAGATATATCTGACAACAGTTATATATATATATATATATATATATATATATATATATATATATATAAAGCAGAGAAACGCTCCAGACATAAGTCTAGGCTCATCAGACAGAGTCTAACCATAATTTATATATATAAGTATATATATATATATATAAAAGCAAGTAAACGCTCCAGACATAAGTCTAGGCTCAATCGAGGCATAACTCGATAATGTTAGTCCATATATAAAATATATACATATATATAAGTATATATATAGACATAAATGAAAACCACGGACCGAAGTCCGGGCATACACACACAACACGACTCTCAATGTGTATAACGGTGTGTGCAAAGATGAAAAGAAAGGCTTTATAGAATATAAGAAGGCTTACAGTGGGCTGCCAATGTAGACTTCTATGACTCTATATGGATAAACACTCAGCTCCCACCGGATAAAAGTATAGCTATATGTGAGCTAACAGATGTTTAAAATGAGGAAACACTCAATATGGGTGTGTACAGAGCAAATTGGACAGGGCTTCCTCGCCTTTTTCTCTCTCAAAATGGCTAGCCCAAGCCCCATATATATAGAACTGATGGCCGCAGGTGTACCTGCGGTAGCCTCGCGGCTGGACGTGTTGCATCCGGGCCTCGTGGGTCCCGTCGTCTCGAAGTACATGCACTCGTGCAATGTAATGTCCGCTCGAACTTGCAGAACTTCAATCCGAGCATCCGAACGAGGTGTACAAGACCATCTTCAGACTGCTTTTGTCTAGAGTTACGCAATGACATGGGATTTGCCCTTTTTGATTCCAGGAAGATGGGTCCATGACCGAAATAGCATTCCCGGTTTCCCGTCAGGCAATCTGGTGAGCTATTTCGCGTAGTTTTTGCTCCGAAGTTAAGATATGAGTCTTGTGGGACTAATTTTGAATCAATTTGAGTTGACATGAGTGTATTTGATTTGAAGTGAAGTTGAGTTGGTAAATGACCATTTTGCCCTCTCCCGGTTATCTCGGTTTTCATACAACATTGTAGTGAGTTTTTCCCGTGGTTATCTACGAGATGGTCATCTTTGTTGACTCTGAATGTACTCGTGGTTATCTCGAGGTTGGAATTGATGTTGTGGTCCTCCAGATTACTTCATGAGTGTAAAAAAGACGCTTTTGCCCTCCCCGCACGCTTAGTAACAGGAAAAGAAAATTTCGAGTGTCTATAGATGCCCCTCTTTATCATGTTCATGCAATGCAATGGAATGGACATGATAAAGATTAGTAGACACTTGAAACATGACAATGTATTTTCAATGATGCAGATCGCAATGTAGTTAATGTGATGATGAATGTTAAAAATGTTTTCGCAAATCGTAGTTCGCAAATCGCACATCGCATTTCGCACTTCGCATTTTGCTTTTGGCCAATCGCACTTCGCAACTCGCACATCGTATTTTGCATATCGCAAATCGCAATGTACTGAATGTTATGATGCATGTTTAAAATGTTTTCGCAAATCGCTTTACCTTTACCGGGGATTGCTGATGTATATGCTGGTGTTGACTTCAACGGTTTTGGCTTTTTATCGATTGTTCTTAATGCTGTTTGATGAAGAGAAATTGAGATGTCACCGATGCATCATGTTGGTAGTTTACAATGGTGTCTACCCGATGGTAGTTTGATAATGAGATCCTACTCTTTGGTAGTTGACATCGCCCAACTGTTTTGGTTCCCACTCGAACGGTAGTATACAAAGCTTTCATCGCTAAACTGTCTTGATGTTACACTGAATTGATGCCAATGGTTTAGAATACCGGATCTTTCGATACCTTCGCTGAAGTAAGATTCAAAGGTTTTCTTCACCAGACTCTGCCTGATGTGACGCTTGATAGACATGTACATTGATTTAGCGCATTTGCACACGTGCAGATCACGCATGATGTGATGATCTAGATTTTCTTAGGAGCCTATTGTCCTAGATTGATGCAGATTGTAATTTGTATGGAGTAAAAAAATTTTCTCACCTTTTTTGAGGTGATTTGGAGTTTCCTTTCACTGTTGGGTGCTTGTGTCCCATTTCCTTGAACATTTGATTTGCAACTCGACTGAACTAATGACCTGAATGCCGTTAGTATCCCTAGAGGGTGCTGTCTGTACTTTCGCTACCGAACTTTGAACTTTAGTGTAGAGGCCTCAGCTTATGAGGATTTGGCGCAAATTGATGGTGTGGATTTCATTCGTCAGACCCTTTGTCATTGGGCTTCTACTCTTAAGTTAAGAACTTTGTTGAGAATTTCCCCCTTCGTTTATAGGGGCAAGCTAATGTCGCCATGATTTCTTTCAGGAGTTTTCCTTCTTTTGATGAGAGGTTTGATCCCGCCTTAAAATCCTTCCCTTTCCTGGAATCGGAAAATGCCCCAGTCCTTTCGCATACATGTCGGGGATTCATACGAGAAACTCTCTTTGTTGATGAAGTCGCAAGTGAATAATATCCAAATCGCTAATGAGCTAAAGTGAGGGAATCTTTGATTATGATGGACCATGCTGATGGTGTTGACTGGGGCATTTTCTTCTATAGGATGGTTGATAAATGGCCTAGTGTTGAGTTGTCACTATTTTCGAGATTGCCCAAGTCTTATTGTAGGGGTCGCAATATCGGGTTGTCATCGATTTTGAAATTGCCTGACCTTGTTTGTTTATGCAGGATAGTCACTTTGATGATGGGGTGATAAGATGCCGAGAGATTAAGAGGCTTTTTCCTCTGTACCAGATGGTGAACAAGTATAGGACCTGGGTTTTGATGCCTTCAATCATTATTCCTGACTTGTTATTGCAATCGGTCTTGATTTTCTTTTGATTTGATGAAGACTCGTGATTAAAGGTGTCGAATCTTTGAAGGTCCTCGCTTCTGGTTGTCTTGGCATATCGCTATTTCTTCCTTTCTGGGATTTGTGCCAGATTTGATGGAATGACATTGCAGTGTTGTTGGGTCTTCTCCACATAGGTCGCTAACTTGGAGGGTCGTTCTTGGGATCGACGTTTGGATTTGGACATTTCTGTTGAGGGTCAGATCACACCACTGATGGTTGCCTACGTACTCCCGTGAGTGTGGGAGATTAGGTCTGCGTAGTTCCTACTTGACGAGATAAATGGTTTGAGAAGTGTTTGTTTGGGTTTTTGTTTGGTTTGACCGCACCATAAATGGTACGCCCACGCACTCCCATTGAAGAGGGAGATCGGTCTTCGTAGTTCGGGCTTGATGAGTGAAACCTGAATGACTTGATTTTTGATTTTTTGATTATTTTTTTTTCTTTTTTTTTCTTTTTTTTTCTTTCCTTTTTTTTTCTATACATGCATGGAAAATAAAAAGCATACTGTAAAGGAAGTGATACCGTCCCAACATCTTCTAGAACTCGCAACTTTATCCCCTGGATCTACATCTTTTTGGCTAGTTGAGGCCTGATAGTCCAGTTATCAGAGGTTGTGTTGCCTTCAAGGCTCGCGACAGAGGTTACTTCTTGGATTTGGATGTCTTCACTTATGGCCAAAACTTGATCGCTTCCTGGTTCAGTACATTCCTCAGGGATGCCTAAGCTGGACCCATCGCAAAAAGGTATGAACTCTTGATTCTTTGATGGGTGGGTTTTCCCGACACCCTTACTACCTTTTCCTTCATTTGTTCCTTCACGCTTTTCCTGGGCTTGAGAGGATTCGACCATGAAATCTCCCTCGAACTATTGTCGCATTTCTTGCAAGAAACTTTCCTTTTTTTCTTTTTCCTCCTTGGAAAGGATCAGTATTTCCTCCGCATCATCCAAGGTTATAAGATCTGGAATGTGGTTGTCATCTTTGGACCACAGGATGTTGGAGGTTGGCGGAGGAATCTCCTTTGGGGATTCCCTTGTCTCCTCTGTCATTTCATGCACTAGGATCACTCTATCTAGGGTTCTGACTGAATTATCGCTCATAACCTTCACCTTATTTGAACTACCTATCTCGAGTGGACATCTTAAGCTTTTTATTGCCTTTTCGCCTTTTTTGGTCATGGGAATTTCTATCTCCAGCTCTCCATTTTCAATGAGATCCTGGGATTTTAGTCGCAAAGCCCAACATTCCTCAGTCGTATGTCCAAGTGAGTTAGAATGGTAGAGACATATCTTGGTGGAATCATAACTCTTTATCTTGGGATTTCTGAGGAAAGAACAACTTCAATAATCCTTCCTTCGCTCATCAGAAAGTGTAGCATTTCTTCATTGGATTTGCTTAGAGGGGTGAATTTTTGGACTCTTGTGGAGGTTGTTTGATCTTTCTTCTTTGAGAGTTTGCATTCCCCCAAGCGATTTTTTCGTTGGCGAGGTCTGCTAGCAATTTTATCATCCCCCTTTTCTTGGCCCTTTGATAGTTGAGTGAAGAAATGCCTCGTATCCTGATGTTAGCGCACTATTAGCTTAGCTAGCAAATTTACTTGGTTCTGGATCGTCTCTAATTTTTGCATTACTATGATACCTTCCTCCGAGTTTTCCCACTTTAGGACATTTGTTCTGTGCCTTTGGGGGTAGTCTTCTATCCTTCGTATGCACTTACGAATTGGATATATTTCAACGCTTCCTGACCCGATCATGTTTACTTCTTCCGTATCATGCTGTAACGGAAGGTTGGTGTTGACATTTTGTTGATCAGGTTGTTGGACCACAATACTGCCACTTTCGATCAGATTTTGAATTTTATGCTTTAAGGACCAACAATCTTCCGTATCGTGTCTTGGAGACCCTGAGTGGTAAGCACATCTTTGGCTTGGATTATATCTTTTTCTCCCTGGTTCTAGAGGTGGAGCCAGTTCGGTAATTTTCTTGTGATCCATTAATATCGCTAATACATGTTCAAGGGAATCGCCTAGTGGAGTGAACACCCGATTTTCCGTTCTTTCAAATTTTCTTTTCTTATCTGGGTATTGGTTGAATGCAACCTATTGTTGAGATGGCAGATTGTCTTGTATTTTCTGAATGGGGGGACTGTAGGTTGGTCTCCTAAGTTTCCCCTGTACAACAAGGGATACATCTTCATTGCCTTTATCAGGTACACCCTTGGGATCGCTCGCATACTTGCCCGTCTGTATATGCTTGGCGACTGCTTCCAAGGTAGTGAAGTCTTTAATCTTGCCTGCCTTAAGTCCCATCTCTGCCATTTCGCTGTGTTTGATCATTTTCGAGAACGACTTTCCTATGCCTGCGAGGATCCTCTCGTAGTACGGAGCCTCTTGGATATCAATAAACGTCATTACCATCTCAGCTTCTGTCATTGATGGAATGACTTGCGTTGCTAGATGTCTCCACCTTTGGGCATATTCTTGAAAATATTCAGTAGTTTGCTTTTTGACTTTAGTCACTTGGTATCGATCAAAGGTGCCATTTGTAAAATAGTATCTTGATTTAGAAAGCGTAATAATTCTTCCTAGTTGTGAATTTTGGCATTGTCAAGTCGGGTATACCAGGCTTTAGCCTCTCAAATGAGACTCTTTTGGAAAAGCTGCATTCTGAGGTTTTCATCTTCAGCATAAGATCCTAGTTCGCCAATGTACACTTTCAGGTGCGTATAGGGATCGCCTTCCCCATTGTGTGAAGCCCCCAAAAATAGGTATACATCACCCATCTTGAGTCGCCAAATACATGGTACAAAATTCAAATACAACTTATTAATATAGCTGTCGTGTAAAATATGATAAAATATAAACTGAGAGTTTTAATAAGAATATTGTCATCTAGACAATATCCACACTCAAAGGAATCCTCATTACATTTATTGTCACACTATTTAATAGAATAGTGAGGACTACTAATACTATCATCCGGGATGGTCACTCCGGTTCCCCGACTAGTCCCGCCACGTTCTCATTTCACGAAGAGAACAAAGTGAAAGAAAAAGGTGAGCTCAACTAGCCCAAGAAGAAATATTATGACTAAGATAATGCGAATAAATTATCGTTAGCCTTCAACAATGTTAAAGCGATACAATATAACAAACATCAAGTTTAAGCGCAATGAATAAGCAATCCATTAAAAGAGTCAAGTAGAGAATAAAATCTACTATCTTTTATGATTTAAAAAGTTTTCATCACTTTTATATTTGGGACTCAACTTAATAAATAATCCACATCATCCCGCACTACTACCAAGGATATTCATTAGTATCACAACCACAAATTATCTATGCACTACGGGCCAAGGATATTCGTGTATTCATCAATGGTCATGATCATGCCAACAACTGTCCATCAATGAACTATGGGCCAATGAGGAATTTTACCACATCATTTGTAAGATTACGGTCATGATTACACCGAATAATCCCTGGTCATAATCATACCAAGTCCATCTATGCACTATAGGCCACAGATGACTTTCAACATAATATAAACATGAGGATGATGACAATGATATAAGAATTCAATAAAACAAGTTTAAGAATTAATTTATCCAGGAACTAATAATGTTCAAATTGTCAACATGATACTTCTTTGTAGAGTAAAATTCAAGAATGCTCAGAAGAATATTTCCATGAAAAGATACTGGATGAAGCGCAAATATCAAGGATATTCCACTAATTTCATAGAGTATAAAAGCCAAAACTTTAACCAACTGAGTATAATAAAGAATAGAATAACAAAGGAAATTACCAGGCATGCGATAGACCGCACAGACAGGTGGTTATTCCAACAGAATAACAAATAACGGAACTGAGTCGGTAAATTACACCGAAGCGGGATGTTCCAACAGAATAATAAATAACGAAACCAGTCATGCGTACGTAAACGCACGCAGACAGGATGTTCCAACAAAATAATAAAGAATGGAATAATAGAAGAATTTCACCATGTATGCGGTACTTCGCATAGACAGGTTATTCCAACATAATAATAAAGAATAGAATAACAGAAGCTCTCTTCATGAAAATGAAAGAAATAATACCCCTTACCTTAGAAAGAAGAGTATTCCGACTGGCGAGGATATTCTTGAAGAAAACTTATATTGTTTTCTACGCTCAAAGCTTCTTAAAACTCTAAAGAAAAACGCTCAAGATTATAGAAGAAGAATTCTCTGAATTTCTGGTGTGTTTTTAATTCTAACTAAGCATCCTATTTATAGGAGAATTGAAGGGGCACTGTGTAAGGAAAATTCACGGACGAAACAGATTACAAAATCACGGACGCAAATTTTTTCTCAATCGTCCAACATTTTCAAATTTTTAATAAAATATTCAAAACATATATATATATATATATATATATATATATATATAATAAGCCATTGCACTCGTCAGTCAAGGCATACAAACATACATATATAACATATATATAAATCCCACGTGAAGAAATCCATCCCCCATTTCATTTACCAAAGATCACACACACACATATATATATATATATATATATATATATATATATATATATATATATATATATATATATATATATATATATATATATATATATACACTTCCTCGCCATTAAGGCAAACTAAACCCACTTGAATGCTTCCAACAATTATATATATATATATTATTATATATTACTATATTCATAACACACTATTAAAAAAAATACGTAGGCAGGTCCATAAGCCAAATTTACAACAAATACTTCATAAAAAAAATCCCTCCAATATTTTTAACAACATTTATTATCATTATTATAATTCACATTATTAATCGACCAGGTCGTTCCTAGGAAAGAGGGGGCTTTTCAATAAGGATTTCTCCCTATTGGCGCGCAATTAGGTGACCAAACCTCTCCTTGACAAAACTTCTAGACATCGTTAATATTGCAAATAATAATATTAATAACTTTGTTGTCTCAATTATTGATTTACTAATATATAAAATATAGACAATAATTGAATCAAATAACGTGAGATACTATGCAACAATTACTGTAGCAATAATTGAACAAAACAGAGTGACTTCTCACGTAAGCATCAATAATCAATACCGTGTGCTACTATGCAACCACGTGTATTACTGTACTTTTAACATCGGTGTTTCAACAGTTAATAGTAAAACTTCCGCCGTTATTTTCATAAAAATATTTTTATCGTTTTCTCAATCCAACAATAATTTTGTTGTGGGGTCCACCAATGATTGTGCCGTCGTACGAATATTCCCTGTTAAAATGAATATTCCCCGACCAATCGAATATTATATAACAACTTGCGTACTTTGAAAAATTTATAAATATTACCCACAACTATAACATTATATCAAATTCATTCCATAATATTCAAAAATGATAATTATAGAAAATTCATCTTTATGCATAAAAGTTGGGGTCTTACACATTGTACCTTTCAAACTTTGGGACTTTGAATTTAGCAGGATAGCGAGCCCCTGGGAATATGCAAAGATCTGAATAGGTGACACTCCCATAATTTCCAGTCCCTTTGATTGACCAGATGGTCTCCTCCATTTGTTGGACTTTCTTTCTTATATCCCCAGTCAGTTTCTCGATCATCCCTGAGATTTGTGATTTCTTTATTGGAATGAGGTTTAGGTATCTAGGTTTCCATTTTTTACCAATACCCTGACTGCCTCCTGGAGTGGATGACTCTGGTTGAGTAGGCATTGTTTGGCGCTGGATTCCTCCATGTGCAGAGGGCTCTTAGGTTTGGCGCTTGAGTAGACATATCTTAGGTTTACTCTCGTGGCTTTTTGGCATGAAGGTTCCCAGATCATCGCAATCTACTTGACAGGAAGTTAATCCGATCTTTCAACTAGAGTGAATCTGGGTGGTGCCTTTCCTGAGCCCCGTTGGAATTATTCTTCCTACGAGTGCAGTAATCAAACACCGACAGGATAGCCTCCTAGTGGAGGAACCACACAATATACATTCACATACAACGTGTCTCACCATTTATAAAAATGATGACATGTGCGAAGCACTAATATCACAGATAGATATAGTATAGTGCAATAAGTAAAATGCATTTGTACACATTCATCATAAATGTAAATGCAACATTTACACACAAGCATATAACAGTTTTGAAAAGCTTGTAATAGCGGCTTAAGCCTTCTTACTGGAGTCCCCAGCAGTGTCGCCACCTGTCGACGTCGGGATTTTTTGAGTGTCCCTTTTCATTATTTGTTCTTTGGTGTTCTCATGTTAATGTGAGATTTGTTTGAAAAAACAAGTGAAAAAGGTCCGGCATCTATAATGTCGACGATTTGACTTTAAGAGTCGCCAGTTGGTGAATTTAATTGGTTGCACCAACGCAACCGAAAAGGTTTGCACATTGATCTAATGATGTGACACTGCTAAACGGGTCTGTGAAACCGTGATTCATTTAGGTCCGGGGGCTTGATTATGCGGAGGGAAGGTGTTAGGCACCCCCCGACATCCGTGATGCCACGGTGACCGCCACTTTACAAAGAAACTGTTATATGAATGTGTGTATGTGTGTGTGTGGATCAATATGCAATTATTTGGAAGTAGTGTTGTACCTCATTCGCACCTATATACATAGGGTTTGAATTTATAGAAAAATTCAGTTTTAAACAAGATATAGCAATGAAGTTTTATAAAAAGAGGTTTTTTCAAACCTTGTGCTCAATAGTAATTGAGGCCTTTGATACTTCCATTTTATTATTAAATGTTTGGCTTGTTTGCTTTTTTATTTTTAGATCACGAGGCATTCTCGAGAAAAATATATCTGACGATCTTAGAACTCCTCATGGGCATGACATCCATCCAAGGAAATTCGGACACTATAAAATAATGTACAAGTCGCTTCACAATTGAAAAATGTCCATCATGGAACAGAATCTAGATTGAGAGAGATGAATCTGTGATCACATGATTTCTAGGCTCACATGATACCGCATTTTGTATGGAAAGTAGTAAGTAGTTATATATATAAAAAAGTCAAAATATATATATATATATATATATATATATATATATATATATATATATATATATATACTGCATATGATCAATCACCACGAAGCAAATCGCATGGGGATCGAAAATATAAATATATAAAAGCGGTAAATATATATATATGGACATCATCAACCACGACGTAAGTAAACTCTGTGTGGGACGAAAAGTAAATAAAGCAATAAATGTAATCAATCGCCACGTAAGTAAACTCAAAGGCGTGACGAAATATAAATAAAGCGAAGAAAGCGATCAACCGCCACTTAAGTAAACTCAAAGTGACGAAATGTAAATAAAGCAAAGAAAAGGCCACTTAAGTAAACTCTGGGCTCGACAAAATATATATATATATATATATATATATAAAAAGTAGAAACGCCCAGACATAAGTTCAGGCTCATCGACATGTATCGACCACAATTTTATATATATATATATATATATATATATATATATATATATATATATATATATATATATATATAAAAGCAAGTAAGCGCTCAGGACATAAGTTCAGGCTCAATCGAGGCATAACTCGATAATGTTAGTCCATATATAAAATATATACATATATATAATATATATATATATATATATATATATATATATATATATATATATATATATATATATATATATATATATAGACATAATGAAAACTACTTGATGAAGTCCGGCATACACACACAACACGACTCTCAATGTGTATAACGGTGTGTGC
This sequence comes from Panax ginseng, assembly GCA_020205605.1. Lineage (NCBI taxonomy): Eukaryota > Viridiplantae > Streptophyta > Magnoliopsida > Apiales > Araliaceae > Panax > Panax ginseng. Next base: position 156,102,384 of record CM035130.1, on the reverse strand, counting down.
AAAGATGAAAAGAAAGACTTTATAGAATATAAGAAGGATTACAGTGGGCTGCCAATATAGACTTCTATGACTCTATATAGATAAACACTCAGCTCCCGCCGGATAAAAGTATAGCTATATGTGAGCTAACAGATGTTTAAAATGAGGAAACACTCAATATGGGTGTGTACAGAGCAAATTGGACAGGGCTTCCTCGCCTTTTTTTCTCTCAAAATGGCTAGCCTAAGCCCCATATATATAGAACTGATGGCAGCCTCTGATACACCTGCGGTATGTCGTGGTGCATCTGGGCCTCGCGGGTCCCGTCGTCTCGAAGTACGTGCACTCGTGTAATGTAATGTCCGCTCGAACTTGCAGAACTTCAATCCGAGCATCCGAACGAGGTGTAAAAGACCATCTTCGGATTGCTTTTGTTGAGAGTTACGTAATGACATAGGATTTGCCCTTTTTGATTCCAGGAAGATGGGTCCATGACCGAAATAGCATTCCCAGGTTCCCATCAGGCAATCCGGTGAGCTGTTTCGCGTAGTTTTCGCTCTGAAGTTAAGATATGAGTCTTGTGGGACTAATTTTGAATGAATTTGAGTTGACATGAGTGTATTTGATTTTAAGTGAAGTTGAGTTGGTAAAATAACCATTTTGCCCCTCCCGGGGTTATCTCGGTTTTACTTGCCGCATGATTATAGCAGAGTTTTTCCCTGTGGTTATCTACGAGATGGTCATCTTTGTTGACTCTGAATGTACTCAGGGTTATCTTTGAGGTTGGAATTGATTTTGTGGTCCTCCAGGATTACCTCTAGAGTGTGAAAAAGACGCTTTTGCCCTCCTGCACAGTTAGTAATAGGAAAAGAAAATTTCGAGTGTCTACAGCTGAGTCTCATCGATAAAAATTGATGAAAACATTTTAAATCATAGAAGATAGTATATATCATACTCTACTTGACTCTTCTAATGGATTACTTATTTCATTGCAGATTAAACTTGATGTCTATTGTATTTTATCGGTTTAACATTGTTGAAGACTAATGATAATTTATTCGCATTATCTTAGTCATAATATTTTCTTCTTGGGCTAGTTGAGCTCACCCTTTTGCTTTCATTGTTCTCTTCAGGAAATGAGAGCGAAATGGGACTAGTCGGGGAGCGAGTGATGGTCTGCGAGATGGTGTATTAGTAGTCCTCACTATTCTATAAAATAGTGTGACAATAAATGTAATGAAGACTCTATTTGAGAATGGATATTGTCTGCAGAAGGCAACATTCTGTTTAAACTCTCGACTATGTTTTTGTATATATATTACATTTACATTGTTGTATAATTAAGTTTGTATTTGTATTTTGTACCATGTATTTGGCGACTCAAAATGGGTGATGTATACCTATTTTGGGGCGGCCATCTGATGCCAGCATGAACATGTTATTCCAACATAATAATAAAGAATAGAATAACAACCCTTACTAGTATTGAAAGAAAATAACTCTCTTCATGAATACGATAGAATAATACCCCTTACTATAATAATAATATCCCTTACCTCAGAAGAAGACTGGATACTGGAATAGTGAAGTAGCAGACTTCGCTTCTTCTTTCTCTCTATAGCTCCTCCCTCTATAATTTCTCTATAATAATTGCTCTTGTGAGACTTAGTGAATTGGTGAAAAATAATGAAGGAATGAGCTTCTATTTATAGGAAAATATAGTTTCCATAATTGTACATTTTGGGGCTCGAAATATTACAGTATAATACCTTCCTCTTTTTCTTCATTTTTAATTTAGTCCTGTAAGTAATATCAAACTTGCACCACCTCCCCTAATAGTAAATCATGTGAATCAATAGTTCTAGACATGTGAAAATACGAATTACAGTATAGTACCTCCATCAATACCTCCATTTTTAACTTAGTCATGCAAGTATTATCAAACTTGCACCAACTCCCCTAATAGTAAATCATGTGAATCAATAGTACACACATGTGAACACATAGTTATAAGCATGTGAATAAAAGCAAATAATTGCTCATTTATCCGGTTAATTACCCGATTGGTCAATATAACCTCCAGACATCAATTATTATCGAAATAAATGTCGATTTTCACTAACACTAATAATTTCAACACAATGGAACTATCAATTTCATCTTTAATCAACATGAACTTATTCATCATTAATATTATAATTCACAATATTTAACAAACCGGGTCGTTCCCGGGAAAGAGGGGCTTTCCGATAAGGATTTCTCCTTATTGGCGCGCAATTAGGTGACCAAACCTCTCCTTAACTGAACTTCTAGACATTGTCAATATTGTAAATAATAATATGGATAACTTTGCCGTCTCAATTATTGATTTAATAATATAACATATTATTATGGATAATCTTGTGACAATAATTGAATCAATAATATGAGAGATATGATGCAACAATTCATCATAGTAATAATTGAGTATAAGCGAGTGACTTCTTACGTAAGCATCAATAATCAATACCGGTGTGCTACTATGCAACCAACCACGTATTCTTGTACTTTTACTATCGGGTAGTTCAACAGCTTTTAATGGTAACACTTTCGTAGTTATTTTTAATAAAGATAAATCATCGTTTTCTAAATACGACAATACTTAGATTGAGGGTCCACCAATGATTATCTTTGTCGAAGCTAATATTCTCTCGTGAAAATGAATATTCCCCGACCAATCGAATATTCCCCGACACAACGAACAACAACTTGCTTACTTTGTAAAATTTTCAAATATCACCCTTAACTTTAACCCTTTCTCAATTTAACCATTTACTAAATAACATAATAATTATAAGAAAATTGAATACTTTCATTTCATAAAATTTAGGGTCTCACAATCTCCCCTCCTTATGAAATTTTGCCCTCGAAATTTACGTACCTGGTATTTCGAAGAGATGAGAATACCTTGCTTTCTTTTTGGGTTGTGCCTTCATGGTTATTTCCTCTGTATCATGATTTTCCCATTGCTCATCTCCTGTATTTCAGATATTATTCTAGAATATATCTTCAAAACAAAGGTTGATTGACATATCACAATTTGTCAACTTATCAAGTAAACAATTTTAGCTTAGGTAAGTTGTGACGCCCCAAAAAAAAAAGGTATATATCACCTATTCTGAGTAGCCAAATACATGGTACAAAATACAAATACAATCTTAATATACAACATGAGCTATGAGTTTTAATACAAATATTATCTTCTAGACAGTATTCAAACTCAAAATAAGTCCTCAATACATTTATTATCACACTATTTCATAGAATAGTGAGGACTACTAATGCTATCATCTATACCGTCACTCCGTTCCCCGACTAGTCCCTGCTACGTTCTCATTTCCTGAAGAGAACAATGAAAGCAAAAGGGTGAGCTCAACTAGCCCAGTAAGAAATATTATGGCTAAGATAATGCAGAATAAATTATCGTTAGCCTTCAACAATGTTAAACTGATACAATATAACAAACATCAAGTTTAAGCTCATAGTGGAATAAGCAATCCATTAGAAGAGTCAAGTAGAGAATAAAATCTACTATCTTCTATGATTTAAAAGGTTTTTCATCACTTTTATCGCTGAGACTCAGCTTATTAAATAAACCACGTCATCCCTGTACTACGGCCAAGGATATTCATTAGTATCACAACCACAAATTATCCATGCACTACGAGCCAAGGATATTCGTGTTTTCATCAATGGTCATGATCATGCCAACAACTGTCCATCAATGTACTACGGGCCAATGAGGACTTTTACCACATCATTTGTAATATTACTACCATCACTGACTATCCGAATAATCCTTGGTCATAATCATACCAAGTCCATCTATGCACTACAGGCCACATATGACTTTCAACATAATATAAACATGAGGATGATGACAATGACATAATAATTCAATAAAACAAGTTCAAGAATTAAATTTTAAAGATTTATAAGTTAATTTATCCCGAACTCAAAAACGTCCAAATTGTCAACATGATACTGCTTTGTGGAGTAAAATTCAAGAATGCTCAGAAGAATATTTCCATGAAAAGATACTTGATTAAGCGCAAATATCCAGGATATTCTACTAATTTCATGGAGTATAGAAGCCAAAACTTTAACCAACTGAGTATAATAGAATATATGAACCTACAAATGGATTTTCGCTCGCTATGCGGTAATTCATGTAGACAGATCATTTCCATAATTTAATAAGGAATGAATACAAAGGATCATTCACCATGCATATGGTAATCCACATAGACAGGTTATTCCAACAGAATATTAAAGAATGGAATAACATAAGAATTCACCATGCATGCGATAGACCGCATAGACAGGTTATTCCCAACGAAATAATAAAGAATGGAACCAGGTCATGCAAAATCTGTACACACAGGATATTCCAACAAAATAATAAAGAATGAAATAACAACAGAATTCACCAAGCATGCGATAGACCACACAGGCAGGTTATTCTAACAGAATAATAAATAATGGAACCAGGTCATGCTTAATACGCACAGACAGGATATTCCAACAGAATAATAAAGAATGGAATAACAGAAGCTCTCTTCATGAAAATGAAAGAAATAATACCCCTTACCTTAGAATAAAGCTGGATACTGGAAGAATGAGCTTCTATTTATAGAAAAATATAGTTTCAATAATTGCACATTTTGGGGCTCGAAAAATTACAGTACAATACCTCCAACTTTTCTATCATTTTTAATTTAGTCCTGCAAGTATTATCAAACTTGCACCACCTCCCCTAATAGTAATTAATGTGAATCAATAGTTCAATCATGTGATTCAATAGTTATAATCATGTGAAAATACGAATAATAGTATAGTACCTCCATCTATACCTCTATCTTTAACTTAGTCATGCAAGTATTATCAATCTTGCACCAACTCCCCTAATAGTATATGAATGTGAATCAATAGTACACACATGTGAACAAATAGTTATAATCATGTGAATTAATAGCAATTAATTTATTATTTATCCGATTAATTACCTGATAACTTCCAGACATCAATTATTATCGAAATAAATGTCAATTTTCACTAACACTAGTAATTCTAACACAATGGAACTATCAATTTCATCTTTAATCAATGTGAACCTATTCATCATTAATATTATAACTCACAATATTTAACAACCAGGTCGTTCCCAGGAAAGAGGGGGATTTTCGATAAGGATTTCTCCTTATTGGTAGCAATTAGATGACCAAACCTCTCCTTGATGTAACTTCTAGACATTGTAAATATTGTAATTTAATAATATGAATAACTTTATCGTCTCAATTATTGATTTAATAATATATCATATTATATGATGATGATCATTGTGACAATAATAGAATCAATAATACGAGAGATATGATGCAAAGAATTATTGTAGCAATAATTGAGTATAATCGAGTGACTTCTCACGTAAGCATCAATAACCAATATCGTGTGCTCTTATGCAACCACGCCAGACATCTTTATTTTTACTAATAGGGTAGTTCAACAGTTTTAACGGTAACACTTCCGCCTTTTATTTTTATAAAAAGATAATTCCGCCACTTAATTTATGAGAAAAATTCAGGCCATTTGGGACATGAAAGTATACGGTATAAAGTACCTCCTGTCCAAAAATTAGCTCATTCCGACTTAAAATGAGCAAGTTATGACCATTTCAATATTTAGGTTTATCCGACGAAAAACGCTATAACCGGAGTTTTATAACTCCGATGACCATGAAATTTAAACTGGAAGATTTAGTTAACATGTGTAAGATCCTGCCAAGATTTGAGAATTTCTGGAGTTAAACTTGAGGTAGCTAATTTCTTAAGGAATTAATTAGAAATTGATTTTTGAAAAATAGTAAATGAATTTTAAAAATTCCGAGAAAAATATATGTTCAATATGGGACTATATTCTGCTAAATCCCGGGAAAAAATATTTTTGGGACTGATTTGGTATTTTTTATGAAAATGATCTAGTTATGAGTAAATGAGTTAAATATGTTATGTGAAGTAACAAAGTTGGAAAATATGATTTTATGGCTTGGGAATCCTATATAGGGTATATATGATTTTGATGAGGATTTGATCATTGGTGATGAAAGGTTATGAGTATGTCATTTTGAATGATTAAATGCATTATTTGGTAAAGTGTAAACAATTGAAATAAATTGTTTATAAGTTTAAGAAGTGATTAAAATATTGTTATAATATTAATAATATTAGATTATGAGTTTATTAAGTGATTGATAATATTTGGATAAATTTAAAGTCTTTAATATTTATCCTTGTTTTCGTTTGATTAATGCTTATATCATTGTCATCATTCTCATGCTTGTGTTGTGTTGAAAGTCATCTGTGGCCTGTAGTGCATAGATGGACTTGGTATGATTATGACCAGGGATTATTCGGTATAATCATGACCGTAATGTTATAAATGATGTGGTAAAAGTCATCTTTGGCCCGTAGTGCATAGATGGACTTGGTATGATTATGACCAGGGATTATTCGGTATAATCATGACCGTAATGGAAAACACGAATATCCTTGGCCCGTAGTGCATGGATAATTCGTGGTCGTGATACTATTAAGCTGAGTCTCAGCATTATTGGTTTTACAGTTGTATATCTTTGGCCTGTAGTGCAAAAATGAACTGTTAATTATTGGTTATACAGTTGTATAAATGAAGTTGTATTTGATTTTTATAGAGTGATATCTGGCGACTCAGAATGGGTCGGGTGGACCTATTTTTGGGGGCGTCACATCAAGTGTTGCTCATGATCTTCACGGCTTTTGGAATATATGAGGGTGTCATCAATAAAGACGACCATAAAATGATCCAAATATTCCTTGAATACTTGGTTCATCATATCCATGAAGGCAGCAGGAGCATTAGTCAATCCAAAAGACATGACTAGGAATTCATAATGCCCTGAAGGCCGTCTTTGGAATTTTATCGGTTCTAATCTTCAATTGGTGATATCCGAAATGAAGATCAATCTTTGAAAAGAATTTGGCGCCTTGCAACTGGTCAAACAGGTCATCAATGCGAGACAATGGATATCTATTTTTGATAGTGACATGGTTCAACTCCCGATAATCAATACAAAGTCGCATACTCCCATTTTTCTTCTTCACGAATAGAACAGAGCACCCCAAGGAGGCGTCTTAGGGACGAATGAAGCAGATGTCTAACAATTCTGCGGTTGGGTCTTTAACCCCAGAAGTTCAATAGAGCCATTCGATATGGGGCTTTGGAAATGGGTTTTCTCTAGGGTTTAAAGGTCGATACAAAATTCAATTTCAGAAGCTCACGAGGTAGGCCGGAAGTTCTTCAAGGAATACGTCGGAAATTTATTAACAATAGAAATATCATTCAAAATCGGCGTATTTTTGTTTAAATCTGTGACATGAGCTAAGAAAGCTTGACATCCGTTTTCAATAAAGCGAATAGCTTTATGGCTTGAGATAGCGATGATTGATTTTAATGGTTTGGTTGCTTGAATTCAAGCATAATCGGTTGGTTAGGAATATGAAAGCTAACAACCTTACGAAAATAATCAATTTTTGCATGATGAGTAGTTAGCCAATCAATCCTTAAAATCACATCAAATGCAAGTATTTTCAAAGAAATAAGATCAACAGGTAACGTGCAGTTGCCGATTTGAACTAAACAAGACTTATAAATAATGGATGTAATGAAGGTTTCTCCCAACAGAGTTTCAACAGATAAGTCAAAGTCTAATTTCTCCGGAGTCAAATTTAAACGTTGAGGGCAAGTAAGAGAAATAAAAGAATGGGTAGAACCGATATCAAATAAGGTATAGACTTCGCTAGAGTTTATGATAAGCTTACCCATGATGACCTCGTTCGGGTTCCTTGCTTTCTGGGAGGTTACAACAAACGCTCTCCCTTGAATTACTGGCTTTGACTTTTCTGGGATGGCCTTTGGTGCCTCCATCCCAGCTGAACTTGCCTTCCCTGAACGATAAAATTGAGCTAGGTGACCTTCTCTTCCATAATTGTAACAGGTTTTGGACTGCTGCGTACAGTTTGGACTAATATGTCCCCCCCCTCTGCATTTTAAGCATATGATAGGTGGTCATTCTCCTTCCTTAACAACGGGTGCTGATGTTGACGTCTTTCTATCAATGTTGAATCTCCTCTTCTTGAAATGTCCATTCTCATTTTTTTGGCCATGATTACCACCGAAGTGGTTATCATTTCTGGCATGTTGATTCCCTCCACGCTTATTGTCACCGCTTCGATGACTGCTATCACTGGTATTATCATTTTGCCGGTTGCTCTCTTTTGGTTGGGTTGACTCATTATCGCGCTCCAATAATTAAGCCCTATTAACAACATCTGAATACAAACACAGTTTATGAGAGATAAGATATTGACGTATCTCGGGTTTCAAACCTCTTAGAAACATTCGCGTCATTCTCTCCTCATTATCAACCAAATGGGACGCAAACCGGGACAACTCGGCAAACTTAGTTTCGTACTGCGACACGGTCATGTTGTTTTATTCCAGTTTAATGAACTCTACCTCTTTCATGTGACGAATACTTTCGGGAAAGTACTTGTCATTGAATTCTTGGAACTTCTCCCAAGACATCTTGATGCGGCGGAGTTGAGTATGCTTTCTGATTCCCACCGATAATCGCCTCTGCCGCATAACATGAAGGTGGAAAAAGGAACCTTTGCTCCTCAGAGCATCCCAAGACATCAAATATCTTGTTGATCTGCTTTAACCACGTCTCCGTCTTAAGTGGTTTTGGCTCTCTAAAAAACTCCGGTGGTCCCAGCTCCTTGAACTGTTTAGTAGTGACCGTCTGAGAGTTGCCAGTATTTCCACCTGCATTTTGGACAGGAGCCGCTCTCGCCTGATGTTGCATGAATTGCATAAAGCCTCTGAACATTCCATCGTTCATCATTTGGTCAGTGTTGTCATTTTCATGAGGATTGTCGCCTTCCTGATGCACATTATCCTGATTATTGATCTATAGAGACTCAACGGTCTCCTGTGCTCCATTGATATTTTTAACATTCTCGGATGTCATTTTTAAATACTGTCACAAAACAAGGGTTAATTAACATATCACATATTATCCCTATACTCTGACCGACCAATTAAATACCAAATAAACTTAGGTAGGTCATACTACGAAGGAATTCCCCGTCTCTCCCCTTCCAGTTCTTGTCTCACATCTCAGTCAAGGATCATATCCCTAAGCTTTGATACCAACTGTGACGCCCCCAAAATAGGTATACATCACCTATTCTGAGTCGCCAAATACATGGTACACAATACAAATACAATCTTAAATATAACATGAAATTTGTGAGTTTTAATACAAATATTGTCTTACAGGCGGTATTCAAACTCAAAATAAGTCCTCAATACATTTATTATCACACTATTTCATAGAATAGTGAGGACTACTAATGCTTATCATACGGACCGTCACTCTGTTCCTCGACTAGTCCTCGCTACGTTCTCATTTCCTCAAGAGAACAATGAAAGCAAAAAGGGTGAGCTCAACTAGCCCAGTAAGAAATATTATGGCTAAGATAATGCAGAATAAATTATCGTTAGCCTTCAACAGTGTTAAACTAATACAATATAACAAACATCAAGTTTAACTGCAGCGGAACAAGCAATCCATTAGAAGAGTCAAGTAGAGAATAAAATCAACTATCTTCTATGATTTAAAAGGTTTTTCATCACTTTTATCATTTGAGACTCAAATTTTATTAAATAAACCTCGTCATCCACACTTTCGACCAAGGATATTCATTAGTATCACGACCATAAATTATCCATGCACTACGGGCCAAGGATATTCGTGTTTTCATCAATGGTCATGATCATGCCAACAACTGTCCATCAATGCACTACGGGCCAATGAGGACTTTTACCACATCATTTGTAACATTACGGTCATGACTATACCTTAGAATAATCCTCAGTCATAATCATACCAAGTCCATCTATGCACTACTGAGGCCACATATGACTTTCAACATAATATAAACACGAGGATGATGACAATGACATAATAATTCAGTAAAACAAGTTCAAGAATTAAATTTTAAAGATTTATAAGTTAATTTATCCTGAACTCAAAAACGTCCAAATTATCAACAAGATACTGCTTTGTGGAGTAAAATTCAAGAATGCTCAGAAGAATATTTCCATGAAAAGGTACTGGATTAAGCGCAAATATCCAGGATATTCTACTAATTTCATGGAGTATAGAAGCCAAAGCTTTAACCAACTGAGTATAATAGAATATATAAATCTGCAAATGGATTTTCGCCCGCCATGTGGTAATCCATGTAGACAGATCATTTTCACAATTTAATAAGGAATGAATACAAAGGATCATTCACCATGCATGTGGTAATCCACATAGACAGGTTATTCCAATAGAATAATAAAGAATGGAATAACAGAAGAATTCACCATGCATGCACTAGATCGCACAGACAGGTTATTCCCAACAGAATAATAAAGAATGGAACCAGGTCATGCGAAATCCGCATAGACGAGGATATTCCAAATGAATAATAAAGAATGGAATAACAATGAGAATTCACGGGCATGCGATAGACCACGATGCGAGTTATTCCAACAGAATAATAAATAATGGAACCGGTCATGCGTGTAATACATGCAGATGTGATATTCCAACGAGTAATAATAAAGAATGGAATAACAGAAGCTCTCTTCATGAAAATGAAAGAAATAATACCCCTTTCCTTAGAATAAAGCTAGATATTGGAATAAAGAGGTAGCAGACTTCTCTTCTTCTTTCTCTCTATAATAATTGCTCTATAGCTTTAATGAATTGGTGAGAAATGAAGGAAGAATGAGCTTCTATTTATAGAAAAATATAGTTTCGATAATTGCACGTTTTGGGGCTCGAAACATTACAGTACAATACCTCCAACTTTTCTTTCATTTTTAATTTAGTCCTACAAGTATTATCAAACTTGCACCACCTCCCCTAATAGTAATTAATGTGAATCAATAGTTCAATCATGTGATTCAATAGTTATAATCATGTGAAAATGCGAATACAGTATAATACCTCAATCTATACCTCCATCTTTAACTTAGTCATGCAAGTATTATCAATCTTGCACCAACTCCCCTAATAGTACATGAATGTGAACCAATAGTACACACATGTGAACAAATAGTTATAATCATGTGAATTAATAGCAATTAATTCCTCATTTATCCGATTAATTACCTGATAACTTCCAGACATCAATTATTATCGAAATAAATGTCAATTTTCACTAACACTAGTAATTCCAACACAATGGAACTATAAATTTCATCTTTAATCAACACAAACTTATTCATCATTAATATTATAACTCATAATATTTAACAACCAGGTTGTTCCCAGGAAAGAGGGGGCTTTCCGATAAGGATTTCTCCTTATTGGCGCGAAATTAGATGACCAAACCTCTCCTTGACAGAACTTCTAGACATTGTAAATATTGCAATTTAATAATATGAATAACTTTGTCGTCTCAATTATTGATTTAATAATATATCATATTATACGATGATGATCTTTGTGACAATAATCGAATCAATAATATGAGAGATATGATGCATCAACCATTGTAGCAATAATTGAGTATAACCGAGTGACTTCTCACGTAAGCATCAATAACCAATACCGTGTGCTTTTCTTATGCAACCCGCGCCAGACATCGTATTTTTTACTACGGGGTAGTTCAACGGTTTTAACGGTAACACTTCCGCCGTTATTTTTATAAAAGATAATTACATGTTTTCTTTTTACTACGACAATACTTCCGTTATGGGGTCCACTAATGATTGTCTTTGTCGCACGAATATTCCCTGTTAAAACGAATATTCCCCGACCAATCGAATATTATATAACCACTTGCTTACTTTGCAAAATTTATAAATATTACCCATAACTATTATATTATATCCACACCATAATATTAAAAAATATATTTCGAGAGAAATTAATCTTTATTCATAAAAGTTGGGGTCTTACATAAGTCACACACTAGCGAAGTATATAACTCGTCTCTCCCCTCCTAGTTCTAGACTCTTATCTCCGCCAGCGACCATATCCCTAAGATCTGATACCATTTGTGATGCCCCCAAAATAGGTCCACACGACCTATTCTCAGTTATCATACTATAAAAATCATTTACAAACTTCATTTATACAACTGTTGAACTGTCGTACAGAATATGACCATAGTTAAACTGTGAGTTTTAATACAAATTTATGTAACTCTCATGGTTCCTCGACCACAACCTTACAATGTTACTTTACATAAAAGTACAGTCAAAAATTGTTTTAGAAATTAAAATCTTTGGGAAGTGCTCAAGGAAACCTTCGTACATGGGAGGCCATGCGTCAAGGTTATGATAGATATCATATGTCCACAGAATTATCTTTTGTTGACCAAATAGACCCCAAAGAAAAATGAGAAGATTACTATCATGTTCTTTCCAATGGTGAGTCTTCTCTTGACATATAACTATCTCCATTGTCTGCAATTGAAAATTATATTTCAACCACACTTCAAGATCATATAGGTAGTGTTCATAGATATACTCATCAAGTGGATGTGCACAACCCTGTCTAATGATAACATAAGGTTGTATATCATTAGACATCTTGTATGATAGTGGCAAAACACGCTTCCAAAGTTGGGTTCACCTCACCCTATTCGGTTTACTAAAATTAAATATCAAATGACGTATACAATACGACACACTTATCTAAAGTTCTCAATAAAATTATTTCCATACTATTTAAGGAGAACCTCAATGATTATATGACCACCGATTCTATTCTCCTGTTACCCCAGATTAGACCCAAAGAACACTTTTATTACCAGAAAGGAATTGTGAAGCAAAAAGGGTGAGCACAACTATCCCAGTAAAGAATATCATGACTAAAGATAATTTACATCATTAATAGCCTTCATCAGTAATAAATCAGAGATTTAAAACATATGGTAGATGATAAAACTTTTCAACCATAGTTGCAGCAGAACGAGCAATCCATTAGAAGAGTCAAATAGACCATCAGATCTATTATCTTGTCCATGTTAAAAGTTCACCAATAATGTTTTATCCCTGTAACATCAATCAACAATTCATATCCACAATCATATGAATAACTCATAATCATAATTGTGATTCTAAATTCCTCTTCGCACCCAGGACGAAGATAATTTTCATCACCCATCTTCACTTGAAACATCAAAAATCACGGTTATACCAAATCACAATTCCTGCTCATAATCATACTAATAAATTCATCTTTGCACTACGACCAAAGATATTCATTAACAATTCATCTTTGCACTACAGGCCAAAGACATACAACTGTATTTTAGAAGAGTCAAGTTGAGCATGATATCTACTATCTTTTACGAATTAAAAGTGTATAATCAATATTTTATCGCTTAGACTCAACTTAATAAATAATCCACATCATCGAATCATCCCTACACTACGGCCAATGATATTCATGTAATCATCAATGGTCATGATTATACCGAGATAAATCACGGTTATAATCATACCAATAAGCATCCATCAATGCACTACAGCCAATGAGGACTTTTACCACATCATCTATAACATTACGGGTCATGATTATACGAATGATTCTGGTCATAATCATACCAATAAACAATTCATCTATGCACATAAGCAAAGATACTCATCAATCAATAGTTAATCTTTGCACGTAAGCCAAAGATATACAACTGTAAAACCAATAATCAACAGTCCATCTTTGCACGTAAGCCAAAAATACTTTCATCATAATATAAGCATGAGGATGATGACAATGATATAAGCATTAATCAAACGAAATCAAGGATAAATATTAAAGACTTTAAATTTATCCGGTGTTTAAAAATATCCAAATTGTCAACATGATACTGTTTTGTGGAGTAAAATTCAAGAATAATATTCATGTACAAAAAATAATTTGGACAGAAAAGAAATATATTTTTTGGGTAAATAGTACCCCATAATAGTACCCTATGAATAGTACTTAGGGAATAGTACCTCGTGAATAGTACCCCAGCATGAAAAGTATCCCAAATACCCAAGTGAATAATATTTGGGTGAATAGTAATTTAGGTGAATAGTAACCCGTGAATAGTAACTCGTGAATAGTACTCCGACACAAAAAGTGCCCCGAATACCCGAGTGAATAATACTAGAGTGAATAGTAACTGACTGAATAGTAACCCGTGAATAGTAACTCGTAAAAAAAATACCAAAGAAAATGATATTCCATAACGAGTACAAAAGAAATGATATCTCATACGAGTATAATAGATTATACGAAACTGAAAAATGGATTTTCACCCGCCATGCGGTAATCCACGTAGACAGATCATTACCACAATTTAATAAGGAATGAATACAAAGGATCATTCACCATGCATGCGGTAATCCACAAAGACAGGTTATTCCAACAGAATAATAAAGAATGGAATAACAGAAGAATTCACCATGAATGCGATAGATCAAGACAGAACGAGTTATTCTAATGAGAATAATAAAGAATGGAACCGGTCATGCGTAATCCACGCATGCAGACAGGATATTCCAATGTAATAATATAGAATGGAACCGGTCATGCGTAATCGCTTGCAGATGAGGATATTCTAACGAGAATAATAAAGAATAGAATAACAACGAGAATTCACGGGCATGCGATAGACCCTTGCAGATGAGTTATTCCAACAAAATAATAAAGAATGGAATAATGAAGAATTTCACCATGTATGCGGTACTTGGCATAGGCGAGTTATTCAACATAATAATAAAGAATGGAATAACAACCCTTACGAGTATTGAAAGAAAATAACTCTCTTCATGAATACGAAAGAATAATACCCCTTACTATAATAATAATATCCCTTACCTCAGAAGAAGGTTGGATACTGGAATAGTGAAGTAGTAGACTTCGCTTCTTCTTTCTCTCTATAGCTTCTCTCTCAATAATTTCTCTATAATAATTGCTCTTGTGAGACTTAGTGAATTGGTGAAAAATAATGAAGGAATGAGCTTCTATTTATAAGAAAAATATAGTTTCCATAATTGCACATTTTGGGGCTCGAAATATTACAGTATAATACCTTCCTCTTTTTCTTTATTTTTAATTTAGTCCTGCAAATATTATCAAACTTGCACCACCTCCCCTAATAGTAAATCATGTGAATCAATAGTTCTAGATATGTGAAAATATGAATTACAGTATAGTACCTTCATCTATACCTCCATTTTTAACTTAGTCATGCAAGTATTAACAAACTTGCACCAACTCCCCTAATAGTAAATCATGTGAATCAATAGTACACACATGTGAACACATAGTTATAAGCATATGAATTAATAGCAATTAATTGCTCATATATCTGGTTAATTACCCGATTGGTCAATATAACCTCCAGACATCAATTATTATCGAAATAAATGTCGATTTTCACTAACACTAATAATTTCAACACAATGGAACTATCAATTTCATCTTTAATCAACACGAACTTATTCATCATTAATATTATAATTCACAATATTTAACAACTAGGTCGTTCCTAGAAAAGAGGGGCCTTTCCGATAAGGATTTCTCCTTATTGGCGCGCAATTAGGTGACCAAACCTCTCCTTAACAGAACTTCTAGACATTGTCAATATTGCAAATAATAATATGAATAACTTTGCTGTCTTAATTATTGATTTAATAATATAACATATTATGCAGATGATACAGTGACAATAATTGAATCAATAATGAGAGATATGATGCAGCAATTACTGTAGCAATAATTGAGTATAACTGAGTGACTTCTTATGTAAGCATCAATAATCAATACCGTGTGTTACTATGCAACCACGTGTATTACTGTACTTTTACTTCCGAGTAGTTCAACAGTTTTAACGGTAACACTTTCGCCGTTATTTTTAATAAAAGATAAATTTGTCGTTTTCTAAATACGACAATAATTCCGTTGGGGGGTCCACCAATGATTATGCCGTCGAATGAATATTCTCTGTGAAAATGAATATTCCTCGACCAATCGAATATTTCCCGACACAACGAACAACAACTTGCTTACTTTGTAAAATTTTCAAATATCACCCTTAACTTTAACCCTTTCTCAATTTAACCATTTACTAAATAACATAATAATTATAAGAAAATTGAATACTTTCATTTCATAAAATTCGGGGTCTCACAGGTTTGGTCACCTAATTGCGCGCCAATAAGGAGAAATCCTTATCGGAATGCCCCCTCTTTCCTGGGAATGACCTGGTTGTTAAATATTGTTAGTTATAATATTAATGATGAATAAGTTCGTGTTGATTAAAGATGAAATTGATAGTTCCATTGTGTTGGGATTATTAGTGTTAGTGGAAATCGACATTTATTTCAATAATAATTGATGTCTGGAAGTTATACTGACCAATCGGGTAATTAATCGGATAAATGAGCAATTAATTGCTATTAATTCATATGCTTATAATTATTTGTTCATATGCGTATACTATTGATTCATATTCATGTACTATTAGGGGAGGTGGTGCAAGATTGATAATACTTGCATGATTAAGTTAAAAATGGAGGTATAGATGGAGGTACTATACTGTAATTTGTATTTTCACATGTATAGAACTATTGATTCACATGATTGAACTATTAATTCACATGATGTACTATTAGGGGAGGTGGTGCAAGTTTGATAATACTTGCATGACTAACTTAAAAATGAAGGAAAAGATAAAGGTATTATACTGTAATATTTCGAGCCCCAAAACGTGCAATTATCGAAACTATATTTTTCTATAAATAGAAGCTCATTCTTCTTTTATACTCACCAATTCACTAAGTCTCACAAGAGCAATTATAGAGAGAGAAGCTATAGAGAGAGAATCTATAGAGAAAAAGAAGAAAAGAAGTTTGCTACCTCACTATTCCAGTATCCAGTCTTCTTCTGAGGTAAGGGGTATTATTTATTTCATATTCTGAAGAGATATTATTTTTCATATTCGTATGAATATTATTTTTGTTCAATATTCATAAAGAATATTATCTTCGTTCAATATTCGTAAGAATATTATCTTCGTTAAATATTCGTTGGAATATTATTTTTGTTCAACAGTTGTAAGGGATATTATTTTTGTTCAGTATTCATAAGGAATAATATTTTCTTCCATACTCTGTAGTATGTGAGTTGTGACGCCCCCAAAATAGGTATACATCACCCATCTTGAGTCGCCAAATACATGGTACAAAAATCAAATACAAACTTCTTTAATACAACTGTCGTGTAAAAATATGACAAAACATAGCTAAGTTTTTAAAATGAATATTGTCTTCTAGACAATATCCACACTCAATGAAGTCCTTGTTAGTTCCCGAAGGCACAATAGTTATCTAGAAGGGGGGTTGAATAGATATTTAAAAACTTTTCTTTTTGACTAGTTAGTTTTGATAGTGATTAAAACACAGCGGAATGAGTATTTGTTTAATCTCCTTTTAGATATCTTGAATTAATGAGAGTGAGGCGATTATGGTCATTATAGCGATTATATACGAATATATAATAGACATGTTAGGTTTTAAGTGGTTGAGCACTTAAAGCTCCTAATCCACTTTTCTACTCCTCGAGTAGGAAATCCACTAAGGATGTCTCATTACACTTTCCGAATCTCATGATTCCTTCTGCAGGCGAAGCGATCCAAGCACTTCTTAGTTCATTCTTGAACTCTTCAAGTCCAGCAGACTTGGTTCTTCATAGTTCACTTAGAACTCTTCAAGTCCTTCTGACTTGGAACTCTTACTTCAATTGGTTGATAGTTGTTGAGTTCTTGATTGATGCTACTCAGTTGTAGTTAAGCACTTGTGTGAGATCCCGAATTTTATGAAATAAAAGTATTCAATTTTTCTATTTTGGTAAATAGTTAAATTGATAAAAGTTTAAAGTTAAGGGTGATATTTGAAAATTTTACAAAGTAAGCAAGTTGTCATAAAATAACCGGTAGTAAAAGTACAATAATACGCATGGTTGCATAGTAGCACACGGTATTGATTATTGATGCTTACACAAGAAGTCACTTAGTCATACTCAATTATTGCTACAGTAATTGCTGCATCATATCTCTCATATTATTGATTCAATTATTGTCACAGTATCATCTGCATAATATGTTATATTATTAAATAAATAATTGAGACAGCAAAGTTATTCATATTATTATTTGTAATATTGACAATGTCTAGAACTTCTGTCAAGGAGAGATTTGGTCACCTAATTGTGCGCCAATAAGGAGAAATCCTTATCGGAAAGCCCCCTCTTTCCTGGGAACGATCTGATTGTTAAATATTATGAGTTATAATATTAATGATGAATAAGTTCGTGTTGATTAAAGATGAAATTGATAGTTCCATTGTGTTGGAATTATTAGTGTTAGTGAAAATCGACATTTATTTCGATAATAATTGATGTCTGGAGGTTATATTGACCAATCGGGTAATTAACCGGATAAATGAGCAATTAATTGCTATTGATTCACATGATTATAACTATTTGTTCACATGTGTGTATTATTGATTCACATTCATTTACTATTAGAGGAGTTGGTGCAAGATTTATAATACTTGTATGACTAAGTTAAAAATAGATGTATAGTTGAAGGTACTATACTATAATTAATTTTTTCACATGTTTAGAACTATTGAGTTACATGATTTACTATTGATTCACATGATTTACTATTAGGGGGGAGGTGGTGCAAGTTTGATAATACTTGCATGACTAAATTAAAAATGAAGAAAAGATGAAGGTATTATAATCGTAATATTTCGACCCCCAAAGCGCAGTAATTATCGAAACTATATTTTCCTATAAATAGAAGCTCATTCCTTCATTATTTTCACCAATTCACTAAAGTTATAGAGCAATTATTATAGAGAAAATTATAGAGAGAAAGAAGAAGAAGTCTCGCTACCTCCTTATTCCAAATTATCCAGCTTTTCTTACGAGGTAAGGGATATTATTATTATAGTAAGGGTATTATTTCTTTCGTATTCATGAAGAGAGTTATTTCTTTCAATATTCGTAAGGGTTGTTATACCATTCTTTATTATTACATTGGAATAACACATGCATGTAGTCTATCGCATGCACGGTGAATTCTTTCGCTATTCCATTCTTTATTATTACTGTTGGAATAACTCGTCTGCATCTTGATCTATCGCATGCCTAGTGAATTCTGTTGTTATTCCATTCTTTATTATTCGGTTGGAAATATCATATGCATGCGGATTATGCATGACTGGTTCCATTCTTTATTATTCTATTGGAATATCCTGTTTGTGCGGATTACGCATGACCTGGTTCCATTCTTTATTTTTCTGTTGGGAATAACCTATCTGTGTGGTCTATCGCATGCATGGTGAATTCTTCTGTTATTCCATTCTTTATTATTCTGTTGGAATAACCTGTCTATGTGGATTACCGCATGCATGGTGAATTATCCTTCGTATTCATTCTTTGTTAAATTGTGAAAATGACCTGTCTACGTGGATTACCGCATGGCGGGTGAAAATCCATTTGCAGTTTCGTATATTCTATTATACTCGTATGAGATATCATTTCTTTTGTACTCGTAATGAAATATCATTTTCTTTGGTATTTTTTTTACGAGTTACTATTCACGGGTTACTATTTACCCAGTTACTATTCACTCTAGTATTATTCACTAGGGTATTCGGGGCACTTTTTGTGTCAGAGTACTATTCACGGGTTACTATTCACCTGAATATTATTCACTCGAGTATTTGGGTTACTTTTCATACCGGGGTACTATTCCCGAAGTACTATTCATAGGGTACTATTGTGGGGTACTATTTAACCGAAATATATTTCTTCTATGTCCAAATTATTTTTAGTACATGAATATTATTCTTGAATTTTACTCCACAAATCAGTATCATGTTGATAATTTGGATATTTTTAAAATCTGGATAAATTTAAAGTCTTTAATATTTATCTTCGATTTCGTTTGATTAATGCTTATATCATTGTCATCATCCTCATGCTTATATTGTGATGAAAGTCATCTTTGGCTTACATGTATAGATGGACTATTAATTATTGATTTTACAGTTGTATATCTTTGGCTTACGTGCAAAGATGGACTGTTAATTATTGGATTTACAGATTTATATCTTTGGCTTACGTGCAAAGATGGACTGTTAATTATCGATTTTACAGTTGTATATATTTGGCTTACGTGCGAAGATGAACTATTGATTGATGAGTATCTTTGGCTTATGTGTATAGATGAACTGTTGATTTGTATGATTATGACCAGGGATCATTCGGTATAATCATGGCCTGTAATGTTATAGATGATGTGGTAAAAGTCCTCGTTGGCCCGTAGTGCATTGATGGACAGTTGTTGGTATGATTATAATCAGGGATTATTCGGTATAATCATGATCATTGTTGAAAATACGAATATCCTTGGCCCGTAGTGCATGGATAATTCGTGGTTATAATAATAATGAATATCCTTCGTCGTAGTGCAGGGATGATTCGATGATGTGAATTATTTATTAAGATGAGTCTCAGCGATAAAATATTAATTATACACTTTTAATTTGTATATCATGCTCTACTTGACTCTTCTAAAATACAGTTGTATGTCTTTGGCCTGTAGTGCAAAGATGAATTGTTAATGAATATCTTTGGCCGTAGTGCAAAGATGAATTTATTAGTGTGATTTGGTATAACCATGATTTTTGATATTTCAAGTGAAGATAGGTGATGAAAATTATCTTCGTCCTGGGTGTGAAGAGGAATTTAAAATCACAATTATGATTATGAGTTATTCATATGATTGTGGACAGGAATTGTTGATTGATGTTACAGGGATAAAACATTATTGGTGGACTTTTAACATGGAGAAGATAATAAATCGGATGGTCTATTTGACTCTTCTAATGGATTGCTCGTTCCGCTGCAACTATGGTTGAAAAGTTTTATCATCTTCCATATGTTCTAAATCTCTGATTTACTACTGATGAAGGCTATTGATGATGTAAATTATCTTTAGTCATGATATTCTTTACTGGGCTAGTTATGCTCACCCTTTTTGCTTCATAATTCTTTTCAGGTAATAAGAGTGTAGCTGGGTCGAGCGGGGGTAACAGGAGAATAGAATGGTGGTCTATAGCTGTTGAGGTTCTCCCTAAATAGTATGGAAATAATTTTATTGAGAACTTTAGATAAGTGTGTCGTATTGTATACGTCATTTGATATTTAATTTTGGTGAACCGAATAGGGTGAGGTGAACCCAACTTTGGAAGGGTGTTTTGCCACTATCATACAAGATGTCTAATGACATACAAGCTCATGTTATCATAAGACAGGGTTGTGCACATCCACTTGCTGAGTATATCTACGAGCACTACCTATATGATCTTGGAGTTTGGTTGAAATATAATTTTCAATTGCAGATAGTAGAGATAGTTATATATCAAGAGAAGACTCACCATTGGAAAGAATATGATAGTAATCTTCTCGTTTTTCTTTGGGGTCTATTGGGTCAACCAAGGATAATTTTGTGGACATATGATATCTATCATAACCTAGACACATGGCCTCCCATGTACGAAGGTTTCCTTGAGCACTTCCCAAAGATTTTAATTTATAAAATAGTTTTTGGTTGTACTTTTATGTAAAGTACCATTGTAAGGTTGTGGTCGAGGCACCATGAGAGTTACATATATTTGTATTAAAACTCGCGGTTTAAGCGTGGTGCGTAATACATACGATAGTTCAATGATTATATAAATGAAGTTTGTATTTGATTTTTATAGTATGATATCTGGCAACTCAGAATGGGTCGTGTGGACCTATTTTGGGGGCGTCACAACTTGGTCGAAAGAACTGAGTAGCTGAGCAAGCTTCCTCTTTTTCTCAGATCGTAGAGTTGAGCGTTGAGTGTTCTTGTGCATTTTTGTTCAATGCTTGCTTTTTTTTTTTTTTTTTTTCTCATCTGCATATGTTCTGCATATATGTGATTCTTGAAATCTATCCGTTGAATCCTTTTGTTGAAGCATTAAATGCGTTTGACATTTCTAAACTTTAATGGAGACTTTTTCACAAGACCTTCCTACGAATTGCATTCATTGCCTTGATCTGACATGACTGCTTTCTCACCTAACACCTAAAAAGGTGTTTTTCCTCTGTCCTATGGCCCTTTCCTTAGCTTCTTGAATACGTTTCTTTTGTTGAATACTAAGGATATCTTTTGGACCGTTGGGACTAGAGAGGACTTCAACGTTTCAAACCCATTCCACTTTTGTTAGAATTTGTCTTTAAACAAAAGTAGGGCTCGATGCTTCTGACATAAGGCAAATGATACTCTACAATCCATATCGTGGTGTATTGTCACATTGGTGCTTAGTCTGAAGAGAACACTACGATTTCTCTTAGGAATTTACACACTACGATCTTTGCACACTACGATCATCACTTACTCATTTTGCAGACTCTACGTTTTCGAAAGCACACAAAGATCTCTGAGTTAGCTTCGGCAAACGTCTAGACCACTCTACGATTTTTGGAGAGGCCCTTCAAGGCAGATACACTACAATCTTCTAAGGTCTACGATCCTGCCTTAGCTTCTGCATTCTGTTAATCAGCTTGATAAACTGCGATTCTCTTCAATGCCTATCAATTTCTTTAAAGTCATAGATCAACCTAACATCTTTGATCTCTTTATCTATACATTCGTTTATAGAATGATGAACATTAAAAGCTAAGATCAACCTAACAATTTTGATCTATAACTAAGTCCTTGTACATATATTCCTTGAAGGACTTTACATATAATCATGAACATTTACTTTAAACATCAAATCAAAATATACATTCTTCCAACAATCTCCCCCTATTTGATGTTGACATAACCAAGGAGATTTGTTGTCATGATTATCAAATTCTATATGCGATTCTTAAAGAAAGTAAATATGACTTAGTATTTTCGGTGAAGAAATTTGAAATTTCTAGAGAATAAGTATGAATTTATTGATGTATAGAGATAGATATTACATTTAAGGTTGACTACATCAATAAGAATTAAAATTTAACTTATCTCTATTTCTTTGGCCTTTTGCTTCTCGGAGGATTTGCATATTCCCCAGCTCTTCTTTTTTTGCTTGCATCGTCTTTCCTGGCTAGATCTTCCAGCTCACTTGGGCTTAGCCTTGGATTGTGATCATGCCTATTCATGAATGCAGGATCTCCAATTGGCATTCTTAGGCCTGTTGTTGTCACCTCATGAGAGCTGGGAGAAGGCCTTTGACTTCTTAATGGTTGAGCCATTAAAACTTCCTTCTGATCAGATCGTTTAGTCTGATGGCTGGTTCGTGGAGTCTGTTGGTGGAATTGCCTTGCAAGAGGATTCCTTGAAGATTGAATTTGGGATTGACCTATGCCCTTACCTTGAACTCCTTTCCCTTTATTCTCCCCTTTTATGTCAGCATCAAGGGTTCGAATGTCCTCTGAAAGGCGAGTTACTCCTTGGACAAGCTCGTTGAGTTGACTCTGAGTTTGAGCAATATCCTCTCGATTTTCTTGAATCAGCGCATTAGATCGAGCATCTCGTTGTTGAAGAACGACCAGTATGTTGTCAGTCTGCTGTCCTTGGCTGACGTAAAATTGTTGGAACTCTTTTACAGCAGTTTGCAGATTGAGGAAGTTCTCCATCATTAGTTTATTCTGAGCTTCCTGAGTATTCTGCAAAACAATAACAGCATCTCTGTGTCTTTTGGCTGCTAGAAAATGAATGTCATCCATGTCCTTTATGCTCTGAAGCATTTTCTTGATGAGCTCTTTAAGTTTCTTAGTGAGCGTAGAGCTTAGGGAGCTTGGGAGATTATTTGCAGCATTGATCATTGTAGTTAATCTCATCTGAATGAGTTTAGTGTGTTCTTCAAGACTCTCATCGAGTTCCTTGATCACTTTCTTGGACATGGCTGACAAATCAACTTTGGTGGGTAGCTCTGACAGAAGTTCATTGAGATGGGGAATTTATGAAGGTGGTGGTGTGCTCTTGAATTGATCTTTCAATGAGTAGAGGGCAAGATTAAGATTGAAGTATTCGTTGCTGGATGAGGAGGGAATATCGGATGGAGGAGCCTGTGTTTGGGTGTGTGTAGTAGGTGGCTCTACGATTTGGACTTGGGACTCTATGCTGGGGTTAGAGTTTGTAATCGTAGAGGTGCTGGGAGGTGGGAGCAGTATAAAGTTTGTCATATTTGGTTCATTAGTTACAGAATTTTGGGATTCTGCAACTGGAAATTGATTTAGTGGATGTAAGATCACTTCCAACCATAATGGGAATTCATAAAATTGTCGGAAGGAGGGTGATGGAAAGTGATTAACTCTGAAGAGGGTTGGGATAGACAATACCTCATGTTTATTCTTTGAACAAGAGTTATTGGTGAGTAACTTCTTGGCAAAGTTGAAACTACCTAGGAAGCCATGAGCTAGCACAAAGATGGCTGGATATTCTTTGAAGCTCCAAAATATGTGATTCCAGGAGTTTAGAATTTGAGCTTGATGGAAAGGCATCATGGGTAGATAGGAGAACAGTTGCTCATAGTTAGCTTTTCTGTACCCACCAATGCCCACCGCTATGATCTCGACCTCGTCATCTTTATCCTCTTCTCTGTTTTCGTTTGAGGATTCCATTATATCAATGGCCTCATGATGTTCTTGTACTGGTTCTCCCTCATTTTCTGTAGGAACCTCTTCTTCTGTCATAGGGATGTCATGAGTCTCCCCTTCAGCATGATCATCCTCCTGCACGATTAGTAGCTCCCCTTCAACTGGAGCATTTTCTAGGATGAGAGCTCTAGGTATCTCTCTCTCAGCTGGCGTATTCTCTATAAGTAGAACTTCAGGTGTCTCCCCCTCAGTTTGAGCTCTGTCCTTTTGGCTTTCTTTGGACAGTTCCTTTTCAGCAGCCAACTCTTTATCTTCATTTTTGAGTACTTCTTCATTAACAAGGATATACTTCTTAACCAGTTTTCTTCTTGTTTTTTTAGGCTGAGTCACATTCTTAGGACTTTCTTGGGCTTCAGCGTTGTCCTGTTGATCAGCTAGAACATCTGATGCAGCAGCTTCGGTGTTCAGTCTGGTCTCTACGATCGAAGAGACATATGGCCTCTTGGGTTTGTGGCTGATTTTATTCTTCTTCAACAGCTGTGATATGGTAGTTCTGTCTTTTTCTGCCTCAGCCTGCTGTTGCTTCCTTCTCAAGATACTTAGAGTCTCAATATCAGAAGACTCTACAGGTTTATCAGTTGTAGATCCCTGAGGTTCTTCTGCCATTCTAGCCTTTAGCTTTCTTTTGCCCTTGCTTTTTCTGGTAAGGGCAGTGGATTCTTCCTTATTATTTTCTTCTTCTTCTTCTTCAATCTCCCTGACAACTGACATATTCCCTGGAATCCCTGATTCCTTTGCATCAGCAGTCCTGCCACTAGACTCAGACATCATTCGCATGTTTTCAGGTGGATTCCTTTTCCAGTTCTCAAACAATTGCTGGGTCATTCTTCTGTTTGGATTTATTTGTTCACCTTCATCATCCTCAATTTTATCGCCCAAGGCAGACTGTAGAATAATGCTAATGAATCGCCCGTAGAGCATCTTTCCAGTGCTTTTTGATTTCTTTGAGCTGAGAATCCATTTTCCAATCCATTCAAGTAGTAGAGCTCCATAGTTAAGTTGTATTCCACAACTTATAGCAGTCATGAGTTTGAGTTGTACCTCATTTACAGAATCGTGGCCTGAGCTTTTGCAACATATGCATTTTTCGACAATGTCAGCTAAAAATTCGTACTTCTGAGGAAACTTCTTCTTCTTGTATCCTTTGATAGAGGGGAATTTCTTGTGATGCATCCTTTTCAGTCCCTCGTGGAAGTCTATGCCATCTATGAATGAATACCCTTCAGATTTAAAACCTAGGGCTAGGTTGATGTCTTCAGCCTTCAGTCTGATTTCCACGTCCTTGACTTTAGTGGTGATGACGTCGTTTTCGAACACACTATTCCTATTGAATTCTTTCACTAGCTTAGGGTAGATCAATGTGGCCGTACCCAGAGCTTCTTCGAGGCATGCCTTCTTCAATAACGACAGAGTCTTGTGAAATTTGGGTTCAGCAGTTTTGAACTCATCAAAATAGAGTCTATAGCCAGAGATGACGTTGGAGGTTGCCATTAATTTCTTTGTAGAGTGTATGGTTGATTGAGTTTTCTTGATAGTTTAGGGTTTCTTCTTGCATTTTGCTTAGTGGGACATGTGTCGAATTCTGCTTGGCTCTACGAATCTGACTGAGAAGGATTGTACTGAATTGCCCTTAACTCCTTCTAAGCTAATGTATTCTTCAGGAGGACTACGATTGTTGAGATGGTCCTTGGAATCGTCGAGTCTGTTCATCCATCATTGAGTCTGTTCAACAGTCGTCGTGTCTGAGATGCAATCGTTGAGTATAAATAGCAATCGTCGAGTCTGACTGAGCCCTTTTGACTTAGTATTCTTTTGGTTTAAGGTACCTTAGGAAGGGCCAACCTCATTGAATAAATCAAGGGTTAGGTTTGTCCCTGAGGCACTTATCAGAGAGATTGCTTTGTTTTGTACTTTATCATCATAGGGTGTTCCTTTGGTTTCGTTGATGAAGCTCTGCTATCATTGAGTCTACACCGCGATCGTTGAGTCTGTACTGCTATCGTTGTCTTTTATGACACTTCAGCCTCTACGATCGTGGACTTCCTTTGATCATGTCTATGATTTCGATCATAGCCTTTAAATCTGTATGGTTAGCACAAACTAGAGCATATTTTTCATGGTTGTAAGTTAAGCATGCCTAGCTCACTTATTAACTTGTTAAATCTGGATTCAGCTAGAGGTTTTATAAAGACATCAGCAAGTTGGTTTTCAGTAGGAATATATTGCAAAGATATAGTTCCATTTTGCACATGATCCCTAATGAAGTGATACCTTATTTCTATATGCTTAGTCCTAGAATGCATGACAGGAATATGAGTTATTGCAATTGCACTTGTGTTATCACAGTGAATAGGTATGGATTTGAATTCAAACCCATAATCTGCTAGCTAATTTTTCATCCATAGGATTTGAGCACAAAGATTTGCCGGTGAAGAATGTATTCAACCTTCGCAGTTGAAGTAGATCTTTGAATTTTGTTTCTTGCTAAACCGGGACACAAGTCTGCATTTCCTAGCAATTAATTAAAGGTGCCATTTGGTACTTTTTCTATCTATTTTTGTACCTCGCAAAATCAAAAAGATATATGTATCCTGTTAGTTCAAATGAGGACTCCTTGGGATACCAAAGCCCAAGTGAGGTGTACCCTTGAGATACACGAAAATCCTCTTTACTGTAGATTAAATGAGATTCTTTAGGATTAACCTAAAATCTAGCACAAATGCATGTTGCAAACATTATATCTGGTCTACTGGTAGTTAGATATAAAAGAGAGCTTATCATACCTTTGTATTGAGTTACATCAATACTTTTACCTTTTTCATCTTTGTCAAGCTTGGTTGTAGGAGCAATTAGGGTTTTCATGGGAGAGGCTGATTCTATGTCATACTTCTTAAGTAAGTCCTTAATGTATTTGACTTAGTTTATGAAGATTCCTTCATCAGTCTGCTTTACTTGCAGTCCAAGGAAGAAGCTCAGCTCTCCCATCATGCTCATTTCAAACTTGCTCTGCATAAGCTTGGAGAATCTCTTGCATAATTTTTCATCAGTAGATCCAAAAATAATGTCATCAATGTATATTTGAACTAGTAATACTTTATCTTTATGCTTTCTAAGAAATAGTGTGGTATCTACTCTACCTCTAGTGAACCCATTTTCAATAAGAAAGTTAGTTAGTGTTTCATACCATGCTCTAGGTGCTTGTTTAAGACCATATAAGGCTTTTTCTAATCTAAAGACATAATTAAAAAGAGATAGATTGATGAAACCTGGAGGTTGCTCTACATAGACTTCTTCTTGAAGTTCACCATTCAAGAATGCACTTTTGACATCCATCTGAAAGACCTTGAATTTCATGTGAGCAGCAAAGGCAAGGAATATTATGATGGCTTCTAGTCTGGCAACAGGTGCAAATGTCTCATCGTAGTCAATGCCTTCTTCCTGAGAATATCCCTTGGGCACTAGTCTTACCTTATTCCTGGTTATTACTCCATCTTCATCCATCTTGTTCCAATAACAGGATGATTATTTGGTCTTGGCACCAATCTCCATACTTTGCTTCTTTTGAACTGATTAAGTTCTTTCTGCATGGCCTCTATCCAGCTGGAGTCTTCCATAGCATCCTCTATCTTCTTAGGTTCCATTTATGACAGGAAGCTTAGATAAAAACATTTATTTTGTGTGGCGTCTCTTGTTTTGACTCTTGCACTCAGATCTCCAATGATTAGATCTTGAGTGTGATCTCTTGCCCATCTGCTTCCTGTTGGGACATCTGTTCTTATGCCTTCTTGTCTTAAATCTTCAAGATCTATTTCTTCTTCTTGGTGTGGAGGTTCGTTGTCTGTCATAGGCGTCTCTATGATCTCATTTCCTTGCTCAATGATTTCACTATCTGGTACTACGATCGTAGTGTTGAGCTCGACGTCCTCGTTCGTAGTGTCTGAACTATTGGTCGCAGTGTCTTGAAGCACAGTTTTATCTAAGTCTGTCTCATCAAAGATGATGTGAATCGAGACTTCAACATTCAGTGTCTTCTTGTTAAACACTCTGTAGGCCTTCCGTATGCATGGCATATCCAGGGAAAGATTCATTAAATCGACTTTGGTTGAAATTTTGTCAAGTACTGCTTTCCATTATTGAGAATGTAGCATGCATAGCTGAAAACATGAAAGTAGCTGACACTTGGCTTTCTTCCTTTCCAAAGTTCATAAGGAGTCTTCTTAATGGTAGAGTTTATGAGCGATCTGTTCTGAGTGTAGCATACAGTGTTTGGCTTCGCCGAAGTATTCACTTGATTAGTTTGTTTCGCTAGTAGAGTTCTTCCAGCTTCTATCAGTGTCCTGTTCTTTCTCTCAACTACTCCATTTTGTTGGGGAGTTCGTGGAGCCGAGAAGTTGTGACTAATGCCATTGTCTGTGCAGAACTGGTCCATTTCTGAGAAGTCGAATTCTCTTCCATGATCACTCCTTATAGCCTTGATTTTCTCTTCTTTCTCGTTCATCACTAGCTTGAACATCTTGATCAGTTGAGAGCTTGTTTCATCCTTTGAGGTTAGAAAGAACACCCATGTAAATCTGGTGTAGTCGTCGACTACGACTAGAGAGTATCTCTTTCCCCCAAGGCTCGTCATTGGAATTATCCCAAACAGATCCATGTGTAGCAACTGCAGAGGCTTGTCAATTGAGTTGGCGGTTTTGCTCTTGAATGAGCTTCTGGTCTGCTTTCCAAGTTGACAGGCATTGCACGGCCTTTCTTTAACGAAGTTGAACTTGGGTAAGCCTGCAATTAGATCTTTTGAAGCTAATTTGGACATGCTTTTGAAGTTAAGATGAGATAATCTTCGATGCCATAGCCAGTTCATTTCTTTGGATGCTTTAGCCAGAAAGCATATAGTCTCGTCTAAGCTTAGTTGTCCAAGGTTTATTGTGTAGACATTTCCTTCTCTTGTTCCGGTTAACTTTACAGCAGATGTCTTCAGGTCTCAGACTTAACATTGATTGTTGAGGAATGTTACTTGATGACCCTTGTCGCAAAGTTGGCTAATGCTTAGAAGATTGTGTTGTAGTCCTTCTACATAGGCCACTTTGCTGAAGGATACTGCACCATTTCTAGTTGATCCATATCATCTTGTCTTGCCAGAGCCGTTGTCTCCAAAGATGACAGAGGGACCCTCCTTCTCTATGTAGTTAGACAGAAGGGCTTTGTTCCCTGTCATGTGCCTTGAGCATCCACTGTCCAGATATCAGGTTGTGATCATGGAGCTCTTTTCCTGTAGTAACATTAAACCTTCATTTTGGTACCCATACTTGCATGGGTCCTACTTTGTTAGTGCCCTTGGGGGCCCAAATCTGCTTGATTTTGGGTCTCACATGCATGGAATTATAATGAAATTTTGCAGACTTGTGGCCAACTCTGTAGCACACAAAACATTTGATATGATGCATGTTTGTGTGTGTGTGCAGGTTCTTCCTCGATTTGGACTTTTGTGGGTTATTGGTTGTAGACACTCGAAATTTTCTGCACTCCTATTACTAACATTGCAGGAGGGTAGATTCGTCTTTTGGAGATAACCCTGAAAGACAGATTACATCCATTCCGGATACTACCGAACGTTCAGTTCCAACCCGGAACACAACCTGGGAACATCATCTCAAATCCGAAACACACACCGGGAATGTCATTTCCAATCTCGGAGATAACCCCGAGATATGCAGATCAAAAGACCGGCAATAACACCAGAGAGGACAGTTCTGTCTTGGCGATAACACCGCGATGCTCAGTTCCAGTCCCAGAGAAACACTGGGAGTAGCAACTCCATCCTTGGTGATATCCCCAAGAGATGCCATTGCAGTTCCGGCGATAACCCCGGAAATGCTTGTTTCAAACATATACAATCAACTTCAACCTCAGACATCCTATCAAGGCACACACACCTCAGACCCGGAGTTGATAACAGGCGGCAGACAGAACATCCACAGATGATGGTGAGACATACAAACAAGCGGCAATCAATCTCAATCTTTGTAACCACGAAAGCAACGTCTGCTTCCGCTTAAAATGGCGATAACCCCGGTGAGGAGAGTCTGGCGTCATCTTACCATATCAACAAGATGATATCACTAAGATACCAACAAGTAGTCCAATCTCGGATGCAACGACGAGCAACGTCTACTTTCAACTTAAACCTAATAATAACCCTTTGCGAGAGTCAAACGTCATCTTATTCCTTCGATAATGGCACGTCGTCTCAACACTTCATACATACATACATCCAACAATGTCCCATAAGAGCCGAGGATTGACAATCCCGAGTTACTATTACGCGTGGCAGTACTTTGGTTTCCCGTCGGGATTTTGCCAATAAGAGGGAATTCACCTATTTGGGCCAATCCATGGAGGAGATATTACAGATGTTGATCAACAAAGGAAGAATTACCTTCCTTCTCCCTCCCATCAATCCCCGCTCAGGGCGGTTCAATCCTGATGATATGTGTCAATATCATTCATATTCTCGCAGTCACAGCACAGAAGAATGTTGGGCACTCCGCCATCTTATTCAGAATCTTATTGATAGCGGTGTCCTGCAAATAGCAGATGATTACACTGTACAACTCAAGGGTGGGAATGCATGTCCTACCAAATGGAAGGGATCAGTAGCTATCCGAAGTGTATGATGAAACTGTCAAAGTATTTCCCATACAACCAATTCAACTCAAAGGAGCTGACAATCCTTTGAAAGTTGCCGCACCAAAGCCAATTTCTTTATCTTTCAGACCACAATATCCTGTTGTCAGCTTACACAACATTCCATGGAGTTATGGAGAAGCTGAAGGATCCACGTCTCATACTACTGCTACAGTGTCGAAGGAAAATCCATTGTATCTTCCTCAACGGATTATTAAACCTACTTGCGAAGCAAATGGGAAGTTGCCCGTGGAGAAGATTGAAAAATTCCTCCGCACTATGGGCCACAATGAAGCCAAAGTGGTTTTAAGCTTGTGAGAAGCTCCACACCAGATTTCGATACTAGATTTGGTTTTCTCTTCTGAGGATCATCAGAAGATCTTATTTATGGTTTTAGAAGAAACCTATTTGCCAAAATCAGTGGATGTGGAAAAATTTTAACATTTGGTTGATCACATTTTCAACAACAATGTGATATCCTTCACTGATGATGATATACCTCCCGAAGGGACCAGGTCATTCAAGAAGCCTTGCATATTATTTTTGTCTTAGGGTATATGCTAGCGGGGAGTATTGATAGATGGAGGCTCATCTCTAAATATATGTCCTTATGCCACCTTGGTAAAGATGAATATCAATCTTAAGCTGATCCAAAGCAGCCACATGGTCATCAGAGCTTTTGATGGATCCTGGCGAAATTCCGTTGGAAAGATTGAGTTACCAATTGAGATTGGTCCAAATACATTCAATGTATCCTTCCACGTCCTCAAGATAGACTCAGGATACAACCTGCTATTAGGGAGACCATGGATACACATGGCTGGAGCTATTCCCTCCACACTACATCAACAACTCAAATACATTATCAACAACGGTCTACATCACAACATCAATGGCCGGATTGTCCTAAACAAGGAACTCTACCAATTATCGCCTTCAAGAAGTTGAATTGGCGATTTTCATACTACGGAAGTGAGTAACACGCAATACCATTCTATTGGGCGCCACTTCCGCACTCCAAGATTTTTGTCGAGGTTATGCTTACCACTCAAGAAATGATGTCATTAGGTCATCAACTTTGGACAAGGGCTTGGTAAAGATAAGCGGTATTAAGCACCCTATTCAAATGTCGATCAAATTGGAACGGTAGGACTAGGTTATTACGCGAGTTCGATTCTGAGAATCCTCATAAGCATAAAGAAGTTCCTCAAGCTTACATGGTGGCATTTTCTATACCTTTACTTCATGAGTTAATGCAATCTCAAAGTAAAGGTTCCAAAGACATGTTGTGGCTATCTTTGCTTACGAAACCAAGTGCCAATCAAAGCAAAAGAGGTACGATTCTAATCCGAAGCGGAAGAAAAGGAACGAAGCGTAAACATGACCTTGCCTTGATTATGGCGGGGCATTAGCGTCATTGTTCATGATGAACATACAAATAAATACACCCCAGACGATGATTACCCAGATGTCATGGTTATCATTCGGGAGAAGGAGGACAATGACGATCCTTCCATCACTGCAGTCCATCAGGACTTTTCCATCGACAATTGGAGCAAAGACTCATTCATTGGTCGACGAGGGTAAAATGGGCGGAAAATCCCTCCGCCACGTAGATAACTTTAATTGCTTGTTTTCATTTTTAAAGACTAGCGATTATTTTATCAAGTACATGCTAACACTTTTGTGTGATCGAGCGATTGCATATATTAAGTGAAAGCATCTTTTGTTTCAGGACTCGAATTTAGATGTGTCTCGTCTGTCTCTAGCGATGCCATGCCTTCTCTCCACAAGGGCTGTAACTTTGATGCAAAGTTGGACTCAGACTTGATGGACATCCAGGAGGACATTGATACACCTCAGGAGATTAAGGAATGGGTCGCAGACAAACCCAAACCCAATCTTGATCAAACCACTCCTTTCAATCTCAGAACCTTAGACAACCCTAAGCTAATCCAGATTGGTTCAGACCTTACCACAAATCAACGGAATGACATGGTTGCACTATTAACCCAATTCCAGGATGTGTTTGCATGGTCTCATGAAGACATGGTAAGTTTGTCCACTGACATTGTTCTTCATCGCCTTCCCATCAAAGAAGGAAATGAGATTGAAAACTAACATTCCGTAGAATCGAAAATTCGAAGAGCACAGAAGGTAAGTTCGGTGGTAAGATCTGAAGGGTAGATTTAATGGTAACCTTAAAGGATAAGGAAAGAAGAGCTAGAAACTGCCATCCCTATATCTTCCATTCAATTCTGAGCCAATAGGTAGGTTTCATGCGGTAGGTCCAAATGCTATAACGATCTCCAAGGCTCACTATTCTTATCATTCCGTCCATGGGGATCCAGCCGAGCTTACTTTGATTGCAGTTATTTCCTATCCTTCTCCCAACATATCCAGTTGCAGGCCCTCGGCCCGATCATCCAATTCGCTCCAACAGACATGCATGGTTCTATAGTCAAAGCAACTTCGTCACTTTCGTGTACCCATCGGCAGTGACAATTGCCCTATGAAGACTCGCTCAGGAGCCCATGGGCATTGTCTTTTGATTGAAAGCGATGGTGAGGACACAAGATCCGGACCTACAAAGATCGAGATTGAATTTCTAACATAAGTAGCGAGGTTGACGGGTAGTTTCATCGATTGCAGAGAGGAAAAGACAAATCCTCCGTGTGTGTGGATTGATCGGCCCATATCCAAATTTGTTTGATAGGTCCTTCAATCATCGAGTACACTATCGACTTCCCACACTTCTCATGACAACATCACCGATCTTAACAAAGGCGAGCAGTATAAGCCCTTCTCCGGCCTGGGAAAAGCAGTGAACTCTAGAAGCTAGGGCTTTGTTCGCCTTTGGACACAAACACTATTTCGTTCTCAACGGAAACCCTAGGAGAAAGTTTAGTCCATTGGGGCTCTGAAAAAGATCTTAGTCATAATCCCGTCCATCGTGATCGATGACCAACCTTTTCTCATTTAGGAGGGGTTTTCAGATGTAGTCTTTCAAACAAAAAAGGCAAGGCACTAGGATCAGATGAAGGACTGGTCCGAGAGGTAAAGAGATAAGGAGCTAGCTCTTTTTTAAAAAAAAGCTAAAGTACGAGGAAGAAGAGCTAGAGCTCAAGCTCAATGCTCTCGCGATAGCTAACATTTAGTATCATGTTTTGAAAAAAGAGCTAGCTCATTAGCTATCTGTGAGTGGAGCTTATTGAAAGTGTCTACTTGAGTGTATCGATAAACGCCCTACCTTACCACTTGACTAGTAAGGGAAAAGCCCTTCACTAAAAAAAAGAGAATTGATAGGCTTTTTCGCTTGTTCATCAAGCCTATTCTGATTTACTTTTGTCCTCGGGATTCTTTTTTCTATATTTAGAACTACTGGATCAATAGGTATGGGTAGGACTTGGATGATATGAAGGAGTCGACCAATACTTAGCTTAGGTATTTGGCTCTCTCCTTTACTAATAGGGGGGTCGGTAAGCTAAGTCTCTAGCCCCTTTACTAGTAAGGGAAAAACTCTATCGAGTAAGCCCAGCTACAAGTACCGAATCAAGCTTTTCTTCAATAGGATTAGCATAGGAATCATTAATAGTTGAATTCTCTCCCGGAACTACCCAATCTGTTTTAAACTCACATTTACCACGTCGTATTGACAAGTTCAAAAGTAGCCCAACCTATACAAGGGCGTAACGAGCAGTCTACTCATGTATGAAAGAGGGATATTCTGACTCAATGCAAGAAAGGGAAGGCACAAGCCAGAAAACACAATATGTGCCCTGGCCACACCTTCGTAACTCCAAATACCCGGATTCGATAGCTCCTCCTGTGACACTCCAACTGCCCCCATGAATTGGTTATTCCTAAACGAGTCATGAAGGGTATAACGAATAGTGACATTGGTAATGATTCTACTACGGTGCCACAAATTCGCAAGCTGATCCTAAGTAATCGTTGTTGTTCATTGGATTTCGGAGGAACTACTTCGTTAGGATTGGGGAATTGCTGCGATTCTTCCTGAATAGCCTGGATTCTCCCATCGAGAGTCACATGGAAAGATTTTTGGGGTTTTTAGGAATGGAATTTATAGGAAGATTAGCGGAACCGCCAGGTATGTGCTAAAGACTGCGGAACAAGAGCTCTTAGTCCTTTTGGCATAAAGGTTGTTCTTGTTGCGGGTTCATTAGATCTTGAGATAGGGCTATTTGAACTAATAAGGAGCATGCTAAGTCCATTTTAATGGGGATCAATTCCAACGAACCTTTTAAACTAGTACTTTTTGTAATCGACTCTATAGCTTCTTCAATAAACGCTGGTTCCGATAGGGCCTCATTGGTAAGTGGTATAAGATCTCGTGCATTGGAACCCATGGTTATGGACCCGAATCCATTAGTATGTCAAGCCAGTTAGGCAAAAGCTCAGGCGATTGAAACCTGAATGGAGTTTAAAAGTCAAAGAGGAAATTGTGAAACAATTTCAAGCTGGCATCATCATGGTGTCTACATATCCGGAGTGGATATCCAACATTGTTCCCATGCCTAAACCAGGGGAAAGGTGCGAGTTTGCGTGGATTACAGGGATTTGAACAAAGCTTTCCTTAAAGATAGCTTTCCCGTGCCCTTTATCCACATTCTTATTGACAATACTGCTCAATACGGCATGTAATCCTTTGCTGATTGCTTTGCGAGGTACCATAAAATTATGGTCGTTGAGGAAGATCGTGAGAAAACTACTTTCATCACGCCTTGGGGAACCTTTTGCTACAGACGGTTGTCATTCGGCCTCATCAACGCTGGGGCAACCTCTTGAACTGGAACATATTCATAATGTGTTTATGTAGCCGATCTTCTGACCATATAAGCACGATTACAAGCATGTGATATAAACGATCCAATTTAGGTCGAAAAGGATTTGTTGTGACGAGGAATTTAGGTTAAAATTTTAGATGAAAAGAATGTAATTGCGAAATAAGGTTATACATTCTGTAAAAGTTCTTTGGAGGAACCACAATGCTGAAGAAGCTACGTGGGAACTCGAAGAAAAGATGAGGGAAAATTATCCACATCTTTTTGAGTAACCCTATAGGTAATTCCGGGGATGGAATTCTTATAAGGGGGGAGGATGTAATAACCATGAATTTTAAGTCACTATATATGTATGTACATTATTGATATTTAAAACTTTGTGTTATACGGTGATTTAATATGTGACAACATATGTGAAGTGGTGCATGGGTCAATTAACATATATGTTATAGTTATGGATATATACATTAGATTTCATTAAAAATGAAAGCTTCGTAACCTAATTATACATTAGGTGAGACAATTAAATAACCTAAGGGTTATGGTAATAAGGAAAGGTTAGTATTTAATGTGTATACTAACTTAAGTGGGTAAACTTATTATTTCAAGTGACTAATAATTTTAAACCTAATTCTTGTAAATATAATTAGATTATGAGCTAAAGTCAAATGTATAGGTAATTAAATTTCATAAGTTTAAGAATGGAAACCCTAAATAATCAAATTGGGTAACATATATTAAAATTGCTAGACTATGTTTATTACATAGCCCAAAACAATTAAGGAGGGAGCCCAATTGAAATAAAAAGCAACCCAATACTTAGCCCACTTGATTAAGGGTATTTTAGATTTTTGATTAATCAAATTTGTGCATTAAAATAAAAGCTAAATGGGGGATAAAATGGTCTAGAGGGACCAGCCATATTAGGCTAAATAAAGAAACAAATTAAGCTAATCAATGTCTATTAGTAGTAACTCTTACACACAAGGACATGGTTGTCAAGCTCCCATTGGTTGCCACTCTTTTAAGCACCCTTAATCATGATTAGACTAATTGAAGTGATAAGACAAAGTTTTTATCCATGGGTCAAGGAAAGTATGGGGGATAATAAGGGAATCAACCATCTCATTTGCTAGATTACTCCACTTTCTCTCATTCTTCTTCTTCTAACTTTTTCTCCCAAGCTAGCAACTTCAAGAGAGGAAAGAGAGAGAGAGAGGTTCAGCCATAGAGAAAGAGAGAGAGGAGTGCTAGTTTGTTCATGCATCCTAAGTTCATCACCTACTTTGGAAAATCAAGAAAGGTAGCAACTAAGTCAAGGTATAACCTACCTTCATCTTTTTCCTTTACTTTATTTTACTAGCTTGAGTTTTGTTGGGGTTATGTACAAATACTCAAGATACCCTAGTCCTACATAGCATCATGTATGGAACTAAGTGTCTTGAGTGTTAGATCTAAAGTTTAGAGGAAGAAAATGAGCATATGTTCTCCAAGGGTGAAAACTCTTGTTTTTCTTCCACTAAATCTTGTGTAACTCAAGTTTTACAACTTGGATTTGTGATCCGTCGAAGGGGGTTGCTAGATACATGAGTTACCTAGTAAACCCAAGTGATAGAACACAAATCTAGCAAGTTTTGAAAGCTTTGGGACTATTTTCCCCAAAACAGTCCACTTTGTATGTTGAGGCTTTGAAAACCCTAGAATAGCTACTATTCCGTTTTTTCATGAAATTTCATTTGATGCCGATTGCTTGTCTTTTAAAAATCTGGGAAAATTTACAGAGGTACTTTAAGGAGTTATCTACCTGTAGGAAAAATAACGGACACGTTTCGATTTATAGGTTGTGAGTAATGGTCATTTCCGTAAAGGACTCCGAAATATTAACCTTCGAATATCTCACTGTGTATACATTGGAAAATTCCGAAATTTGTACAGTAGGTTCATGTATGTTAGGAGAGAATACCCTGAAAATTTCATATTTTTCTGAAAAAATACAATTTATGAAAAATAGAGCAAGATCTGAGTGTTTTGGGCACTTTAAAAATAGTAAATCATTTTCTAAAATTCCAGGAAAATTTGGGGATCCTTGTAGGTTCATATTCTATCCAAATCCAGAAGTTAAGAATTTTTGGAGTCAGTTTACTATTTTTCCTAAACATGATTAAGTTATGAATAAAAAGAAATAAATAGTTAAATGATGTCTTTAATAATAAAAATGTGGTTTCTATGCTTGAATACTCATAATATGTTACATCATGACTATCTTAGGACATTTTGGTAATTTATGATAAGAAATATCATTTGTGACCTTTTATGGATATTAAATAAGAGGTTTATTAAAGGGTGAACAATTAGAATAAATTGTTTATTAATCCATTAATCCATTAAAATATTATTATGATATTAATAATATTAGAATATGATATTGTTAAGTAAATAAAAATATTAAGATTAAAATTTCTATAAAATATTATTAAATGATTAATAATATTTGATTTAAGCATTAATAAATAAATAAAGTATTAATAAATGATTAATAATATTAGTAAATGAATAAAATATTAATAAATGATTAAAAGTATTATTAATTTATTAATGATACTAAAGCATAAGTAAGATATTATTAAGGTAATAATATTAATGCATGATTAAAATATTATTAAGATGATTAATAATATTAGTAAGGTATTAAAATATTATTAAGATGTTAATAATATTAGTAAACGAATGAAAGTATTATTATGGAACTAATAATACTAAGAGGTGAATTAAATATTATCAAGATTAATAATATTAAATGAATTAAAGGTAGTTGTTAATTAATAGTAACATTATCAAGGCAAGATAATGTTTATAAGAACTAAAAGTAATGTATCTATGTGATTACATAATCTAAGGATGTACTATGACTAATTGAAAGATTAATTATAGGTCTCTCAAAGGAAGATAAGTTAACTGCATAGTGGATATAAATTAATTGCGTAGCTGTAATCTACAGACGGGGCAAGTTTCCTAACTCAAACTCGAGTTATCATGTTTCAAAGCATGTTAATGAATAATTATTGATAATTATTCATATCTATATCGATTATTGAAATTCGCACTTTGTGCAATTGAATTCCTGTTCTACTATTATTGAACTGTGAATTAAATTAAAGTTCTTTCATTCATGAACTGTTTATGAGATAGATTTATGCTAATTGTATCAGCTAGATCAAGCATGTCTAAATTTGTTAAATCAAATGTATTTTAAATAGCTGTTCTTATTAAATTGATATGATAAGAACTCTTGACTGAGAAAAGGACGAATTTGATTAAGGCGTGATATAAATGCCGGATTATTAAGTGTTTATGCATAAATCATGAGGTATGAAAGGCTGATCCCCTTGAATACCAAAACTTATTAAGAGGCCCAGTTTAAATAACTGAGAACCTTGGCAAATGTTCATGGTTATTTCAAAACCACTCAGTTCATGTTATTCAATTATCGAATATTCAATTGTTGATTATTAATTCATGTTCCTGCAAAATCTTATACTATTGTTGAACATT
Organism: Panax ginseng; assembly: GCA_020205605.1. Lineage (NCBI taxonomy): Eukaryota > Viridiplantae > Streptophyta > Magnoliopsida > Apiales > Araliaceae > Panax > Panax ginseng. The sequence goes on along the minus strand of CM035130.1, from coordinate 156,062,475 downwards.
GAACGCAATATTTCTTTCTAAGTCATGATATATCTCCCTTGTATATAAACTTGCGAAGCAATTAGTTGCTTACCCTTGCTATATCATGACATCTATTTGATTAAGCTCTCAAGGATCCAACACGAAGGACAAGGGCAAGGGCAAGATCCAGGAGTAGTTTAGAATGAATGTTAATTGAATTATTATCTGATGGAATTTCTTAAGTAAACTATTTGTAAATTGAATGGTGTGTTTAAAGTTAAGGTTATAAAGACATTGGGACCATGTTATGAGACTTTATTATAATGAACAATGTATGTTTATTATTTTGTAATAGTTATAGAATGCTTATGATGATGATAGATTGTGAGCACCGAATCTGAGGTTAGAGAACCTGGATTTGGGGGCGTCACATGATGTTCCCCTGTTCATGTACCTGTCCATAAATGACAATGCCATGGTCTGCATGCTAGGGCAGAAAGACAATAGAGGCCAAGAAAACGAGCTATCTATTACCTCAGCAAAAGATTAAGTATCAGTGAACACAAGTACACTCTGATTGAGAAAACTTGTTGTGCTTTAGCATGGGCTTCCATGAGGTTACAGCATTACCTCCATGGTCACACAACCCATCTCATATCCCAAATGGATCCTCTCAAGTATGTGTTGATGAAGCCATCTTGAATTGTTGGTATCGGATGGCAGTTGATCCTACACAATTTGACATCGCTCTACGTGACGCAAAAAGTGCATCCGAGAGGTCAAGGAATTGCGGATCAACGTGGCCGCCGCACTCCTCTGTGGGATTACAAACCCTTAGAAACATACTTTCCGATGAAGGGTAATGACAATTCGATTCTAACATCAAAGATAATACATGTCGACGTGGAGAATGTATTTTGATGGAGTCATATATCTGAAGGCTCTGAGCTGGAGCAGCTTTTAATATCCAGAAGACGGGAGCGAGATATCCGTCGTAGTCAAATTGCAATTTGTCGGCACCAACAACACAACGGTGAGTATGAAGGTTTGTATCATGGGGCTAAAACTTGCCGATTCAATGGGCATCAGTGATTAACTGTCTTTGGAGATTTCGAATTGGTAATCAAGCAATCCACAGGAATCTATCAAACCAAAGAATTACATTTGCTGCCTTACCATCAGCAAGTTTTATAGATGGCTTTGGAGTTCAAAGAAATCTCCTTTCTACACATTCCTCGTAATAGGAATGATTTTGCAGATGCATTAGCAATGTTGGCCTCCTTGGTTTACATACCGAACAAGGAAAACATGTCAAACATCACGTTTACTCTGCAAAGAGCCCCAGTCTATGGGAATTACGTTGGAGAAGTATCGGATGAGCTACCTCCCATCCACAACCCTTGGTTTCAAAGCATCAAGTAATATCTAGGAGATGGATCTACACCCACTGAGGCGAGCCTAACTGAGAAGAGGCGAATTCATCGACTTGCTATGAAATTCTACCTGAGCGGAGATGCACTCTATAAAAGAGATGCAGGATTAGGTCTCCTCAGATGTCTAGACAAAGACCAAGCTCAGAGACTCATGGATGAGATCCATGGTGGAGTATGTGGCCCACACATGAGCGGCCCTTACTTATCAAGAAAATTCTCGAGCAGGACATTATTGGCTTACACTCGAAAAGTCGATCGTGATGATCACGTCAAGAGGTGCTATCAATGCCAGATTTATGGGAATGTTATCCACGCCCCTCCAAGGGAACTCCACAATATGAGTTCGCCATGGCCCTTCTCAATGTGGGGAATGGACGTGATCGGGCCCATCGAGCCCAAAGCCAGTAATAGACATCGATTCATATTCACCATAATCGACTACTTCACTAAATGGGTAGAAGCAGCATCCTTCCCCAAGGTTACTAAAGAAGTTATCATTGTTTTTATTAGAAACAATGTCGTGTGTCGATATGGACAACCAGAGGTCATTGTGTCAGACAATGCTAAGAACCTCAACAACAAAATGATGGAGGAGTTATGCAGAAAATTCCACATCAAACATCTCAACTCAAAAGTCATCTACCGTCCAAAGATGAATGGTGTTGTTAGGCGGCTTAATAAAAACATCAAAAGATCATACGAGAAAATGTCTGCTAATCACAAAGGATGGCCTGACCTCTTGCCTCTGACTTTATTAGCCTACAAAACTTCCATGCGAACTTCCACTGGGGCAACCCCCTACTCATTAGTCTATGGAATGGAAGCAGTGTTCCCCATAGAAGTGGAAATGGAATCCCTCAGAGTATTGATGGATGCTCAGTTGGATGAAGACCAATGGGTACAAGATAGGTATCACCAATTGTCTCTGATAGACGAAAGGCGATCCGCGGTTATCTTCCATGGTCAATTATATCAGCAAAGGATCGCACGATCCTACAATAGAAAAGTCCGACCACGGCAATTCAAACAACATGACTTGGTTTTGAAGAAGATCATTGACAGCCAAGATCAATCTAAGGGAAAATTCGCTCCTAACTGGGAAGGCCCATTTGTTGTCAAAGAAGTATTGACAGGAGGTGCTCTCAGATTGCAGGAAATGGACGGCGATGAATTTCCACAGCTTATTAACTCGGACACCATGAAACGGTACTATGTCTGAAGTTACCATTAAACAAACATCCTGGTTTTGATCTTCAAATCACCAGTCATTCTGGTTTTGAACCCTTTCCTTTCTACATACTCTTCTGCCCCTCAGGGAAACATACACTTCAAGCCAGTAGCCTGGTTTTTACTTCATTTCAAACCCTTTATACAATCTCAGTTATCCTAAAGACGGGATTTAACCTCTCACAATTTCGGTTATCCTGAAGACGGGATTGAACCTTTCACACCTGCAGTTTATCTTGAAGATGGGATTAAACTTTTCTACACCTGCAGTTTGTCCTGAGGATGGGATCAAACTTTTTACACACTTGCATTTTATCCCCATTATGGGATTAAACTTTCTTCTCCCCGCAGTATAGCCTGCACATGTGATTCACACTTCTCTTCGCCTTGATTCGTCCCTAAGGGCGTAACTACGTCGTCGATCTCCACGATGCAAAGTGCGTGGCAACCATATTCTCTATGGCTCGGTCGCAATAAAGAAAAACAACAAAAATATTTCTACCCTTTCTCTACAAAACAATAAATATACTTCTACACCCATCGCGCTTCGCGATTCGTTGAACCTCCTACACTACAGGTTGAACTACATGAGACTTAATCTCCTCTTCAATAGAGTACGTGGCGACCATTCATGGTGCGATCTAACCCCTACCGTAACAACATACTTGTCACATCTGCAGATCTTTGGGATCGATCTTTAATTCGCCCCATTTCATCGGTTTCAGATCAAAGGGATGGAATTACCCAACCTCTTCTCACAAATAGAAGATTCGGTGACTATCTAAGCTGCGATCGTGCCTCAAAGAGCAATACCAACCCATAAGAGATGGAATTAACTAAGCTTCTCACAAATAGAAGTATTGGCGACCATCTGTGGTGCGGTCAATCTCAGAGAGGAAGAAACTACCCTCCTCTCCACTTTTTCATACAGATACTAGTCCCAAGACACCAAGGATGGAAGGGATTTATAGAAATCAGTGATCCGTTCTGAGAGATCTTGCGACGTCTCAATGTCCATCTATCAAGGATAAGTTCATAATGCATCAAGATCACAAGGCCCTGAAGAAACAGGCAAACATCAAGCAAGTATCAAGGCATAACTAAGAGGGAAGTGAATCAAAATATATTTCCCTGCCATATATAATACTGTTTGATATATACATCTATGCTGTACATGACAAAATCGCTAAGCTAGTCTGTGCAGGAAAATACAAAGCTATCTACAGATCTGTGTGTATGCGGACAATCAGATCTAATATAGCATCCCTCTCTAAAGAGCTCCTACCCAAGGGTATCTACACGAGCTAGCAGATCAGAGGCTAACTGCATGGTGGCATAATGCTCATCAATGTAAGCACTCATGTTGGCAAGACTGACAGTCATCTGGGATCTCACTGAAGTGTTGTCTGCAATGGCCACATCCCTAGCAGATAAAGCGGCATCCCGCTCCACTATCAATACATCTCGGGCTGATCTAGCCTCATCCCTCTCCAACAGAGCGGTATCTCTCTCATCAAGAGCTGTCAACATCGTGGCCCTAGCCTGATGTCTATCATAGGTCATCAGATGTAAGCTCTGCTCCAAATGTTCTGTAGAATCTTCGAGTAACTTGATGGCACTTTTCGGGGTGGGAGAATCCATCACAAATTTGGCGGCCCGAAGAGTCAAATCATCGGTGGGAATAATAGCCTCCTCTATAGGCTCCTCATCGTCGAGAATCAATCCCTCTGCTTGTAGAATCGCCGCGGTGACCGATGCGATCTCTGTCTCCATCCATGCGAAATACTCTGCAGAACAACTCTGGATGATCGATGAAAACTCAAATAACTCTCGCCGATCCCAACAGCATACAACTGGATCATCCTCCACGATAAACGGCAAGACGCTGCATGCCTCACTCGCTTCGCAGATACGGATGAAAATCTGGGGCGGTCAAACCGACACATCACGCCCGATGGGTGGTAAGTAATCATGCCCTCAATCCAACCGAGAGGAGATAATCCATGCCCGAGCATGAGTAATGAAGTCAGTAAATGAATCGAGTCCTAAACACGGCAATATGGCAAACAGATCCCTAATCCTTGCCAAAAAAGCTGACAACGATGCAGCATCTGTGCACTCTGCAGGCTGAAAGGAGTATAACATGGCTATCTCCTAGGTGAAACAAAACCTTTGTCGTCTAAATGTGTCAATCGGTCTCAAGTGTGACATAAACCACACATACAGCATGATCGAACTACCTATAAACACTTCTTCCAGATAAGTGCAACAGTATGTAGCTGACCTCAGTGTCTCTGTGATAATCATCGATACAATGGTATGACCCTCCCTGAGAGCTCTCACTGCCATAATGACGCCGATATCCAACTCATCCATGTACCGCGGCATGAAGACGTATGACAACACGCATAAAAGCAGTACATCTACTCTAGCTGAACGCCAATGGTCCTCCGGTGTGGTGAAATCCTCAGAATGTTGTGCATAGTTATCCTCAGAGCCAAACCTGTCAAACAAGAAACGTTAAGATATCACGTGGCCAGATGTAATCTCGTCCTGGACTACTCTACGTCTCAATCTGGTGATGGTCATGAACTGTCTGCTCATGTCTCCAATAGCCATATGCACGCAAGGTATGTCCAGTGGCAGCATCGTCAACCGTGCATATTCCTTCAAAGTAGGAGTCAACTCCTGGGTCCCAAATCGAAAAAGATGTCTCTCCGATACCCAGTGCTCTAGCATTCCCTCTACAAATCCCGTGGGAACCTGAAACATCAATAGGGTCATAGTATGCTACAGCAAATCATCTACGATCACCATGTCTGATGGTGATATACTATCATACCATGGTAGATACTACACTACCACCATAAATGGTGGGGGTATGATCAATCTGACTAATCGTCGAAGAAGACATCCAGACGGTAGTGTCATCATAAGACCATCTGAGGTCAATCTTTGAATATCTCTGGACATACATACATATGCATAACATAATAACATGCATGATACAATAGATAGCAATATGATATAGAGAATGAAAAACTGTACATACATTCCTAAGTATATCATCATCTAATACATCTCTGTATAGCTAGAATACAGGGAAATGGGGCGAAGCTTCCCAACATACAACAGAGGCTTATCAAAAGAGATAGCGAGAAATACATCAGAAAAAGTCAAGAGTATCGATGTCTACATCATCGATCATGTCCACCTGATGTAACTCCTCTTGAGTCACTGGATCTCTATCTACAGGGATGTCAGGCCGATACAAAGGAGGATCTGCGCCGGCAAAACCATATAGGTCACCTGAGGGACCAGCGCCAGAGCTGGAAGGATCAAAAGTATTTACCTCTGCAGGATCTCTGCCCAAATACCGAATGAAAAGATATGACCGGTCCAGCTGCCGAGTCAATATGTCAATCTATGTCACATGAGTCGGATCTCTGACACAAGCTAGCCAATCCATCATCATCATGGATCCTGGAACTATATCCCCATAAAGCGTGGTGGCGCGGTGCGAGCTCCAATCGTATGAGGGATCCACCAATGTTGGAACATCTCCTGAGAACAGGGGCCCTCTGACAATGTAAAACCGTCAATCCCCATCAATGGGATGTCAATGACGGGTGACTACAAAACAGGCCAATAACGCCTGGCAGGAGGTAAGATCAGTATACGAATCTCTCCTATAGTGCTCCTAATAGCACGTTCTCCTAAATAGAGCTCCCATCCTCTATCTGTGAAGAGAGGAATCATGCGGGTGGAAATAACGTACTCAACTCCAGTCGGGTACCCATCCTCAAAACCAACTCCCAAATGCTCTCCAGAGTAGGGAATCCATGTAATGACATCGGCTGTTAACAACTCCAACTGTAGGCGACAATGAGTGAAACCCTCAGCGACAGGGACCTCCGCGAGTATAGAATGATGCCATCTCCGTCCTCGTGGATAGGTGTCTAAACCTAACACGTTAATAGGACGCAAACAAGGAAGCCTCTCATAGGCCCAAAACTACTAACACAAAGGCAAACATCTGCTGTCAGTCAACACTCTTAACCCATACATGGGAAAAGATAAGAGAAACAGTCACCCTCAGAAATGGGTAGAATTCTAACCACGCCTCGGTCAAGCCCTGCGATCGCATGCGTATTCCCCTGAGGAAGTAGGCAAAGGTGTAAGAACCCCAATCATACTCTCCTATATGGTCCACGTGTCGAGTGGCGCTGATCAAAGCGAAGGACACCCTAGAAGAGTTATCTGCTATGAAACAGCCCCTAATGATCATCAGGAACAATCACAGGAGAATGCGATCCCTGACTCTCACATCATCGGGTATAGGCTCACTCAACAGCCCGCTTATAGCATCTACGCTCAAAGGACCTATACGAATAGTCCTGCCCTTGAGCGCCTCCTCCGGAACTCCCAACAAGGATCTGACGGCAGTAGGGGTGATATCCGCCGTGCAAGGCACCGGCTCCCCTCCAAACTCCATACTTGTGATAAACCGCCAATCCATCGGCGTCATCATCACCTCATGATCCGGCCAAATGGAGGATCGAGTGCGGTGAAACCACCGCTCAGATAATGCCCTGAGATAACCCCAGGGACAGCGACGGGGTAGAATGGAGAAGAACCTCCCGAATCCCCAGCCATGGACGATCGCTTTGTAGTCATCATGCAAGGCCTGATACATAGAGTGGATGCTAAACCAGTTCCCTCGAGGCTGTGTGAAGCCGAGAACCTATATCAAATGCAGATCAACATCAGACTCTTTGACTCCTCATCAATAGGAAATAAGGAAGATTAAAGATCTAACTTCATACCTCGTTTGCGTGCAGGTATACTGAAGGATGCCTAATCAAGTCACCCAGAAGATCTGGGTTCGCCACTTGAATACCTGGCAATTCCCTACGGGGAACACGTACAGCAAGAGCAGGAACCTCGATCGGTGCATCCTCCTCCTCGTCCTCGACATTCGGCACTTCAACCCGAATAAGACGTATCACCGCCTCCACCAAGCGACGAGGCTGTCTAACAGAAGGGTGTTGAGGCTCTTTAAAATCCCTCCTCCATACACCAGAAGTGGTCCTGCGAGAACTACTCGGCTGATCCGGATCCATGATATCTGGACAGCAAGTCTCCAAATCACCTCAGAAAGGGTGTGGTAATTTTTTACCTGGAGTCTTTTCAAAATGCATTATATGATTACATGCATGCATGCATTGCTTTAACATACATCTACAGTAGAGTTAAAAATGCATGACTACCCAATACCTACATTTTGGGAAAATTTTTGCCATAGCCCCTTTGTAAATGGGACTATCCACATACACATAGGCATGACTAGGTGGCCATTCAGTAACACACCTATACACAGTCATATACATCCTGTATGCATCAATACATTGCAGTAAAAAATCTGTAAGTGTAGTCTAATTACCAGGATTATTTTGCTTGCCTACCTTTACTCATTTGTCCTCATATAGTATATGAAATGACAGTAAAAGGTGCCAATTTAACTGTTTCAAAAGTCAAATTTTTTCACATCATTATGTTCAGCATGGTTTAATACTAACATTTGTTGTGTTGAATATTTTTATCAAGTCATATCAGCATGCATATTCACTACTATGTGTCTAAATGCATTTCATGGGATAAGTCATTTTCCAACAGACAGAAATTGGAAAAAAATACATGCATGTGTTACCAGGACAGTGAAGAACACTTATACGATGGCGAGAATATGCGAGAAGTTGCCCGAACTCAGCAGAGATCGAAGAAGAGCTCTCGGATTTCCTTCATTGCTTATAACTTGAAAATGACTTATGAAATCAACTAATCGCTTTATACATAGCACACGATTGGCCATGAGACTAACTGCAGACTCTCAGCAAGTACACTGCGGCACTCCTACATGGGTCCCACACCTTCGGCTCACTCCAGTTAGAGTTGCAAAGGAGGTCTCACAAGCTGAAAAGGCCAAATCAGGAATAAAAGTGCTACGCGATTGAGCGGAATAGCCTGAAATCCTGGTTTCTCGTCGGTCAGAGTTAAACTCCCGTCGTCTCAAAGGTATTCGCCTGAATACAGGGTATACTATACCAATGAGCTCAACTTTCACAGATCATGCTCGGCAGTACCCCACAAAGGTCCGATGCCATCAATGAGTGTCAGGCAACCCTGACGTATCCCCGACGGGGGTTACAACGCAAAACCACGAAATATCAAACCTCCCCGACGGGGGTTACAACGCCGAAGTTATCAAGCATCTACATATCCCTGACGAGGGTTACAACGCAATGCAACCATTGATACACACATCAATGAAGGTCAAACAGCCTTGACATCATGTCAGCCGATGGCAAGTAAACCCATCGAAGTAACCTTCCCCGGCGGGGGCTACAACGCAATGCTACCATTGACACATACATCAATGAAGGTCAAGCAGCCTTGACAATGCATCCAGCAGGGATTTATCCGGTGATACACACATCAGCGAAGATCAGGCAACCCTGATAGCAACAAACTGTTAGCAGTAACTCCGACAGAGTGAGGGAATATGTTATACACATCCTCAAACAGACAAAACTTTATCCCCATAGATCTCTTACACACAAGAGGTACCTCTATGGAATATAAGACAGTGTCTAGGATTCAAGACTTTGGTGATAGCCCCAACGTCAACATCCTTGGAAACTTAAATCGCGTATCCAAGCCATCACTGATTGTTATCCCAGCAGGATTACCTAACAATCACTCATGCATTCTACATGCATTTGCATCATGTTGCTGCATGTAGCATCATGTTTATCTTGCTTGCATTTCAAGTGTCTAGTATTCTTTATCCTATCCATGTCTTGCATTGCATGAATAGGATAAAGAGGGGCAGCTGTAGACACTCGAAATTTTCTGCACTCCTATTATTAACATTACAGGAGGGTAGATTCGTCTTTGGAGATAACCCTGAAAGACAGATTACATCCATTCCGGATACTATCAGAAGTTCAGTTCCAACCCGGAACACAACCCGGGAACATCATCTCAAACCCGAAACACACACCGGGAATGTCATTTCCAATCTCGGAGATAACCCCGAGATATGTATATCAAAAGACCGACAATAACACCGAAGAGGACAGTTCTATCTTGGCGATAACACCGCAACGCTCAGTTCCAGTCCTAGAGAAACACTAGGAGTAGCAACCCCATCCTTGGTGATAGCCCCAAGAGATGCCATTGCAGTTTCGGTGATAACCCCGAAAATGCTTGTTTCAAACATATGCAATCAGCTTCAACCTCAGACATCCTGTCAAGGCACACACACCTCAGACCTGGAGTTGACAACGGGCAGACAGGAACATCCACAGATGACGGTGAGACATACAAACAAGCGGCGATCCAATCTCAATTTGTAACCACGAAAGAACATCTCGCTTTCCGCTTAAACTGGCGATAACCCCGGTGAGGAGTCACAACGTCATCTTACCATATCAACAAGATGATATCACGGCATACCAACAAGTAGTCCAATCTCAGATGCAACCCTGAGCAACGTCTACTTTCAACTCCAACCGGCGATAACCCTGGCGAGGAGTCAAACGTCATCTTATTCCTTCGATAATGGCACGTCGTCTCAACACTTCATACATACATACATCGAACAATGTCCCATAAGAGCCGAGGATTGACAATCCCGAGTGACTATTACGCGTGGCAGTACTTTGGATAGAATTTGAAGCTTGAAGACCATGGGCATAGACCCCTCTTCCTGACTTCGTACAACCTCTAATCCATGTCATTGCGTAACTCTCAACACAAGCGGCTCGAAGAAGGTTAGATATACCTCATCCGGATGCTCAAATTGAAGTTCTGCAAGTTTGAGCGAACATTATAGTGTATTAGTGCACGTACTACGAGACGACAGGACCCGCGAGGCTCAGATGCACCATGACCACCAGCAGTACAAATCAAGGGTCTGCTGAGAAAATACCTACGACCATCCGCTCTATATATACAAGCCTTGGGGAATTGACCATTTGAGAGGAGGAAGAGGGGGAAAAGCGAGAAGCCCCATCCATTTTACTCTGCAGATACACATCTTTTGAGTGTTTCCTCACTTCTAAACACTAGTTAGCTCACATATAGCTATCTTTTATCCAGCGGGAGCTGAGTGTTTATCCATTTAAAGTCATAGAAGTCTACTTTGGCAGCCCACTGTAAGCCTTCTTATATTCTATAAAGCCTTCTTCTCATATTAACACACACTGTTGTACACGTTGAGAGTCGTGTGAGTGTGTTTGCCCGGACTTTGGTCCGTGGTTTTCATTTTTGTCTGTATATATATACTTATATATATGTATATATTTCATATATGGACTAACATTATCAAGTTATGCCTCGATTGAGCCTAGACTTCGGTCTGGAGCGTTTAATTGCTTTTATATATATATATATATATAAAAAACTTATATATATAAATTGTGGTTAGACTTTGTCTGATGAGCCTGGATTCTATATCTGATGCGTTTAATTGCTTTTTATATATATATATATATATATATATATATATATACTATATATATATAATTGTTGTGGACATATATCCGGATGAGCCCAGATTCACATCCAAATGCGTTTCTTTGCTTTTATATATATATATATATTTGTACATATATATATATATTTATATATATATATATATATATATATATTTACATTCTATCAGGCCTGGAGTTTACTTCGTGGCCTTTTACAGCTTTATTTATATTTCGTCCCGCCTGGAGTTTACTCAAGTGGCGATTGATCTTTCTGACTTTATTTACATTTTCGTCCCACTCCGGAGTTTACTTGTGGTGGTTGATGATGTATGTATATATATATATATATATATATATATATATATATATATATATATATATATATATATATATATATATATATATATATATATATTTACCGCTTTTATATATTTACATTTCCAATCCCCATGGAGTTGCTTTCGTGGTGGTTAATCATGTCTCATATATATATATATATATTTACTGACTTTTATATATATAATCGCTATCGCTTTTCATACAAATTGCAGATCATGTGAGCCTATGAATCATATGATCACAGTTCGATTCTTTGAATCTAGATTCGATTCCCATGATGGACATTTTTCAGTTTGTAGCGGCTGTACATTAATTTTACATTATGTCTCGAATTTCCTTAGATGGTTGTCATGCCCATGAGGAGTTCGCTTTGATCATATATATTATTTTTTCTCGAGAATGCTTTGTATCTAGAAAATAAAAGCAAACAATAGAACATTTAATAATAAAATGGAAGTATGAAAAGGTCTCAATTCTATTGAGCACGGGGTTTAAAAACCTCTTTTACAAAACTTCATTGATATATCTTGGTTAAAACTGAATTTTTCTATAAAATTCAAACCTTGTGTATATAGGTACGAACGAGGCCTTGCACTACTTTCAAATAATTGCACATTGATCCACACACACACACACACATTCATATAACAATTTCTTTGAAAAGTGGCGGTCACCGTGGTAACACGGATGTCGGGGGTGCCTAACACCTTCTCTCCGCATAATCAAGCCCCCGGACCCAAAATGAATCTCGGTTTCATAGACCCATCTAGCAGTGTCAAAACACTGGGTCAATGTGCAAACCTTTTCGGTTGCGTTGGTGCAACTAGTTAAATACACCAACTGGGGACTCTTAAAGTCAAATCGTCGACATTATACATGTCGAACCTTTTTCACTTATTTTTTTAAACAAATCTCACATTAACATGAGAACACCAAAGAACAAGTAACAAAAAGGGACACTCAAAAATCCCGACGTCGACATTGGTCATCCTCCTGTTAAGCTGATATTCCTTCTTCCATGTGTCCTCGTGTTTCATGATTTGTGAGGAGTATATCTTACTTCTACTGTACCTTCCCAGTTAGTTCGTAGAGTTGATCTCATTGGACTCTACGATCCTTCGATGTTGGTGAGTAGTAGCTAGGTTACTCTTCTCTTTTATGAAACCCAAACCGGCATAAGATCCCTTATTCCTGGGAATATGAATTAAATCAGCTGAGCATGATTTGACAAGCTCATCCTTCTGTGAGGATTTCACAAATATAATGCCTCTACTAAAACCTAAGGCATTACTAGTGTTAGTTTCCTTTATTTTTTCCACACATGGCTCTGAGGTAGATTCCTCAAAGCCTAACCCTGTTCTGTCAGAGACACTTCTCTGGCTAGTGATTAGGGAGTCCATGGATAAAGAGGATTTATTCCATGTAGAGATTGTCTTTTCTAGATCCTTAATTTTAGAGTTTAGACTTGACTCTCTTTTTGCATTGAGCTCATTTGTTTGTTTCAAGAGCTTATTCTCAGCTTCAAATTTGGAGAGAGAGTCGATCTCGAGAAGAAATTCATTTCAGTTCTTCTTGAACTTTTTCTTTCTCCTTTTGAAGAAGTGAATAGTCTTTAGACAGAACTCTAAACCACTTCATGTATTGATGCAGATCAGATGTTATGACATGCAGTGCAGTTCTTAGGTCATCAATATCTACATCAGGAGAGTTGAAGTCAAATACCTCATCGATACTTACTTCATGTATGTTCGAGTTCTGTTTGTCCCTTGCATTTTTGGCCATTAGGCAAAGATTTTCCATTTGAGGATCTTCATCGTCTCCAGATTCTGGAGTTGATTCATTGTCTGAGTCACTCCACGATCCTCCAACTACAAGGCCTTTGTCTTTCTTATGAGGCCTCTTATTGCCTTTGTATTCCTTCTTTGAATGTGATTTCTTCTTGAGTTCTTCTCTGAGGGGTTTGTTGCAGTTGGCAATGAAGTGACCAGGTTTCTTGCAAGTATAGCATAGATCATTCATTTGCTCCTAGCTGCTGTAGTTACTGACTTTCTTTGGCTTGCTGGTTTTGCCTTATCGCATGAACCTTTTTAGTCTTTTCACCAGCATTGTAAAGTCCTCATCATCATCTTCATCGTAGTCAGAATCAACTTCAGTGTTGACTTTGGAGGTGTTTTTCAGTTGCTTTGAGAGCAACACCTTTATCCTTTTTTCTTCCTTCAGACAAAGTTTTCGCTTTCGTTGAGTCACTCCAACAGTATGTAAGAAGGTTGCCATATAACTATTGAACAGTCATTTCATGTAAATTCTTTGATTCTCTAATGGCAGTGATTTTGGCATCCCACTTGCTTGGTAAGGCTCTCATGAACTTTATGATTAGATCTTTGTTTGGATAGATCTTTCCATAGGCTCGTAGAACATTAAATCTCTCGTAAGTGGCAGTGACGTTCTCTCCTTGAACGTGAGCAAACATCTCATATTGATGAGTCGAGAGAGATTGTTTGTTTTCTCTGACTTCTTCTGTTCCTTCATGCATAATGAGTAATGCTTCCCAAATCTCCTTTGTTGTTTTGCTGTTGACCACGTTTTCAAACAAATCATCTTCTAAGGATTAGAATAAGATGTTCTTGGCCTTTTTGTTGAAATGCATGACTCTCTTCTCTCTTTTCTCATCCATTCTCCTTTGACCTTGATCTCAGATTCTGCTTTGGATAAATACGTAGTTGGTGCAAGATTTGTAGGAACATAGGGGCCATTCTGAACAGTTTCAAATAGATCTTCATCTATTGAATCCATGTAAGCTTGCATCCTAACCTTCCAGTTAGCAAATTTATCTTTGTTGCACATAGGTGGCTTATTGCCTCCTCCAGTCTTTGATTCGCTTGGTAAGTGTGCCATTGGATCTACTCAAGCTTTGTAGGCTATATTATAAAACCTCTTTTGATACCAATTGTTAGTTCCCGGAAGCACAATAGTTATGAAGGGGGGGTTAAATAGATATTTAAAAACTTTTCTTTTTGACTAGTTAGTTTTGATAGTGATTAAAACATAGCGGAATGAGTATTTGTTTAATCTCCTTTTAGATATCTTGAATTAATGAGAGTGAGGCAATTATGGCAGTTATAGCAGTTATAGCACGAATATAATAGACACAGCAGTTTTAAGTGGTTCAGAGCACTTAAAGCTCCTAATCCACTCTTCTACTCCTCGAGTAGAAAATCCACTAAGGATGTCTGTTACACTTTCTGAATCTCACAGATTCCTTCTAGACCAGCAGTGTAGGCACTTCTTAGTTCACTCTTGAACTCTTCAAGTCCAGCAGACTTGGTTCTTGACAGTTCACTTAGAACTCTTCAAGTCCTTCTGACTTGGAACTCTTACTTCAGTTGGTTGATAGTTGTTGAGTTCTTAATTGATGCTACTCAGTTGCAGTTAAGCACTTGTTTGAAAGAACTGAGTAGCTGAGCAAGCTTCCTCTTTTTCTCAGATCGTAGAGTTGAGCATTAAATGTTCTTGTGCGTTTTTGTTCAATGCTTGCTTCTTCTTCTTTTTTCTTCTCATCTGCATATGTTCTGCATATATGTGATTCTTAAAATCTATCCGTTAAAGCCTTTTATTGAAGCATTAAATGCATTTGACATTTCTAAACTTTGATGGAGACTTTTCTGCACACCTTCTGAATTGCATTCTAGCCCACTGACACAGCAGCCTATTTTCTCACCTAACACCTGGAAAGGTGTTTTTTCCTTTGTCCTATGGTCCTTTCCTTAGCTTCTTGAATATGTTTCTTTTGTTGAATACTAAGGATATCTTTTGTACCATTGGGACTGGAGAGGACTTCAACGTTTCAAACCCATTCCACTTTTGTTGGAATTTGTCTTTAAACAAAAGTAAGGCTCGATGCTTCTAACATAAGGCAGCTGATACTCTACGATCCATATCATGGTGTATTGTCACATTGGTGCTTGGTCTGAAGAGAACACTACGATTTCTCTCAGGGATTTACACACTATGATCTTTTCACACTACGATCATCACTTGCTCGTTTTGCAGACTCTACGTTTTCGAAAGCACACTACGATCTCTGAGTTAGCTTCGGTAAACGTCTAGACCACTCTACGATTTCTGGAGAGGCCCTTCAAGGCAGATACACTATGATCTTCTAAGCTCTACGATCCTGCCTTAGCTTCTACATTCTGTTAATTAGCTTGATAGACTACGATTCTCTTCAATGCCTATCAATTTCTTTCAAGTCATAGATCAACCTAGCATCTTTGATCTCTTTATCTATACATTCGTTTATAGAATGATGAACATTAAAAGCTAAGATCAACCTAACAATTTTGATCTATCACTAAGTCCTTGTACATATATTCCTTGTAGGACTTTACATATAATCATGAGCATTTACTTTAAACATCAAATCAAAATATGCATTCTTCCAACAGTCCTCATTATAATTATTATCACACTATTTCACCAAATAGTGAGGACTACTACAGCCACTTATGTTGGACCATCACTGCATTCCCCGACTTGTCCCAGCTATATTCTCATTTCTTGGAGAGAACAATGAAAGAAAAAGGTGAGCTCAACTAGCCCAGTAAGAAATATTATGACCAAGATAATGCAGAATAAATTATCTTTAGCCTTCAACAATATAACAACTGATAGAATATAATAGACAACAAGTTTTAGATCAACAAATGCAGCAGAACAAGCAATCCATTAGAAGAGTCAAGTAGAGCATGATATCTACTATATTCTATGATTTAAAAAGTTTTTCATCAAATTTATCGCCGAGACTTAGCTTAATAAATAAACCACATCATCGAATCATCCTTGCACTACGGGCTAAGGATATTCATGTAATCACCAATGGTCATGATTTTACAGAATAATCCCTGGTCATAATCATACCAACAACTGTCCATCAATGCACTACGGGCCAATGAGGACTTTTACCATATCATTTGTAACATTACGGGTCATGATTATACCGAATGATCCCTGGTCATAATTATACCAATCAATAGTCCATCTATGCACATAAGCCAAAGATGACTTTCATCACAATATAAACATGAGGATGATGACAATGATATAAGCATTAATCAAACAAAATCAAATCAAACGAAATCAAGGATAAATATTAAAGACTTTAAATTTATCCAGAGTTTAAAAATATCTAAATTGTCAATATGATACTACTTTGTAAAGTAAAATTCATGAATAATATTCATGTACCAAAAATAATTTGGACAGAAAAGAAATATATTTTTTGGGTAAATAGTACCCCGTGAATAGTATCCCGTGAATAGTACTTCAGGAATAGTACCTCGTGAATAGTACCCCGACATAAAAAGTACCCAAAATACCCGAGTAAATAATATTCGGGTGAATAGTAATTGGGTGAATAGTAACCCGTGAATAGTAACTCGTGAATAGTACTACGGCATAAAAAGTGCCCTGAATACCCGAGTGAATAATATTTGAGTGAATAATAACCGGGTGAATAGTAACCCATAAATAGTAACTTATGAATAGTATTCCGTCATGAAAAGATCAATAATTATCAAGAAAGCTCATAATAATATCTCAATGAAAAGATACTGGATGAAGCGCAAATATCAAGAATATTCTACTAATTTCACGGAGTATAGAAGCAATACTTTAACATAATGAGTGTATAATTAGGAATACGAGACGAAATAATATTACTCACATACTACAGAGTATGGAAGAAAATATTATTCCTTATGAATACTGAACAAAAAAATATCCCTTACAACTGTTGAACAAAAATAATATTCCAACGAATATTTAACGAAGATAATATTCCAGCGAATATTTAACAAAGATAATATTCCTACGAATATTGAACGAAGATAATATTCATACAAATACGAAATATAATATCTCTTCAGAATATGAAATAAATAATACCCCTTACCTCAGAAGAAGACTAGATACTGGAATAGTGAAGTAGCAGAATTCTCTTCTTTTTTCTCTCTATAGTTTCTCTCTCTATAGCTTCTCTCTCTATAATTGCTCTTGTGAGTCTTAGTGAATTGGTGAGAATGAAAGAAGAATGAGCTTCTATTTATAGGAAAACATAATTTTGATAATTGCACGTTTTGGGGCTCGAAATATTACAGTATAATACCTTCATCTTTTCCTTCATTTTTAATTTAGTCATACAAGTATTATCAAACTTGCACCACCTCCCCTAATAGTATATCATGTGAATCAATTAGTACAATCATGTGACTTAATAGTATAATCATGTGAAAAAACTAATTACAGTATAGTACCTTCATCTATACATTCATTTTTAGTTTAGTCATGCAAGTATTATCAATATTACACCACCTCCCCTAATAGTACATGCATGTGAATCAATAGTACACACATGTGAATAAATAGTTATAAGCATGTGAATTAATAGCAATTAATTCCTCATTTATCCGATTAATTACCCGATTGGTCAATATAACCTCCAGACATCAATTATTATCGAAATAAATGTCGATTTCCACTAACACTAATAATTTCCACACAATTGAACTATCAATTTCATCTTTAATCAACACGAACTTATTCATCATTAATATTATAACTCACAATATTTAACAACCAGGTCATTCCCAGGAAAGAGGGAGCTTTCCGATAAGGATATCTCCCTATTGGCGCGCAATTAGATGAATAACTAATAATAATATTAGTTCCTTGACAGAACTTCTAGACATCATCAATATTGCAAATAATAATATGAATAACTTTGTCGTCTCAATTATTGCTTTAATAATATAAAATATTATGACAATAATTGAATAAAACTGAGTGACTTCTCACGTAAGCATCAATAATCAAAGATATTGTACAATATCGTGTGCTACTATGCAACCACGCGTATTACTATACTTTTATCACCGATTATTTTATAACAACTTGCTTACTTTGAAAAATTTTCTCATATCACCCTTAACTTTAACCTTTTATCAATTTAACCATTTACTAAATAGAATAATTATAAGAAAATTGAATTTTTTTCATTTCATAAAATTCGGGGTCTCACATGAGTAATATTATTTCGTCTCGTATTCCTAATTATACCCTCATTCTGTTAAAGTATTGCTTCTATGCTCCGTGAAATTAGTAAAATATCCTTGAAATTTGCGCTTCATCTAGTATCATTTCACAAGGATATTTTCTACACATTCTTTTTAAATTTTAAGCTTTTCATGCCGGAGTATTGTCCATGAGTACTATTTATTTATACGGTACTATTCACAAAAGTACTATTCACAGGTACTATTCACAAAGTACTATTCATGAGTACTATTCACAAGGTACTATTCACGAGATACTATTCTCGAAGTACTATTCACGGGATACTATTCACCCGGGTACTATTCACCCCGAGTACTATTCATGACAAAAATTGATTTCTTTTCGGTCCAAAACATTTTTGATACAATATCATTCTTGAATTTTACTCCACAAAGCAGTATCATGTTGGCAATTTGAACATTATTGAATTCTGGATAAATTAAATTATTAAAGTCTTTAAAATTTATCCTTGAACTTGTTTTATTGAATTCTTATATCATTGTCATCATCCTCATACTTATATTGTGATGAAAGTCATCTTTGGCTTACGTGCATAGATGAACTATTGATTGGTATGATTATGACCAGAGATCATTTGGTATAATCATGACCCGTAATGTTACAAATGATGTGGTAAAAATCCTCATTGGCCTGTAGTTCATTGATGGACAGTTGTTGGTATGATTATGACCAGAGATTATTCAGTATAGTCATGACCATTGATGATTACATGAATATCCTTGGTCGTGGTGCAGGAATGATTCGATGATGTGGTTTATTTATTAAGCTAAGTCTCGGCGATAAAGTTGATGAAAAACTTTTTAAATCATAGAAGATAGTAGATATCATGCTCTACTTGACTATTCTAATGGATTGTTTGTTCCACTGCAGTTAAACTTGATATTTATTATATTTTATCAGTTTAACACTGTTGAAGGCTAATGATAATTTATTCTGCATTATCTTAGTCATAATATTTCTTATTAGGCTAGTTGAGCTCACCCTTTTGCTTTCATTGTTCTCTTCAGGAAATGAGAACGTAGCCGGGACTAGTCGGGGAACGGAGTGACGGTCCAGATGTTTGCATTAGTAGTCTTCACTATCCTGTGAAATAGTGTGATAATAAATGAGGACTTATTTTGAGTTTGAATACTGTCTAGAAGACAATATTTGTATTAAAACTCATAGTTCATGTTGTATAATTAAGTTTGTATTTGTATTCAGTACCATATATTTGGCGACCCAAGATGGGTGATGTATACCTATTTTGGGGGCATCACAGATGATAACAATGATATAATAATTCAATTAAATGAGATCAAGGATAAATTTTAAAGATTTATAATTTAATTTATCCAAAATTCAATAACATTCAAATTGTCAACACGATACTGCTTTGTGGAGTAAAATTCAAAAATAATATTATATCAAAAATGATTTGGAGCGAAAACGAATCAATTTATATCATGAATAGTACCCCGGGTGAATAGTACTCAAGTGAATAGTACTTCATGAATAGTAACCTATGAATAGTACTCCGGCATGAAAAAGTTAAAACTTATCAAGACTGCTCAGAATAATATTTCCATGAAAAGATACTAGATGAAGCGCAAATTTCAAAGAATTTCTGATCATGTCAGGAATTATAAAAGCAATACTTACCATAGTAAGTTTAGAGTTAGGAATCTGAAATGAACAATATCTCTAAAGCGCAAATGGATTTTCAAGCGTGTCATGCCAGAGTCGCGTGAGCAGATCATTTCCATAATTTAATACCAAATGAATACGAAGGGTTATTCACCAGGTATGCGGTAGTCCGCGTAGACAGATTATTCCCACATAATAATAAAGAATGGAATAACAACAAGATTTCACCATGCATGCGGTAGTCCGCGTAGACAGGTTATTCCAATAGAATAATAAAGAATGGAATAACAACAGGATTTCACCATGCATGCGGTAGTCCACGTAGATAGGTTATTCCAACAGAATGATAAAGAATGGAATAACAACCCTTATGAGTATTGAAAGAAATAACTCTGTTCATGAATACGAAAGAAATAATACCCCTTACGAATACAACAAATAATATCCTTTACCTTAGTAGGAGATTTGATACTTCAATAGTGTAGTAACAGAATACTCTTCTTCTTTCTATCTGATTCTCTCTCTATAGAATTCTCTTGTGAGTCGTAGTGAATTGGTGAGAATGAAAGAAGAAATAAGCTTCTATTTATAGAAGATTTCTAGCTTAGCCCTTGCAATGGGAAGAGGCAAGTGGCTTGACGACTGGTGATGTGAAAAGAATAGTGGTTTGACGTCTTTAATGTGAAACGACAAGTGGTTTGACGCCTGTAATGTGAAACGACAATTCGTTCGACGCCTGTAATGTGAGATAACAAGTAGTTTGACGCCTGTAATGTGAAACAACAATTGGTTCGACGCCTGTAATGTGAAACGATAATTGGTTCGACGCCTATAATGTGAAACGACAATTAGTTTTGACGCCTGTAATGTGAAATGACAATTGGTTTGATGCCTATAATATGAAACGGCAAGTGGTTTGACGTCTGGTAAAGGCAATTACTATTGGCGAAAGTGACTCTTAGATGATGACATATGGGTCCCCATAGAATAAAACAAACTTACCACAAACGTCTCATAACAGACTTCTTATTTATATAAAAGATTGAATAAATATTACCACAAATCATTTTCTCTTCAATCAACACATATTTAATCTTTCAATAATTATTCATCATTAATTTTATAACACATAATATTTAACAACCAGATCATTCCCAAGAAAGAGGGGGCTTTCCAATAAGGATTCTCCTATTGGTAGCAATTGATTAGGTGACCAAACCTCTCCTCGACGAGAACTTTTCTGACATCGTCAATATTACAAATAATAATATAAATAATTGTATCGTCTCAATTATTGATTTAATAATATATAAAATATCAACAATAATTGAATCAAATAACGTGAGATACTATGCGCGGCAATTCTTTGTAGCAATAATTGAACAAAAGCGAGTGACTTCTCACGTAAGCATCAATAATCAATACAGGTAGTTGTTACAATGCAACAATGCGTATCACTGTACTTTTATCACCGGGTATTTCAACTGTTAACGCTAAAACTTCCGCCGTTATTTTTATAAAAAGATAATTTTGTCGTTTTCTAACTCCGACAATAATTCTGCTGTGGGGTCCACTAATGATTGTGTCATCGTATGAATATTTGCCGACAAAAAGAATATTCCCCGACCAAACGAATATTTTATAACAACTTGTTTTACTTTGCAAAATTTTCACATATCACCCTTATTTTAATCCTTTTATCAATTTAACCATTTAGTAAATAAAATAATAATTATAAGAAAATTGAATACTTTTATTTCATAAAATTTGGGGTCTTACAATCTCTCCTCCTTATGAAATTTTGCCTTCGAAATTAGGGTAAGTACCTGATATATCGAAGAGGTGAGGATACCTTGATTTCATTTCAGATTCTAACTCCCAGGTCATTTCCTCAACATCGTGGTTTCTCTGCAAAACTTTGACTTGAGGTATAACCTTGGAGCGTAGAATATGTTCCTTTTTATCCAAGATTTTAACAGAAACCTCTTCATACGTTAAATCTTTCGCTATTTCGTCCGCTTCTAACTCAATAATGTGGTTCAGGTCTTCCACATATTTACGTAACATAGATATGTAAAAAAAATGTTATGAACACGCGACATACTTAGCGGTAAAGCGAGTCTATAGGGCACAGTTCCTACTTGATCGAGGATTTCAAATAGACCAATAAAATCGAGGGTTGATGTAAGACCCCAACTTATTATAAATAAAATTGAATTTTTCTCTATTCATTATTCTAAATTAATAAGGTGTTAATTTGATATAATGCTTTGGTTATGGGTGAAAATGTGCAAATTTTGCAAAATAAGCAAGTGGTTATAAAATATTCATTTCTGTCGAGGAATATTCGTTTGGTCGTGGAATATTCTTTTTGTCGGGAATATCCGTATTTGGCATAGCCAATCAACGTATGGGCCCCATAACGGAATAACCATGTCGGATGAAGAAAATGACAAAGTATGAGTTTTATGAATAATGACGTAATTATTCCAATTAACCTTTGTTGGGTTACACGGTGGTTAAAATCTTTGTAATATGCGTGGTTGCACGGTAGTACTACCGGTATTGCATACATATTGTTGAATTATTGATTCGTAAGTAAGAAGGCACTATTCAATAATTATTACGATGAATTCTTTGTTCAATATTTTATTTTATTGATTCAATAATTCTCTGCGTTGATAGTTTATATTATTGTTGTTTCAATAATTGTCATTTGCTGAAGATTTCCCATTATCAAATCAATAATTCATATTATTTGAATAATATTATTAGATAGAATTATTGGCAATGTCTAGAAAGTTCATCAAGGAGAGGTTTGGTCACCTAATTGCTTGCGCCGAAAGAAGGAGAAATCCTTATTGAAAAGCCCCTCTTTCTGAGGGCTACTGGTTGTCATAAGTGTGATTACGTAATTTTATTTGTGAATAATTAATTATTGATTTATATGATAAGGAAATATTTATTTGATGTGGATATAAATGATGGATTTATTTATTTTATGTGGTTATTAATGAAGGAATTAATGCTGAGGTGTTTTATCAGTATTTTGTCGGAGTAGAAATATTAAAAATCACCCGTTTGTGGATTTCAGATATTTTCTATTTAGAATTTGGAAAAACCCAAAGCTACAAAGTTGTAGAGAATTCGATTTCGTGTGGAATGGATATAAAATCGGTATTTTTCTGATAAACGGGCTATTTTCTATGAATTGTTGAAGTTTCGGAAAATAAAATAATTTTTATTAAAATTGGGTGGGACCCACTTTTATTTGAAAACATGTGGGCTGCTATTTTTCTCTTCCAAAATGGCATGCTTGAATTTTTCCAAGGGTGTGCGTGGAAGATTTGATATAAATAATATTATTTTATTATTTTAGTCTCCTATGGCGTTCTAGCATTTTCCTATAAATAGACGCTTAGGTTAGAATTGAAAATTACACCAGAAATAAGTTTTCTTTCTCTCTATATTGTCGAGCGTATTTTTGTTAGTATTTAGATACTTTGAGAGTTGTTATTCGGTACAAGTTTCCTTCGGCTTTCTATCCGATATTCCGATCAGAAGTACCATTATTTTGAGGTAAGGGATGTTATTTTCTTCATATATGATATTATTTCTTTCAATATCATTATGCCGAAGTATTGATCTGAACTTTTTAATCAAATTTGGAACTTTTTATGTCGGGGTTACTATTCACGATATCTGGCCTTATTCACGATCACTACCACTATTCTGAATCTGACCTTTATTCAATAGAAAATGAAAATTTTTCTTTTTGTCCAATATGTCTATTACTAAGTTACTATCTTTGATTGTATCCATGTTTTGATCTTTTATTTTGAATTACGCTTCAAAATTGGTTATTATGGAGTATTATTGATCTTGGATAAAGCGTTATACGAATCCCTAATATTTGTTCTTCTGTCTCACTGGATTCATTTTCTTTAAAATATTTTTCATCATCCTCAGTCATAAATGATGAAATTATCGAATATCTTTGGCACTGTAGTGCAAAAGATGAATGATTAATCGATGAATATCTTTGGCCGTGTAGTGCAAAAGATGAGCAGTGTTGAGATGAACATGACCATTTGGTAAAATAAATGAATATCTTTGGCACTGTAGTGCAAAGATGAATATTTGATTAAAAGATGTATATTGATTGATGTTACTGAGGATAAAATATTGATGATGGACTCTTAAATCTTAGAAGATAGTAGAATTCATTCTCTACGTGACTCTTCTAACGGATTGTTGTTTTCATTTGCATTTGTTGATCTAAAACTTGTTGTCTATTATATTCTATCGATTTTTCCTGTTGAAGACTAATGATAATTTGTTGTATATTATCTTAGTCATAATATTCTTTCTTGGGCTAGTTGAGCTCACCCTTTTCCTTTTTGTTCCATTTTTCTTCTCAGGAGGTGAGAACATAGCAGGATCGAGTCGGGGTATGGAGTAATGGTTCTAGAAAGATGTTTTAGCAGTCCTCACTATTTCTGTAAAATAGTGTATGAATAATTGTAATGAGGACTTATTTGAGTGTTGATATTGTCTAGAAGACAATATTTGTATTTAAACTCACAATATGTGTTGTCGTATTTTACACGACATTTGTATTATTGAAGTTGTAGTTTGATTTTTGTACCATGTATTTGGCGACTCAGAATGGGTGTTGTATACCTATTTTCGGGGCGTCACAGTTGAGATTTCCTCTCTTCGTCAATTCTTGCTTCTAGAATAACGCCCTCTTGAACTTTCTTCTTCACATTCATCAACTCTGAGTCTGTAACTTGAGCGGCTTTAACTTTATCGATTAAAGTCGGTTCTATTCGTATATTTGTCATCATCACGTGGGACCCTGGAGTCTTTATCTACATCTCCATCCTTTGCAAGTCATACAAAATGGGCCTTTACGTTGACAGTAACGCACTTGTTCCCGCATATGATATTCTACTCAATGCATCAGCTACTACGTTAGCTTTTCCAGGATGGTATTGAATGGTATGGTCATACGTAATCTTTCAACAGCTCGAGCCAACGTCTTTGGCGCATAATTCGTTCGTGTTAGGTGAAAAAAAATATTTGAGGGTTTTGTATCAGGTTCAAGGTCGATACAAAATTCAATTTCACGCTCTGGGGTATGCAAGGAAATTCTTCAGGGAATACGTCAGGAAATTTATTAACAATCGAAATATCATTCAAATCTGACGTATTTTTGTTTAAATCTTTGATATGAGCTAAGAAAGCTTGACATCCGTTTTTTAATAAACGAATGGCTCTATGGCTTGATATGACAGTGATTGACTTTAGTGGTTTAGTTGCTTGAATTTGCATAATAGGTTGGTTAGGAATACGAAAGCTAACAACCTTACGAAACAATCAATTTTAGCATGATGAGTAGTTAACCATTAGATTCCTAAAATCACATCAAATGTGAGTATTTTCAAAGAGATAAGATCGACAGGTAACGTGAAAGTGTTGATTTGAATCAAACAAGATTTATAAACAGTGGAGGTAACGAAGGTTTCTCATAATGGAGTTTTAATAGATAAGTCAAAGTCTAATTTCTTAGGGGTCAAGTTCAAATGTTGAGCGCAAGCAAGAGAGATAAAAGAATGGGTAGAACCGGTATCTAATAAGGTATAGACTTCGCAAGAATTTATAATTAACTAACCCGTGCTAACTTCGTTCGGATTACTCGCTTTTTTGAGAAGTCAAGAAAAACGCTCTTCCTGAAACTACCGACTTTGTTTTGTCCGTATCCGCCTTTGGTGCCACCGTCCCAGCTGGACTTGATGTCGCTACAGGATAAAATCGAGCTATGTGACCGTCTTTTCCACAACTAAACATACCTTGGAAGGCTGTGAATAATTTGGACTTATGTGTCCCTCCTCTCCGCATCTGTAGCATCTAACTGGCGGTCGTTCTCCTCCCCTAGAATTTGTTGTTGGTGCTGGTGCTGCTACCGGAGTCTTCCCATCATCGTTAAATCTTCTCTTTTTGAATTTTCCTCTTCTATTATCTTGGCCATGATTACCACCGAAGTGGTTACCATTTTTGGCATGATAATTTCCCCCACGATGGTTATCATTGTTCCGATGGTCGTTGTCACCAGTACGATTATTATCGTGTTGTTGGTCGTTGCCTTTTGGTTGTGCTAACTCATTATCGAGCTCCAATAACTGAGCCCTATTCACAACATATGAATATAAACAAAGTTTGTGAGAAATAAGGTATTGACGTATATCGGGTTTCAAACCTCTTAGAAACATTCGCGTCATTCGCTCCTCATTATCAACCAAATGGGATGCAAATAGGGACAACTCGGCAAACTTAGCCTCGTACTACGACACGGTCATATTATTTTGCTCCAGCTTGATGAATTCCACCTCCTCCATGTGACAAATACTTTCGGGAAAGTACTTGTCGTTGAATAATTCTTGGAACTTCTCCCAAGACATCTTCAAGGTCTGGCGGTTTGATACTTTTTCTTGATTCCCCCACGAATGTCGCCTCTCCTCACAATATGATGGTGGCAAAGGGAACCTTTTGCTCCTCGGAACATCCCAAGACATCAAATATCTTGGTGATCTGCTTTATCCATGTCTCCGCTTTAAGTGGTTCTGGCTCTCCCAAAAACTCCGATGGTCCCAGCTCCTTGAACTGCTTTGCGATGACCATCCGAGAGTTACTAGTGTTTCCACCTGTATTTTGAACATAAGTCTCTCTCGCCTGATGTTGCATGAATTGCATAAAGCCTCTGAACATCCCATCATTCATTATCTGATCGGTGTTGTTGTTTACCTGAGGATTATTGTCTTCCTGTTGCACATTATCCTGGGTATTGATCGTTGGTGACTCAACGGTCTCATGTGCTTCATTGTTGATATCAACATTTTTAGATGCCATTTTCAAACACTGTCACAAAACAAGGGTTAATTGACATGAAACATATTATCCCTATACTCTGACCGACCAATTAAATACCAAATAAACTTAGGTAGGTTATACTAGAAAAGGAATTTCCCGTCTCTCCCCTCCTAGTTCTTGTCTCACATTTTAGCCAGAGATCATATCCCTAAGCTTTGATACCAACTATGATGCCCCCAAAATAGGTATACATCACCCATTCTGAGTCACCAAATACATAGTACAGAATACAAATACAAACTTAAATATACAGCATGAGCTGTGAGTTTTAATACAAATATTGTCTTCTATACAATATCCACACTCAGATAAAGTCCTCATTATATTTATTATCACACTATTTCACAGAATAGTAAGGACTACTAATGCAAACATCTGGACCATCACTCCATTCTCCTACTAGTCCCAGCTATATTCTCATTTCCTGAAGAGAACAATTAAAGCAAAGGGTGAGCTCAACTAGCCCAGTAAGAAATATTATGACTAAGATAATGCAAAATAAATTATCATTAGCCTTGAACAGGGTTAAACTGATAAAATATAATAAACATCAAGTTTAACTACAGCGGAACAAGCAATCCATTAGAAGAATCAAGTAGAGCATGATATCTACTATCTTCTATGATTTAAAAGGTTTATCATCAATTTTATCGCTGAGACTCAGCTTAATAAATAATCCACATCACTGAATATTCATGACCACGAGTTATTCTTGAGTTATTCTATGGGCCAGGGATATTCTTTAGTATCACAACCACGAGTTATGCATGCACTACAGGCCAAGGATATTCGTGTATTCATCAATGGTCATAATCATGCCAACAACTGTCCATCAATGCACTACGGGCCAATGAGGACTTTTACCACATCATTTGTAACATTACGGTCATGATTATACCGAATAATCCCTGGTCATAATCATACCATGTCCATCTATGCACTACGGGCCAAAGATGACTTTCATAACAATATAAGCATAAAGATGATGACAATGATATAATAATTCAATCAAACGAGATCAAGGATAAATTTTAAAGATTTATAATTTAATTTATCCACAATTCAATAACATTCAAATTGTCAACACGATAATACTTTGTGGAGTAAAATTCAAGAATAATATTATATTAAAAATGATTTGGACCGAAAACGAATCAATTTTTATCATGAATAGTACCCCGGGTGAATAGTACTCAAGTGAATAGTACCCCGTGAATAGTACTTCATGAATAGTAACCCGTGAATAGTACTCCGGCATGAAAAAGTTAAAACTTATCAAGATTGCTCAGAATAATATTTCTATGAAAAGATATTGGATGAAGCGCAAATATCAAAGAATTTCTGATCATGTCAGAATTATAGAAGCAATACTTACCATAGTAAGTTTAGAGTTAGGAATCTGAAATGAACAATATCTAAAGCGCAAATGGATTTTCAAGCGTCATGCGGTGAGTCGCGTGAGAGAGATCCTTTCCATAATTTAATACCAAATGAATCGAAGGGTTATTCACTGGGCATGCGGTAGTCGCGTGAGATGAGTTATTCCACGAATAATAAAGAATGGAATAACAACGGATTTCACCATAAATGCGGTTATGCTGCGTGAGATGGGTTATTCCAACAAAATAATAAAGAATAGAATAACAACAGGATTTCACCGTGCATGCGGTGGTCGCGTGAGCGAGTTATTCCAATGGAATGATAAAGAATGGAATAACAACCCTTACGAGTATTGAAAGAAATAACTTTTTTCATGAATACGAAAGAAATAATACCCCTTACGAATACAAAAAATAATATCCCTTACCTTAGTAGGAGATTGGATTTACGCAATAGTAGTAATGAGAATACTCTTCCTCTTTTATATCGATTCTCTCTATAGAATTCTCTTGTGAGTCGTAGTGAATTGGTGAGAATGAAAGAAGAAATAAGCTTATTTATAGAAGATTTCTAGCTTAGCCCTTGCAATGGGAAGAGGCAAGTGGATTAACGACTGGTGATGTGAAAAGAAAAGTGGTTTGACGCTTGTAATGTGAAACAACAAGTGGTTTGAAGCCTGTAATGTGAAACGATAATTGGTTCGACGCCTGTAATATGAGACAACAAGTGGTTTGACGCCTGTAATGTGAAATGACAATTGGTTCGACGCCTGTAATGTGAAACGACAATTGGTTCGACGCCTGTTGTAAGACCCCGAATTTTATGAAATAAAAGTATTCAATTTTTCTTATAATTATTATTCAGTAAATGGTTAAATTGATAAAAATTTAAAGTTAAGGGTGATATATGTAAAATTTTCAAAATACGCGAGTGGTTATAAAATACTCATTTCTATTGGGGAATATTCGTTTGGTCGTGGAATATTCTTGTTGTCGGAGAATATTAAATGCGATTTAGTATGACCATTTTGTGGCCCCATAACAAAATAACTGTCGGATGAAGAAAACGACAAGTATATGTTTTTTTAAATAACGGCGTAGTTGTTACCGTTAACACTGTTGGAATACCCGGTGGTTAAAACACAGTATTACGCGGTATTGCACCAATTATTGATTCTTACGTAAGAAGGCACTACTCAATAATTGTTACAGTAATTACTGTTCAATATTTTATTTTATTAATTCAATAATTGCTACGTTGATATTTTATATTATTATTGTTTCAATAATTGTCACTACACAGTATTTTTCATTATCAGATCAATAATTCATATTATTTGAATAATATTATTAGATAGCATTATTGGCAATGTCTAGAAAGTTCTGTCAAAGAGAGGTTTGGTCACCTAATTGCGCGCCAGTAAGGAGAAATCCTTATTGGAAAGCCCCCTCTTTCCTGGAAACGGCCTGGTTGTCATTATTGTGATTCTCTAATATTATTTGTGAATAATTAATTATAAGGAAAATAGTTATTTATGTGGATATAAATGGAGAAATTTTTAGAAAAGTGATAATTGTTGAAAATTGATATTTTATCTTTTCTGATAAAATATATTATTATATTACAATAATAAAATAATAATGATATTTTTAGAATAAATGTGTGATATATGAATATACGAGGAGGAAAAGTATTTTATTACAATAAATATTTCAAACATGTTTTGTGTGTTGGTGGACCCTATTTTTGACTGAAATTTGATTATAGCCTGTAAAATCGTATGTTTGTGGATTTCGGTCAACTTCTGCTTGGAAATTGGAAAAACTTAAAGCTACAACGTTGTAGAGAATACAATTTCCTATGGAATGGACATAAAATTTATATTTTTCTGATAAAAGGGCTATTTATTATGAATTATTGAAGTTCTGAAATATTGGGTCTGAATTGATTTTATTTAAAACATATTTTTCTAGAAGGTGGGCCCCACAATTATACTTTTGCATGTGGAAAATGCTGGAATCTGAATTCAAAAGAGGCGTATGAATTTTGTTATATAAATATATTATTTTATTAAATTTTCTGCTTTGGTGTTCTAAGCAATTTCCTATAAATAGGGTGCTTAGGTTAGAATTGAAAATCACACCAGAAACTGAAGTTTTCTCTCTCTATATTATCGAGCGTATTTTTGTGAGTATTTAGATATCTTGAGTATTGCTACACGGTGCAAGTTCCTTCAGCGTTATATCCGATATTCCAATCAGAAATACTGCTCTTTTGAGGTAAGAGATATTGTCATTATTATGGTAAGGGATTGTAAGGGTTATTATGTTTTTCAGTTTCGTAATTTTTCTGACCTTTGAAAATTCTGGAAAAATTTGAAAAGATATTTTGATGAGTTTTCTAGATTGTGTACAAAAATGGTAATTTTTGGATGTATAGATTAGGAGTTATGAATTTTATAGGAAAATAATATTTTAAAAGTAAACCCTTATAACTCCTTGTGGTTAACTCCAAAATTGATAAAAAAAAATTATTGGGAGTACTTCTATATAATATCAGTATACCCTGTAAATTTCAAAATTTTTTGATAAAAGTACAATTTATAATAAATGTTTAAATATTTGGCAGTTTTGGCCATATAAAAAATAGTACATGAATTTTAAAAATTTCGAGAAAAATATATGTTCAATATGGGACTATGTTACGCTAAATCCCGAGAAAAAGAAAATTTGTTTATCTTGATTTGGTATTTTCATGAAAATGGACTAGTTATGAGTAAATGAATTAAATATGTTATCTGAAGTAACAAAATTGTAAAATATGATTTTATGGCTTAGAAATCCTATATAAGGTATATGCAGATTTTTGATGAGGGTTTTGGTTATTGGTGATGAAATCTTATGAGTTTGGCATTTTAGGACGATTAAATGCATTAATTAGTAAAGTGTAAACAATTAAAATAAATTGTTTATAAGTTTAAGAAATGATTAAAATATTGTGGTAATATTAATAATATTAGATTATTAGATTATTAAGTGATTTATAACATTTAGATTAAGGTGTTATGAAATCGTTGATTTATGAATCTTACTCTTGAGATTAAATCTATATGTTGATTATATTATTTTTATTATCATATATAACATTTTTATAACCCTAATGATAATATTTCTCTTTCACTTGAGTGTAAAGATGGGTAGATTATTAGTATGATCGTGACTATGGGTTCTCTTTGGCCAGTAGTGCAAAGATGAATTGTTGACTGGTATGATCATGACCATTGAATTTATAAACGATTATCTTTAGCTTAAGTGCAAAGGTGAATTGATCAACATGGTTATAATTATTGTTTATATAAATTCTGAAATGATTATATATTTCTTTGAAATATTAATATCTTTGGCCCGTAGTGCAAAGATGTCCTGTTGTTGAATATCTTTGGCCCGTAGTGCAAAAATGACTGTTGATGAATATTTTTGGCCCGTAGTGCAAAAATGAATTTATTAGTAATGATTATAAGCAGGAACTGTGCTTTGGTATAATCATGATCTTTGATGTTTCAGGTAAAGACATGTGATGAAAATTATCTTTGTCCTGGATGAGAAGAGGAATTTAGAATTACAAATATGATTATGAGTTATTCACATGAGTGTGGACAGAAACTGTTGACTGATGTTACAGGGTTAAAACATCGTTGGTGGACTTTTAACATGAAGAAGATAATAGACTTTATGGTTTATTTGACTCTTCTAATGGATTGCTCGTTCCGCTGCAACTATGGTTAAAAAGTTTTATCATCTAGCATATGTTCTAAATCTCTGATTTATTACTGACGAAGGCTATTGATAATTTAATTATCTTTAGTCGTGATATTCTTTACTGGACTAGTTGTGCTTACCCTTTTGCTTTACAATTCCTTTCAGGTAATAAAAGTGTTACCGGGTCAAGCGGGGATAACAGGGGAATAGAACGGTGGTCTATAGCTGTTGAGGTTCTCCCTAAATAGTATGAAAATAATTTTATTGAGAACTTTAGATAAGTGTGTTGTATTGTATACGTCATTTGATATTTAATTTTGGTGAACCAAATAAGGTGAAGTGAACCCAACTTTGGAAGGGTGTTTTGCCACTATCATACAAGATGTCTAATGACATACAACCTCGTGTTATCATAAGACAGGGTTGTGCACATCCACTTGCTGAGTATATCTACGAGCACTACCTATATGATCTTGGAGTTTGGTTGAAATGTAATTCTCAATTGCAGACAGTGGAGATAGTTATATGTCAAGAGAAGACTCACCATTAGAAGGAACATGATAGTAATCTTCTCGTTTTTCTTTGGGGTCTATTGGGTAAACCAAGAATAATTCTCGAGTCATATTATATCTATCATAACCTAGACGCATGGCCTCCCATGTACGAATGTTTCCTTAAGCACTTTCCAAAGATTTTAATTTCTAAAATAGTTATTGACTGTACCTTTATGTAATGTATCAATATGAGGTATTGTCCATAGTTGGGACATGAGTCACAGTTGGAATTAAAACTCACAGTATATGTGTTGTTGTATTTTGCACGACAATTGTAGTAATAAAGTTGTAGTTATTTTCTGTACCATGTATTTGGCGACTCAAAATAGGTTGGATGGATTAGACCTATTTAGGGGGCGTCACAGTTGGTATCAGAGCTAAAAGTAAAGAGCCCCGAGCCTCTCGCTGGTGACTTCCTTGTGTGGGATGCACCGAAGCCAGACTCTCCATAGGGGACGTCGTTCTGCTGTGGCAAACTGATAGGTACCACTGTGAGGTGCTGTCCATGGTTGGGACATGAGTCACAGTTAGTATCAGAGCTTAGGGATATGATCTCTGGCGGAGATCCGGGATTAGAACTAAGAAGGGAGAGACGAGTAATATCCTTCGCTAGTGTGTGTCCTACCTAAGCTGAATTTTCTTACTGAAGTTGACAAATTATGATATGTCAATTAACCTTTGTTTTGAAGCTATATTCTAGAATGATATCTGAAATACAGGATATGAGCAATGGAGAAATTATGATGATAGGAAAGATGGAATCTGAAATGAAAGCAAGGTATTCTCAACTCTTTGAAATACCAGGTACGTAAATTTCGGGGACTAAATTTCATAAGGAGGGGAGATTGTAAGACCCCGAATTTATGAATAAAAGTATTCAATTTTTCTTATAATTATTATTCAGTAAATGGTTAAATTGATAAAAGTTTAAAGTTAAGGGTGATATATGTAAAATTTTCAAAATATGCGAGTGGTTATAAAATACTCATTTCTATTGGGGAATATTCGTTTGGTCGTGGAATATTCTTGTTGTCGGGGAATATTAAATGCGAAGGCACTGACCATTTGTGGGCCCCATAACAAAATAAGCTGTCGGATGAAGAAAGCGACAAGTATAAGTTTTTTAAATAATCTTGGCGTAGTTATTTACCAATTAACCTTTGTTGGAATACCCGGTGGTTAAAAACACGGTATTACAGCGGTATTGCACCAATTATTGATTCTTACTACGTGAAGGCACTACTCGATAATAATTGTTACGATAATTATTGCTCAATATTTTATTTTATTAATTCAATAATTGCTACGTTGATATTTTATATTATTGTTGTTTCAATAATTGTAACTACACGATATTTCCCATTATCGGATCAATAATTCATATTATTTGAATAATATTATTAGATAGCATTATTGGCGATATGTCTAGAAAGTTACACAAAGAGAGGTTTGGTCACCTAATTCATGGCGCAAGAAGGAGAAATCCTTATTGGAAAGCCCCTTCCGAAAAACGGCCGGTTGTCATTATTGTGATTCTCTAATATTATTTGTGAATAATTAATTATAAGGAAAATAGTTATTTATGTGGATATAAATGGAGAAATTTTTAGAAAAGTGATAATTGTTGAAAATTGATATTTTATCTTTTCTGATAAAATATATTATTATATTACAATAATATAATAATGATGATATTTTTACAATGAATGTGTGATATATGAATATATGAGGATGAGTATTTTTATTACAATAAATATTTAAAACATGTTTTGTGTGTTGGTGGACCCTATTTTTGACTGAAATTTAATTATAGCCTGTAAAATCGTCTGTTTGTGGATTTCGGTCAACTTCTGCTTGGAATTTGGAAAAACTTAAAGCTACAAAGTTGTAGAGAATACAATTTCCTATAGAATGGACATAAAATTCATATTTTTCTGATAAAAAGGTTATTTATTATGAATTATTGAAGTTCCGAAATATTAGGTCTGAATTGATTTTGTTTAAAACATGCTTTTCTAGAAGGTGGGCCCCACAATTATACTTTTGCATGTGGGAAATGTTGGAATCTGAATTCAAAAGAGGCGTATGAATTTTGTTATGTAAATATATTATTTTATTAAATTTTCTGCTTTGGTGTTCTAAGCAATTTCCTATAAATAGGGTGCTTGAAAATCACACCAGAAACTGAAGTTTTCTCTCTCTATATTATCGAGCGTATTTTTGTGAGTATTTAGATATCTTGAGTGTTGCTATACGGTGCAAGTTCCTTCAGCGTTATATCCGATATTCTAGTCAGAAATACTGCTCTTTTGAGGTAAGGGATATTGTCATTATTATAGTAAGGGATTGTAAGGGTTATTATGTTTTTCAGTTTCGTAATTTTTTTGACCTTCAAAAATTCTGGAAAAATTTGAAAAGATATTTTGATGAGTTTTCTAGATTGTGTACAAAAATGGTGATTTTTGGATGTATAGATTAGGAGTTATGAATTTTATAGGAAAATAATATTTTAAAAGTAAACCCTTATAACTCCTTGTGGTTAACTCCAAAATTGATGAAATTTTTATTGGGAGTATATCTATATAATATCAGTATACCCTGTAAATTTTGAATTTTTTGGAAAAAAGTACAATTTATGATAAATGTTTAAATATTAAATGCGGCAGTTTTGGCCATATAAAAAATAATAAATGAATTTTAAAAATTCCGAGAAAAATATATGTTCAATATGGGACTATGTTCTGCTAAATCCCAGAAAAGAAAATTTGTTTATACTGATTTGGTATTTTTCATGAAAATGGACTAGTTATGAGTAAATGAATTAAATATGTTATCTGAAGTAACAAAATTGAAAAATATGATTTTATGGCTTAGAAATCCTATATAAGGTATATACAGATTTTTGATGAGGGTTTTGGTTATTGGTGATGAAATCTTATGAGTTTGGCATTTTAGGACGATTAAATGCATTAATTAGTAAAGTGTAAACAATTAAAATAAATTGTTTATAAGTTTAAGAAATGATTAAAATATTGTGGTAATATTAATAATATTAGATTATGAGATTATTAAGTAATTTATAACATTTGGATTGAGGTGTTATGAAATCGTTGATTTATGAATCTTACTCTTGAGATTAAATCTATATGTTGATTATATTATTTTTATTATCATATATAACATTTTTATAACCCTAATGATGATATTTCTCTTTCACTTGAGTGTAAAGATGGAAGATTATTAGTATGATCGTGACTATGGGTTCTCTTTGGCCAGTAGTGCAAAGATGAATTGTTGACTGGTATGATCATTACCATTGAATTTATAAACGATTATCTTTAGCTTAAGTGCAAAGATGAATTGATCAACATGGTTATAATTATTATTTATATAAATTCTGAAATGATTATATATTTCTTTGAAATATTAATAACTTTGGCCCGTAGTACAAAGATGTCCTGTTGTTGAATATCTTTGGCCTATAGTGCAAAGATGACTGTTGATGAATATCTTTGGCCCGTAGTGCAAAGATGAATTTATTAGTAATGATTATGAACACGAACTGTGATTTGGTATAATCATGATCTTTGATGTTTCAGGTAAAGACATGTGATGAAAATTATCTTTGTCCTGGATGAGAAGAGGAATTTAGAATTACAAATATTATTATGAGTTATTCACATGATTGTGGATAGAAACTGTTGACTGATGTTATAGGGTTAAAACATCATTGGTGGACTTTTAACATGAAGAAGATAATAGACTTTATGGTTTATTTGACTCTTCTAATGGATTGCTCGTTCCGCTGCAACTATGGTTAAAAAGTTTTATCATCTACTATATGTTCTAAATCTTTAATTTATTACTGATGAAGGCTATTGATAATTTAATTATCTTTAGTCATGATATTCTTTACTGGGCTAGTTGTACTCACCCTTTTGCTTCACAATTCCTTTC
Source organism: Panax ginseng (assembly GCA_020205605.1). Classification (NCBI taxonomy): domain Eukaryota; kingdom Viridiplantae; phylum Streptophyta; class Magnoliopsida; order Apiales; family Araliaceae; genus Panax; species Panax ginseng. The sequence goes on along the minus strand of CM035130.1, from coordinate 156,025,636 downwards.
GTGTAATAAGAGTGTTTAGGGTCCAGTGGGGATAATGAGAATAGAGCGGTGGTATATATAGGCATTGAGGTTCTCTCCTAAATAGTATGAAAATAATTTTATTGAGAACTTTAGATAAGTGTGTCGTATTGTATACGTCATTTGATATTTAATTTTGGTGAACCAAATATGGTGAAGTGAACCCAACTTTGGAAGGGTGTTTTGCCACTATCATACAAGATGTCTAATGACATACAACCTCGTGTTATCATAAGACATGGTTGTGCACATCCACTTGCTGAGTATATCTACGAGCACTACCTATACGATCTTGGAGTTTGGTTGAAATATAATTCTCAATTGCAGATAGTGGAGATAGTTATATGTCAAGAGAAGACTCACCATTGGAAAGAACATGATAGTAATCTTCTCATTTTTCTTTGGGGTCTATTGGGTCAACCAAGAATAATTCTTAAGTCATATGATATCTATCAAAACCTAGACGCATGGTATTAAAACTTCCCAAAGATTTTAATTTCTAAAACAGTTATTGATTGTACCTTTATATAATGTATCAATGTGAGGTGTTGTCCATAGTTGGGACATGAGTCACAGTTGGTATTAAAACTCACAGTATATGTGTTATTGTATTTTGTACGACAATTGTAGTAATAAAGTTATAGTTGTTTTCTGTACCATGTATTTGGCGACTCAGAATAGGTTGGATGGATTGGACCTATTTTGGGGGCGTCACACCTGTAACATAAAATGACAAGTGTTTTGACGTCTGATAAAGGCAATTACTATTGGCTAAAGTGACTCTTAGATGATGACATATGGTGTGACGCCCCCAAAAGAGGTATACATCACCCATCTTGAGTCGCCAAATACATGATATATAAATTCAAATACAACTTAATTATACAACAGTCATGTAAAATACGACAAAACATAGTTGAGAGTTTAAATAAGAATATTGTCATCTAGACAATATCCACACTCAATGGTGTCCTCATTACAATTATTATCACATTATTCCATAGAATAGTGAGGACTACTAAAGCCATTTATCCTGGACCATCACTCCATTTCCGACTCGTCCCCAGCTATATTCTCATTTCCTGAAGAGAACAATGAAAGAAAGGGTGAGCTCAACTAGCCCAGTAAGAAATATTATGACTAAGATAATGCAGAATAAATTATCCTTAGCCTTCAACAGTATAACAACTGATAGAATACAATAGACAACAAGTTTTAGATCAACAACTGCAGTGAAAATAAGCAATCCATTAGAAGAGTCAAGTAGAGCATAAAATCTACTATCTTCTATGATTTAAAAAGTTTTTCATCAACTTTATCGCTGAGACTCAGCTTAAAAAAATAAACCACATCATCGAATCATCCCTGCACCACGGCCAAGGATATTCATTAAATCATCAATGGTCATGGCTATACCGAACAATCCCTGGTCATAATCATACCAAAAACTGTCCATCAATGCACTACAGGCCAATGAGGACTTTTACCACATCATTCGTCACATTACGGTCATGATTATACCGAATAATCTCTGGTCATAATCATACCAAGTCCATCTATGCATATAAGTCAAAGATGACTTTCATCACAATATAAGCATGAGGATGATGACAATGACATAATAATTCAATAAACAAGTTCAAGGATAAATTTTAAAGATTTATAATTTAATTTATCCAGGAATCAATAACATCCAAATTGTCAACATGATACTACTTTGTGGAGTAAAATTCAAGAATAATATTCATGTACCAAAAATAATTTGGACAGAAAATAAATATATTTTTTGGGTGAATAGTACCCCGTGAATAGTACTTCAGGAATAGTACCCCGTGAATAGTACCCCAACACGAAAAGTGTCCCGAATACCCGAGTGAATGATACTAGAGTGAATAGTAATCGGGTGAATAGTAACCCATGAATAGTAACTCGTGAATAGTACTCCGGCACAAAAAGTGCCCAGAATACCCGAGTGAATAATACTAGAGTGAATAGTAACCGGGTGAATAGTAACCCGTAAATAGTAACTTGTAACAGAAAAATACCAAAGAAAACGATATTTCATGATGAATACAAAAGAAATGATATCCCAGATTAGTATAATAGAATATACGAAACTACAAATGGATTTTCACACGCCATGGGATAATCCATGTAGACAGATCATTTCCACAATTTAATAAAGAATGAATACGAAGGATAATTCACCATACATGCGGTAATCCACATAGAAAGGTTATTTCAACAGAATAATAAAGAATGGAATAACAGAAGAATTCACCATGCATGGGATAGACTGCACAGACAGGTTATTCCCAATAAAATAATAAAGAATGGAACCAGGTCATGCGTAATTCGCACAGGCAGGATATTCCAACAGAAGAATAAAGAATGGAACTGTGTCATGTGCAATTCGCATGCACGTGATATTCTAACGAGAATAATAAAGAATGGAATAACAAGAATTCACGGGCGCATGCGATAGGCGCATACAGAAAAGTTATTCCAATGAATAGTAAAGAATGGAATAACAAAAGAATTTCACCATGTATGCGGTACTTCGCATAGAAAGGTTATTCCAACATAATAATAAATAATGGAATTACAACCCTTACAAGTATTGAAAGAAAATAATTCTCTTCATGAATACGAAAGAATAATACCCCTTACCTTAGAAGAAAATTGGATACTAGAATAGTGACGTAGCAGACTTCTCTTCTTCTTTCTCTCTATAATAATTGCTCTATAGCTTTAGTAAATTGGTGAAAAATAATGAAGGAATGAGCTTCTATTTATAGGAAAATATAGTTTCGATAATTGCACGTTTTGGTGCTCGAAATATTATAGTATAATACCTTCCTCTTTTTCTTCATTTTTAATTTAGTCCTGCAAGCATTATCAAACTTGCACCATCTCCCCTAATAGTAAATCATGTGAATCAATAGTAAATCATGTGACTCAATAGTTCTAAACATGTGAAAAAATTAATTATAGTATAGTACCTTCATCTATACCTTCATTTTTAATTTAGTCATGCAAGTATTACCAATCTTGCACCAACTCCCCTAATAGTAAATGAATGTGAATCAATAGTACACACATGTGAACAAATAGTTATAATCATGTGAATCAATAGCAATTAATTGCTCATTTATCCAGTTAATTACCCGATTGGTCAATATAACCTCCAGACATCAATTATTATCGAAATAAATGTCAATTTTCACTAACATTAATAATTCCAACACAATGGAACTATCAATTTCATCTTTAATCAACACGAACTTATTCATCATTAATATTATAATTCACAATATTTAACAACCAAGTCGTTCCTAGGAAGGGGGATTTTCGATAAGGATTTCTCCTTATTGGCGCACAATTAGGTGACCAAACCTCTCCTTAACAGAACTTCTAGACATTGTCAATATTGTAAATAATAATATGAATAACTTTGTCGTCTCAATTATTGATTTAATAATATAACATATTATGCAGATGATACTGTGGCAATAATTGAATCAATAATATGAGAGATATGATGCAGGAATTATTGTAGCAATAATGGAGTATAACTGTGTGACTTCACGTAAGCATCAATAATCAATACCGTAGTGCTACTTATGCAACCACAGCGTACATCTTGTACTTTTACTCTAGAGTAGTTCAACGGTTTTAACGGTAATATTTTGTACGTTATTTCTATAAAAGATAATTACATGCGTTTTTAACTACGACAATACTTTCGTTGTGGGGTCCACCAATGATTGTGCCATCGTACGGATATTCCCTGACAAAAAGAATATTTTCCGACCAATCGAATATTATATAACAACTTGCATACTTTGTAAAATTTATAAATATTACCCACAACTATAACATTATATTAAATCCACACCATAATATTCAAAAAAATATATTTCGAGAAAATTATTCTTTATTCATAAAAGTTGGGGTCTTACATATAGGCCCCCATAGAATAAACCAAACTTACCACAAACGTCTCATAATAGACTTCTTATTTATATCAAAGATTGAATAAATATTACCAAAAATCATTTTATCTTCAATCAACACATATTTAATCTTTTAATAATTATTCATCATTAATATTATAACTCACGATAATTAACAACCAGATCATTCCCAGGAAAGAGGGGGCTTTCCAATAAGGATTTCTCCCTATTGGCGCGCAATTAGGTGACCAAACCTCTCCTCGACAGAACTTTCTAAACATCGTCAATATTGCAAATAATAATATGAATAACTATATCGTCTCAATTATTGATTTAATAATATATAAAATATCGACAATAATTGAATCAAATAACGTGAAATACTATGCAGCAATTACTGTAGCAATAATTGAATAAAATTGAGTGACTTCTCACTAAGCATCAATAATCAATACCATGTGCTACTATGCATCCACGCGTATTATTGTACTTTTATCACCGGGTATTTTAACAGTTAACGGTAAAACTTCCGCCGTTATTTTTATAAAAAGATAATTTTGTCGTTTTTTAACTCCGACAATAATTCTGCTATGGGGTCCACCAATGATTATGTCATCGCATGAATATTTCCCGACAAAAAGAATATTCCCCGACCAAACGAATATTTTATAACAACTTGCTTTACTTTGCAAAATTTTCACATATCACCCTTAGTTTTAATCACTTTATCAATTTAACCATTTACTAAATAAAATAATAATTATAAAAAAATTGAATACTTTTATTTCATAAAATTTGGGGTCTTACAAATAAGAATGGTCCAATACATTCCAATCGAGAGCAGATCCTCTGTCCCCATTTTTCCTGTCCCCCACTTAAATTTTAACACCTGACCTCTTATTTAATTTTAGAGTTAATTGTTGTTATGTAAGAGGTTAGGTGCCAAAATTTAAGTGGGGGACACTAGGGGGACAGAGAAAATGGGGACATAGGATCTCTCTCATTCTAATCGCAACGAAACATAATTTTTTCAATTCATAAGAATAAGTCATTTCATTCTCACCTTTATTACTCCAAACCAAAATTAGCATAAGATATATATATATATATATATATATATATATATATATATCAATTATTGATTAAAATATTAATATTTTGTTCAATACTTACGACAAAAAATATATTGTATTTTTAATAATAAAGGTTATTATAATTTTATGAAAAACTTAACTTTTAAGATAACGAGACAACTTTTAAGAATACCAAAATTTATGATTAAGAAGATAAGAAGATAAAAAATAATAAAACTTTTAGACTACCCAATCATCAAACCTAAGCTATTGAGTTACCAATTAAAATCATTCGATATTTATCTTTTTAAAGTTTGGTTATAGAATTCAAAAATTCATACTCCTTCCACCGTCCCTTAATATAAATTTTTTTAGAATTATGCACAAGTATTAAGGAAATAATTATATATATTAAATATATTATCAATTATCTATATTGTTTTTGTATTGGAAAAAAAATATTATTTATTGGGCAAAAAAATAGTGAGAGAACCAAAGTTATATTATTTAATACTTGGGGTAATATTAAAAACTAAGCAATTAATGTTTACTTGAAATTCTAAAAAGTTATATATTAAGGGACAAAAAAACTTATCTAAAACATCTTATATTAAGGGACGGAGGGAGTAAATGATATGAAATTAAATTATTATTACATTTATAAGTTAAATATATTTCTTAATATAATTTTTGAGAACTTACTTATGTTACTATTAATTAACAATCACAAAAAGATATACTATTAATTTGGGGTTAAATGCTTTCTAAGTCACTGTACTTTACGTCAACTTACAAATGGGTCACTGAACTCTTTTTTCTTACAGTCAACTCATTGTACTCGACTTTTCTAACACGAAGTTAAAAAAATCGTTAAATGCTTTGACTTTAACGAAAAAAGACAGCTAAGCTACTGAGTTGTAAAAAAAAGCTGATGTGGCGTCCTTGTGTGACGTGGCAGTGATTATGTGAATTTGGAGGAAAATTTCTATGAAGAAAATGAAAAAAAAATAATTTAAAGTATAATATAGATTTAAAAAATGTGCCAAAAACAAGAAAATAAATAAAAATATATTTAATTTTTTTGTAATTAATATCAAATAAAATTTTATTTATAATTAAGCCATTTATAAAATACAAAATCCAAAAATATGTTAATTAAAATTAAGGGAAATTTGAAATATATTTAGATTTCACTCAATATAGCAAAAAATAAAACAAAATATTAATACAAATTAATATTTTGAATGTGGTATCTATTGATGACATGGTAATTCATATATGTAAAATTAATGTTAAAAAGTGAAATAAAACAAATGTTTAAATATTCTAATATAAATTTTAATAAAACAAGATAATTAAATGATATTTTTTACTTGCAAAAATAAAGGAGAAGGTTCAAAAATGCCCCTGACTTTTACCGCGATGTCTATCGAGCACCCTATACTTTTTTTTGGTCCAAAAGTACCCTTAATGTTATAAATTTAAGGTCAATTATGCCCCTCCCGTTAACAGACACGCCACCTGAACTAACGTGACTATCACTTGGAAAAATTTTGTTGACGAGGCTGAAGACCTGGACTCAAGCCCAACACTTTTAAAAAAGGCAAAAACATAATAAAAAATTCTCCATATATCTGAACAAAGATCGATCATGAAACAAAGATCTGATTATTGGAACACAACTCAAGATTTCAAAGCAAAAACAAGATCAAATCAATTTAAACCAAAATCATGGGAAGAAAGTAACCTAAATTGGTATCATGGAAACAAAAACCCATTCGAAACATAAAATTTAACTCCAACCCTCTAGCACGAGATATAGAGGGGTCCGACAACGAAAATGGGGTAAATGGACTGCTAAAATTCAAGACCCTTTTCAGGGGAAAAGGATTTGGTTGGGTACTTACAACACTGCTTAAGAAGCTGCTAATGCTTATAATGTGAAAAAGCTAGAGTACAATGCTCTGTTTGCAGCCTCTGGGAAGAGTTGGAAGAACTCTAATTCGGTTGTTTTGTTCAAGCCCCTGAATCAAACTGCTGGATCTAAGGAATCTGGGACTATAATTTCCCACACATCCCCATCTTCAGTCGTCGAAATGGAATCTTCATCATCGGTAAAAGAATTTGTTGGTATCATTAACAATGTTGCACTGGTGAAGGACGTACTAGATACGGGTCTTGTAGATGATGCATTAGCATTGACTAAAATTGGGCAAGGTCTGGACTTGGTAATGAAGCTTGATTCTCAAATAGTCAAATGGGGCAAGGAGTGGACCTAGGTATGGAGCTTGATTCTGAAACTGAGCAAGGAATAGACTTGGGAATGGAGCTTAATTCACATGATTATCTCTTTTTGGATGACTTTGCCCAACCACAACTTATTTTCATTTTCTCATTTAAGCAAAACAGGGATGGTTTATAACCCCATTAAAGTAGCAATTATCAACACTGCTTATTTTCATTTTCTCATTTAAAGCTTCATTACACTTCCTCTCCATGTAACTGATCTTTCAAAAGTCACCCGAAATGAACCGAAGAGTTTCGCCCCAAATCAAATACAAAGTGTTAGGTTTGTAATATTCATGAACGCAATCAAATTGCACAAATAAGTGGAAACGTGTAAAAATCAGAGTTTTAAAATTTTACAAACCATGTACCCGGATCACCCTTTATGCACAATTATTAATTAAACGAAAAGATAAAGAATAAAATCATACCCTTGAAGATCGAGCTTTCCTCAAGTACAAGTTCACCTCCAATCCTTTTCGTGTTCAACTTGAATCCACCGGGCTTGGTTCCTTCCTTTGATCAACGTTAGCCACCCAAGTGTTTGGCCTCTAGAGGTGATCCACCAAGGAAGAAGAAAGATTCAAGAAGATGGGTATTTGGCAAAACCCTAGTTTTTCTATCTCACATAGAAAGGGGTGTACTCTCCCAACTATTGGAATTACGTATTCACGTGTTTTGTGAAAGTGTCAACCTCCTCACCCATAATAAGACTTATCTTATTTATAAATGTAGGCAACCCTCCTTAACAATTAAGGAATTGGATTTTATTTAATTAATTAAATTCTTTTTAATTAATTAAGCTCCATAATCTTATTAGAGATAATTAATTAAACTCTTTTAATTAATTTGCCTCCTAATCTTATTAGGAATAAATGAGAGTACTAATATTAAATTAATTTCTAACTCTTTAGAAATTAAAATAATAATAATCGTAATAATATTAATAAGACTCCTCTTATTAATTTATATATTTAATATTTCCAAAATATTAAATAATAAATATTATGCTATTTAATTTATTCTATCAACATAGATTAAATTAAATTCACTTAACATATTATTACGATTATGCCATTAACTTCTTAAATAATTATTCTTCCTTTTATGGTGTGACCCTTTAGGTTCTCCATATTAAACCAGGTTGTGAATAAATCAATTAGAAAATTCTAATCTTATTTAAATAAATAAATTAAATTATTAATTTATTTAAATAAATAATATTTTATTCTGATAGGGATAAGCTCCCCAGCGATCAACGACTTTCCGGATAATATAGATTTCAACATTAATCATAAAAGAACCTTTGAGTAAATAGTTACCAGACAATTCAATCCTTCCACCATACAATGTCCCAATTAAATATAAGACATGGAATTCTTTGTCAAGTCTTATTTTATTTAATTATATGTATTTCGACTCTTAAATGAACAACTCCAAATAATGCAAATTAGAAACTCCTTTCTAATTTTATTCTGCTTTGGCCAAGGACTACTGGGTTGTCATTTATCGAATCACATAGGACATTTCTCTTCTTTTACTAGAAACGGTAGATTCTTTATTGATCATACATTATCTCCATGTACAACTTATTATACCCAAGCATACCCTTTGATATACCCTAAGAGTCTTAAGGAATAAGTCAAAGTATAATTCATCATACACAAGATACTATGATGATCTCAAGTCCAAGGATCACTAGACTACTATCACTACAGAATTCCTATTGACAGCAAGTAAAACTCCATTAGGTATTCCTTAGCGAGCCACGTTCAGTGAACTTATTCTCTAATAAGCACCTACATACTTGCTTTAGTGTCTGCACAGAAATGATCATGAGATCAATCATCCTCATCCAATGACCAAGCAACGTAAGCACCAATCTATTCGGATTCACTAATCCCCAATTTAGTAATCCAACGATTGGGAACTATTTTAGTTTTAAGCTTTCTAAAAATTTAGATCTCATTAGAATGATCATCATCATTATTCTAAAAGCATTGCTTAAAACTATGGGTTTATCACATATTATAAAAACAAAGATCATGTAGATAATTAAAAGCCTTTAATAAATTAATATTTTTTATTAATAAATGAATAATATTGTTACAAAGTATATGCTTTATCATCAAACATGATTGGCTTGTGTGCATACTACTTTCAAACTCCCACTTGCACTAAAGAAGAGAAATATCCTATGTGATTCGATAAATGACAACCCAGTAGTCCTTGGCCAAGGCAGAATGAAATTAGAAAGGAGTTTCTAATTTGCATTGTAAGACCCCAACTTATTATAAATAAAATTGAATTTTTTTCTATTCATTATTCTAAATTAATAAGGTGTTAATTTGATATAATGCTTTGGTTATGGGTGAAAATGTGCAAATTTTGCAAAATAAGCAAGTGGTTATAAAATATTCATTTCTGTCGGGGAATATTCGTTTGGTCGTGGAATATTCTTTTTTGTCGGGAATATCAAATGCATTTACCTTGATCAATTATGGGCCCCATAACGGAATAACTATCGGATGAAGAAAACGACAAAGTATGAGTTTTTATGAATAACGGCGTAATTATTACAGATTAATCTTTGTTGGGTTACACGGTGGTTAAAATACGATAATACGCGTGGTTGCGCACAAGTAGTACGGTGCGGTATGCAGTATTGTTGAATTATTGATTCGTAAGTAAGAGAAGGCACTACTCAATAATTGTTACATTAGTTACTATTCAATATTTTATTTTATTGATTCAATAATTGTTCGTTGATAGTTTATATTATTGTTGTTTCAATAATTGTCACCGCATTAAATATTTCCCATTATCGGATCAATAATTCATATTATTTGAATAATATTATTAGATAACATTATTGGCAATGTCTAGAAAGTTCTGTCAAGGAGAGGTTTGGTCACCTAATTGCGCGCCAGTAAGGAAAAATCGTTATTGGAAAGTCCCCTCTTTCCTGGGAACTGCCTGGTTGTCATAAGTGTGATTCTGTAATATTATTTGTGAATAATTAATTATTGATTTATATGATAAGGAAATATTTATTTGATGTGGATATAAATGATGGATTTATTTATTTTATGTGGTTATTAATGAAGGAATTAATGCTGAGATGTTTTATCAGTATTTAATGCTGAGGTGTTTTATCAGTATTTTGTCGGAGTAGAAATATTAAAAATCACTCGTTTGTGGATTTTGGATATTTTCTATTTAGAATTTGGAAAAACTCAAAGCTACAAAGTTGTAGAGAATTCGATTTCGTGTGGAATGGACATAAAATTCATATTTTTCTGATAAACGGACTATTTTCTATGAATTGTTGAAGTTTCGGAAAATAAAATAATTTTTATTAAAATTGGGTGGGACCCACTTTTATTTGAAAACATGTGGGCTGCTATTTTTCTCTTCCAAAATGGCATGCCTGAATTTTTCCAAGGGTCTGCGTGGAAGATTTGATATAAATAATATTATTTTATTATTTTAGTCTCCTATGGCGTTCTAGCATTTTCTTATAAATAGACGCTTAGGTTAGAATTGAAAATCACACCAGAAATAAGTTTTCTTTCTCTCTATATTGTCGAGCGTATTTTTATGAGTATTTAGATACTTTGAGAGTTGTTGTTCGGTACAAGTTTCCTTCGGCTTTCTATCCGATATTCCGATCAGAAGTACCATTATTTTGAGGTAAGGGATGTTATTTTCTTCATATATGATATTATTTCTTTCAATATCATTATGCCAAAGTATTGATCTGAACTTTTTAATCAAATTTGGAACTTTTTGTGTCGGGATTACTATTCACGATACTAAGACTTTATTCACGAATCATTGACCTTTATTCATCGAAAAATAAAATTTTTCTTTTTGTCCAAGATGTCTATTATGGTTACTATCTTTGATTGTATCCATGTTTTGATCTTTATTTTTGAATTCTGCTTCAAAATTGGTTATTATGGAGTATTATTGATCTTGGATAAACTGTTATACGAATCCTTAATATTTGTTCTTCTGTCTCACTTGATTCGTTTTCTTTAAAATATTTTTCATCATCCTCAGTCCTAAATGATGATATTACTGAATATCTTTGGCATGTAGTGCAAAGATGAATGATTAACTGATGAATATCTTTGGCCCGTAGTGCAAAGATGAACAGTGTTGAGATGAACATGACCATTTGGTAAAATAAATGAATATCTTTGGCTGTAGTGCAAAAGATGAATATTTGATTAAAAGATGTATATTGATTGATGTTTACAGGATAAAATATTGATGATGGACTCTTAAATCTTAGAAGATAGTAGAATTCATTCTCTACGTGACTCTTCTAACGGATTGTTGTTTTTATTTGCATTTGTTGATCTAAAACTTGTTATCTCATTATATTCTATCGATTTTTTCCTGTTGAAGACTAATGATAATTTGTTGTATATTATCTTAGTCATAATATTCTTTACTGGGCTAGTTGAGCTCACCCTTTTCCTTTTTGTTCCATTTTTCTTCTCAGGAGGTGAGAACATAGCAGGATCGAGTCGGGGTATGGAGTAATGGTTCTAGAAAGATGTTTTAGCAGTCCTCACTATTTCTGTAAAATAGTGTATGAATAATTGTAATGAGGACTTATTTGAGTGTTGATATTGTCTAGAAGACAATATTTGTATTTAAACTCATTGATATGTGTTGTCGTATTTTACGACATTTGTATTATTGAAGTTGTAGTTTGATTTTTGTACCATGTATTTGGCGACTCAGAATGGGTGTTGTATACCTATTTTCGGGGCGTCACAGTTGGTATCAAAGCTTAGGGATATGGTCTCTGGCGGAGATCGGGGAATAGAACTAAGAGGGGAGAGATGAGTAAATCTTTCGCTAGTGTGTCCTATTTAAGCTTATTTGTTGGTCGGTCATAATATAGGGATATTATGTGATATGTTAATTTATTTAATTAACCCTTGTTTTATGGCAGTATTTAAGAATAGCTGCTGAGAACGTTAACAATGGAGTTTATGAGACTGTGGAACAACCTTTAGTCACAAACCAGGAGAACGTGCAACAAGAAGGCAATATTCCTCCTGTAAACAACACTACCGAGCAAACGATGAATGATGGAATGTTTAGGAGCTTTTTGCAGTTCATGCAAAATCAGACGAGGGAGACTCGTGTACAAAATACGGGTGGAAATGATGGCAATGCGCGGTCTGTCACAGCCAAGCAGTTCAAGGAGTTGGGACCACCAGATTTTCTGGGGAAAGCCCGATCCGATTAAGGTGGAAACATGGGTCAAGTAAATTACCAAGATATTCAATGTCTTGGGATGCATGGAGGAACAGAAGATTCCATTCGCCACCTTTATGTTCCGTGGAGAGGCAGATTACTGGTGGGAATCCGTGAAGCGTATCCTGCCAGCCGCACTCAACATGTCTTGGGAAAGATTTTAGAAACTGTTCAATGACAAGTACTTTCCTGAAAGTATTCGTCATATGAAGGAGGTAGAGTTTATTAGACTGGAATAGAACAACATGACTGTGTCTCAGTACGAGGCGAAGTTCGCGGAGTTATCCAGGTTTGCACCTCATTTGGTAGAAAATGAGGAACGTATGACGCAGATGTTTCTGAGAGGTCTAAAACCCGAGATTTGTCAATACCTTATCTCTCATAAATTTTCTCTGTATTCAGATGTTGTCAACAAGGCTCAATTATTAGAGAGAGATAATGAGTATACTCAACCGAGGGACCACAACCAGGGTCATACCGGTGACAACAGTCATCAGAACGATGATAACCAGCGAGGAGGGAAAAATACGGACAAAGGCGGTAACCACTCGAGTGGTAATCGTGGCCATGATAATAAGAGAGGTGAGTTAAGTGGAAATTTCAGAAAAAAGGAGATTCAATGATGACGGGAAGACATCAGCAGCAGAACCAGCACTAACAACAAATTCTAGGGGAGGAGAACGACCGCCAGTTAGATGTTATAAATGCGGGAAAGAGGGACATATCAGCCCAAACTGTCCACAACAATCCAAGGTATGTTATAACTGTGGAAAGGAAGGTCACATAGCACGGGATTGTTCTGTAGCAAAACCAAGTTCAGCGGGGATGGTGACTCCAAGGGCTGCCCCGGATAAGTTAAAATCAGCGGTTCCTGGAAGAGCGTTTGTCGTGACTGGCCAAAACGTGAGAAACCCGAATGAGGTGATCATGGGTAAGCTAATCTTGAACTCTTGCGAAGTTTATACCTTACTAGATACCGGTTCTACCCATTCTTTTATCTCTCCTACTTGTGCACAACGTTTAAACTTGACTCCGGAGAAATTGGACTTTGACTTATCTTTTAAAACTCCGTTGGGTGAAACCTTCGTTACATCTACAGTTTATAAATCTTGCATGATCCAAGTTGGCACTATCACATTACCTGTTGATCTTATCTCTTTAAAGATACTTGCTTTTGATGTGATTTTAGGAATTGATTGGTTAACCACTCATCATGCCAAAATTGATTGTTTTCGTAAGGTTGTTAGTTTTCATATTCCTAACCAACCTGTTATACGAATTCAAGCAACTAAACCACTAAAATTAGTCACTGTCATATCAAACCACAAAGCTATTCATTTATTGAAAAACGGATGTCAAGCTTTCTTAGCCTATGTTATGGATTTGAACAGAGACAAGTCAGAATTGGATAATATTTCTGTTGTTAGAGAATTTCCTGATGTATTTCCTGAAGAACTTCTCGGTCTACCCCCAAAACGTGATGTTGAATTCTTTATTGACCTTGAACTGGGTACAAAACCCATTTCTAAAACCCCATATCGAATGGCTCCTATTGAACTTCAGGAGATAAAAGTCCAACTACAGGAATTATTAGACATCGGTTTCATTCGTCCTAGTACATCTCCTTGGGGTGCTCCTGTTTTATTCGTAAAAAAGAAAGACGGGAGTATGCGACTTTGTATTGACTACCGAGAATTAAACCATGTCACCATCAAGAATAGGTATCCGCTACCTCGCATTGATGACTGTTTGACCCGCCATTAAGGAGCACAATTCTTTTCAAAGATCGACCTTCGTTCTGGATACCATCAGCTGAAGATTAAAACTCAGGATATTCCAAAGACTGCCTTCAGAACTCGGTACGGGTATTATGAAATCTTGGTCATGTCTTTTGGATTGACTAATGCTCCTGCTACTTTTATGGATATGATAAACCGTGTATTCAAGGAATATTTGGATCAATTTGTTGTTGTCTTTATTGATGACATCCTCATCTATTCCAAAAGCCGTGAAGATCATGAGCACCATTTGAAGCTGATACTTGAAAGGCTTCGTGAAAATAAGCTATATGTCAAGCTGAAGAAATGCGAGTTCTGGCTTGAGGAAGTAGCATTCCTTGGGCACGTGGTGTCAAAACATGGAGTATCTGTTGACCTGGCGAAGATTGAAGCAATACAAAGTTGGGAGCAACCGAAGTCGGTGGCCAAGACTGTGACTTTACGGGCTTAATTGGTTATTATCGGAGATTCGTGGAAGGATTTTCTCGAATCGCTACTCCGTTAACTCAGCTAACTTGGAAAGATACAAAATTCGTATGGAGGGAAGAATGTGAGAAGGGTTTCCAAGAGCTTAAGAGGAGACTCATTTTGGCACCTGTTCTAGCAATACCATCTGGTTCAGATGGATTTGTTATCTACAGCGATGCTTCAGGCAAAGGGTTAGGATGTGTTCTCATGCAACATGGGAAAGTCATAACCTATGCCTCGCGATAACTCAAAGAATATGAGAGGAATTATCCTACTCATGACCTGGAGTTGGCAGCAATCGTATTTGCGTTGAAGATATGGAGACACTACTTGTATGAGGAGAAAGTGGAGATTTATACGGACCATAAAAGCCTCAAATATTTCTTCACCCAAAAAGAACTCAACATGCGGCAACGACGTTGGCTTGAGCTGTTGAAAGATTACGATCACACTATTCAATATCATCCTGGAAAAGCGAACATAGTAGCTGACGCATTGAGTAGAAGATCATATGCAAGTACGAGTGCGATATTGTCAACGCAAAGGCCCATTTGTATGACTTGCAAAGGATGAAGATAGAGTTAAAGACTCCAGGGACCCACGTGATGATGGCGAATATACGACTAGAACTGACTTTAATCGATAAAGTTAAAGCTGCTCAAGCTACGGACCTAGGGCTGATACGTATAAAGAAGAAAGTGCAAGAAGGAGCTATTCCAGAAGTAAGAATCGATGAAGAAGGAATACTTCGAGTCAACTCTAGACTTTGCGTTCCTAACGATTCTGACTTAAAGCATAGAATCATGATGGAGGCACACAACACCCTGTTTGCAATCCATCATGGGAGTACCAAAATGTATCATGATATTCGACACACATTTTGGTGGAACAATATGAAGAGAGAGATCGCGGAGTTTATCTCGAGGTGTTTAACTTGTCAACGAGTAAAGGCGGAGCATCAAGTGCCAAAAGGTCCATTGCAACCACTTGAGATTACGAAATGGAAGTGGGAACACATTACCATGGATTTCGTTACAGGTCTTCCCAAAGTTTCTCAAGGCATAAATGCGATTTGGGTTATTGTGATAGATTAACCAAGTCTACTCATTTCTTGCCGATACGTGAGACTTATTCCCTTGAACGTCTTGCTCGTATGTACGTGAATGAGATTGTGAGATTGCATGGCATGCCAGTATCCATAGTTTTGGATCGTGACCCAAGATTCACTTCAAGATTTTGGGTTAGCCTACGTAAAGCTATGGGCACGGATTTCTGATTGCCAAAGATACCATCCTCAAAGCGGATGGGCAATCGGAAAGGACTATTCAAACCCTTGAAGATCTATTAAGACTTTGTGTCCTAGATTTCAAAGGAAGTTGGGATAAGTACTTTTAATTGGTGGAATTCTTCTACAACAACGATTATCAAGCAAGTATAGGCATGGCTCGTTTGAGGCGTTGTATGGGCCGAAAGTGTCGCTTCTCAAATTATCTTTGGGACGGTGGGAGAAGCAACGTTGTTGGGACCAGAATTAGTACGCATGACTATAGAAAAGATCCAAATGATTCGACAACGTATTCAAACCTCACAAGATTGACAAAAGAGTTATGTTGATCTTCATCGAAAAGACGTGGAATTTAATATTGGGGATCATGTATTATTACGTATTTCTCAATGGAAAGGAGTTACAAGATTTGGAAAGAGAGGAAAGCTCAATCCAAGGTTTGTTGGTCCATTTGAGATTCTTGACCGGATAGGAAATGTGGCCTATAGACTCGCGTTACCTCCAAATATGTCTCGTGTTCACAATGTTTTCCACATATCTATGCTTCGTAAATATGTGAAAGACCCGAACCACATTATTGCGTTAGAACCAGATGAGATAGCCGAAGATTTAACGTACGAGGAGGTACCTGTTAAGATCTTGGATAGGAAAGAGCATGTCCTACACACCAAGGTTATACCACAAGTTAAGGTTTTGTGGAGGAACCATGCTATTGAGGAAATGACTTGGGAGTTGGAATCGGAAATGAAAGCGAGGTACCCTCACCTTTTCGATACACCAGGTACGTACATCAATTTCGAGGACGAAATTTTATAAGGAGGGGAGGTTGTAAGACCCCAACTTATTATAAATAAAATTAAATTTTTCTCTATTCATTATTCTAAATTAATAAGGTGTTAATTTGATATAATGCTTTGGTTATGGGTGAAAATGTGCAAATTTTGCAAAATAAGCAAGTGGTTATAAAATATTCATTTCTGTCGAGGAATATTCGTTTGGTCGTGGAATATTATTTTTGTCAGGAATATCCGTACGGCGGCGCAGTCAATTGTGGGCCCCATAACAGAATAACTGTCGGATGAAGAAAACGACAAAGTGTGAGTTTTTATGAATAACGGCGTAATTGTTACCTGAATTAACATTGTTAGGTTACCCGGTGGTTAAAAATACGATAATACGCGTGGTTGCACAAGAAGTACCAGATTGTTATTGCAGTATTGTTGAATTATTGATTCGTAAGTAAGAAGGCACTACTCAATAATTGTTATAGTAGTTACTGTTCAATATTTTATTTTATTGATTCAATAATTGTTGCGTTGATAGTTTATATTATTGTTGTTTTAATAATTGTCACTGCACAGTATTTTCCATTATCAGATCAATAATTCATATTATTTAAATAATATTATTAGATAGCATTATTGGCAATGTCTATAAAGTTCTGTCAAGGAGAGGTTTGGTCACCTAATTACGCGCCAGTAAGGAGAAATCCTTATTGAAAAGCCCCCTCTTTCCTAGGAACTGCCTGATTGTCATAAGTGTGATTCTGTAATATTATTTGTGAATAATTAATTATTGATTTATATGATAAGGAAATATTTATTTGATGTGGATATAAATGATGGATTTATTTATTTGATGTGGTTATTAATGAAGGAATTAATGCTGAGGTGTTTTATCAGTATTTTGTCAGAGTAGAAATATTAAAAATCACCCGTTTGTGGATTTCGAATATTTTCTATTTAGAATTTGGAAAAACTCAAAGCTACAAAGTTGTAGAGAATTCGATTTCGTGTGGAATGGACATAAAATTTGTATTTTTCTGATAAACGGGCTATTTTCTATGAATTGTTAAAGTTTCAAAAAATAAAATAATTTTTATTAAAATTGGGCGGGACCCACTTTTATTTGAAAACATGTGGGCTGCTATTTTTCTCTTCCAAAATGGCATGCTTGAATTTTTCCAAGGGTCTGCGTGGAAGATTTGATATAAATAATATTATTTTATTATTTTAGTCTCTTATGACGTTCTAGCATTTTTCTATAAACAGACACTTAGGTTAGAATTGAAAATCACACCAGAAATAAGCTTTCTTTCTCTCTATATTGTCGAGCGTATTTTTGTGAGTATTTAGATACTTTGAGAGTTCTTTGTTCTATTCTAAGTTTCCTTGACTTTCTATCCGATATTTCGATCGTAAGTACCATTATTTTGAGGTAAGGGATGTTATTTTCTTCATATATGATATTATTTCTTTCAATATCATTATGCCGAAGTATTGATCTGAACTTTTTAATCAAATTTAGAACTTTTTGTGTCGGGGTTACTATTCACATATCGGCCTTTATTCACGATATCTGATCTTATTCACGAATACTAAGACTTTATTCATCGAAAAATGAAAAATTTTTCTTTTGTCCAAGATGTCTATTACGGTTACTATCTTTGATTGTATCCATGTTTTTATCTTTATTTTTGAATTCGCTTCAAAATTGGTTATTATGGAGTATTATTGATCTTGGATAAATGCTGTTATACTGAATCCACAATATTTGTTCTTTCCGTCTCACTTGATTCGCTTTTTTCTTTAAAATATTTTTCATCATCCTTAGTCCTAAATGATGATATTCTTGAATATCTTTGGCCTGTAGTGAAAAGATGAATGATTAATCGATGAATATCTTTGGCCCAGTAGTGCAAAAAGATGAGCAGTGTTGAGATGAACATGACCAATTGGTAAAATAAATGAATATCTTTGGCTGTAGTGCAAAGATGAATATTTGATTAAAAGATGTATATTGATTGATGTTACTGAGGATAAAATATTGATGATGGACTCTTAAATTTTAGAAGATAGTAGAATTCATTTCTACGTGACTCTTTTAATGGATTGTTGTTTCATTGCATTTGTTTATCTAAAACTTGTTATACATTATATTCTATCGATTTTTCCCTGTTGAAGACTAATGATAATTTTTTTTATATTATCTTAGTCATAATATTCTTTACTGGGCTAGTTGAGCTCACCCTTTTCCTTTTTGTTCCATTTTTCTTCTCAGGAGGTGAGAACATAGCAGAATCGAGTCGGGGTATGGAGTAATAGTTCTAGAAAGATGTTTTAGCAGTCCTCACTATTTCTGTAAAATAGTGTATGAATAATTGTAATGAGGACTTATTTGAGTGTTGATATTGTCTAGAAGACAATATTTGTATTTAAACTCACAGTATGTGTTGTCGTATTTTACACGACATTTGTATTATTGAAGTTGTAGTTTGCTTTTTGTACCATGTATTTGGCGACTCAAAATGGGTGTTGTATACCTATTTTCGGGGCATCACACTAAGGGTCTTAAGGAATAAGTCAAAGTATAACTCATCATACACAAGATACTATAATGATCTCAAGTCCAAGGATCATTTGTACTACTATCACTACAGGAATTCCTATTGACAGGCAAGTAAAACTCCATTAGGTATTCCTTAGCGAGCCACGTTCAGTGAACTTATTCTCTAATAAACACCTACATACTTGCTTTAGTGTCTCCACACAAATGATCATGAGATCAATCATCATCATCCAATGAGCAAGCAACGTATGTACCAATCTATCCGGATTCACTAATCCCCAATTTAGTGATCTAACGATTGGGAAATATTTTAGTTTTAAGCTTTCTAAGAATTTAGATCTCATTAGAATGATCATCATCATTATTCTAAAAGCATTGCTTAAAACTATGGGTTTATCACATATTATAAAACAACATCATGTAGATAATTAAAAGCCTTTAATAAATTAATACTTTTATTAATAAATGAATAAGATTGTTACAAAGTATATGTTTTATCATCAAACATGATTGGCTTGTGTGTATACTACTTTCAATCTCCCACGTGCACTAAAGTCAATCGCCATGGTATCTCATACTCTTCTTCTCTAAGTGACGATTATCCTGCCATTGGACAAGCTTTAGTTAATGGATATGTAATGTTGTTATTGAGAGTCCACTGTCTCTATAGTGATTTCCCCTCTTTCAATGATTCCTATAATCAAGTGAAAGTGCCACAACACATGTTTAGATCCAAGATGAGACTTAGGAACTATTCATAGTTCTGTAATGAACTTTTCATCCAATCAATCAACTTGCAGCTTCATTTATAGCTATATACTTTATCTTTATCACTAAACCAGCAACTCTTTGCTGTTTGGAACCTTTCCAATTCACTGCACCACCGTTCAAGGTAACGCTTTACCTTAAAGTGAATTTTCTGTCGTCTTGGTCTGTCTAAAAAACTTGAGTCTGTCAAGCCCTCTAGTTTTAATTTAGACCCACCATAAATTTTAATCACATCCTTAGTGCCCGTTAAGTACTTTAAGATGTTTTTCACTGTCTTGCAGTGATCTTCTCCAGAATATGACTGATCAACATCAAGTCTCGTACATTTCATTGTATACATGATAGTTAATCATGCGATCTCTCTTTTTGGAGTCTTTGGGGACTATTAAGAGAGATACACTCCATGTCTCATCAACATGAGACATCTCTTGGAGTTTGCCATGCTAAACAACTTTAGCATCAAATGAATATATGTTTATTGGGTTAAGTTGAGCATCAAATGAATATACTCTTTTTGGAGTCTTTACTGATTGTAGCATTGGTATGTCATTCCTTATCCGTAGTATATCGACATATAATACCAGGAATGTCACGACGCTCCCACTGACCCTTTTGTACACACTAGGTTCATTCTTATTTTTGATAAAATCAAACTCTTTTGATTGTCTCATCAAAACGAATGTTCCATTTTGAGAAGCTTGCTTCAATTCATTTCTCTGAGTGTCTACAACTCTTACCTCATCGTATGTAACTGGATCATCATCTTCTATGATGCGTACCTCATCATCATCATCTATGATGAATCCATACCTCTGTGTATCTTGGTGACTATTCTAGATTTACGATTCGGTTGTGGTACAATAGTTTTATCTACAGGTTCCTCTTATTTGACTTATAGTGTTTTGTGGTTCTTGAACTCTTCAAGATCTATTATCCTCCCACTAGCCCCTTCAACGATAAACACCTTTATCTTAGAAGGCAACGTGTTTCGCAACAAACACCTTTTGCTAAGTAGGATTATAAAACATATACCCTAAACTTACTTTAGGATATCCCATAAATCTACACTTGTCAAATCTTGTCCCAAGCTTATCCTTTGAAACTTTTTCACATAAGTTGGACAATCCCTTATCTTAACATACTTAAGATTAGGAATCCTCCCTGTCCATAACTTTTATAGAGTCTTGGGGCTGGATTTTGAGGTTACCTTTTTTATAGATATACAGCCATTTCTAAGACATTACCCCAGAAGGATACTGGAATATCGGTAAAATCATTATGGACCGCACCATGTCCAACAAGGTATGATTTTTCCTTTCAGATACATCAATCAATTATTGCGTATCAGGAGGTGTCCATTATGAGAAAACCATTTGAGATGATCTAGAAACTTATTTCACAAGTATTTATTCCTTGATCTAATCAAAGAATTTTAATACTTTGCCAATTTGTTTCACTTCTGAATTCTTTGAACCTTTCAAATAATTCACACTTGTATTTCAGCAAATACACGCATTCAACTCTTTGAATGATCATCTCCTTTTCTTATATTACTTTGTTCAATTTGCAAAATATATTTTCATGTAAGTCAAGTATACTAAATCCAATAAGTAATATTCCAGTTCTATACAAAAACATTATTATAATAAATAGAACAACAATTGTTCCTAATTATAATACCAAAAATTTTATTGTCCAACAATAAAATGGAAATAATGTTTCTAACAAGAATTGGAATACAATAACAACTTATTGACTTAATAGATTTGCCCGTAGGCATTGCTAAACTATAAGTTTCTATGGCTAATGTAGAAACATTTGCTTTATTTACCAGACATAGGATTACTTATCCTTGTTTAGCTTTCTACTTCTGCTTGGTCCCTTCATAAATCTATATTTATGATAACCAAAGCCGATATCCAATACCCAAGTAGAACCTTGACTTAAAGAAAATTTTATTTCAATCATGAACAAAAACTATATTTGTAACTGAAGCTTCACTAAGCTTCTTCTGGTTAGCCTATGCAAGATGCTTCTTGCAGTTTTTCCAGTGTCCAGGCTTATTGCAGTGGAAGCAAACTCCTTTGCTATCCGTATCAGTTTTATTCTTATTATCCTTTATTTTTGCCTTTTCTATTTACCTTCTTTGAATCATTCTTCTTTTCAGAAGATCCTTTGGCCCTTACCAGTAAGACATGGTCTTTCTTGGTTGGAAAGTGACTCTCAACATTTTTCAACATGTTAAGCAAATCAGCGAGGCTTATATCTAGCTTGTTCATATGAAAAATTCACAACAATTGTGAAAGGAGTCTGGGAGTGAGTGCAAGATCAAATCTTGGCTCAACTCTCCATCCATGACAAAACCAGTTGTCCTAATTGATCAATCAAATTGATTATGTTAAGGACTTTTATCTGTACTGTAGTGTCATCAGTCATTCTAGATCGGAAAAGCTCCTTAGATATCTGATGTCTATTAGTCCTACTTTCCTCACCATCAACTAGTTGATGTGCAGGAAAATAGTAAGAGCATCCATAGTTTCATGCTGACGCTGAAGCTCGTTACTCATGGATGCGAGCATGATGCATTGAGCCAACTATGCATCATCTTGCCACATTCTAAAAGTAGCGATATTTTCTCAGAGGCATTGTTTGCAACCATTGCAGGGATAGGCGTATTAAGGACATAAGATAGCTTTTTAGCCATGAGAACTATTCTCAATTTCCTTAACCAATCTGAGTAATTCTTAGTGCGTTAATTAACATCTAATATGTTTCGGTGAGTTGATAGTAATTTAGAGGCGGTGTAAAATTTCGTAAATGAATTTATAATTAACAACATTTTAGCATACATTTTTTTATTAATTACCAAAATAAATTAGGTCTTATTTTAAATTGGTATCTCCCACTATTTTCTTCAAACTATATTACCCTCAATATATATAGTTCAGCAATATCTAATTAAAGATATGCTAGTGAGAATAAGGATCCCATTTCAAATGTATATAGCCTTGTGGTGACACAACAAACTATATATAAATAAATAGGTAGACAACTCTTGTCAATTACATCAACTATGCAACTTAAGTGTATTTTTCCTCTTAGATTATTTTGATCAAGTGGTGGCACATCCGAATTAAAATTATCCAAGTTAAGTCCAACCTAGCACTCCATATATTCAAAAAAGAAAAATATTGTCCTTGTGGTGACACAACAAAATAATATTGTTCAATTTTCTTTATAAGCATCAAATGTGATAAATTAACATCTTAAATACTTAATACTTGCCTTGTGGTGACACAACAAACTCATATTAAATATTTAATACTCTATTAATTTTTATCATGATAGAAAGAAATGTTCGATATTCCAAATATCTTTGAACGCTTAGGACTTAATATTAAAATTTGAGGGGTTTCCAAGTAATTAATGTGTCTCATCTTGTTTAGCGCGCATGCACATATATATATAAAATATGCATCATATTAATTAACATGCGAAGCATGTTTGCATAATATATAATATATATATATAGTATAAGCATGCACATATAAAATATTATATTCTACCTAGATTGATTATGGACTTTTATTCTAGTTTGGTTCACTAGAGCCACCAAGCGAACCAAAAAGGTCAAACCCTAGGGGTGCAAGAATTAATATTTAAATATAACTATTACATTTAAACTCGGGCTCCATTACAAACGGGTCTGTGACAACCGAGATTTTGTAATTTAATTTTAATATTTATTGGATTGAATAAATATTTTTCGATGAATTAATTATTAGATTAAATAATTAATTGATGAAATTATGGTAGATTAATTTAATTATAGGTGTTATATTTATTAAATTAATATGGAGAATTTTTATTATTCGAAGTATGTGATTATGTGAGCTTATTGAATTAAAAGAAATATTTAATAAAGCCTATGTTATTTTAATTAATTTAATTATTAATTAGAGATTTAATAATTTAATATTATTATTAAATGAGAAATTTAATTATGTGACTATGTGAATTATTGAGAAATTATTATATTTTATTTAAATAAATTAAATAAGACATTGGTTTATTTTATAATGGATATGACATTACTTAAACTATATAATAAAGCTTTATTAAATTAAATAATTTTTAAAACCTATTCTAACTAGCCAAACATGGTTTTTAGAGGGAGTTGAGGCGATTACCCACGATCGGGTAATCCACCACAACTCGTCAAACCGCCTTCTTCTTTATTATACGCTTTCCCTTCCTTTTCTTTATTAATTTTCCTAAGTCTAGAAAGTGATGAGAGAGAGTTTGAGTAATTAGTGTGTGATTGGTAAAGAATTGAGAGGAATTCATCTTCCGCAAGTTATATTCTACGCTTTGGGTAATTCTCTCCAACCCAAATTCCTATTTTACGTCTTTTTAAGTTTTCATGAATATGGCCTAAGTTTTTCGTAAAGTTTACGTAGTTGGAAAGGGTAACAATTATGTGATTATGTGTTAATATATAACATCATAGCATGTTTTATATATATTATATGGGTTTCCATATCTTGATTTCATGAAATTATACTGATAAAAGATTTGAGTATGTTTATGGCCATATGGCCTTATACGTATTTTTTAGTATGTCAAACATAAATGGTTTTGCAAAATTTCCACTTGTATATGATTATGCATGATAAAATGAACAAAACGAAATTTGAATGGTTGGATTTGGTCTTATAACGAATCTATGGCGATGAATTTTAGAATTTATGTTCAAAACTTCAAGAACATCAAGAATAGTCCAATTTTCATGTTTTAATTCTATGATTATGTGTTTTAATGGTTTAAAATCACTCTATATATGTTGGGTAATGGTTATGTATTAATTCTAACATGTGGGTATGTTTAATGTGGGGAACTAATGATCAAGTAGTGTTTAAGTCGCTAAACTATGTGTTCTTTGATGACAGGAATCAAATTTGAGTGAGTGTCGCATGGCCAACTCCAGAATCGATGTCCGCCATGGCCATGGCACCACCGCCAGCCGCCAACCCCAAAGATCGATGCCTCATGGCAGCTATGTGCGCCATGTGTATACATGTACCATGTCAAGAATGCCATGCTGCCGCAATACCAATACTAAAAGATAAAAAAGGAAATGGCAATACCACTTAGCGAATGGTCGAAATGAGTTTTTAAAAGTGTACAAGTATGGAAATGTGATAACAACTTAGTCTAATGATTATAAAGACTTGTTAGACCTATAATGAGATGTTAAAATAAATTCTTAACATGTCCATAACACAATTACGTGTGGATTGAATGATCGAATGCATAATTAGTTTATTTTTTCGTGAAGTCTTAATTTTACACTAAGTGTAATAATTGACTAAGTATAGTCATGAATTCGAGTTAAACAAAGAGTAAAGTTATGATGTTAGTACGTTGTTATTGACTGGTATTGTGAACGTAATTGGTATGTAGGATTTAATTCAAAGAACGAGTTTGTTTAAGTGTAATCTACACACGAGGCAAGTTTCTAAACCTTATCTTGTTACATTGAGCAAGTTTTCTAACTCTATATTTACGTTGAGCAAGTTTCTTACCCTAAACTTTCGTTGAGCAAGTTTTCTAACTCTACTTGTTATCGTTATATAAGTTGATTAATTCATCTTTCGATATTGAGCAAGTTCTCATTTTTATTGATCAAGCCTGTCTTGTATATTAAAGTTTATTAATCTTCAAGCATGATGTTGTTATACAATAATTATTCTATTGTATACCTTTTGAGATGTTATTCAATTTAAATATTCATTTACTGTTAAACCTTGTTAGACTAGTGAACCCTTATTGATTCGACTAGTCCATAATTGATGAGCGTTCTAAATTTCAGAACCCCTTGATGAATTATCCAAACCAAACTTCTTTTGGTGCGGACTCGAATGTCAAACTGAGATGAACAACCCTGTATAGGGGATTATTTACGCTTTAACGTTAAGATATTGCGCACAGTATGGTACTAAGGGCTGATCCCCCTAAGTACGAGAAGAAGAGTCCATAGTCTTATGACTGTTGAAGGTTTCAAGTAAAAACACTTGACAACCTAGGACATAGTTCAAGGTCTTATGACCCTCAGAACTTCTTTTGATTCTTGTTATCCATTCTTGATTCAAAAGTTGAGCTTTATATCAGAAGTTATTATTTCTCTCGCATGTTATTATTCATTGTTATATTGTTATACTTGTGGGCAATCGTGCTCACTCTTGCGTAATAATAACATTGTAGTTAAGAACGAAAGAGCAGACGAACCTTCCACTAGTAAGGGCAAGGGCAAGGGCAAGATTAGCAAGTAATGAAGACTGCTTTATTATTGTGGTTATGTAATGATGATTATAATTGATGTTACTTAAGACTTATTTGTTTATATTTTCCGTACAGTTGATTTAAGGTTAGAGTAACCTGGGATTTATTTATTATGTAGTTGATGTAACCCCTAAGGGGAGAGATTTTATTATTTATTTCTATCTATTGCATGGTTTGCATTTATTTATGGGTCGATAGATAGATGATGTTTGTACAGTGAACACCAAATCTTATGGAAATGGAAGTACCGAATTTGGGGGTGTCACAGGGTCTTCAAGCGCTCCTTGTTCCTTGATCTCCAATTCTTCAAAATTAATTCTAACTATTTCTATTACAAAACTATTTAAAATAAATAGAAACCTTGATCGTGATCGAGGAAAGTATATAGGAGGAGTTAGAATTTACATTAAGAAAAAATTAGAGAAGGCGAAGTACGCATGAGACCCCATTTAATAAAACTCATACATTCATGCATCCAACTAAAATAAAATTCAATCACATCGTCAATTGATAGTCCATAATCAATCCCATTTATTACCATACACATCACCATATGCATCAATAAATAACATTCATCTCATGAATAATAAACATTCAATATATATATTGATATCATTTAATTGGCAAATTTAGTTAGCATGAAATCTAATTTTGAATCAAAATAAACTCCTTTATTTTAATCCAAATTTAAATCAAAATAAATCTCTTTTATTTTAATTTATTCTATTTTGAATAAAATAAATTATTTTATTTTAATCAAAATCTTTAATCAAAAATAAACTCTTTTATTTTAATTAATTATGGAATCCAATTCCAATTAAAAAATAACTTCTTTATTAAAACACGGATTCTCTTTCCTATTCACAAATAAACTCCTTTATTTTGAATAATATAAAATCTTATTTCATATCTAAATAAACTCCTTTATTTAAGGAAATACTGATTCTGTTTCCTATTCATAAATAAACTCCTTTGTTTTGAATAATATAAAATCTTATTTCATATAATGTGAAATAAGAAGCTGCTCATGCATATAATGTGAAAAAGCTAGAGTACAATGCTCTGTTTGCACCCTCTGGGAAGAGTTGGAAGAACTCTAATTCGGTTGTTTTGTTCAAGCCCCTGAATCAAACTGCTAGATCTAAGGAATCTGGGACTATAATTTCCCACACATCCCCATCTTCAGTCGTCGAAATGGAATCTTCATCATCGGTAAAAGAATTTGTTGGTATCATTAACAATGTTGCACTGGTGAAGGACGTACTAGATACGGGTCCTGTAGATGATGCATTAGCATTGACTAAAATTGGGCAAGGTTTGGACTTGGTAATGAAGCTTGATTCTCAAATAGTCAAATGGGGCAAGAGGTGGACCTAGGTATGGAGCTTGATTACAAACCGAGCAAGGAATAGACTTGGGAATGGAGCTTAATTCACATGATTATCTCTTTTTGGATGACTTTGCCCAACCACGACTTATTTTCATTTTCTCATTTAAGCAAAACAGGGATGATTTATAACCCCATTAAAGTAGCAATTATCAACACTGCTTATTTTTATTTTCTCATTTAAAGCTTCATTACACTTCCTCTCCATGTAACTGATCTTTCAAAAGTCACCCAAAATGAACCGAAGAGTTTCGCCCCAAATCAAATACAAAGTTCACTGGACCTTCAAAATTGTTTTCTTCTCTGCCGGTGGAGACATCAAAAAATAAGTTTTCAACCAAAAAAGCCTTAAAATTGCAGGGGTTGTTCGGATTTACTACAATGACTGTAAAGCTACAGATTCTTCAAGTGATGAAGAAGAAGATAAAAAAAGCCCTCAAAATTTTCGCAGAGTTAAAAGGTATATCAATTATAAAAAAATTGTGGCGAAGGATGAAGGGTTTTAGAGGAGGAATTTGTGGCGAAGGAGAGAATAAAATTAGTAGAGTTTGGTGGGTCATCTTCTTCTTGAGTAGGAATTGGTGTGAGCTTTGTCTGTGGAACTCAATCGGAAACCATGGCTTGAGTAGGGTTTTTCCCACTTTTGGCATTCTTCAGTCTCGTCAGCAAAATTTTTCCAAGTGGCAGTCATGTTAGTCCAGGTGGTGTGTCTGTTAACGGGAGGGGCACAATTAACCTTAAATTTATAACGTTAAGGGTACTTTTGGACAAAAAAGTATAGGATACTCAATAGACATCGCGGTAAAAATCAGGGACATTTTTAAAACTTCTCCCGCAAAAATAATAACGGTTTCAACAAAATAATTAATTTTATTTTTTTAAATAACATTAAAATTAAAAGGCAAAAAAAAACATCAGTTTAACATTGCATATCAATCACCACCTTCACAACCTACGCCGCCATCATCTTCCACACCAACACCATCCATGGCCGATCCCCATCTGCAATCACGACCTTCACAATCTCCATGAAAAATAAAAATTAAGCTTTAACATTGGATTAATCATCCAACCCCAGAATCGGATCTATAGAAACAAGCCACCATAAATCAAAAAATAATCTCCCAAAAAACTACCAAGCTTACCATCTCAAACCAGATTCACAGTTCAAAGTCATTAATGAATCACCCCAAGTCCAAGCCTCCACTTTATGCCCAAATAGAAAATTAATCCATAAAATTCACAAAATCTGCAGATTTTAAATTAATTTTTAATTTTTATTTCTTAGATTTGAATTTGTTGAAGAAAAAAATCAAGAAAGAGAGAGGTATGGCGGGGAAGGGACGAAGGACAGGAAAGAAGGATGAAAGATGGGGGGTGGAGGGACGGAGAGAGGAGAAGAGATGACGGGGAGGGGAGGGGTCAAACAGGGAGGGAAAAGGGGAAGGGGAACAGAGGAGGAGAGAAATCGGGGAAGGGGAACAGAGGAGAAGGAGAGAAATCTAAATATTAATTTGTATTATTATATTATTATTTTGTTTTATTTTTTTGTCATATTGAGTGAAATCTAAATATATTTTACATTCTCCTTAATTTTAATTAGCATATTTTTGGATTTTGTATTTTATAAA
This sequence comes from Panax ginseng, assembly GCA_020205605.1. Taxonomy (NCBI): domain Eukaryota; kingdom Viridiplantae; phylum Streptophyta; class Magnoliopsida; order Apiales; family Araliaceae; genus Panax; species Panax ginseng. The sequence continues at coordinate 155,996,016 of CM035130.1, read as the reverse complement.
TGATTTAATTATAAATAAAATTTTATTTGATATTAATTATAAAAATAATTAAATATCTTTTTATTTATTTTCTTATTTTTGTAACACTTTTTAAATTTATATTATATTTTAAAATATTTTTTTCATTTTTGTTATAAAAATTTCTCTCGAAATCCACACAATCACTGTCACGTCATACAAGGACGCCACATTAGGCTTTTATTTTTACAATTCAATAGCTTAGCTGTCTTTTTCCGTTGAAATCAAAGCATTTAACGATTTTTTTAATTTTGTGTAAAAAAAATAGATTAAAGTGAGTTGACTATAAAAAAAAAAATCAATAAATAAATTGATATACAGTACAATGACTGAAAACATTTAACCCTACTGAATTGTAGTTTCCTCGGGCAGAAATAGGTAAAATTAGATTCCTTCTAGCTTCTAAGTAGATGATACGACGTCGTGGAGGATTATCACCTTCTGAGTTCCTCTGTAAACAACTTGACCCACTGATACTGTAAACTGAGATTCATATATAAAATATAATATATATTCATTGAGAGCTCTCAGACGCCAACCAGAGGTCACCTAAACCCTAAAAAGCAAAACCAAAAACCCTAATTATGAATCTCCAAAACTCTCACCAAAATCGACCTACTAAGATTAAATTCGAATACGAAGAAGATAATGCTGATGATATCATCGAAGAAGCAGCCACTGCTAGCTCCAACCTCGAGGAGGATTCCTCCATGTGCGAGCCCGGCAGCTCCATCATCGGCGCCGACCAGACTAGCGCCGACTATTACTTCGATTCTTACTCTCATTTTGGTAAAATTATTGACATATAACTCTTATTCATCCATTATCATGTTCATTACCTTTATATATTTAAATTTACATTTCTAAGAGTAAAGTCATATAGTTTGAGTTTGCTAGTTTCATCAATCGATAAAGCATTGGCCTTTTTACGTTTTTAACCTGTTTGCAGAGTATAGTTTGTGTTGCTAGTTTTACCAATAGATAAGCCATTGATCTTTTTGTTTTTGTTTTTGTTTGGGTGTGTGTGTTTTTTCTGTTTTCTTTTTAATCTATTTTTAAATTATATTGAGTTACTAATTTTAGCAATGGATTAAGCATTGACCCTTTTGTGTTCTGAACTTGTTTTTTAGAGTATGGTGTGAGTTTCTAGTTTTATAGATGGATAAGCATGATCTTTTTGTGTTCTGAACATGTTTTTTCAAAAAGTAAGTTTGAGTTGCTAGATAACCAATGGATAAAAGCAGTGGACTTTTTGTGTTCTTAACGTGTTTTTTGAGTATGGGTTGAGATGCTAATCTTATCTTGGATAAAGCATTTACCTCTTTGTGTTTTTTACACTGTTTAATGGTTGCTGAGAAAGTTGAAGTGTGAATAATTGAGGGTAGTAATTTCTATGTAGATGTTTTTATGGTCTGAATTTCTGTTTAGGTAAATTGTTTGAAGTAGTTGGAGTTGATAATAGTAATGATAATATGTTTTCTACTCAAAACTTATCCATTGATTTTCCTTAACTACTAAACATGATATTAAAGGCTTCAGTGTTTTTTGTTTTTCGGTCAATGCACTAATCACTATGCAAAGAGTAAGGAGCTTACAATTTTTAAAATTGTATTGAAGCTCTGTTTTGTGGCTTGTTTAACATGAACAGTATCATTGGCTAAAATGCAACTGGCCAGACTTAAATATTCACTTTTTTTGTTTGTTCTCGTTTATGTTGTTTGTTCAGTTTCATCGAAAACCAAGTCTATTGACCTGTTCTCTCTGTTTGATTATGTTTTTGCAGGTATTCATGAAGTAAGTGCTTTACATCTGGATGAATGGAGCCAAACAACGTTCAGTTGTTTCGATTTCTATATCTTGCTTAAGGATTTTTTTGTTGTTGGCTGTTGTTTCCTTATGATAAGTGTCTTTTAGTGTCCCAAAATTATAGTTCTGTTTGTCATCAAGTTTCTAGACTTTTTATAGTTCTTGGAAAAACTAGATAATGTTACCGGAGACTTGTCTATTATGCCATATAGTTCTTTGCTTTCAGTGGCTGATACCTCTTGTGGACGTTATTTAACATGCACGTGTACTAGTCAAAATTATTGGAATCTTACGACTTCTAGTTATTGCTCAAGGCTCCTGTCCTATCGTTCTTCCCTTCTGCCTTTCCCGGCCTTCCTTCGCCGCTCAATAAATAATTAAGTAAATAGATGTTGGTTCTTTCCCCGTCTCTCTGACAGTCTCATTCCAAATCTTTTAGAGTTCCCCTTCTGCAACCAGTCTTCAGTTGAGCCAATAGCTAGATTTATTCAACTTGGTTCAGCTCTTTGAGGGGTCAAACTGAGAATAAATAAATATGATTATTAATTAATCTTCCTTCTTCAATTTTTATCATCCTTTGTTATCATAAGGTGATCTGCGAAGTTTTTTCTCAGGGTTTTAGTAGTTTAATATCATCTTTGAACTGTTTTTCCTTTAGAGCGACAGAAATGTGAGCGGTGCCCTCTCATATATTCTACAATCACTGGCATAGCAACTTTAAAAAACTCGCACATCAGATAAATCCGACTCCAATATTTCTTTTCCTTTTCTTACCTCTTTTTGTTTGTTGTATCTTGTCCAACATTCGATAGGTATATCAACTTCTGACTCCTCTTGCATTGCAGGAAATGTTGAAGGATGTAGTGAGAACCAAGACTTACCAAAATATAATTTACAAGAATAGCTTTCTAGTTAAGGACAAGGTAGTTCTTGATGTGGGTGCTGGGACAGGAATTTTATCCCTCTTTTGTGCAAAAGCAGGGGCAAAACATGTGTATGCGGTATGGCTTCTATATTTCTCCATTATCCTGTTTATGTTTACTTTGTGTATGATGGACATTTATGATCAATCAATTCATGACATATATTCTATGAGAGTAATTTATAGTTTTATAAATACACGGACAATCAATTCGTGAAACTACCCCTTGTTTTAGATTTCGTCTTGCTGTTGTTATACTTGACGAGTAAAATTTATGCCATTTTGATCATCTTCTGATTGCTTACCGATTTTAAAGGGGGTTTCAAGTTGTGTGTCCTTTTAATTTATTTGTGGAGTGGTATTCTAGTTTTAGTCATCTTTAGCAATTTCTTTAAAGGTTGGCAGATGGAGTTTGCTGGTAGTTTCTTGTTAATGGAAATAAATTTTTGTTTAAATTTTCCAAATCATCTGTTAGAATTCTGCTAAAAAAAGATTAATGTTGGCTGGGTGTTTATATTAAACACTGATTTCATAAGGAGAATATTTTTTTATGTGGATTTTCTCCTATTGCAGTTCACTCAAATGGCTATTTGCTAGGATTATGCAGTTTAGAATTTTAGATTTTTGTTTTGTAATATTCCATCCGTCCAAGTATAAAAGTCCTTATTACTATTTTAAGTAGTTCCAAGTAAAATGTTTGCTTACCTTAAATAATATTACCCTTAGTATTAATTGTCATATTTCTATTTTCTATGCAACTATGCAATTAAATGAGAATTTAGATATGGAAAATTTTGTCATTTTATTCTTTGTCTTAATATGTGCAAAATTTCAACCAAGACTTTTGTCTTGGGATGGATGGAGTATTTATCAGTGAAGTAGTTGACTATGTAACTTTTCTGTTTTCAGGTTGAGTGCTCCCAGATGGCCGACATGGCACAAGAAATTGTTAAAGATAATGGATTTTCAAATGGTAATCTGATTTATCCCCTTAAGTGCTTAACATACTTGTCAAAAGAAAAAAAGTAAATATAGTTATAATTGGTTAGTAACATTTTTCAGTTTCCCGGTTTTACTTCTCAACTTACTCATCCTTTTTGTCTCTATTCTCTTACTTTTTGAATATCACAGTTATAACAGTTTTAAAGGGAAAGATAGAAGAGATTGAGCTTCCAGTTGCTCAAGTGGATATAATTATTTCTGAATGGATGGGGTATTTTTTGCTCTATGAGAACATGTTAAATACAGTCCTTTATGCTCGGGACAAGTGGCTAGTAAGTTGCAGTACTTTCACCAAAAAAATTATGCTTTCAACTTTATGTTTTCTGTTGCATTAGAAGAGCATCTGCATTTTCTACCAGATATGTTTTAACTAACTTGCTGCCACTGTATGTAATTTGTATATAGGCCATACAAGTTCCTAACATACAATATAGCTCGTTTGTGTGCTATTAGATACTACCTCTGTCCAAGAAATAGAGTCCTATACAACAACATTATTTTTTATGCGTTTACCTGGGTTACTCTTTGTTTTTTTAAAAAAATCTTTCTTTTTTCTGTTAAATTTTAAGTAATTTTTTTATTAAAATAAATTGTGTTCAACTGTGCCCTAGCCTCCCGAGGCAAACAATATGGGTGACAAAAAAGTCTAGAACTAAATTTTTGGACGGAGGGGGTATTTTTTAAGAGACAGTTGATACTTACGAACAAGTCCAAGACCTTAATATGTGTATCCATTGCTTTATACCCATTCTCTATTAATTGAGAGTTGAATTTAATTGCTTAAACAATAAGAAAGCCATGTTCAGTAGAAAAATAATTCTTCCATTTTTTTGATTTTATAAGAGAAAGAAGGTATGGTGTTACGGTGGCTGCTTGTGAGAGCGGGGGTGAGTAGGAATAGTATCTACTGTGTCAAAATAACAGTTATTGTCCATGATCCTAGGTCGGGGGCTACTGCCACTTTATCTGGCTTAGGTCTGGTTACTACACCTACCCAGGATGTTGCCTTGCTTTGGAATATAGACGCATGTGTCTTGTGACTTGTTATTGTGTTTCCGACTTCCCGTAAGTGCATTTTCTCTTTTTGGTTCTTATTTCATCTCTCACTTTTCATGGTCCGTGTCATAACAACTAATGGGCTTGACATGAGTGATTTGTGAACACCAAAACTGTCCTCTTGGGCACAATTTTTCTGTGTTTGAACTTTTGACTATGATAATTATGCATTTGAAATGACAAAATAAAACGTAGTAGATGAATTTAATACATAATGGAGCTGATCATTTACTTAATGCTAAGAAGGATACTGCTTTTTGTTTTTGATTTTGTATGCCATTGGGTTTTCAAGTAATCATCTTGTATTCCTTTTTTACAGGTTAGCAATGGAATTGTGCTTCCTGATAAAGCTTCTCTCTATTTAACAGCTATAGAGGATGCTGAGTACAAAGAAGACAAGATTGATTGTGAGCTTACTACTTCTTATGTTTTTGAACTCAGAACTGTCAATGGTATTGTCATGATGCCTTATCGTTTATTTATTTTTCCCTTGGCATTTCCATGCAATTGTAGTTTGGAAGAGTGTATATGGTTTCGATATGAGTTGCATTAGGAAGCAATCAATGATGGAACCTCTTGTTGATACAGTTGACCAGAATCAGATAGTTACAAACTGCCATTTACTCAAGGTAAGATTGTCATCAACTTTAATTGTTGTGCTGATCTTGTTTTTTTACCTCCTTGTTGGGAGAGGTCGGGGATCTCATTTACTCTTTTGTTCTTTCTGGGAAAGACTGACACGAGTTGTACTTGTACAGACCATGAACATCTCGAAGATGACTGCAGGGGATGCTTCCTTCACAGCTCCTTTTAAGCTTGTGGCAGAACGTGATGACTACATCCATGCTCTTGTTGCATACTTTGATGCCTCTTTTACACAATGTCATAAGTTGACAGGCTTCTCAACAGGTTCGTCTTATTGTACTTTTTATTTTAAGATTCCTGCTGAGTTGCCTAACGTTGATTGATATTTCATGTTATATCATATATGTAGGAGGGTCGTTCAGCTTAAATCTGAATGATATGCTGTAAACATGTTATTACTTATTACTTATATCTCGATAATATGTTAATTAAAAAAGTTGTTCAAAGCCAAAGGAAGAATCAATATTTCAGTCTGGTCTATTCCAAATTACTGTAGGATGCGTGAATTATTTACTCTATTGGGACTAGGTTAAGGGTTCTTCTAAGAAGTGCAAAGTCATCCAGGTCTAGGTTTTACAGTACCTTCTTATTTTCCTTTATTTATTTTTAATTAAAAACATAGACCCATTGAAGTTAACTAGTGTGCTGCATGAGCTGTTTCTAAGCACTTTGAAAATGCTCATTGGACAGGGCCGAGGTCACGGGCTACACACTGGAAGCAGACAGTTCTATACCTGGAAGATGTGCTAACTATATGCCAAGGGGAGTCTATAGTTGGGAGCATGACTGTGTCTCAGAACAAGAAGAATCCCCGTGATGTTGACATCACCCTCAATTATTCACTAAATGGTCGGCGTTGCCTGATCTCAAGAACCCAAAGTTATAAAATGCGTTAATCTTTTTACGGTCCTGATAGTTAAAGAGCTCTATTGTATGGGAAATCATAACACAGCAATTTATTGTTGTTTGTTGGAAAGACTATTGCTGTTTTAACAATATATCCTTTATCATTGATTGATTAGTGAAGGCTTAGTATTCTTTTTTACTTTCATGCAACGCTAAATATTCTAAAATATTCTGAAATATAATTCATTGTGATCAATGTTTGTTTGCAAGCTACAGAGTATGTGTGATCAATGCTTGTTGGGGACAGAGCAAAGGACCACCACCCCAACCTCTTGTTTAGGGGAAAAAAGAGAGCTAACAATATGAAGAACAATTTTATATTCAAGTGCTAATGAAACTGTTTTCCTCTAAAGAAATCAAAATTAGGCAAAGGAAACACTACACATGTCAGGGTCTTTGCATACAGTGGCGTCATGGTTCTTAAAGTTCTGCCTTGCTAGATTTCTTGAAACCTGCCGTCTTTCCTCTCCACCACTGCCGTACTCGATGAGAGACCTTGTTTGCTTGTTGCTTAAGAGCCTCACTTGTGTCTTGGATTCCTTTTGTAATTTTCTGTTTCCAGTCCTTTTTACTTTCTTTCTCTCTCAAAACTTTTCCCTGTCATAATATTCTAAAGATAAGAAAACAATTTTCATATATATATATATATATATGTATATATATATCGGTCCGGGACTTAAGCTCACCCCTTATCTAACTCACCCGAACTCACCCTCCTTTAGCGACGGATCCGGCGACGATTCGGTCATACAACTGTCGTCTATACTTTTAGCGACGCTATATATTGTCCGTCGCTAAAAGTATAGTCGCTAAAAGTATAGACGACGATTGTATGACCGAACCGTCGCCGGGTCCGTCGCTAAAGGGGGGTGAGCTCGGGTGAGTTGGATAAGAGGTGAGCTTAAGATCCGGACTCTATATCATATATATATATATATATATTTGTTATTCTGATATCAATATCATTTTCTTACCAATTTCAAGGGAAAGTGTTCTTCATCATCATCATCTGCTTCATCTGCATCTTCATTTCCAAAATTTTGCATGTTGTTCATCAGATCTTCCCTCGAGTACATTTTCATGCCAGGTGCACCGGGAATACCCTGAAACATATCAAGAGAGGATAATCCCAAAGTCAGTATTAAAAGCTAAAAGATACTACATTTATTACTCAGGCTAATATTACCTCCATGGATTTCATCATCTTTTCCATTTCAGCCTCTTTTTGTGACTTTGGAACAAAAGGTTCCCCTGGCGTCCTGCCCTTAAAAAAAAATTGAGAAAAAAAATTGATTTAGAAACTTGAGCATATTGCTTTTTAATTGATAGTTAAAATCGAGCAGCTCAATAATGGAAATCATAAATCCATATGATGGAATTAAAAACTTATGCAGAGCATCTCATGTCGAAGGAGCAGTTCATTTACTGATTAAAAACTTCTGTAGAGTATCTCATGTCAAAGGCACGGTTCAATTACTAATTTCGAGAACATGTCAAAAGAAAGATTGCTACTTTTGGGTGCAAATTCACTGTGAACAACATAGTTGATGAAATTTAAACCGTCTATCTTGCAATTGTAGTAAAAACAAGGTAATGTGACAAAAAAATTAATCAAGTTACAACATGTTTGATGCCCCTTTTGTAATTGTTTTTGTAATTTATGCTACCACTCTTGTATTTCCATTTAACTATACAAGTATAAAGTCTTCTTATTCCAGCTTAAATAGTAGGTTCAAGATAAGAATCTGTTTAGCATCATAGTCTTTCGGAGAGAATGACGGACCTTCAAGTCTCAGGATAATCTAGGTTGACATATTACGAGAATTTACCTAGTCTAGATTCTCTAGAACACTGCAGATCACTCATTAACATCATTCACATTGCTATAGATTTGTGGGTAATTCCTCAATCTTTAGGCCAAGAAGTTAAAATAGTTACCAAGATCACTATACAGCATGAACTATGAGCAAATATGAAATCAAGCTAATTCTCTAGCAAAATCATAATTTCATCTTTATATAACTGAGATTACTTCCATGGAAATCTTGTAATGCAATATCAATTAGAAAAACAATTGGTTCCCCTCATTTTATAAATTTTTTTAATAAGCAAACTGTTGGTTTTCTATTTCTCCAATTTAGATGCCATTTTTCTTTGTAAATTTTTTAACTATGTACGTATGCATATGGTTGATGCAGAGCATAGTGTCGACTTTGATTTCAAGTTTATCTTTAAGTTGAATCTTTATGTCAATATTAAAACTAATTAGCTGTTGCTTTAGTTACTTATGCTATACCTAGTACTAAACTTTCTAGCTTATGATATTCTAGTCTTCACATAGCTGCTGAAAACAGATTGTATATTGATCTGTTGGTCATCATTTGAGTGGGAGTTGAGGCCGAGCTAATAGGCAGTATCAAATCGACTAGAAGACTCTCAATAGTCAAAGAATTGAGATCTATTTCCGAGTCCTGCTTTTAGTGGTAAAAGTACAGTAGACTGTAAAATAGCTTTCTAATCTTTCCACAGTAATTAACATAGTATTTCCCAAATTTTACTTTTAACATAGCATTAATCCCCCGCGAAAAACAAGAGAGAAGAAGTATGCAATCATTTATCCAGTTCTCTTAAAGAAAATTTTAACAGCTTTTGCTCCTCAAAGTTCCAAGGCTTTGTTTCCAATATCTATCACTCGGACAGCAACCCTGAATACCTGATGGGACCACTGTGATCAATCTTTCCTTTGGTACTTGCGTGACAATGTTTTGCGTGCATTTAAAGGTTATGAAATTTATATACATTTAACTGGAACATTTGTTTATAACCATAAAATTGTGAATTCTGAAATTCAACTTATGATTCATTCTTCTCAGTCAATCCAAAACCCCGACATCCATATATTGTCCACTATAAATCCTAGGCGAACACATGAACTTCTGTATGTTTCTAACATTGTAGTCACATTCACTATCTAAGATGTCTAGTCTGCTACTGTGTTGATATTAATGTACATTTAACAGAGCAGTTTTGTTGTTAAACATATTTCTGTCAAATGCTTGCCAATACAAACAAGAATGACAATAATTAGATTACATGCTATCTGCAGCATTGTTTAGATATTGGAAGGGCATAAAATAGGATATGAAAATCAAAGTGTGACATTTATGTAAATAGGGCTTTCGTATATGGTAAGATGGAAGTTAAGACTATATTCCGATACATGGACCATAAGAAAAATACCCATAACAATATTTATAATGTTAGTTTGAAACATGGAATCTACCTAAATGATATACTGTGGTTACCTTAGGAACTGGTGGTGGCTTAGAACTGCAAGCTTCTGTGAGGTCATTACAGAGGAGATTAACCAAGGAATCAATCCGAGGTTTCTTCTTATACAAGTATTCTGCAACATCTGTATCAGAATAACCCATAACCTGCAACATCCCAAAGCAAACAATACAAGTATAGAATATATTTAGTGTTGAGGTGGATAAAAGTGCAAAGATACTCAACTTAACTCAACAATGCCTTTTTGTTCCAAACTAGTTGAGGTAGGTTAAAATGAATCCCGTATATAAACATAAAGCAGAAAGGCAAGAGAAAAGCAAAAAGATAGAAGGCAGTTGCTGTACTAGTAAAACCAAAGCTGATTCTGTTAACAATTCCCAAACAGATAGTTAAAGTTCAACTTTTTGTGTTTTAATATTAGGTTGAAGCTACTTCAAACAATACAGTAACATTATTTCCTCTTCACAAGGAACTATACATTCTAAATATAGCAGAGCAATTTAACACCAAAAGTATAATAAGGACCCAATTAAAATGTCACCTCTTGACAAGCCCTTTCAATTGTTTTGCATTCTGAGTTGCAATGTCCTTCAGAGTCCTGTTCGACAAGCTGAACAAAAGTAAAATTGAAGTAAGTATTTCAGAATGGATACTGTACCTAAATTGAGCATTAGAATAACACTGAAGACTCTACTTTCCACAAGGCAACACATACTGTTTACTGATAAGAATTTTGCAGAATTTGTCTTAAATGTCAGCATACTAATGATCAGTCACTCTATCAATGCAGAATATGTATTCATTAATCATAAAAGACCCAACCAAATAATAGCAAGAACCCATAAAGTATATGCATCAATACTAGCAAGAACCTGAATCAATAAACTAGCGTAACGAAACAAAGCCAGATACATCATTCTTACCTCCAATCTATCACCTTGTTCAACAATATCAATTTTAAGGATCCAGTCAGCTTCTTGCTTCTTCAAATTACAAACATTCTCCGAAATTTCAATGATTTCATACTCTGAGATCTGATCAAGAAATTAAACAGAACAAATATATCATATTCAAACACCAAGAAATATAAACATATAGTCGAAACCAATAGAACCCAAATCCCAAAAATTGGAAACCATATAAGTCACAAACATTATTACCAATAATAAGAACAATATCCAATGACTCCATTATATAAACCCACAAAACAAAATTGTGCAAAAACATATATAAACAGCAAACCCAGTTCTTGAATTAACAAATTTGGGAGATTGATAGAAAACCCAGTTGAAAAAGATTACCTTTTTGGGAGAGATCTGAGCTTGTTTATTCTGGACTTGTTGATATAATTGATGTGCAAGTATTTTACAGACGTCACATTTTATGTAAGGAATGTCTTCTTTTCTAGCCACCCCAATTGGCTTTTTCGAACAATAAGAGATGGGTATCCATGAAAATGCAACAACTAAACATAAAATTAACAAAACTGTGCGATCACTGCTCGCCATTAGTGTTTTTCTCTCTCTCTTGACACTCTACTGTTGGACTTGAAAACAGAGGAGCCTGTTTATTTATTTGGTTTATTAAATCTTTTGACAATATTACCCTCCGACGACGTTGTTGATGTAATTAATACGTGTTATGCGGCTTCTGATTGGATATTTGAGATCTACGTGTAACAGTCCGCATTGTTATGGGTGTTCGGCGAAGTAGAGGAATAATATTACTACGTTTTCTAAAACCCTAACATTTCTTTCTCCCTCCTTAGACAATTATACTAGGGTTTTACACTCTTCGCCTCTGAAGTACATTCAGTCACAAATTTGATCTACATTACATGGATATGGCAGTAATTCAATCTCAAAAACTACCAAACCCTCAAAAGTTTAACCATTTCATTGGTAAGAACTACGAGCTTGCAGTGAACCAATCGATCCAATGCCTATTAGATACACTTCATAAACCCAATTTTGATGTCTCTGGTTTTACCTCCAGTTTTCAAGAATTTCTACAAGCTAAGGTTAACCCACCACTCGAAACCATCTGGTTTTACTCTGCTTTAACCTTTCGAAAACGCAATTCACAAAAAGATGAGATTTTGGATCAGTTTTCAGCTATAAAAGATTTGTTTCATTCAATAACATCTTGTTCATCTTCGTGTAGTTCTTCAAAAAGTGTAGCCCTAATTGCGCCGGTTATTTATGAATTATGTAGGATTATTGTTTATTTAAAAGTGAATGAAGTGGGTTCGAAGAGAGAGAAAAAGGCGATGAGAGAGATCAAGTCATTGGTTGATGTTATTCTTGGGTATATTAATATGTGTTTTTGTGATAGTGCAACTGATGGTGATGAGTTGATTAGGCCATTGGTGGATTTAGTTAGTGTTTGGATTGGGGATACAGTGACAGATTACGAAGGAATTAAGGGAAATTTGAGGTTGTTTTTGCCACTTCTGAATGATGAGATTATTGAAGGGCTTAGTGTTGAAGAGTGTGATGTTAGTGAGCTAGCTGGAGTTGTGATCGCAGAGACGTTTTTGTTGAGATTGTGCTTGGAATTTTGTGATGGGATTTCAAGAAATGAGTTGCAGAAAGAGTTGAGGATTTGGGCTGTTGGTTCCATAACTGGGTTTAGGAATCTTCTCTTCTTTGGTTAGTATCTATTGAGCTGTCACTTGCACTGTGGATAATTTTTTCATAGGTGAAAGTTAAATTTGCAGTTTCTTGTGGTGTTTAATCGCCAAATTGCCATGTTATTTGCAATTTGTATGGAAAAAGATAAGAATTTTGCAGAAAAAGGAGACATGTTTGGTTCATATCCATTCATGATATATTAAGAGGATGTATTTATTTTTCTTTATTCACTGATTGCTACTGCTATGTAACAAATATTCCTTTTATTTCACCTTTTAGCTATTTGAACTACAAAAGCAATTTTTACTTTGTTTCAATCACTTTGTCAAAAAAATTCGTAATTAATGTGCTTACATTTAGCTTCTCTATTACATTTTCAGAGACCCTTGTGAAGATGTTGCTGGAGCCAACTTTGCCTCTCACTTCCCTATTGGTTAGTTTCTCTCTTGGAGTATACTATTTGATATGTCATATTTTCTCCCATATTAAATGATTTGAAGCTTTGTTATTTATTGTGTTTTCTGTCCTTGCTATTTTATATCACGTTTCCTATAGTTTAGTAGGTGAAGCATGTTAGGCTTTCTTGGATGAAACTGTTAGAACTGGAATAGAAACTTAAGAAGCTATAGATATAGTCAGGAATCAGTTGAATCAAATGAACTGACTGACTATAACAGACCTGTTACATTTGTATTTATACAATTGGTATAGCTACGTTGCTATCCTCATAACCAAACACCAGAATGCCTGCTAAGCTACAGGCTACAGCTAATGATAACTAACAACTCAACAGAAATAAGCTCCATCTGAACATTAGTGCAACTTAATATAAAAAGACTCGATCCCATCTTTTAAAATTTGAAGATCAGAAGATATGCTATATGTGTAATAGTGTATTTAAGGAATTTTCTTAACCTTGGTTTCAGAGAACAAACTTGTTATTGATGAACTTAATGGGCTCTAGCATTGGATGAAGCTTTAGGATCATTATTGTCTTTAAAGCTAATGCATATGAATTTTCCCCTTGCTTTTCCATTTTCCTCGCAAGAAATTAATATTGGCAAAGTTTTTTTGGATCAGTTACGAAAACATGTATGCCGTGGCAACAAGGGACAGTTTTCCAATATAGATTGTAGTTTGTCTGACAATTGCTGTTTTGCTTGCTTTTTCACTGCTATCTTGAACATTTCTCTCGCTAACTGTAAACTGTAGAGAACTATGCTTCTTAACATGTTGTGTTGTTCACTTGTTTGTCATGTTAAGTTTCTGCATAAAAATCTCTTTATTATTCATAAGCTGTAATTATTTGCAGAGTTCTGAAGATGAGATTATTCTGAGGAGAGTGTTGTATGATGCTGTGATATTGCCGGAGTATTCTTTCCTTAATCTGAAGAGAATGGTCCATCGACCAGCTAAGCAAAGTCTTGCCATGGCAAGATTGATGGTTACCCATGAAGCAACAGAGCTTTATAGGTACGAAGAATGGAAAGTTACAGCTAACTTATGTTCAAATTTTTCATTAAGGTGTCATAAAACAATCTGCCTGGTTGCAGGGAAAACGGAGATCATACAAAAGCCATTTCTTATATAAATGCCTTCTCAAGTTCTCATATACCTGGTGAACTAATTAAGTGGGTTACAAGTGAGATTGACATGGGGGAGAAAGCCAGTGGACCAAATGGATCTTCACCTAAAGGAATCTTAAGTAAGTATCGCAGATATCTCCTTTTATTGTCTTACCGTATTATGTTATTCGTAGAAGACGAGTGGACTCTTTATGACTGATGTTTCAGTAATATTCTAACTCTAAATTAATCTTGTTTCCAGAGTGGTTGTATAGCCTAGAGGATCAAGGGAAAAGATTATTGGACAATGACTTGTCAAAATTCTGTGCAAGATTAGCAGTTGATAGTTTGAACACAGATAATGAGCAACCAGAGTTAACAGCAAATGGAAATAAATCAGACACGGATCTCATATTCTACATTGATAACAAGGGAAAGGAAGATGAGAATGTGGAAAATGACAACACTAATGAACCAATAAGTGATGAGTTTGTGGCTGCTGCACACACGATGCAGTCGGGGGGAAATGGTGGTAGAAGAAAGCGGAAAGAAGGAAGAGGCAGTGGTAAGAAACAAGTAAAGTTTCTGAAATATAATATTTATGAGCACTCTGGTTCTACAGGAGAGAAGTCTTCGTCTATGGGAAAAGATGGTTCAAAGTAGCGAGGGTGAGGTTGAGAATCCATTTTCTGATGATGATATGGAAGTAAAAGAGCAATAATAGCCTTTTGGTGGTAAGACCTATTGTACTATGCTTCAGTCAAATGTTATGTTGTATATGTGATCAAAGACAATTGAATACAAAAAGGAGAGCACTATTTTCACATGTCCCCTCTCACATGAAGGTGAGACCCACTTTCTTCTGGTGAGAGAAGATTATGCAAAAATATCAAAAAACACGTGTGGAAATATCAGTTTCCTACAAAAATTATGTCTTTTTTTATTTTTATGGTTGCAATATAAATCTTGTAGTGATGTAGATGTGAGAAATCCATAGAACACTGCTCGAATTGTTCATTATTTTAATTTTATAATTTATGTCTTGCCCTTTTGATATTTACACATTGTTAAGGCTGGTATTTGTTTACTTCTAAATGGGTCTGAACGAGTTTGAATATGGCCGAATTGTTTGTTTAACAATTTTTTAAACTTTGAATGCGTTTGAATGTGTTTGAATGTGTTTGAACGATTTAAAAATTTGTGACGGAATGAATAAGTAGTAGTATTGAATGATATTTTTATTCACGTACTCTTATACTCTTAAAATTTACATTTAATATTCATTATGTTTACTATCGTAAAAAAATTTTGTTATGTATAAATTGTTTTTGATTTTTGATTAACAAATTAGTCAATAACTAATTTAATGAATGTTGTTGTAGTCTTTTGTTATTTTATGTACTATAAAATGTTATTAATATTTTTTAGTGTTTTATTCCTAACATTATATTACTAATAGTATACCCGTCAAAGATAGTTCAAAAGTTTATATTTATTTTTTCTTAGATAACAATGTTTATTTATAATTACATAATAAATTTGTTCATAACATAAATTTAAAATAGAGTAATACTCCCTCCGTTCTTTAATATATGTCGTTTTAGAGTTGTGCTTGTAAAACATTAAATATACTATCAATTGTCTATATTGTCATTGTATCGAAAAAAGAGAGTGTCATTTATTGGACAAAAAATATTGAGAGAATCAAAATTATATTTATTACTTGGGGTAATATTGGAAACTAAGCAATTAATGTTTACTTGAAATTCTCAAACGACTTATATTAAGGAACGGAGGTAATACTATTTTAAATATACAATTATCAAATACACATCATTTTATTCCATATTTAGATCTTATATTCAGCTCATTACACATGAATTTGGTAGAAACATCAACTTTATTATATGTGGTTGTTTCCATATTTAGAGAGAAAACTTAAGGATTTGTTCATATCTTTACTCCTCACACATGGTGCTACTTCAAACCAAACATTTAGTATTAGTGTTATATAAATCTGGTCCATATAATTTCCCCCCACCAAATTAATGCTTTGCGTACGAATTTGTATTCTTGTTCATGCATCATATATTTATGATACAAAATAGTATATTTATACGGATAAATACGTATTTAGATATTGTGTCGAATATTCCTTTCATCTGGTAGGTAAAGGTCAACGCATCACTTATCAAAAACAAACAAAGACCATGTGTCTAAAATTAGAATAGAAGGGAAAAAAAAAACAATTAGTACAAAATATACTTAATTCTCTTATGAAAATATAATTAATGAAACTAATAATTTCACTTAAGAAAATTAAATCTCCTTGCATATAACAAGCAAGAAAATTCAATTATGATCAATTTGTTACGTTTCTTATAAATTGAAATTTTTGGCACTATAAATACACATTTATAAATTATTTCCTCACGGTCTTTATAATTTTAGCATGATAGTTGTATGATACGATGAAAGTTTGGAAGAGATAAATGAATTGAGACATTGACTTTTTAGACTCCAAATAAGAATTTATATTTTTAATAATAAATTTGTCTTAGATAAAGAGTTTTTAAATACTCATCTTTAAAATAATTATGCCCACCATTTGAGATTATAAGTGTAAGACTCCAACTTATTATAAATAAAATTGAATTTTTCTTTATTCATTATTCTAAATTAATAAGGGTTAATTTGATATAATTCTTTTGGTTATGGGTGAAATGTGCAAAGTTTACAAAATAAGCAAGTGGTTATAAAATATTCATTATTGTTAGGGAATATTCGTTTGGTCGTGGAATATTCTTTTTGTCGGGAATCTCAAACTGCACAGTAGCTTGAGTCATTGGTGGGTCCCATAAGCGAAAAGCGGTTGGATGAAGAAAAGCGATAAAGATTGAGTTTTATAAATAACGAGTAAATTATTCTAATTAACCTTTGTTGGGTGGGTTACACGGTGGTTAAAATACTGATGTCTGGCGTGGTTGCACGCGATAGCATTTACGGTATTTACATAAATATTATTGAATTATTGATCCTTACGTAAGAAGGCCTTTACTCGATAATTATTGTTACGATGAATTCTCGCTCAATATTATATTTTATTGATTCAATAATTCTTTGCGTTGATATTTTGTATTCTTTGTTGTTTTGATAATTGTCATTACACGGTATTTTCCATTATCAAATCAATAATTCATATTATTTGAATAATATTATCGAGATAACATTATTGGCAATGTCTAGAAAGTTACATCTAAGGAGAGGTTTAGTCACCTAATTGCGTGGCAGGTAAGGAGAAATCCTTATTGAAAAGCCCCTCTTTCTTGAGGAGCGGCACGGTTTATCGATCTTGTGATTACGTAATATTATTTTAAATAAGTAATTATTGATTATTATGATAAAGAAAATATTTATTTTATGTGGATATAGATGGAGAAAATTTTTAATGTGACAATTGTTGAAAATTAATATTTTATCTTTTACGATAAAATAATTCATTTAAATATATTATTTTAATAATATATTAACGGTGATATTTTATAATGAATGTGGGATATATGAGTATATGAGGAGGTAGAGTATTTTGTGGCATTAAATGTTTAACATATGTTTTTGTGTGTCGGTGGACACAATTCTTGATAGAAAATTGATTATAGATCGTAAAATCGCCTGGTTTATGGATTTGGTCAATTTACATTTGGAATTTGGAAAAATTTTCTTACGCAAAATTGTAGAGAATGGAATTTCTCATGGAAAGTTGCGAGTTTCAATTTTTCCGATAAGCGAGCTATTTTCACAATTATTGAAGTTTGGAAGATAAAATAATTTTATTAAATAATGGGTGGGACCCACTCTTGTTTGAACATGTGAAATTTCTTTGGAAATTGGGTCAAGGTTGGATGGTGGTGATTTGGTTCAAAGGCATGCGTAGAAGATATAAATTATAATATTATTTTATTCTTTTAGTCTCGCTTTTGGCGTTAAAGCATTTTCTATAAATAGAGGTTAAGTTAGAATTGAAAATCACACCGAAATAAAGTTTCTCTCTTTCTCTCTATATTATCGAGCGTATTCTTGTGAGTATACTTTGAGTGTTGCTATATCACGGTAGTTTACGTCACAAGACTTATACCAGAAATTCGATCGAAAATACGGTTATTTTGAGGTAAAGGATTTTATTTTTTCATAAATGATATTATTTTCTTCAATATCATTATGCCAAAATCTTTGTTGAACTTTTTATCAAATTTGGATCTTGTTGTGTTTGGGAGTTCTTATTCACGTATCACGGCCTTTATTCACGATATCTAACCTTATTCATAGAAAAATAAAAATTTTTCTTTTTGTCAAAATATCTATTACGGATACTAGCTTTGATTGTGTCCATGTTTTGATCATTCTTGAATTTTACACCAATATGATTATTTTCAAAGTATTTTTTGGACATGGGTAAAACAAAGTACTGAATCCTTAATCCTTAATCCTTGTCATTTTGTTTCCTTTGGATTCGTTTCTTTAAAAATGTTTTCATCATCCTCGGTCCTAAATGGTGATATAAATGAATATCTTTGGCTGTAGTGCAAAGATGAGCGATTAGCCGATGAATATCTTTGGCCGTAGTGCAAAGATGAGCAGTGTTGAGATGAACATGACTATTTGGTGATACAAATGAATATTTTTGGCTAGTAGTGCAAAGATGATTAAAGATGTATATTGATTGTTATTACGAGGATAAACTATTGATGATGGACTTTTAAACCTTAGAAGGCGGTAGAATTCTTTCTCTACGTAACTCTTTCAATGGATTGTTATTTCATTGCATGTGTTGATCTAAAACTTGTTGTCTATCATTGTATTCTATTAGATTTTCCTGTTGAAGACTAACGATAATTTGTTGTATATTATCTTAGTCATAATATTCTTCTTGGGCTAGTTGAGCTCACCCTTTTCCTTTTTGTTCCATTTTTTCTTCTCGGGAGGTGAGAACATAGCGAGGATCGAGTCGGGGTATGGAGTGATGGTTCTAGGAAGATGTTTTAGATGTCCTCACTATTTACGTAAAATAGTGTATGAATAATTAATGAGGACTTATTTGGGTGTGTATATTATGCAGAAGACAATATTTGTATTCAAACTCACGGTTGTATTATCGTATTCTACACGACATCTGTATTGTCAAAGTTGTAGTTTGCTTTCTATACCATGTATTTTGGCGACCAGAATGGGTGTTGTATACCTATTTTGGGGGGCGCCACGGTTGGTATCGAGCTTAGGGATATGATCTCTGGCGGAGATCGGGGAATAGAACTAGGAGGGAGAAAGCGAGTAAATCCTTCGCTAGTGTGTCCTACCTAAGCTTATTTGTTGGCCTGGTCGTAATATAGGATATTATGTGATATGTTAATTTGTTTAATTAACCCTTGTTTTATGGCGATTTAAGAATGGCTCACGAGAGCGTTAACAATGGAGTTTATGAGAGACCGTGGAGGCAGCAAGTACTCACCAACGAGAGAAAGCGTAACAGCTACCGGTGGCAATGTTCCTCCTGTGAACAACGCCATCGAGCAAATGATGAGCGACGGGATGTTTAGAAGCTTTTTGCGGTTCATGCAAAATCAGACGAGGAGACTTCGTGTACAAAATACGGGTGAAAATGATGGCAGCGCTGATCATCACGACCCAAGCGATTCAAGGAGTTGGGACCACCAGATTTCCATGGAAAAGCCGGATCCGATCAAGGCGTAAAGCGTGGGTCAAGCAAATTACCAAGATATTCGATGTCTTGGGTGTGCGGAGGAACGAAGGTTCCATTCGCCACCTTTATGTTTCGTGGTGAAGCAGATTCTTTGGTAGGAATCGTGAAGCGTACCAAACCAGATGCACTTAACATGTCTTGGGAAAGATTTGAAGCTGTTCAATGACAAGTACTTTCCGAAAGTATACGTCATATGAAGGAGGTAGAGTTTATTAGACTCGAGCAGAACAACATGACGGTGTCTCGAAGACGAGGCAAGGTTCGCAGAATTATCGAGTTTGCACCTCATTTGGTGGAGAATGAGGAGCGAATGACGCGTATGATGTTTTACGAGAGGTCTAAAACTAGAGATTCGTCAATACCTTATCTCTCATAAATTTTCTCTGTATTAGGATGTTGTCAACAAGGCTCAATTATTAGAGAGATAATGAGTATACTCAATAGGGACCACAACCGGGGTAGTCATCGAGCGATGATAACCAATGAGGAGGAAAGAATACGGACAAAAGCGGTAACCACTCGGTGGTAATCGTGGACATGATAATAGGAGAGGTGACTCAAGTAGAAATTTCGAGAAGAGAAGATTCAACAATGACGGGGAAGATATCAAGCGGCAGACCAACACCAACAACAAATGCTAGGGGAGGAGAACGACCGCTTGGTTAGATGTTACAAATGCGGGAAGGAGGACATATCATCAAACCATCACAACAATCCAAGGTATGTTACTGTTGTGGAAAGGAAGGCCACATTGCTCGAGATTGTCTTATAAGCGAAACCAAGTTCAAGTGAGGAGTGGTGATTCCAAGGTACGTTCCGGATAAGTCGAAATCGGCCGGTTCTGGAAGAGCTTTTTTCGTGGATGGCCAAAACGTGAGGAAACGAACGAGGTGATCACAGGTAAGCTAATCTTGAATTCTTGTGAAGTTTATACCTTACTAGAATCACCGGTTCTACCCATTCTTTTATCTCTCCTGCTTGTGCTCAGCGTTTAAACTTGACTCAGGAGAAATTAGATTTTGATTTATCTGTTGAAACAGATTGGGTGAAACCTTCGTTACATCTACAGTTTATAAATCTTGCATGATCCAAGTTGGCACTATCACATTACCTGTTGATCTTATCTCTTTAAAGATACTTGCTTTTGATGTGATTTTAGGAATTGATTGGTTAACCACTCATCATGCCAAAATTGATTATTTTTCGTAAGGTGGTTAGTTTTCATATTCATAACCAACCTGTCATACGAATTCAAACCACTAAACCACTAAAATCGGTCATTTCATCATATCAAGCCACAAAGCTATTCGTTTATTAAAAAACGGATGTCAAGCTTTCTTAGCCCATGTTATGGATTTGAATAAAGACAAGTCAGATTTGAATAATATTTTTGTGGTTAGAGAATTCCCTGATGTATTTCTGAAGAGCTTCTGGTTTACCCCGAGCGTGATGTTGAATTCTTTATTGACCTTGAGCAAGGGTACAAAACCCATTTCTAAAACCCCATATCGAATGGCTCTATTGAACTTCGGGAGTTAAAAGTCCAACTCTGAGGAATTATTAGACATCGGTTTCATTAAGTCAAGACGTCTCCTTGGGGTGCTCTGTTTTATTCAGTAAAGAAGAAAGGCGGGGAGTATGCGACTTTTGTATTGACTCTGAGAATTAAACCATGTCACCATCAAGAATAGGTATCCACTACCTCGCATTGATGACTGTTTGACCGATGCAAAGGAGCACAATTCTTTTCAAAGATCGATCTTCGTTACGGATATCATCGATTAAAGATTAAAAGCGAGGATATTCCAAAGATCGCCTTCGAGGACTCTAAGACGGGCATTATGAATTCTTGGTCATGTCTTTTGGATTGACTAATGCTCCGCCGCTTTCATGGATATGATGAACCGTGTATTCAAGGAATATTTGGATCGGTTCATTGTTGTCTTTATTGATGACATCCTCATCTATTCCAAAAGCCGTGAAGATCATGAGCACCATTTGAAGTAGTACTACAAAGACTTCGTGAACACAAGCTTTATGCCAAAAAGTGAAGAAATGCGAGTTCGGCTTGAGAAAGTAGCATTCCTTGGGCACGTTGTGTCAAAACAAGGAGTATCTATTGACGGCGAAGATTGAAGCAATACAAAGTTGAGAACAGCGAAGTCGGTGGCCAAGCACGTGACTTTACAGGCTTAATTTGGTTATTATCGAAGATTTGTGGAAGGATTTTCTCGAATCGCTATCTCAGTTAACTTAACTCGGTGACTCGGAAGGATGCAAAATTCTTATGGGCGAGGAATGCGAGAAGAGCTTCCAAGAGCTCAAGAGGAGACTCATTTCTAAGACTGTTTCGACAATACCATCGGTTCGGATGGATTTGTTATCTAAATGATGCTTACGGCAAGGGGTTAGGATGTGTTCTTATGCAACATGGGAAAGTCATAGCCTATGCCTCACGACAACTCAAAGAATATGAGAGGAATTATCCTACTCATGATGCGGAGTTAGCGGCCCGATCGTGTTTGCGTTGAAGATATGGAGACACTACTTATGCGGGGAGAAAGTAGAGATTTATACGGATCATAAAAGCCTCAAATATTTCTTCACCCAAAAGAACTCAACATGCGTCAACGACGTTCATTTGGAGTCATAAAAGATTACGATCACACTATTCAATATCATCCCGAAAAGCGAGCGTAGTAGGCGGCGTATTGAGTAGAAGATCATATGCAAGTACAAGTCTGCGATATTGTCAACGCAAAGGCCCATTTTGTATGACTTGCAAAGGATGGAGGTAGAATTAAAGACTCAGGGACCCACATAATGATGGCGACTATACTGTAGTAGAACCGAGCTTTAATCGATAAAGTTAAAAAATTGCCAAGCTAGCTACGGACACGGGGGCGATGCGTATGAAGAAGAAAGTGCAAGAAGGAGCTATTCGAAGCAAGAATTGATGAGGAAGAAATACTTGAGTCAATTCTAGACTTTCGCTTCTAACGATTCGACTGAAGCATAAAATCATGATGGAGGCACACAACACCCCATTTGCAATCCATCCTGGGAGTACCAAAATGTATCATGATATTCGACATACATTTTGGTGGAACAATATGAAGAGAGAGATTGCGGAGTTTATCTCAAGATGTTTAACTGTCGGCGTGTAAAAGCGGAGCATCAAGTGCCAAAAGGTCCATTGCAACCACTTGAGATTTAGGAATGGAAATGGGAACACATTACTATGGATTTTGTTACTGAGTCTTCCCAAAGTTTCTCAAGGCGTAGATGCAATTTGGGTTATTGTTGATAGATTAACCAAGTCCGCCCATTTTCACCGTCGCGAGACTTATCCCTTGAGCGTCTTGCTGTCGTATGACGTGAATGAGATTATGCGATTGCATGGCATGCGGTATCCATAGTTTGGATCGTGACCCGAGATTCACTTCAAGATTTTGGGTTAGCTTGCAAAAAGCTATGGGCACGGATTTACGATTCAGTTCATCATACCATCCTCAAATGGACGGACAATCAAAGAGGACTATTCAAACCCTTGAAGATCTATTAAGACTCTGTGTCCTAGATTTCAAAGGAAGTTGGGATAAGTACCTACCACTGGTGGAATTCTCCTACAACAACAGTTATCAAGCAAGTATAGGCATGGCTCCATTTGAGGTGTTGTATGGATGAAAATGTCGTTCTCCAGTATGCTGGGACGAGGTGGGAGAAACAACATTGTTGGGACCGAATTGAAATACGCATGACTACGTAAAAGATCCAAATGATTCGACAACGTATTCAAACTTCACAAGATCGACAAAAGAGTTATCTTTGATCTTCATAGAAAGGACGTGGAGTTTAATATTGGAGATCATGTATTGTTACGTATTGCTCCATGGAAAGGAGTTACAAGATTTGGGAAAAGAGGAAAGCTCAATCAAGGTTTGTTGGTCCATTTGAGATTCTTGACCGAATAGGAAGCGTAGCCTATAGACTCGCGTTACCTCCAAGTATGTCTCGTGTTCACAATGTATTCCACATATCTATGCTTCGTAAATATGTGAAAGACCCGAACCACATTATTGCATTAGAACCAGACGAGATAGCTAAAGATTTAACCTACGAGGAGATACCTGTTGAGATTTTGGATAGGAAAGAGCATGTCTTACGCACGAAGGTTATACCACAAGTTAAGATTTTGTGGAGAAACCATGCAATTGAGGAGATGACATGGGAGTTGGAATTGGAGATGAAAGCGAGGTACCCTCACCTTTTCGATATACCAGGTACGTACATCAATTTCGAGGGACGAAATTTCATAAGAGGAGGGAGGTTGTAAGACCCCAACTTATTATAAATAAAATTGAATTTTCCTTTATTCATTATTCTAAATTAATAAGGGTTAATTTGATATAATTCTTTGGTTATGGGTGAAATGTGCAAAGTTTACAAAATAAGCAAGTGGTTATAAAATATTCATTATTGTCGGGAAATATTCGTTTGGTCGTGGAATATTCTTTTTTGTCGGGAATCTCAAATGCGACGTAGTATGATCATTAGTGGGCCCCATAAAACGGTTGGATGAAGGAAAGCGCATAAAGATTGAGTTTTATAAATAACGGCGTAAATTGTTCAGAATTAACACTTTGTTGGGTTACGGTGGTTAAAATCTGATGTCTACGCGTGGTTGCCGCGAAAGCACACGGTATTGCCTGATATTATTGAATTATTGATCCTTACGTAAGAAGGCACTACTCAATAATTATTACGATGAATTCTTTGTTCAATATTATATTTTATTGATTCAATAATTCTTTGCGTTGATATTTTGTATTCATTGTTGTTTCAATAATTGTCATTACACGGTATTTTCCATTATCAAATCAATAATTCATATTATTTGAATAATATTATCGGATAACATTATTGGCAATGTCTAGAAAGTTACATCTAAGGAGAGGTTTGGTCACCTAATTGCGGCGCCAAGAAGGAAAAATCCTTATTGGAAAGCCCCCTCTTTTCTTAGGAGCGGCACGGTTGTCGATCTTGTGATTACGTAATATTATTTTTAAATAAGTAATTATTGATTATTATGATAAAGAAAATATTTATTTTATGTGGATATAGATGGAGAAAATTTTAATGTGACAATTGTTGAAAATTAATATTTTATCTTTTTACGATAAAATAATTCATTTAAATATATTATTTTAATAATATATTAACGGTGATATTTTTATAATGAATGTGGGATATATGAGTATATGAGGAGGTAGAGTATTTTGTGGCATTAAATGTTTAACATATGTTTTTTGTGTGTCGGTGGACACAATTCTTGACCGAAAATTAATTATAGGTATCGTAAAATCGTCTGTTTGTGGATTTTGGTCAATTTACATTTGGAATTTGGAAAAATTTTCTTACGCAAAGTTGTAGAGAATGGAATTTCCCATGGAAAGTTGCGAGTTTCGATTTTTTACGATAAACGAGCTATTTTTCTACTAATTATTGAAGTTTCGGAAGATAAAATAATTTTTATTAAATAATGGGTGGGACCCACTCTTGTTTGAACATGTGAAATTCTTTGGAAATTGGGTCAAGGTTGGTTTGGTGGGTGATTTGGTTCAAAGGCATGCGTAGAAGATATAAATTATAATATTATTTTATTATTTTAGTCTCCTTTTGGCGTTCTAGCATTTTCCTATAAATAGAGGTTAAGTTAGAATTGAAAATCACACGAAACAAAGTTTTTCTCTTTTCTCTCTATATTATCGAGCGTATTTTTGTGAGTATACTTTGAGTGTTCTTGCTATACGGTGCGAGTTTACATCAAGACTATACCGAAATTCGATCGGAAATACGGTTATTTTGAGGTAAGGGATGTTATTTTTTCGTAAATGATATTATTTTCTTCAATATCATTATGCCAAAATCTTTGTTGAACTTTTTATCAAATTTGAAACTTGTTGTGTGGGAGTTCTATTCACGATACTCGGACTATTCACGATATCTGACTTTATTCATGAAAAATAAAAAATTTCTTTTTGTCAAAATATCTATTTTGGATACTAGCTTTGATTGTATCCATGTTTTGATCATTCTTGAATTTTACACCAATATGATTATTTTTGAAGTATTTTTGGACATGGGTAAAACAAAGTACTGAATCCTTAATCCTTGTCATTTTGTTTCTTTGGATTCGTTTCTTTAAAAATGTTTTTCATCATCCTCGGTCCTAAATAGTGATATAAATGAATATCTTTGGCTGTGTAGTGCAAAGATGAGCGATTAAGCCCGATGAATATCTTTGGGCGTAGTGCAAAGATGAGCAGTGTTGAGATGAACATGACCATTTGGTGATCTAAAATGAATATCTTTGGCGCCTGTAGTGCTAAAGATGATTAAAGATGTATATTGATTGTTATTACGAGGATAAACTATTGATGATGGACTTTTAAACCTTAGAATACTGAGTAGAATTCTTTCTACGTGACTCTTCTAACGGATTGTTGTTTCATTGCGTGTGTTGATCTAAAACTTGTTGTCTATTGTATTCTATTAGATTTTTCCCTGTTGAAGACTAACGATAATTTGTTGTATATTATCTTAGTCATAATATTCTTTACTGGGCTAGTTGAGCTCACCCTTTTCCTTTTTGTTCCATTTTTCTTCTCAGGAGGTGAGAACATAGCAGGATCGAGTCGGGGTATGGAGTGATGGTTCTAGGAAGATGTTTTAGATGTCCTCACTATTTCTGTAAAATAGTGTATGAATAATTAATGAGGATTTATTTGGGTGTGTATATTGTCTAGAAGACAATATTTGTATTCAAACTCACAGGTTGTATTAGTATTATACTGCGACATCTGTATTGTCAAAGTTGTAGTTTGCTTTCTATACCATGTATTTTGACGACCCAAAATGGGTGTTGTATACCTATTTTGGGGGCGTCATAATAAATATACAAGGTATTTGACAATTTCTACATATATATTAAGGAGGAATGTTTTAGGATAGACATAATTTTAATTTTATACTATTACATTCTTAAGGAGGGCATGATGAAAGGGGTAAGGAGGAAGATTTAAGGAAAAATTATCTTTAATTTTACTTGACACTACACATAAAAAAGGAGGCATTTATCATTATTAGACTATCAACTTTGATTTAAATAGAGAGTATTATTATAATTAATTGAGGAATTAAGAGTTTTCTTAAGGTTCGTTTATTTCAAACAAAATTAATTTTTTCTCGATTATGAAATATTAATGATGTGAAACTGAAAGCGATAAGATAGAATTATTCACGTGTGTCTTTCTCCCTTTGTCCCAAGATAAAATAATAAAATTGCCCATAATAATATGTTATTAATTATTTTCAATGTAAATGAGAGAGTGACTTTCTAGCTATTCAATTCAAAATATTCACTCTTCGTACTTATTAAATATTGAGAGAGAATTAGAATAAAAAAGTATGAGATAATGCTACGGGTATAATAGGAAAAAATGTATAAAAATTTAGTTATTAAAGGAAAGTGGACATTTAACATGGGACTACCCAAAATAGTAATAAGGACTTTTATCATGGAATGGGGGAGTATTTAATTCGAAATAATTTTAGGAAACTGTACATGATTTTTTGATATTTTCACATGAAAATCGTTGCTATAAATCCTATAACGACGATTTATACCATCGTATACATCTGTAACGACACTTTTCATGTGGAAATATCAAAAAATCATATAGAAACATCTATTTCCTAAATTTATGGGCATATATAGCAATCATTCTATTATTAGCAAAATAAAACGACACCGTATTATGATGTTAGTTGAGAAACATAAGGCAACTGCCAAGGTGTCGGTTGTTAACTGCAGTTAAAATTTGACCAGGGTCAGTGGTTATACAGTCTGTTCTGTAAATGGGGGTCTAGAGAGAGAAAATCTATGTACTCCATAGTCTCTTATATATTAATCAAAAGAGAGAGAATCGCTTCGTATATAAGCCATTCGAAACTCAAAGTCTTATTATTCTGTAGTTACATTACAGAGAGAAAAAAGATAGGAGAGAAAGAGGCCTTTCGGCTTTCAGACACACAGAGCCGACGGCCATGGCAGATTCAAGCGATTCCGTTTCTGTTGATATGGAAACTATCTATCTCGGCGGAAAGGTTTCAATACCATTTTTTTTAATTCATTTTCAGTAAATTTATGTGCAAATCCAGCATACCCACATGCATAATTTGGTGGGTTCACTACATTTGCAAATATTTCATATTCTTGTGTTTAATAGTTGAGAAAGTGTTTGGGGATACTCTGAAACTTGCTCAACTCCCAAGTTTAAGTGTGATTTTTACAAAATTTAATCATTTTGAATTGTAGATCTGTCACTTTTAATTCTTTTGGGAAAAAAAAATTATTGGTATTTTGGAGGAAATTGTGTTATTTTCTTTCTTTGAAAAAAATTGTATAATTAGCTATGTTATGTATGGTTGAAATTGTGTTTAAAATATTTATTAATTCCTCTTTGATCACCAAGAAAACTATGGGAAAGAAAGTTAATTCCCAAATTGCTGTTTTTCAACTTATTTGATTTGTTTGTAAACGAATTGCTGTATTAGCTTAGTTGTGTGTACTGAAATTAATACGATTTTTAATGTGTTTCTCTTGTTTATCAGCACCCAAATAGAGTTCACCGGATCATGGATTAGTTGACACTAGAACCTCTTTCTGTATTGATATATCTGTTCTGTTTTGCCCTTGTTTCTTCTAAGTTCTTACATTTTATTGGTAAAAGTATGCAGTCATTAGGTAATCCTAATTATACCTGTCATTTCCTTATTTAGTGCTACGAACACAGCATGGCTGTTACTTTGTCTTCCCATAAATATATATATATATATATGGTTGGAAGTCGTTGTCATCATTCTTTCAATTAGGCTATCTGTCAGTATCATTTTAATAATACTATACTCCATTCTTCTTCTTTTTAAAGTGACATTACTTTTTTTTAAGAATCCAATGATTGAAAAGTAAAAAACCTTATCTAATTAGTAATCACCCTGCATTAAACTAGAAGCCCTTAACTATTTATTCATCTTTTACAATATATATTTGGTTGATGAAGCTAGCTGGCTCAGAAAGGGGACAGTGCACATGCCACATGGCATGCTCTTTCATGAAATAAAAGCTATTTCATTAAAGATTGAGATTTCCTTTACTTAGGGTCTTTTGATAAAGCAAATGATTGTTCATACATAACAAATTTCCTTGTGTACTTATCAAAAATACAAAATAAATAAAATACTTGTGTATTATTATATCTACCGTTACAATCTTTTTAAGTATTTGCTAAATTCATTAACATCCTGTTTTTGTGTGTTAGCATGTTATTAATTTTCCTTTTTTTGTATGCAACTTGACTTGCTTAATTTTTATTCAGGAACATCTTGTACGGACTGGCAGTGGTTCTGTATCTGTTATTGTATATGGAGACCAGGATAAGCCAGCTCTGCTTACCTATCCCGATTTAGCTTTAAATCGTAAGAGATTGTTTTCTTCTTTTGGTTTTCTCATTCACTGTTTTTATATCTATAGTTGTCATTGTTTCCTCCTATTCATTGATATCAATATGAATTGTAATGAAGATTTTACTTTGTAAAATCTGAACAGATATGTTGTGTTTCCAAGGATTGTTCTTTTGTCCTGAAGCCGCTTCTCTGCTGCTTCATAATTTCTGCATCTACCATATCAGTCCTCCAGGGCATGAGGTCTGTAAATTGGTTGCTTTATGTTATTGTTGTTCCGTTATTCTTTTTCATACAACTTTGTTATCTGGAGTTCTTCCTCCTTACTACTGAATGCCATTATTCACGTTAACTCTTATTCCGGGCTTATACAAGAGTTCTTGCAGTTGGGAGCTGCAGCAATTTGTCCAGATGACCCTGTTCCTTCTGTTGATGATTTAACAGATCAAATCCTTGAGGTGCTTAATTATTTTAGGTAACTACGGAACATAACACTACTACTATTTCTTTTCCTGTAATTCATAAGTCTACAACGTTTCGAAGTGTGATTTTACTTATATTTTCTGTAGATTAATAGGTATAGTCGTATAATGGTCTTCCTTCTACTTGTGATATTGCTGGCATAAAAGATATATTATCCTTGAGGACCTTGAATATCCCTCCTGGCTTTTATCTTTTGTATAGCCGAGAAGTCAAGCAGTTAGATACAGTGTTAAATTTATATTTCTAATGGGATGAATATCACTTTATTCAGGCTTGGTGCAGTGATGTTCATGGGGGCAATGGCGGGCGCTTATATCGTCACACTATTTGCTGTATGTTGTAATCTGTAATAATATCACTAGGATCGTGTTTTCAAATAATAGCTAGGTTTTGCTGATTGATTAAAATTTCGTGTTACAGATGAAATATAGGGAGCGGGTTCTTGGTTTGATACTCATCTCCCCTCTTTGTAAAGCACCCTCTTGGTCTGAATGGTTATGTAACAAGGTGCCTGCTTTATACTCCCTCCTTTAATTTGGACATGTATAATGGGCATTAACTTCTCCTGCAAAGCTCAACTTACTTTTATGCATGTAGTTGATGTCGAATCTACTATATTTCTATGGAATGTGTCATTTGCTGAAGGATTGTTTGCTATACCGATACTTTAGCAAGGTAATCTACTACTTGAAGAATGAGATCCATTTGTATTATATTCCTTTATTCTGTAAATAATTAATTAGGTGATTGATGCGATGTATATAATTTTACAGGAACTTCGTGGCAGCGCGGAAGTCCCAGAATCGGATATAGTTCAATCATGCAGAAGAGTTAGTGCTCCAAATCTTCTTTTTCTTTACATGCATATTAGTGGAATTATTTGTTCTTATGACATTTTACAAAATTGAATATAGTTACACTTGCATGATGCTGGCTTCAATACGAGAAAACCTTAAAAGTATTTCAGTTTTTTAGCCCTAAATCCTAAATTTTATTCTTTGACGCAACAAATGATGACTAATTCTTTTTGAATAATGCTATGGATACAAACTATACACACAAAGCTGTATAAAAAAAAGGATAGAAAATAGGAAGCAAGACCTTTCATTGGATGTTTTACACATTTTTATTGATAAGCAATACATGGGTTCTACTATTGGTGCACAAATTTTTGTGTATAGTTTTTACACATAATATTATTATTCATTCTTTTTACCACTTAGACCTTTGTCGCTAGTATGTTGGATGGAGATGGATGGAAAATGTCAATTGCGTAGTTGTCAAATTGTGAATCATATTCTGTATTGAAAATCCAAGTTGTGAATTGTGTATTTAATCATGAATCATACTATAAGATAAGGAAAGAAATGCAAAACACAATATTATATATTTAAACATATAGGGAGAACTTGGTTCATTGGAAAAGAAAGCATATTAAGTTATTAACTGAAGTTTAATGTTAAAGTAGTCAAATAATAAGCCTACAAACAAACTTTTAATATTCAAATTATAGTTTGAAGACTATAAACTAGATAATTAATATTTAATAGTCAGTATTATTTAGGTAATATTTGTATAGGAACAAAGGAGAGAGATATTAACATGCCTTTAACTATGCAAGTATAAAAAGTATAGTGAAATATAACCCCAAATTGTGAAGTGGAGAGCTAAAGTCAACTCCAAATGTTTTGTATTTACGTCTCCATGTGAGAAAGATACCTGAAATAGAAATGAATAAAGAATGGGGAGACAAAGTTTTTAAAAGAAGTTAAGAAACCTTAGAAAACATTCTATGGCTTATTATATAAAATGAAGTGAAGACTTCTCTGCAAACAACCATATCATTCATATCCCTTCTGCAACACCTCTCTCTCAGAACTCTCTATAATTTTGATCATAAAATGGGGAGAGAGGAGGAGAAAGTGAGGAGCCCTATCATTTTGCTCTTCAAATCTTTAATTTTTTAAACTGGTTTTCATTTGACGTGGTTTATAGAATGGGTTTTACCCTAATGTATAGCTGATATTTTCCATCTGACATGCTAAACAATGAAGTTGTAAGTGGTCCAAAAAATTTAGCCAGGGTTCTTTGTGTCGGTATGAAATTCAGGGTGAAAGACCAAAATACTTGAGTTTTTCTTTTTTGAAATGAAGCCCATGGTGCTTACCTTTTAATGTTTTATTTCTTCCTCCATTCTTTCAGTTACTGGATGAGAGGCAGAGCATAAATGTTTTGAGGTTTCTTCAAGCAATTGATAGGTAAATATTGGATCCGGTTAAAATGAAGTTCATTTTTGGGTAAGTTGGTCAATTGACTAATAGAATACTGACACATATAGAGCTCGCCTGCGTGTCAGCATTCTATTGGCCAATTGACCAACTTATCTAAAAATGAACTTCATGCTAACCACTTTCGTAAATATTGTGTATTACATTGGGAATGCATTCTTCCTTCTTGAGTTACTTCCATTGCATAGGTATGATCTAATCTTCCATCTTATCAATGATCAGGAGACCTGACATTACTGAAAGATTGAAGAGCCTAAGATGTCGAACACTTATCTTTGTGGGGGACAACTCTCCTTTCCATTCGGAGTCTCTCCATATAACTGCAAAAATGGATAGAAGATACAGTGCCTTAGTTGAGGTACGTGCTGCTTCATGTATTCTATTTTTTGTTTAGTAATGTTCGGTTGAAGTTAATCCTAGAAATCTTAGTTTTAAAGGATTTCATAGTGTATCTACCTTCGTCTTTTAGCTAGTGCGTGTATAAATAATCAATTCACTTGTTAAAAAACATACATACGTTTATGACTATATATTGGACCCCAAGTGTCCACAATTCAAAGCATTGCTATCCACAAAAATATCCTGTTGAGATAAATGAATGAATGCGCAAATGGTGTGCTTACTCGAGAATCGGTTTGTACAGGTACAGGCATGTGGATCCATGGTGACAGAAGAGCAACCACATGCAATGTTGATACCTATGGAGTATTTCCTTATGGGGTATGGTCTATACAGGCCGAGTCAGTTCAGTGGCAGTCCAAGGAGCCCCCTCAGCCCATCATGTATTTCTCCGGAGCTTCTCTCTCCAGAAAGTATGGGCTTGAAGCTGAAACCTATTAAGACTAGGGTATCATCCCAAGTCTGCAATGTGAAGCTCCCCAGAAAGTATGGGCTTGAAGCTGAAACCTATTAAGACTAGGGTATCATCCCAAGTCTGCAATGTAGACAGATAGTGTGCAGTCCATTTTTAGGATCCGGTTACTATGAAGTTAATTTGTTGATAAGTTGGTCAATTGACCAATACAGTGCTGACACGCAGAGGGAGTCACCTACCGGCATACGTGTCGACACTGTATTGGTCAATTGATCAAAGTTAACTTCATGCTAACCACTCCCCATCTTTAACTCCCTCGTCTAAAGCTGCGTATAGTTATACTATCTTTTGGGTATATTTATTCGTTTTTTTTAATCTTATTTATTGGATTGGTTATGAAGCGTAAATATGGTTGTATGGTTGTAGATAGGACATTCTTTAATGGACATAGGGAGGGAGATTTGGATTCATTTATTTGTTGTCAGTCGTAAATATGTCACAGAGATGTGTTTGTAAAATCCTTGTAAGGGACATTTATTTATGATGTTAGATGAGGATTAATAATAATGTATAATTGCCATGTCAGGTGGCAGATCTTAGTCATGGACTATATGCTTAATGTTGTCCCAAATTCATGGCTGTTTTTTCTATGTAATGTATGTGTGTCTCAATTTGAGAATGCCATAATTATATGTACTAATATGTTACTAATGTTATACAAGATCGGAGATCCCATAAAGTTTTGAATTAAAAATAAAAAATAAAAAAAGTGAAAAATCATTTATTTTCTTTTCTTATAGTAGTGAAAATAAGAGTACTACTACTAATATAAAAACTATTCATTGTTCATATATATATATATATATATATATATATATATATATATACTTAGTAATTGTCGTCTTTTGAAGAAGACGCCAGAATATAAAAAATTAAATTAAAATTTAAAAAATAATACATCTTTGCAACATTAAATAACTTACAATCAGACATAACAATTATCATAATTCACCATACCGCCACATAATTAATACATACGCAATCCTCAACACATCCAACCACCAAAATATCAAAAATAGATATCTTCGAAAATAGATTTATAAAAAAAAATCTAAATTTGTCTACAAAACCACCAAAACAACCATTATTCCATACCCAAAATCATCATAACCATTTATAATTAGTTAACTTTACAACATACGGAACACAAAAAATGCACACATGCAGAAATTAATACATACTCAATCATCAACACATCTAACCACCAAAACATCAATCTAGTCGCTACTAATTTCAAGAAATTTCGGCAGAGTTTCTTTTAAAAATAGATATCCAGAAAAATTTAGGATTAATTACATATCTTAGTACATTTTTAGAAATAATTACAATAATGGTGCATAGATAAAATAATTAAAAAAAATAATACACTTTTTCATATTTATTTACAATATTAGTGCAATTAGGATTCTTTAATTTAGGGGATCATTATTGGTGGGTGACATGACAAATCGGTGGTTTTTATTTGAAACGCGTGAATCCTTCTTTTTTCTCCCAACTCCCATAACTTTTGTTACGGTATTTCTCTCTAAAATCTTCTTCTTCTTCTTCTTCTTCTTCTTCTTCTTCTTCTTCATAATAGTTGTTAGACTAATTAACTAATTGGTGGCGTAAATTGGTTAATGAATATTGATCTCCTTCAGGCTCTTGGGGGTGTAATTGGTTTGAATATTTCCATCTGCTTCTAGTTGTCGGGCATATAAGTAAGCTCGTCGGCCTCTTTCTTTTTTGCATAGAGATCACCATCTACTTCTTTTTGCATAGAGATCACCATATGCTTTCTTTTTTCGCAAGCGTTATTTTTTGATTATTTTTAATTTACTTTTGTTTTGACTTGTTGATTCACAAGGTTGTTCAAGTTAGTGAGAAGAAGGTTTTGGATCGAAAGCATACATGTTGTTCTATTATCGAGATAATAGAAATTTTGCTTCAAACAAGCCTCTTGATGTTGCTTTCGAAAAGAGATCATGGAGACAAATGTCATGAGAAGAAGCTCAAGTTCATAGTCAGAAGATATTTCCAACCCAAAAATTTTTAAAGGTGTGTTAATTTAAATTTTGTTATTG
Organism: Panax ginseng; assembly: GCA_020205605.1. Classification (NCBI taxonomy): domain Eukaryota; kingdom Viridiplantae; phylum Streptophyta; class Magnoliopsida; order Apiales; family Araliaceae; genus Panax; species Panax ginseng. Next base: position 155,961,181 of record CM035130.1, on the reverse strand, counting down.
TTACTATCATATAACTATTTGGTTACTTCTGCATTATATTTTGGTTCTTTGTTAGCTTGTGATTCGGATACCATTTTTGTTACCTTGATTTGGTATTTTGGTTACTTTTTATGTTGTTATGATTACCATGTATTTTCTTAGTATACATGGTTAACTAAACCGATTTTGGTGTACATGTTGTTTATGTATTGATTATCATTAATATATGTTTTTGATTACTAACATATAACTGTTTGGTTACTTCATTAGTATATTTTTTGTTACTGTTAGCTTATGATATGGATACCATTCTTTTTCCTTCAATTGGGATTTTGGTTATTTTTATATATTGTTTTGGTTACAATGTATTAGCTTAGTATACATTGGTTGACTAAACTATGTTTGGTTTACATGTTGTTTATGTGTTGGTTACCATTAAAACATGGTTCGGTTACTATCATATAACTGTTTGGTTACTTCTTTAGTATATTTTTTGGTATACATGTTTTTGTTTTGGTGACCTTTAAATTATGTTTTGGTTAATATTATATATATCTGTTTGTTTTTACTACATAAAATGGTCATCATACTATATGTTGTTTATATTTTGGTTACCATTAGATTATATAATATAACTTTTTAGTTCTTCGCTTTATTATGGTATGATTAATGTTATATTATGATATGATAACTATTATTGTCTTGATCGAATGTGGGATGTTGGTTATTTGTTATAGTCTGTTTTGGCTACTCTGTAATTGTTATATTATGTTTTGGTTAGTATGCTCTTATTTGTTGGTCACTATGTAACTGTTTATGTTATAAATATTATTTATATCTGGTTACTAATGACTGTTTAAATCTGATTTTGTTTATTTGCAGTTATGGGATCTTTATTATGAGGAGTGCAACAAAAAATTCATTAGAAAAGTTATATATTGGTGTGACATGGAAGTCCCCAGCATTATTACCAAGAAATTAAACCCAAGTCAGTTGGAGAAGTTTAAGGCATCATTAGTTTGTGGATGTAATATTTTTGTAAATAATAAACCCAAGTCATAATAAACCATGTATTTGCTTAGTATACACTGATGTATTAATTTTGTAAATTCCTTCAAATATCTTGTACAAGGGTTATGCTCTTCTAAAAAATTCATTGGAAAAGTTATGGTTAAATGTACATGTGAGAGTATGCATGGGTTGTCTAAACTTGGTTGGATATACAGGTTGTTTCTATTTTGGTTACCATTAAAACATGTTCTGGTTACTTTCATATAACTATTTGGTTACTTCTTTTTTATGTTTTGTTATTTGTTACCTTATGGTTTGGCTCTTATTATTGTGTCCTCAATGTGGGATTTCAGATACTTTTATTTTTTATTCTGGTTAATATGTAATTGTTTAGTATACATGGATTGCCTAAACTGAGTTTTATTACATGATGTTTCTATTTTGGTTACCATTAAAACCTGTTATGGTTACTATCATATAATTATGTGGTTACTGTTTTATTATGTTACATTATGATTACTGTTATTAGTAACCAGATAGTTACAAGCTTGTATCAGGACAAACATCAATTGTTAAATGTACATGTGTGAGTGTCCTATTTATCTACAAGCTTGTTAGTAACTGAATAATTATCATAGATAATTATCATAGATAGTTACAAACTTGTTAGTAACCAGATAATTATAAGCTTGTATCAAGACTGTTATAAAATGTTAAATGTATATGTTTTATTTATACCTTGTCATCATGATAGAATAAGAAACTCCAATTAAGAGTTCTCATTTATATATATGATGGTCACTTATAGATCTCATATTAAAATAAAAATTAGTTTAAGAGGTGTAATTGGTAACCAAACACAGTATATATAAGTAACCATTTTAGTTTTTGTTAGTAACCAAATAATTAAAAACTTATATCGGAACAATTATCAAGTGCTTAATATACAATTTATCTAGCTGATGGATACTTTTAAATTACGTAGTTATAAAAGTTATTTGAAATGATCCGTGCCAGTTGGTAACTAAATATGAATATAGAGGTAACCATTTTATTTTAGATGGGTAACCAAATTTACATAAAATATTTCGTAATAGTTACCAATTGTTCAATGTATATGTTTACTTTATATTGATAACTCATGATGGAATCAAAAATTAAAATATTAATCAACATCAATTTTGGTTACTGTACACCATCAAAAATGTTCCAAACCATGTGGTTAATAGTTACTAACAGTAAACAATTATATATTCCTGTAAATAATTAAATTTGTTGTATTGATTACTGCCAGTCTCCATTGTCTAACAACTGAATAATCATTGTAAAGTAAACAAATCAATATTAAACAGTAACCAAACTACATAATCTTAGTAACCAGAAAATAAACCAAATTTTTTACATGCAAATTTGAAGGCCTAAATGATGGAATTTGACCAAAAAACCATGCAGTTCACCAGCGAAATTAGGCTCCAAAAATGCCAAAATTTGACACTCCAAACTTGACAGAAATTGCCAAATAGTCACTAGATTATCATGTTTTGCACTGCATATCATATTTTGCATCTCTCTGAACGAACAAGTTGATGGAACTAGTATGCCAATAACTTCAAATTTGGTGTATTGGTTACTATCAGTCCATGTACCGTTGAGATAAAGTACAACTGGAATCATCTCCATTGTCTGACAACAGAATAAGTATTGTAAAGTAACCAAATCAATGTTAGCTAGTAACCAAACTACATGATGTTGGTATCCAGAACATAAAACACAGTTGTACATTCATTTTATAATAGAAATAATCAGTATATTGATATTTGTTACCAATTAAATTATAATAGTTGTATGCAGGTAACCAATGTAGTCAATAAGTAACCACCATATTAAAACAAACCAAAATCATGACAACATTATACATTAATCATGACAACATTATACAGTAACCAAATCCATTTTAGATTGTAACCAACACATATTTATTTAGTAACCACAAGATAAATACATTTTGCATTGCATTTTTATAGTATAAAACAACCAGTATAATTTGTTTGTTACATACTAAAGGCAAGCTTTTGTAAGAATGTAACCAATATAGATAACAAGTAACCATTAATATAAAAAACATAAGTAAAAGTATACATTAATATGCTTCAGCAACCAATATTACAGTAACCAATTAATCTCTGCAGTAAGTAAGTTTGCATTAGTGAGTAACCAAGTCAGCATTAGTCAGTAACCAAGTCAACATTAGTCACTAAATAATTGTACACAGTAACCAAGTCAGCACTATAATTTTACACAGTAACCAAGTCAGCATTAATCAACAACCATTATAGTTTTACATAGTAAACAAGTCAGCATTAGTCAATAACCAAAATAATGTTACATAATAACCAAGTCAGCATTAGTTAGTAACCAATTCAACATTAATTAGTAATATTATGCAGTAACCAAGACAACATTAAACAGTAACTAAGACAACAATAGACAGTTTAATATTTCATAGTAACCAAGACAGAATAGTCAGTAACCAAGACAACATTAGACAGTAACCAATTTATATAACCTTAGTAACCATAATATACAACCTTTTTAAAAATACATTTTGCAATCAAAACATTCAGTATTCTTACTGAGTGACCATTTTAAGTGCAAAAAACTTAAGAAAGGTAACCAATATAGTAATTCGTAGTAACCATAGGTAACTATATGATTATAAATTTTAAACTCACATACCTCAGTATTTTGTATCGAAGTTGATGTTGATCTTGTATTCAACAATCGGTCGCGATAATTAAGTTTTTGATTCTCATCGAACTTGAAGGCGTTGCTGATTTTGTATGCTATTTTCGATCTTAGAGATGCGTCGCGACAACAGGCTTCATCTTCTCTGATTACGAGTTTAGTCGCGACAAGAAGCTTCGTCTTCTCCGATATCAGAGTTGTGTCGCGACAGAAGATGTTATCTTCTCCGATTGATTTGGCGATGATCTGTTATTTAGATATCAAAGTTGCATGTTTCCTCTGTTGCTTGAATTTAGGTGCGGTTGGTTACAAATATGAAAGAAAAATAATTGACGTGTAGGAGTTAATGATACGTGATTTTAGAAATCGTAATATATTATGTTTTGTTATTTTTGTAATTATTTTGTGTGTGTTTTATTTTTGTAAATACTTTATAATTGTTGTATATTAGTGTTAAGGACCCAAAAATTTAAACCTGTTTAAGAAACTTATAATCATCCGTACATATCCAAACCACTAAAAAAACCATCATTCCATACCCAAAATGATCATAACTATGTATAATTAACTAACTTTACAAAAGATGGAACACAAAAATACATACATGCAAAAAATAGAGAAACAACATGTTGAGCATAACCCTTTACTTTACAGCTTACACGAAATATATTCTTTACAGCTTACAACAAGCATTCTTCAATATATACTTGAAAATATTTGAAATTTAAAATTTATCGAAATATGTGAGTCAAAATAAAACAATTGTAAATCCGAAACATAAGACCCCTTACTTTATCCTGAATTATCTAAAAAACAAATAAGCACATATATTTGTATGTAGTGAGGGGGGGGGGGGATGATTTAGATTGATAGAAGTAAGAATTTAGAGAGATTATAATAAATAATCAAACGGTTCATTTACTTAATGATTTAAATCATAAATATGTATTGGTGGCAGTATAATGGCGTGTGAGTTTGATTTGCGAGTGTTTGATTGGTTACCGTTATGTGTGTGTTTGTGCATGTATTATGTGTGTTGTGTGTCTGCATGAGATGTAGAAAAATATAGTCTTAGTAAGAGAGACTTTCACATCTAGACAAAGGTGGACATATCAGTACTGGATTGCATATCATTTAACTCACTTAAATGTCTTCTTCATCACTTTAAACCTTCTCTTCATCAATATACTTAATGTCCTCGTATCAATACGAACGTACTTTTCCCAATGAGGAGAATGCACAATCACCTATATTATTTACATAAACAATAAAATTGTAACTATTTATATTATAGGAATAGTAAAGTTATTTTGATGCTGTGACATAAAAGTAGATTTACCTGATTACGTCGGCCCCATCCACAAAGGTCCATTGTATATACTTTATTGTTCTCGTTGACAAATTCACTCCAATCCTACAAAGAATGAACCCCATTGTAAAATTAAATGTTGAAATGTTGAAAAGATTACATAATTCAGTAGAAATAAACTTGTTTAAACTATACCATTTACTTGTCGTAAGAATATCATAACAAAACTTCTGGGTAAACAATATTTGTGGTGCAATTCGACCCATCTTCCGGAAGGAGGACAGCAATATGATCCAAAGATGTGCATCTAGATAGTGCCACATAAAGGTGTCCATGACTAAAAACAGGTGTCCGCAAATCAATCCCAACGAACTTGACAGATTATCCTTGGGCTTTATTGATTGTCATAGCATAAGTTAATCGGATAGGAAACTGACGTCTAGTCATTCGAAAAGGCAAGTCCAAAGATGTTGGTGTCAATGATATTCTCGGAATGAAGACTAAATTGCCAATTTTATCTCCATTTAATATCCGAGCTTCGATTACCCTTGAGGCACATCTAACAACCATCAATCGCGTGCCATTACAAAGTTCATCTGTAAGACCCCAACTTATTATAAATGAAATTAAATTTTCTCTATTTATTATTTTGAAATAGTAAGGGTTGATTTGATTAATGTGGTTAGTTATGGGTAAAATGCGCAAATATTTCAAATAAGCAAGTGGTTATAAAATATTCATTGTTGTCGGAGAATATTCGTTTGGTCGTTGAATATTCTTGCTGTCGGGGAATATTCGTACGACGGCGCAGCCTTGTGTGGGCCCCATAACGGAAAGCGATTGGATGAAGAAAACGACAAGTATAAGTTGTTTATAAATAACGACGTAGTTGTTACCGTTAATACTGTTGAAATACTCGGTAGTTAAAACGCAGTAGCACACGGTATTGCACCAATTATTGATTCTTACGTAAGAAGGCACTACTCAATAATTGTTATAGTAATTATTGTTCAATATTTTATTTTATTGATTCAATAATTGCTGCATTGATATTTTATATTATTGTTGTTTGAATAATTGTCATTACACAGTATTTTCCATTATCAGATCGATAAGTTATATTATTTGAATAATATTATTAGATAGCATTATTGGCAATGTCTAGAAAGTTCTGTCTAAGGAGAGGTTTGGTCACCTAATTGCGCGCCAGTAAGGAGAAATCCTTATTGGAAAGCCCCCTCTTTCCTGGGAACGACCTGGTTGCCAGTATTGTGATTCTGTAATATTATTTGTGAATAATTAATTATCGATTTATATGATAAGAAAAATATTCATTTTATGTGGATATAGATGGAGAAAATTTTTAATGTGACAATTGTTGAAAATTGGTATTTTATCTTTTTCTGATAAAATAATTCATTTAAATATATTATTATATTATAATAATATAATAATGGTGATATTTTATAATGAATGTGCGATATATGAATAAATGAGGAGGAAGAGTATTTTTGTTACAATAAATGTTAAAAACATGTTAAACATGTCGGCGGACCCCATTTCTTGACTGAAATTTGATTATAGCCTATAAAATCGTCCGTTTGTGGATTTCGTTCAATTTCTGTTTGGAATTTGGAAAAACTTTCTTCTGCAAAGTTGTAGAGAATTAAATTTCCTATAGAATGGATATAAGATTTGAATTTTTCTGATAAAAGGACTATTTATTATGAATTATTGAAGTTTCAAAGTTCCGGAATAATTGATTTTTGGAAGTTTTAAATATTTATATTTAGAAAAACGTTTTTTCATTTATGGGCCCCACTTGCATGTGTTAAATGGTTGAAATCAGTTGGTAAGGTGTGCATATGAATTTAATTTATAAATATTAATATTTTATTAAATTTTCTGCTTTGGTGTTCTAAGCATTTTCCTATAAATAGGGTGCTTAGGTTAGAATTAAAAATCACACCAGAAACTAAAGTTTTCTCTCTCTATATTATCGAGCGTATTCTTATGAGTATTTTGATACTTTGAGTGTTGCTATACCGTACAAGTTCCCTTCAATAAGTACTGTCTTTTCGAGGTAAGGGATATTTTTTTTAAAATGATATTATTTCTTCCAATATCATTATGCCGAAATATTGGTAAGATTTTTCTTGTGAAATTCTTGTCTTTTAGTGTCGAGGTTACTATTCACGTATACGACACTATTCACGAATACGGCACTATTTACAGAAAAATTAAATTTTTGTTTTTTGTCCAAAATATCTATTATGGATACTAGCTTTGATTGTATCCATGTTTTTATCATTCTTGAATTTTACTTCACTATGGTTATTTATGAATTATTGTTGAACTTGGACTGTTTAAAGTACGAATCCTTATTATTTGTTCTTTTGTTTCACTGGATTCGTTTTCTTTAAAATATTTTTCATCATCCTCAGTCCTAAATGATGATATTACTGAATATCTTTGGCCTGTAGTGCAACGATGGTTGATTTTCTTATGAATATCTTTAACCCGTAGTGCAAAGATGTACAAGTGTTGAGATGAACATTACCAACTGATGAATATCTTTGGCCTGTAGTGCAATGATGAATATTTGATTTAAGATGTATATTGATTGATGTTACAGGGATAAAATATTGATAATATTTTACTCATAAAATATTGATAAAGTACCAATATTCTATGTTATCTTACTCATAATATTCTTTACTGGCTAGTTGAGGTCACCCTTTTCCTTTTTGTTCTATTTTTCTTCTCAGGAGGCGAGAATGTAGCGAGTACTAGTCGGGGTATGGAATGAAGGTTCTAGAAAGTTGTTTTAGTAGTCCTCACTATTTTGTAAAATAGTGTATCAATAATTGTAATGAGGACTTATTTGAGTGTTGATATTGTCTAGAAGATAGTATTTGTTTTTAAACTCACAGTTTATGTGTTGTCGTATTTTGCACGATAATTGTATTAATAAAGTTGTATTTGTTTTTGTATCATGTATTTGGTGACTCAGAATGGGTGTTGTATACCTATTTTGGGGGCATCACACCATCTTTCGGTGCAATATTTCGTAACAACATTATTGGGCATCCAACTTTCAACTCCAATTTAAACGGTGGCAACCCTGAAGGATTCAGCGAGTTTAAGTACTCATTAGGATATCGATTCCTAATGGTATGATCAAGCACATCACCTTCAGACATTTTATCTGCAGCTAAAAAAGTAATTGTTTCTCCCGGAGTAATATTCAGTGCTGCAGCATTTATATCACTGACATCTTCATTGCGAGCAGATAGAATTGTCCGTTCAGTGAGAAAGGTTGGAGTCACTATACCTGTGATACCCCCAAATCCGGGTACTTCGATTCCACGGGATTTGGTGTTCACTGTACAAATATCATCTATCTATCTACCCATAATAAATGCAAACCATACGATAGATAGAAATAAAATCTTCCCTTATAGGGTTACAACATCCGAATCATAAACATAATCCCTGAGTTGAACTAACCTTAAACATATGTATGCGGAAATATAAACAATAAGTCTTAAACAACATCATTAACTCAAGTCTAACATAAATACATCATCAAATAAAATAACAAGTCTTCAACACTTGCTAACTTTGCCCTTGCCTTTACTAGTGGAAGGTTCGTCAGTTCTTTCGTTCTTAACTGTAATGTTATTATTACGCAAGCGTGAGCACAAATGCCCACAAGTATAACAATGAAATAACAGTATAATAACATGCGAGTGAATCAAAGACATCTGAATAAAAGCTCAACTTTTGAATCAAGAATGAATAACAAGAATCAAAAGATTTCTAAGGGTCATAAGACCTTGAACTATGTCCTAGGTTATCAAGGGTTATACTTGAAACCTTTAACAGTTATAAGACTATGGACCTTTTTCTACTGCACTTAGGGGGATCAACTTACTTAGTACCATCATCGTGCACAATATCTTAACGCTTAACGATAAGTAAATCCCTTTCGAGGTTGTTCATCTCGGTTTGACATTCGAGTCCGCACCAAAGGAAGTTTGGTTTGGAAAATTCATCAAGGGTTCAAAAATTTAGAACGCTCATCAACTATGGACTAGTCGAATCAATAAGGGTTCGCTAGTCTAATAAGGTTCAATAATAATGATATTCAAATTGAATAATAATCTCGTGAAGTATACAATAGGACAATTATTGTATAAGCTGAATCATGCTTTGAAAAGATAATCAATCTTTAATATAACATTTGAACATGAATAATAATAATGATAATTTACTCGAGGTAATTAATAAACTTGAACAATAATGACAAGTAGGGTTAGGAAACTTGCCTCGCGTAGCGTAGGCTAAACGATTACTACTTCCGATTCACCACAAATCCTACACACATACCATATGTATTCACGACATTCATTAGTTACATTTTCACATAATTATTTAATATAAACTCCACTTTATTTAACAAATCATTACCCTTCTAATTTAATTACTTAATTAAATTAGAATATTTTCATTCTCTTACTATTATTACACACTCGAATAAATTATGTCATAATAATTTCCATCGAATATTTAATTTATTCCATAATATCTCAATTAAAATATTTAATTTATTTTATAAATATTTTAATAATAATTTTTATCGAATATTTATTTTATTCCATAATATCTCAATTAAAATATTTAATTTATTTTATAAATATTTTAATAATAATTTTCATCGAATATTTATTTTATTCCATAATATCTCAATTAAAATATTTAATTTATTTTATAAATATTTTAATAATAATTTTTATCGAATATTTATTTTATTCCATAATATCTCAATTAAAATATTTAATTTATTTTATAAATATTTTAATAATAATTTTCATCGAATATTTATTTTATTTCATAAATATCTCAATTAAAATATTTAATTTATTTTATAAATATTTTAATAATAATTTTCATCAAATATTTATTTATTTATTTTTTATTTTTTTGATCGTAGTAAGTGGTAATTTAGTTTGGTAACGCTTTCTGGAAGTGGGTTACCAGTGCTCATTTTCTAGATTTACTGATTCAGCTGCGATTCATGAACATAACAAAGCCAAATTAGGCCAAAAATCAATCACACGTAAAATTATACATGAATATGGCCATAACTTCCAATTAGTTATTTTTTACCCTTAATTTAGACTTACCCAATCATTGTAATACATATATAATCATTACTTAACCCATCTAGCATGATTTTTAACAAGTTACAACACATAATTTGCAAAATCAACACATTTACTTTCACTGTTCTTGATGTTCTTGAAGGTTTTAAAAATAAAACATGAAAATTGTCACTACGGATTCGTTATAACACCGAATCCGTTTATTTAAACTTTGGTCTCTTCGTATCAACATGCATAACATCATACGAGTGTAAATTTTACGAAAACATTTATGTTTGACATACTAAAATCACGTATAAGGCCTTAAGGCCAAAACCCAAACTCTGTAATTTTGTAGAAATCATATACGATGTAATACTATGAAACTGATGATATGGAATCATGCAATATATATATAAAACATGTTATGCTACTCTTATTATTACATATATCCATATAATAGCACAATTTCTCAATTACAGAGACATAACAGAGGTTTGAAAGCTAAAAACTATGAAACCCATTTTATGAAAACTAAATACGTAAAGTAGAATTTGGGAAGGAGGAGATTACCCTGTAGAATATAATTAGTAGGCTTAGTTTCCTCACTCTCAATTCTCTTTCAGAGTATCTTAATTCTTCTTGGAAATTCTCGGACTCTCTCCGAATATTTCTTAGACTTAGCAAAATGAAAAAAAAAAAAAACGCGTCAGTATATAATGATCGGATAATCTAAGCAGAGAGTGGTCAGTTGGCCCAATCATGGGTTAACTGCACCAACTCCTCTTAGGGCCTTGTTTGGCTAGCTTCAAAAGACTTAATCTCATTTAATTAAATAAAACCTTTATCATATAGTTTAATTAATGTCACACTCCTTTATAAAATAAACTCATATCTTATTTAATTTATTATAAATAAAATATAATAATTTCTCATAAATTCACATAGTCACATAATTAAATAACTCATTAATAAATAATATCAATTTATTAAATCTCTAATTAATAATTAAATTAATTAAAATAACATCATGCTTAATTAAATAATTCATTTAATTCAATAAGCTCACATAATTACATGCTTTGAATAATAATTATTCTCTACATTAATTTAATAAATGTAACACATATAATTAAATTAATCTACCACAATTGCATCAATTAATTATTTAATCTAATAATTAAATCATCGAAAAATATTTATTTAATTCAATAAATATTAAAATTAATTACAAAATTCTCGTTCGTCACAATACCAACCACATCCAATTGCGGATAGATTCTAAATATCAATTCATTTAGATTATGACATCGGTTTATTGTAGATGGAAGTTGCACAATTTTTTGTGGATTGGTCCCAATCTAAAAAATTAAAGTATAATTATTCACAAAATGAGATTTAATTCAAAGTATCATGTTATAAAAATTCAATTCAAGGTTGAATGAAATATTACCTCCATCAAGAATTGAGCAAAATTAATATTTCGAACGCCTGTGCGAGTTAATCGCATGTTTAAACCCAGAGTCAAAACACAAATATCTTTCCATAGCGAAGACCGTCTCAATGATGCATCCACAATTTGCTCGCGAACACCTTTAGGAATAACATGCAATATTTGTCGAAAGTCTCCACCTAGGACAACAGTGATACCCCCAAAAGTTCTTTTATCGTCTCTGATATCTAGAAGGGTGCGATCGACTGCCTCAACACAGTATCATTGTTGCATAGGAACTTCATCTCATATTATCATCTTTTTTTTTTCTAAACAATTCGGCATGCATTGATTGTTTAGTGAACCCACATATTGAATTATCTAGGGTTTCCAAAGGAATACAAAATGTAGAATGTGCAGTGCGCCCACCTACTAATAACAACGATGCAATACCAGATGAAGCCACAGTAACATGTCCATAGCTACGCAATTTGGTTGCAATGGTATTGTTCAAAAATGTTTTTCCGGTCAAAGACCTCCACTCAAAAGAAAGTAGTTCTTTATGTTTTCACACATCGACGTTGTGACAAGCAGATAAGTCGCAAGTTGTGCATCATTAAGTCTCGTAAACATTAATTTGTGTATCGATTGTTGTGCTTCATTCTCAAGTTGTTGGTGCTCAAACAAGAATCTATTTCCAACTATTGCATTCCAATTTCCGGTTGGTTGTGGCATGGGTGGAAAGTCAACTAAACTCTTCCCCAGACTCATGGAGCAATTGATTTATCAAATATAAGCCATAATCTTCAATATGATTATCGGTTGGATTCAAAATACCAAACATAATATCTGAATCTGTGTGCTAAATCATCACATATATGTATTTGAGAATTGCTTCCACAGTGCAAATGGATGCAATGGAAAGCATTCCGTTAGAATTATAACAAATAGTCTCCTTAATTGGTATCTCGTTCTCATAATTGCAGCCTCTTGAAGACATTGTATCCATTCTTCATCATCTTCAAGAAGTCCTCTTGCAACACATGCTGACTTGAATATATCATGAATAACATTATTTACCATACATAGCCAGTCAAATGAAGTAGGTCCTCTAACAACAGTTAGAAGCAAACACAAATAAAAACGCTCACCTGAATTAGGGCTAGCAAAGTACATTCTACCAATTGCATAACCCCTTTGTCTTGGAGTCCATTTATTAATAGACTTGTTCCAAACAATATTTTTTGGAAATTCCTGATAAGTTAATACACGGGCAGATTCATTTGTAGCGCAACAATCAAAAAAGCCTGTTAGAGTTGTTTCTTGATGTGCACCTTTAGAAAGGATCGTATCAAAAGATTCAGCAGGGTTAAAGACCACACGATGCATCCCAGGCAAATGAAGTGCCAATCTTACAACTGAAGGAATCTCTTCATGTAAAGGATTACCAAACAATCTCCACGCAGCTTCTGGAGGTCCAATATACCTAGCATTAAGATATTGCTGGATCTCATTAATTCCTCCAAGTACCATTGTTGCGCAATCATGTCCTTTATAAATATACTTATGAATGCATTTTACACATCTGATTCCGGCACAAACTTCAACATTGATATGACAGTTGAACATTCTTGATAAATACGGATTATGTGGCACAATGTCTCTATTATCAATTTTTTGCCCCCTCACGATGTACTTCTGACCAGTATTATGATGACGATAGACAGGATATCCATCAGAGTACATACTTGTTGATTCAACAAATGATTGAGGATACCGCTTGGTACACACCCCATTTTCCATACATGGTGCTTGTGGATTTTGAGCACCACATGGTCCATGTACCATGCAACCTATAATTGTTTCAAAAAGCAATGGGTCAGTTTGACAATTCGAAAATTCAGCACACACTACTTTATCCACTTGAGCACATGTTTGAATTTTATCTGAACCATGAAGGAACAAAAGTGCATGCATGTGCGGTAACCCCCTTTTTTGGAATTCAATTGTAAAAACATGCGCCACTTTTCTACCAAAGACGTTGTTTGTTTCTATCTCCTTCATCAAAAAATTTTGCTTCAACTAAAAAACACGGGCCACTAAATCAGGACGGTCAGTAGGGATCTGATTTGGCAATAGTGATTTAGTAATTTCAGGCCATTTGGGATTTACAGTCATAGTTAGAAAAATATCTGGGTGTTGATTATACCGCGTGATAGCCATTGAATCTTGAAAAATTTCAAACATATGTCTTGCACTACCAGTGAATGAAGATGGAAAAATCATTCGTTGACCAACTTGTTCAGGACCAAGCTCATCTACACAATCATCTGTAAGACCTTGGTAAAGTTCTGCACGAAGCTTCGATTGATTCAACTTGTAGTATGTCAACCAATTTTGTTCAGTAGCGGCCCAAGCATCTACTATAAATTCTTGAAATAGTTTTCCGACCCTCAAAATTGTTGAATACTCAGTGTCACGTTGGAACATACGATAACTGTAATATTGTAATTGTGTCAGTCGAGTAGATGAAGGTCCACCGTGGGAAGCGTTCCACTGTTTCAAATCTGGATTCCATCCTAGCTCCCCATAAGGGAACAATACCACATAATGCAATGGCAAATAGGCCGGATGACACTCATTAATTTGCATCAAACCATTATATCCTTTCAAATGTAACACAATATCTCTCATTCCACTTGATTCAGTTCCATCTCCCGGTAATATTACCGCAATCTCATCGGTTGTTGGGAGATTATATCGACGCCGATCTGTTACAGAACTGTAGTGAAGATAGGCCGGTAAATTCACCCCCGTCAATTCCAATTCACTTAAATTGTGTGAGCCTGCTAAAATTTCATAGGAAATGGATTTACTTGCAATAAACAATCTTGTATGGTTTTCAAAACATCTCTTCTCAAGTTGGGATTTCTGTTACTACGAACATCTAAAGCTGAATTAGGATCATAAATGTACAATTGAGAGTAAATTGGTTCACACCCTTGATGTGGCATAAGCGATCCTGTTCGATGGCGTAATTCTCCATGGATGGTGAATGTTCTAGGCCCCTTCCCAACAATTAATCTGTCATCCAAAGTAGCACCAAGACTCGTAAACGCATTAGCTGCATTATATTCTCGTGTGTGCTGACAAAACGATTTTGATTTGTCATCATTGTCTTCATACAATGCTTTAAGCATTAAAGGAGGCGAAATAAGTGGAGGTAGTCTAATTTTTCCTTGTAAGCAACATTTACCAAAGAGAGGATTTGATACAGATGATTTTGTTAATTTTTCAGCAAGCCAGTGTAAGGCAAAACAATGAGGACATGTTCGATTCATCAAGCCGAGGAAATGACGATTTGGAATTTCATGGTTTCGAGGATTAAGTGAAACATCCATAATTACACCTTCTACTCTGTAGGCACTACAGATAAAATTATAAATGTCATACAATTTGATTATATATAAATTGAATACAAATTTAAAACTTATAGCAAACACCTGGTGTCTTCATTCGGATTATACGATGCCACTGGGGAACATGGAGAGAATGGTTCCAAGACTGTTGTTGTGCTTTTGTTGGAGCATGGTAGTCACAGGCGACACCTTTGAGATATTTGTTGGTGTGCCTTCTTCAAGATTTTGAGAAGGATTTTCTAGATTCATGATGGCCACAGACAACCACCATGAAACATTTGTTGTAGTGTCTTCATTAAGATTTTGAAGCAAGGTGGTTGACGATGACTCTAAAACTTTTGTTGTCATACTGTCTGTTACAGGATGAGAAATTTTGGTAGTCAAAGTCATTGGTTGAAGACGGGACCTTTTATTTGATTCTCGTTCTAGGCATACTCGGCGACGACGACTCGGTGATAAAGAAGGAAAAATCCTAGGCTGAACGGGGGCATAATGTTTTGATCGCTCTCTTTCTTGACGTACAAGTTATCCCAATTGACGTTTGGAGCACTTATTTTCTTTCCCAGCATTACGCATTTGTGCAACAAGCCTTGCACATTGCGACGATGTTGATTTTGATATAACATTATAGTTTGGTGCCTAAACCACAAGCTCATAAAAAAGTAATTATTATTTTGCTAATTTAACGTGCAAGATGTCCTAATTGACATTTGGTTGATTTTGAATATGAGGTAACATGATAATAAAGTGTTGCATTAACAAAACTATCTACCTAACCATCTATGAACATTATAATTATAATAAAAGTTTTGTTTGATGCAAAAAATAAAACAACATAGCCACAATTGCAGCCAACATATTGTTTACTAATGTTCTATAGTAATGTTATTGAAAGGTATGCTATAAATAAGGTTAAGGTTTCACTATTGATCGATGCTTCAAATTATGGAATGTTCAAAAGAATTTTGAGTTTAAAAAAATGGGACCCAACAAAATTCAAATTATATGTCATAACAAAAACTTAAAGGCTACAAAACTGGTAAAAAAATAAAAAATCATAGTTCCTCAGTAATTCAGGAGTATACACAGAATAACACGATAAAAAAATTTATCTATAAATGAGGCAAACCAAAAACATATTGACAAAGCAAACGTTTTACATAAAACGAAACATAAAATTTTTTAAATTCAATAACATCCAAATCCATTGTAAAAACAGAGAGAAAAGAATAGGATTAAAAGTGATATCAGTTGGCAATCTTTATTTTTTGTTCCTTGGCTAGAAGAGGTTGCTTTTTCTTTCCCCTTAAATTTGGCGTTCGACAAAGTAGCAGACCTTTTTTTCTCCCTCTGTGTAACAAAATGCTACTTAAAAGAAAAAAAAGAAAAAAGAAAAAATGAATGAGAATTAGGTGTGAGGATACACTACCTCATGTATACGGAGACAATTTATTTCATACTCGTTGTGAATTACTACTCCTACATTATTATGATAAAATCTTCGAACCTGCAGACAAAATGAACACTCAATAATAACCAACTCAACATCCATTCCATCCTAACATGCATAATAAATAAATTTATTTCATCATAACTATAAACCTATTTTTCATAATAAAAATAAAAACAGCCAAATTAAAAGACACCCAAATGTGTATTGTTGCGTGTGTGCGTTCTACTACTGCGAAAGAGAGAGGGAGAGAGAGAGAGAGATAGAGTGAGAACACAAATTTAAAACAAATCTAAACACCCAAAACTTTTCAATTACGCCTTCAACAATAGACCTAATAAACCATAATATAAACCACCACAAACTGAAGAATAACAATTAAAGAAACTTCCACACATCCTGAAAACATGATTAATTGTAAAGGTCAATAATGGAAACATAAACATTTCTTATGCAAATTGGTACAGTTTTAATTGCACAATGAGTGGTGTTTGTTATACTGGCACACACGACCCTCTCGAAAGGTTGTACTGAGAGGTAGTTCTTTGTAGGCAACAAATTGTGGGGTTTTTTTTAGTGCGATTGGGGTTTCTCTAAAAATTGTTGTCAATTATATGGTTGGTTCAGTTTGCTACAAAGCTTCTATGCATGCTTCTTTGACATGGGTTTGGCTCTATGCACTTGCTATAGCTAATTAACCACTTGCTAGCCCACACAGTGTAATTTAGCCCACACAGTGTCCCTCTCTCCTCCTCCCATTGATTCGATATACAAAGATTTGGAGAGTTTTATTGTTTTGGTTCGAAAAATTATTTGGAATTTTATAGATTCATTTTTATAAACTATTGCGTTAAATACTACTGTGACTCAAAATGATGTCAAAACAGTTCCTTGAAGCATAATAAATTTTTACTTATCTTAAGCGCCTAAAGTTAGCTTTATCAAACCCCAAAGTTAGATGCTCTCCTTTGATAACTTTTAAATTATTTGGAATTTTAAATACTTTATAACTCATGTACTTGTCTATATAGGAAAGTATAACCTAAACCTTAT